>CM056051.1:517368081-518091008 GCA_029574335.1 Rana kukunoris | reverse complement strand
TTACTGATAAAAATTTTTGTGTTCGATTAATCGTTTTTTATTTTAATCGATTAATCGACTAATTTCGATTAATTATAACGCACATACAGATCCAACTACTTTTAGCTGATCTCCTTGCAGGCTGATTTCCAGTGCAGCTGCCAACAGCAGGATACAAAAAAACACACAAGGCGCAGCGCTCGATGGGAATAGCATTAAAACTTTTATAATCTTCAAGTAGGTAACAAAATAAATTTTGCACTGGAGATAAAATCGATGTAACTACATAAACTGTAAAAATGGTGCGAGTAATACCAAATGGTAGCAAAAGCAGTCAAAAAAACATGTAGCCAAGTATGATACTGGTATAAAAATGTGTACAACGATACCACTGCTGAATCCAGATGAGGAGAGGTTACCATCAGTCCGTCGGCATGTAGCTGTCCCTTGAAGGGAACTATCACAACTCCCAGTGGATGGTTGTAAAATTCCAGGTTAATAAAAGGAAGTGATAGAGGGAAGTGTAACAGCTACTGTGTGGCAGATAGTAAGGTCCGCCACCATACAGATATAAAGGCACAGCTAAGGAGCCCTTCAGATGGATACGGCAAGCCCAGTCGGTGTCCGTGACGTTACTGGATCTCTGCCGGAACTCCCTGAAGGCCCAGAAGGCAGCGGAGAGGCGAGTACCAATCAAAATAATTTTCTTTTTTTTTTTTGTTTACGAAAGCTTTATTGAAAGATTAAATCATAACAGAAGTGCATTACTTACAGAATATTATTATGCAATATGGCATGGCAATGTTCAGAAATTATAAACAGCAGATCATTTGATTGGTAATAAGTAATGTAAGGAGTACAGTAGCGTGAAGACTACAGATAGGGAGAGTAATAGGCATGGGGTCTCTTAGTGGAGGTTATTCTAGAGGGAGAGACCAGTATACCCATTTTTTATCAAAGGATTGCATAGTATCAGAAAGCGTATGATGGATCCTTTCAGTGAGTCTGATGGACTCCATTCTGGAAAGGACTTGGGACCACAGCAGGTTATGTGATCTCCAGTTCAAGGCTATCATCCATTGGATAGCACCTATTAATGAGTGAAGAAGTTTATTACAGGGGCCGAGGGATATTTGGAGCGTCTGCAAATAAGATACATACTTGTGGTGAGAGGGCAATCTTGCATTTTGAAGAAGATTCAAGTCTATTAATAACAGCCTGCCATATAGGTTGCAGAAATGTACAGTTCCAAAATATGTGGAGGTAATTGCCTTCTTCGGGACATCCCCTAAAGCAGGAGGGAGAGACAGATGGATAGAATGTGTGGATTTTAGTGGGGGTCATATACCATCTAGTGAACAATTTCAGTGGGGATTCTCTAAAGGCAGTGGCTATGTTGTTTTTACGCAAGTTATCCAGCATCTTGTACCAAGATTCTATGGGAAAGATACAGTCTAAATCTTTTTCCCAGTGGAGCATGGGGGAAGTTTTCGGAGGTTGTTAGGAATTATTTAAAAATTTGTATAATTGAGAGATAAGTCCTCTATCTCTGGGAGAGGTGATGCAAATGTGTTCAAAAGGAGTGCTAGGAGTAGAGACTTCAATACATCGATCAAAAATATTTTGATCGATCAAAAAAATTAAAGATTAATCGATTAATTAAAAGTTAATTTGCACAGCCCTAATTTTTTTCAAAACTGTCGGTCATTTTTGTTTAAAGCGCAAAAAATAAAAACCGCAGAGGTCATCAAATACCACTAAAAGAAAGCTCTATTTGTAGAAATAAAAAAGGACATACATTTTGTTTGGGTACCACGTCGCACGACCGCGCAATTGTCAGTTAAAGCAAAGAAGTGCCAAATGGCCTGGTCATTAAGGGGAACATCTTCCAGTCCTTAAGTGATTGTAAAGCTTTCTTTAAAAAAACAAAACAAAAAAAAAACAACTATGTTATACTAACCTTCTCTGTGCAGTGATTTTGCACAGAGCGGCCCGAATCCTCCTCTTCTGGGGTCCCCCCGTAGCACTCCTGGCTCCTCCTCTTCTCAAATGCCACCTCGTAGAGCCGCTTTCCATGGGGGCACCCATGCAAGCGCGCTCCCGTGTCCTGCTGCTGCATCCATTGACACAGACAGCAGGACTCGGCCCTGCCAATGGCTCCTGTTGCCATTGTTCTGTCAAATGAGAACACGAGACAGTGGCTGGAGCTGCTGTGCTTGTCCCACATCGCTGGAACAATCAGGTTCAGATAACTAAAAGGGTTGCTGCATCACAAAAGTTTTTTCACACTTCATGCATAGAGGTGAAAAACCACAAGGATTTACAACTCCTTTAATGTCTCTTTAATATTTCTTTACGGTAAAGTGACTCTGTCATTAGAGATGTATGGGAGGGTCTGCTATTACAGCCTTCCTTCTGAAAATGCTAAATGCCTGCCTGTATCTGTAACAGCATGTTTTTAGGGGTAAAAGTAAAATAACAAGCAATTTGGCCGCATCATCTTGCGTGTCACTTCCTGTATGCAAATATCACACAGGAATCATGGGAAAGGAATCCCGGGTAATTTATATTAGATTAGTTTAAATTTTAATAATAGGAATAGACTCGTACAAGTGTAAAAAAGGGAAATTTTTGACTTTTAAAAAGATATTAAAAAATAGAGCCTATCAGTAACAAAGTCTCCCTGAGCTGTGTGATGATGTCCTAATATTGGCTCTTATGTGAGCTGGTTACTTTGTATTGTCAGTGAGGTCAATCCTTACCTGTTCCTCCTAAGGGAGAAACAGAAATACTTACCTGGCAGGGGAGACACCATGATCATGAAGGTGGTTCTCCCAGGGCGAGGCTCGGCCATTGCACTCCGGCTGAGCTGATTGTGGTGTCATCCCTGCCACTGCTCGGCCTTTTGGCTAAGATCAGGTGTGGTATCCGTTCTTGTCAGTTGCTAGAGGAGCGCTGAAGCACCTCCTATTTGTGGAGGGTGGATGCAATCCAATAGCGTCATTGCACCTGGAAGGGTGGTTTCAGCAGGGACTATGCCGTGCTGCCCGACAGATACTGGGGGCCGGCCAATGGTTGCGTCTGAGCCACCTGGAAGGGTGCTTCTGGTGAGGATGGGTGGCTGTGCCTGGTCTGCTCTTTTTGCCGGGTTCTAGTCTGGCCTTCTGGCTGGCTGGTGCAAGTGCTGTCCCTGTCGGAGATCTGGTAGGAGGAGCTGGAACTGCCCTGATGGGAAGACGGGGTAGGACCATGCAAATCCTGCTGGGTTGACAGGGAGTCTGGAAGGGTTAGTATTGGTGGAGGCTGCTAGATGGGGCAGCTTCTTACCAAGAAAACCTGGAAGGGCTCTCTTTCTGGCAGGGGTGGAGGGCTGCACTGGCCGGTCGGGGGGTTAGATTTGGAACAGAAAAGCCTATGGTGCATGTGCCCCTGGAGTGGCAGTCCAGGGGGTGTCTGAGAATCACTATGAGTGAGGGTCACTTTGATTTAACGACACCACGGTCACTGCACCAGCTACACGCTTTTTTTAGCACCTGCCTCCTGGGCCGGGCCTTTTGGTCAGGACCGGAGGAATTTTTTATTCCTGGCCGGAGGGCCTGGTCATTGTTCATCACAATGACCACTTCTTCACTCTCCTCTTCACTATCCCTTTCCCCCACTTTATTTTATTTATTAGCCTATGTTTGTCACCTTTTTGTCTTTTTTTTTTTGTTGTGCACGTTTTGTACACAGTGTGATTAGTAGGGTGCCGGTCCTCGGGCCAGCCCTGAACGTCTTGGGAGTGGGTGGACATGGCCTTTTGGCTTAGTTCACCTGCTCTCATGGGGTCTCCCTTCGGGGGAGTCCCACCTAGTACTTGGAGGGTTCTGTTTCGGCAGTCTCTCCAGGGAAGTTGGGTCCGAGTCGGCTTCGGTTGCTCGGGCCATAGTAACTCAGTCCCCGTCTGGAGCCTAACGCCCCGGGGGATCAGGGTTTGGGTCCCTTCTGCACAAGAAGGACCACTTGACGTTGCACCCGTCTGCACGTTTTTGTGAACACTCTTTATGTGTGTGCACATTTTTTCTGCACCGGGTGGAGTTTTTGAGTGTGTTTCACACGCCATAGGCTTTTCAAAAAAGAGAAACAGAAATACTTACCTGGCAGGGGAGACACCATGATCATGAAGGTGGTTCTCCCAGGGCGAGGCTCGGCCATTGCACTCCGGCTGAGCTGATCGTGGTGTCATCCCTGCCACTGCTCGGCCTTTTGGCTAAGATCAGGTGTGGTATCCGTTCTCGTCAGTTGCTAGAGGAGCGCTGAAGCACCTCCTATTTGTGGAAGGTGGATGCAATCCAATAGCGTCATTGCACCTGGAAGGGTGGTTTCAGCAGGGACTATGCCGTGCTGCCCGACAGATACTGGGGGCCGGCCAATGGTTGCGTCTGAGCCACCTGGAAGGGTGCTTCTGGTGAGGATGGGTGGCTGTGCCTGGTCTGGTCTTTTTGCCGGGTTCTAGTCTGGCCTTCTGGCTGGCTGGTGCAAGTGCTGTCCCTGTCAGAGATCTGTAGGAGGACTGGAACTGCCCTGATGGAAAGACCGGGCTAGGGACATGCAAATCCTGCTGGGTTGACAGGGAGTCTGGAAGGGTTAGTATTGGTGGAGCTGCCTAGGTGAGGGCAGCTTCTTCCAAGAAAACCTGGAAGGGCTCTCTTTCTGGCAGGGGTGGAGGGCTGCACTGGCCGGTCGGGTTAGATTTGGAACAGAAAAGCCTATGGTGCATGTGCCCCTGGAGTGGCAGTCCAGGTGTCTGAGAATCACTGTGAGTGAGGGTCACTTTGATTTAACGACACCACGGTCACTGCACCAGCTACACGCTTTTTTAGCACCTGCCTCCTGGGCCGGGCCTTTTGGCCAGGACCGGAGGAATTTTTTATTCCTGGCCGGAGGGCCTGGTCATTGTTCATCACAATGACCACTTCTTCACTCTCCTCTTCACTATCCCTTTCCCCCACTTTATTTAATTTATTAGCCTATGTTTGTCACCTTTTTGTCTTTTTTTGTTGTGCACGTTTTGTACACAGTGTGATTAGTAGGGTGCCGGTCCTCGGGCCAGCCCTGAACGTCTTGGGAGTGGGTGGACATGGCCTTTTGGCTTAGTTCACCTGCTCTCATGGGGTCTCCCTTCGGGGGAGTCCCACCTAGTACTTGGAGGGTTCTGTTTCGGCAGTCCCTCCAGGGAAGTTGGCCCCGAGTCGGCTTCGGTTGCTCGGGCCATAGTAACTCAGTCCCCGTCTGGAGCCTAACGCCCCGGGGATCAGGGTTTGGGTCCCTTCTGCACAAGAAGGACCACTTGACGTTGCACCCGTCTGCACGTTTTTGTGAACACTCTTTATGTGTGTGCACATTTTTTCTGCACCGGTGGAGTTTTTGAGTGTGTTTCACACGCCATAGGCTTTTCAAAAAAAAAAAAAAAAAGGGAGAAACAGAAATGATGAATGGAGGATGATGAGTGCTGATTACACTATCTCCCCCACTGCCTTGAATGACAACTCAGGGTGGTGTGATTCTGATATCAATTGCTGGCAATCACAATCTATATTGGTTTAACAACAGAATGGTTATGTTGATTACTCCATAGACTCAGACTTGTGTAATGTGGAACCCACAACAATTTCAGTGTGGGTTCCTGAATTGCAGGCAATTCTCTGTAAACTGCTGTGTGCATCAATGTAAAGTTGATGATGCCCCCAAATCGGTTTGCAGAACGCCGTGCGATCTGTGAAATCGGATGCAATTCAGTCGCATCAGTGTGGAAAATACGATTCCACCATTTGCATCATTTTAGTATGAATGCGATGCAATTTCAGCTGTTCAAACTGTAGGGCTGAATTTGCATCACATGCGATGTGCACAGCAATGTGTGCGAACCGCATGCAACGTCTGGCAACACAGAAGTGTTGACCAGCCAGGTAAAAAAAAATTTTTTTCTTGAGTCATTTGTATTAGATCAGTTTGAATTGTATTAAAAGGAATAGACTCAAAACAAGTGTAAAAAGAGGGAATTTGTAATTTTGGAAAATAAAATAAATAATATAGCCTATCAGTAATGTCTCCCTGAGCTGAGTGATGATGTCATAATATTGGGTGTTATGTGAGATGATGACATGGTATTGTCAGTGAGGTCAATCCTTACCTGTTCCTCCTTAGGGAGAAAACAGAAATGATGAATGGAGGAGGATGAGTGCTGATTACACTATCTCCCCCACTGCCTTGAATGACAACTCAGGGTGTGTGATTCTGATACTAATCACTGGCAATCACAATTTTCGTTGGTTAAAGACAAATTAAACGTATAAGGATTTTTTTGCTCATTTGGGGAAATTTCCCTTCTCTTCCTATTCCATAGCCCAGGGTGTCTAAACTTTTTACAAAGAGGGCCAGATTTCATTAAGTGGACATGTGTAAGGGCCAACCATTTTGTCTGACTTTTTTCTCTATCTATCTCTCTCAAAAGGAAAGGAACCGCATTCCAGTTTGATGTGGCCCCCCAAGTATATCCATCTGTGGCCCCCAAAGCTTGAGAGTGTTATGTTTTGTATGCTGTTAATATATCCATCTTCTTTAGCCTGACAAATCCCAGAGCATCACGCTCATTCTTAGTATGGGCCGGGCGTGTTCACAAGTCTATGTGCCCGAGCCCGCAAGGAAGCTGGCAGCGCCACCGCCTATCACAGGCACAGTGACATTTCCCCGATCTCTGCATCTGCGTTCGCTTCATAGCGGCTCTGGCACATAGACTTGTGAACACCCCCGCTCAATTCTAAAATGAGCGTGGCGCTCGGGATTTGTCAGGCTAAAGAAGATAGATATATTAACAGCATACAAAACATAACACGCTCAAGCTTTGAGGGCCACAGATGGATATACTTGGCGTCACAGATGTATATACAGGTCATTCTCAAAAATTAGCATATTGTGATAAAGTTCATTATTTTCTGTAATGTAGGGGAGACACCATGATCATGAAAGTGGTTCTCCCAGGACGAGGCTCAGCCATTGCACTCTGGCTGGGCTGATCGAGGTGTCTTCCCTGCCACTGCTCGGCCTTTTGGCTAAGATCAGGTGTGGTATCCTTCTCGTCAGTTGCTAGAGGAGCGCTGAAGCACCTCCTATATGTGGAGGGTGGATGCAATCCAATAGCGTCATTGCACCTGGAAGGGTGGTTTCAGCAGGGACTACACCGTGCTCCCCGACAGATACCGGGGGCCGGCCAATGGTTGCGTCTGAGCCACCTGGAAGGGTGCTTCTGGTGAGGATGGGTGGCTGTGCCTGGTCTGGTCTTTTTGCCGGGTTCTAGTCTGGCCTTCTGGCTGGCTAGTGCAAGTGCCGTCTGTGTCAGAGATCTGGTAGGAGGAGCTGGAACTGCCCTGGGATGAGACGGGGTAGGGCCATGCAAATCCTACTGGGTTGACAGGGAGTCTGGAAGGGTTAGTATTGGTGAGGCTGCTAAGAAAACCTTGAAGTGCTCTCTATCTGGCAGGGGTGGAGGGCTGCACTGGCCGGTCGGGGGGTTGAATTTGGAACAGAAAAGCCTATGGTGCATGTGCCCCTGGAGTGGCAGTCCAGGGTGTCTGAGAATCACTGTGAGTGAGGGTCACTTTGATTTAACGACACCACGGTCACTGCACCAGCTACACGCTTTTTTTGCACCTGCCTCCTGGGCCGGGCCTTTTGGCCAGGACCGGAGGAATTTTTTATTCCTGGCCGGAGGGCCTGGTCATTGTTGAACACAATGACCACTTCTTTCACTCTCCTCTTCACTATCCCTTTCCCCCACTTTATTTAATTTATTTCCTATGTTTGTCACGTTTTTGTCTTTTTTTGTTTGTGCACGTTTTGTACACAGTGTGATTAGTAGGGTGCCGGTCCTCGGGCCAGCCCTGAACGTCTTGGGAGTGGGTGGACATGGCCTTCTGGCTTAGTTCGCCCGCTCTCATGGGGTCTCCCTTCGGGGGAGTCCCACCTAGTACTTGGAGGGTTCTGTTTTGGCAGTCCCTCCAAGGAAGTTGGGTCCGTGTCGGCTTCGGTTGCTCGGACCATAGTAACTCAGTCCCCGTCTGGAGCCTAACGCCCCTGGGGGATCCGGGTTTGGGTCCCTTCTGCACAGGAGGACCACTTGACGTTGCACCCGTCCACTGGCGTAGCATGAGGGGGGGCAGGGGGGCTGTTGCACCGGGCGAATTAATTTAGGGGGGCACCGCGCCAGTGGATTGTGTGTGTGTCTCTCTTCTATTAATAATTTGTTTTTCCCGATCGTGACACTGTCGGCCGCCATGTTCAGTCTCGACATGGCTCGCCGGCGTGCTGTGATTGGGTTACGGCGGGTCAGGTGACCACAGGCCTGAGCTAGCCTGTGATTGGGTCACGGCAGGTCATGTGGCCACAGGCCTGAGCTGGCCTGTGATTGGGTCACCGCGGGTCATGTGGCCACAGGCCTGAGCTGGCCTGTGATTGGGTCACGGCGGATCATGTGGCCACAGGCCTGAGCTCGAATCGCCTGTCTGTGACGGCGGGTGGCGCATGCGGTGGATGATGCGCGCGCCTGGACTCGTCTCCCGCCCGCCTGACACTCTCTGAGATCAGAGCTCAGCTCAGCCGCTGATGCAGCTGTCATCTCCCCCGCGGAGGCTCCGCCGGTCCAGATCAAGTCAGAACCGACCGTGGCACTGCAGGCAATAATAGCAGGTGAGGACAGTGAGACATGTGTGGCAGTGTCTGGGGGGGGAGCGGCCTAGTCTAGTGCTGGGGCTGGCAGTGGAATGTGGAGTGTGGAATCAATAATCCACTCTGTAGTGTGGATACATTCCTCAGTCTTGGCTCAGACGGTAGTGGGTGGCTTATTAAAGCGGGGGTTCACCCTGAAACAAAATGTCTAACATTACATTGAGCCGAGTTGTGATAATGAAATTATGCTGACCTTTTTTATTTTCTTGCCGTACATAGCGTTTTATCTATATAGGTTATCGTGCGGGACTGGGAGTTCCTATTCACATGCTAATTGATTGACATGCTGCCCACCGGCGCATACAGCGCGTCACGACTTGCCGTTTCTTTCGGCAAGTCGTGACGCGCTGTATGCGCCGGTGGGAAGCATGACAATCAATTAGCATGTGAATAGGAACGCCCAGTCGCGCACGATTACCTACCCAGAATCCACGGTAAAAATATAGATAAAACGCTATGTATAGGGGGTGGGGCGAAAAAAAAATTCTGCCCGGGCGCCCATAACCCTGGTTACGCCACTGCACCCGTCTGCCCGTTTTTGTGAACACTCTTTATGTGTGTGCACATTTTTTCTGCACCGGGTGGAGTTTTTTTGAGTGTGTTTCACACGCCATAGGCTTTTCAAAAAAAAAAAATAATAATTTGTAGCTGCTGGCTTTTATTTATCGCGCTGGTCCAGAACACGGTCCAGTACATCCATGGCCACCGTGTGCACGCGGCCCTGGTCAGTCTTGACCAGGAGAAGGCCTTTGACCGCGTCTCCCATGAGTTTATGTGCAGAACTCTGCGCAGGTTTGGTCTTGGGGAACTGTTTTGCTCGTATGTGAATGTTATGTATAAGGACATTTGTAGTTTGGTGTTGGTAAATGGCTGGAAAACTGACCCCTTCAAGGTTCTCTCAGGGGTCAGACAAGGCTGCCCTCTCTCACCTCTGCTTTTTGTTTGCTGTATAGAGCTATTCGCCCAAAGCATCAGACGGAACCCAGAGATCAGAGGGATCACCGCCCTAGGACCGGAAAGACGGGAGGTCAGGTGCTCGCTCTACATGGATGACGTGACGGTGTTCTGTGCTGACCGGCGCTCCATCGACACACTCGTCCAGACGTGCGAGGACTTCGGCCAAGCTTCAGGGGCAAAGGTCAACTGCGGGAAGTCGTAAGTCATGCTCTTCGGAAAGTGGTTCCTGCCTTCTTCTGCACCCATACCGTTCAGCATCAAAGCGGACTTCATCAAAATTCTTGGAGTCTGGTTTGGAGCGGAGGGCGCAGCCCTGAAGTCCTGGGAGGAAAGACTGGCCAAGATGCGACAAAAGTTTGGACTTTGGAGCAACAGAGATCTTACCATCGAAGGGAAAACACTGGTACTCCGCAGCGAGATTCTCCCTGTGTTGCAGTACCTCGCCCAGGCCTGGCCCCCCCGGGTCAACACCTGCAAGGCCATCACCAGGGCGGTGTTTCACTTCATCTGGAACTCCAAAATGGACAGAGTAAAGCGGACTGTTATGTTCAAGGAACCTCTCAAGGGCGGTAAGGGCGTGCCCGACATCGCCACATTACTGAGGGTGTTCTTTGCTTGTAACTGCATCCGCAGGACTTTGGTTGACAGAACTGTGGACTCTGGCGGTAACTCCATGTCCCGTTTTTTCCTCCTGCCTCTTTGGAAGTCGCTTGGATGGGACAAATGGGACAGTTCCGTCCCCTACAACTGGGACACTCCATGGTATTACTTGGATACCTTCAAGTTCATCAAGGAGCTGGGGCTGCATGGAGTTAAGCCCGACTTGTGGAAGCCAAAAACTATCTACAAGTTGATTAGAGCATCGGACATCTTTGAGACTATTCCAGGCCTCCCTTCAGCCACTTGCAAAGTGGTCTGGAGGAATGTTTCTTCAAAGAGACTCACCAACAGGCACAAAGATCAGGCATGGATGGCAATCCAAGGGGGATTGCTGCTCAGGACATTCCTACATGCCAGAAACCTGTGCAGATACAGGCACTGCCCCTTTTGCATCATCCAGGAGGAAACAGCATATCATGTGTTCTGGGAGTGCCCCTTTGCACAGGGCCTGTTGAGTGCCTTGGAACCTGAACTTAAAGACTTTGTACCACAGACTGCTATTACACACTTTGGTGTGTTAAACGGACTCTTCTGTGGAACTCATTCACAGGAGGACATTGACAGTGCGTGGCGGGTTCTGTGTTGCTTTAAGGATGCCTTATGGTACGCCAGAAATCGCCGCGTCCACAACCGGCAGAGGATGTCCATCGAGGACTGTCGCAGACTGATCTTCAGCCTGCTGAGAGACTATACCTTGATGGACTTTAAGGAGGAAGAGGACGTCTGAAGATTTCCCCCCCTCCCCTAACTGTACGTTTACACTGGAAGACTTTGCCCCCCCCCCCCCGGGCATTTTGACAGTATATGATATGGACATTTCTTGACACGTTTTTGAAGTGCTGTTTTCAGGGTAATGCGGCGTTATGCACGATGTGATGTTTTGGGGTTTTTACTACTCTGCGCAGCACATCAGGCATCATACCGCAGGATGGATGAATGTAATTTAATTGTATGCTTGGGACTGTATTGCTATGTAGTGTATTTATGCGCTGCGTCGCAATACAAAGTAGAATGTACCCTGTTGAAAGTATTCGATTTTTGTATATTTGCTTTGCAAAATAAACTTAAATATTGCCAGGACCGGAGGAATTTTTTATTCCTGGCCGGAGGGCCTGGTCATTGTTGATCACAATGACCACTTCTTCACTCTCCTCTTCACTATCCCTTTCCCCCACTTTATTTAATTTATTAGCCTATGTTTGTCACCTTTTTGTCTTTTTTTGTTGTGCACGTTTTGTACACAGTGTGATTAGTAGGGTGCCGGTCCTCGGGCCAGCCCTGAACGTCTTGGGAGTGAGTGGACATGGCCTTTTGGCTTAGTTCACCTGCTCTCATGGGGTCTCCCTTCGGGGGAGTCCCACCTAGTACTTGGAGGGTTCTGTTTCGGCAGTCTCTCCAGGGAAGTTGGGTCCGAGTCGGCTTCGGTTGCTCGGACCACAGTAACTCAGTCCCCGTCTGGAGCCTAACGCCCCGGGGGATCAGGGTTTGGGTCCCTTCTGCACAGAAGGACCACTTGACGTTGCACCCGTCTGCACGTTTTTGTGAACACTCTTTATGTGTGTGCACATTTTTTCTGCACCGGGTGGAGTTTTTGAGTGTGTTTCACACGCCATAGGCTTTTAAAAAAAAAAAAAGGGGAGAAACAGAAATGATGAATGGAGGAGGATGAGTGCTGATTACACTATCTCCCCCACTGCCTTGAATGACAACTCAGGGTGGCGTGATTCTGATATCAATCACTGGCAATCACAATCTTCATTGGTTAAATAGCAGAATTATTATACTGATAAACAAATTGAGTAAAGCTGTGTTCACACAAGTGTGATGAGGTGCCACGGCGATTTCTGTTTACTGCAAGCTGCTTCTGGTGTTACTATAGTTGCTAACACTCCCAAATCTGTTTATGGAAGACAGTGTGACGTGTAAAAATGAATGGAATTGAGTAGCATGAGTGTGAAAATCTGATTCCAGCGTGGACAAAAAAAAGGGTCCTGTACCATTTCAGTGCAATGCGATTTCAGCCATACAAACCATAGGGCTGAATTTACATCGCACAGACATCGCATGTGATGTGCACAGCAATGTGGTGTGAACCGCATGTGATGTCTGGAAACTAAGGATGAGCCCCCCCCCCCCCCCCCCGTACGCAGCAGAACAGACAAAAAATTTGTTCAAACACGTGTACACCATTAAACTCTTTGGGACACAAACATGAAAAACCAAATGTGCTAATTTTAAAGGTTAATATGCAAGTTAATGTCATAAAAAGTGTTTGTGGCCCCCCGGTCCTGCCCCAGGGAACATGTATCAATGCAAAAAAAAAGTTTTAATAACTAACGTTTTTTCGGGAGCAGTGATTTTAATAATGCTTAAAGTGTAACAATAAAAATGAAATATTCCTTTAAATATCGTGTACGGGGGGTCTCCTTAATATGTCTGTAAAGTGGAGCATTTTCCCCCGTGTTTAGAACAGTACTGCAGCAAAATTACTTTTTTTAAGGACAAAAGTAATTTAAACTACTGGCGGCTATAATGAATTGTCTGATCCCGGCAATACATAGTTACATAATTACATATTTAGTCAGGTTGAAAAAAGACACAAGTCCATCCAGTTCAACCACAAAAAAATAAACAAACAAATATAAAAAACACAGTACAATCCCATACACCCAACCCCATACCCACAGTTGATCCAGAGGAAGGCAAAAAACCCCAGCAGAGCATGGTCCAATTTGCTACAGCAGGGGAAAAAATTCCTTCCTGATCCCCTGAGAGGCAATTGGATTTTACCCTGGATCAACTTTACCCATAAATGTTATATTATGTACATTTAGGAAAGAATCCAGGCCTTTCTTAAAGCAATCTACTGAGCTGGCCAGAACCACGTCTGGAGGGAGTCTGTTCCACATTTTCACAGCTCTTACGGTGAAAAAATGTTCCCGTATTTGGAGATGAAATCTATTTTCCTCTAGATCCTGATAAGCCCGCCGCCTGCAGACCCCCACAATCACTGGGGAAGGGTTGTGGGGATGAGACCCTTATCCCCATCAACATGGGGACAAGGTGCTTTGGGGGCGACCCCAGAGCATCCTCCCCATGTTGAGGACATGTTGCCTTGTACAATTCGGGGGGGACACACAAAAGAGCTCTTTTCCTGCGGCCTGCCAGGTTGCGTGCTCAGATAAGAATCTCGTATGAATTTTGGGGGGACCCCTAAAATATTTTTTTAAATTTGGTGCAAAGTTCCCCTTAAAATCCATACCAGGCCTTAAGGGCCTGGTATGGATTTTGGGGGGACCCTACACACTTTTTTTTAATGTTGATGCTGGGTTCCCTGTTATATTTTTACCAGACCCAAAAGGCCTGGTAATGGACTGGGGAGGGGGGGGGACCCATGCCATGTTTTTCAATACATTTTATCTGTATTGCCAGAATTTGACAATTCATTACAGCCGTGAGCAATTTTAAATTACTTTTTTTTAGGGCTGGGGAAATTAAAGATTAACTCCTCGATTATTCTTAAATTTTATTGATCTGTCAAAATTCTTTTGATCGATCAAAATTCATGACGTCACCGGACAGCCTGGACAGTGAGACTTACACTGCTGGATGCGAGCAAACTGGACCCATTGGATTGAGGTACCATTTCATCTGTGGAGCAGGAGGATGCATCAGGCTCCATCAGGGGAAGGGGGCAAAAATAACCATTGTTTTCCTGTCCTAAGCAGTTTTGTGCAGACAATTCTTTGCGTATCGGCAACATCTGTTCCGTGCGAAAGACTGTTCAGTTCTTCAGGGTATATTGTCAATAAAATTTGATCATGTCTGCTTCCAGAAAATGTAAACACTCTCGTATGTCTGTGTAACTGGCTAAAGTGATGTCTACTTGCCTACTATAAAGTGACTGACAGTCAATATACCAGATAAGTTTTATAATTAAAGTTAAACTGACTTTCTACGTTTTTCTTAAAGTTTAATAAGAAAAAATGACTTGCGTCAGTGCTACAGTTTGAATTTAAAACATATTTGTGTGAAGTTAAGTCATGGATTTTGGAAACTAACTAGTGTCGGGTGATTGTATATAGTGTATACCACATTTACCACTGACTAATGCAGAGTTGCAATGCAAGCAGATCAGCTAAAAGTAGTTGATATAATTAATTGAAATTAGTAGATTAATCGATTAAAAAAAAACGATTAATCGAACACGGAAATTTTAATCAGTAACAGCCCTACTTTATTTCCTTTAGAAATGTCATTTTGCTGCAGTACTGTGAATAATACGGAAAAAATGCACCACTTTACAGGCATTCTATAGACACCCCCTCACTTTAAGTATTATTAAAATCACTGCTCCCGAAAAAAAGGCAGTTTTTAAAACTTTTTTGCATTGATACATGTACTCTAGGGCAGGACCCGGGTCCTCAAACACCTTTTATGACAAAAATTTGCATATTAGCCTTTAAAATTAGCACTTTTGGTTTTTCATGTTTGTGTCCCATAGACTTTAATGGTGTTCGAGTTGAACATCAGGCTCATTCCTACTGGCAATGCATAAATGTTGACCCAGCCAGGTAAAAGGGTTATTTATTTTTATTTTTACCTGTGTCTTTTTAAAAAGAGAATTAAAAAATTAGAGCCTATAGTAATATTGTCTCCTTGAGCTGAGTGATGATGTCATAATATTGGGTGTTGTGTGAGATCATTACATTGTATTGTCAGTGAGGTCAATCCTTACCTGTTCCTCCTGAGAGAGAGAGAGAGAGAGAGAGAGAGAAACAGAAATGATGAATGGAGGAGGACGAGTGCTGATTACACTATCTCCCCCACTGCCTTGAACGACAACTCAGGGTGGTGTGATTCTGATATCAATCACTGGCAATCACAATCTTCATTGATTAAAGAACAGAATAATTATATTACATAAGAATGTATAGCTAAATGCAGAAGGAATTTTGTGCTCATTTGAGAAGTATTTTTTTCTCTTTAGAGGATATATAGGGAGAGCAAATCTCTGTAACACATAATCTCTCTCCACTCCATCCCCCCCAAAAAATCAATTGCATGTAAAACAAAGATCAGAGTAAAAAAATGACAGCTTTTCCACACTGAGAAATTGACATAGAAGACCCCCACTTTTATGGCCGGTTAGCTCAGTTGGTTAGAGCGTGGTGCTAATAACGCCAAGGTCGCGGGTTCGATACCCGTACGGGCCATATGTTTTGACACAGTCCTTTGCTTCTGACATAACAATATGTTCAACTACACTGAAAATTAAAATATATTTGCAGTGTTTTTTTGCCTTAATGCATTCTTTGCACTTAGTATCATTTTAAGGTAACCACTTGCCCACTTGCCGACCGGCCACAGTATATTAACTGCAGCAAAATGGACTGGTCATTAAGGGGGCTGAAGTGGTTAAAGTGACTCTGTCATTAGAGAATGGGGGGGGGGGGCTGCTATTACTTTCTTCTGAAAATGAAAAATGCCTGGTTCGGAACCAGTATGCTGTAAATCTTTGGTCTCCAAACTGTAGCCTGTTGCTGCCTTTATATGGCCCTTAGGGGCACTTTTCCTACTACTCACACCAACAATGAGGCACTATTCCTCCCACTGACACCAATGATGGGACACTATTCCTCCCACTGACAACAACAATGCGGCACTATTCGTCCCACTGACACCAACAATTCGGCACTATTCCACCCACTGACTCCAATGATGGGACACTATTCCTCCCACTGACACTAATGATGGGACACTATTTCTTCCACTGACACCAAGGATTGGACACTATTCCTCACACTGACATCAATGATGGGACACTATTCATCCCACTGACACCAATGATGGGGCACTATTTCACCCACTGACTCCAATGATGGGGCACTATTCCTCCCACTGACACCAATGATGGGACACCATTCCTTCCACTGACACCAATGATGGGACACTATCCCTTCCACTGACTCCAATGATGGGACACTATTCTTCCCATTGACAACAATGATGGCACACTATTCCTTCCACTGACACCAATGACGGGACACTATTCCTTCCAGTGACATCAGTGAGGGGGCACTATTCCTCCCACTGACATCAATGATGGCACATTATTCCTCCCATTGACAGCAGTGATGGGACACTATTCCTCCCACTGACTCCAATGATGGGGCACTATTCCTCCCATTGACACCAGTGATGGGACACTATGCCACCTCCTAATGACCACAGCCGGTGTCTTTGTTTTCTAATAACATTGGCCACAGTCCGGTTCCCCTAAAGTCTCAAGGACAGTGAACTGGCTCTTTGTTTAGAAGATCCCTGCTCTAAATGAACCAAGAACTCAGGGAGTGAGATATTCTGACACCAGTAACTGGCCATCAATATATTCTATTTAAGGCTGAACTCCAGGAACACATTCACATAACAGACTGACTGTTGGCCAGGCTGGTTGGATCCAATACATCACACACCATCATGGTCTGCCGCTGGAGATGCCACAATGGACAGTATGTTGCAGGTTTGATTGGCCAAGGTGGAGAGGCGGGGTGGATGACATCGTGATCTCCACATTGCCCAATCAGACCCAGCCTAGTATTCACTGGCAGAAATACAAGGCAGTTACTTAGAGGGAGAGGGATCAGAGCACAGACACTCTGTCTAGTCTATTGTTGGTCCTTTACAGGGTGGGGCACTGAAAGTATTTTTGGTTCTGGACATCAAATTTAAATGTAAAAAAGGCCGAAATTTGTGTAGTAAGGACAATTAAATACAAAAAAAAATATGTGAATACAATACATTAATAAAGTAATAATAATACAAA
Organism: Rana kukunoris; assembly: GCA_029574335.1. Taxonomy (NCBI): domain Eukaryota; kingdom Metazoa; phylum Chordata; class Amphibia; order Anura; family Ranidae; genus Rana; species Rana kukunoris. The sequence continues at coordinate 518,073,823 of CM056051.1, read as the reverse complement.
GAATTACATTTTTCAAATAATGTTTTAAAAGCACGACTGCAGTCAAGCTGCCACAAGATCAAAGTCTCAGCTGACGCTATATTGCATTGTAATGAGATGAACAAATCTACCTCAATTTGGTTAGTCTTGGGAATCCCAAATGAAGGAATCTTTGTATAAAATATTCACAAATTCAGAGCAAAAATTGCTGTATTGTCTCTGATGTACACAGTTCCTATATCATCAGTGCCATCTAGTGGCCATAGTGCTTTCCCCACCAGAAATTAGACTTAGAGGCGCCTCTCTTTTTGCTTCTAATCCCCTTGTGGAGGCTTCCATTTGTGGATGGACATTTTATGGTTACACAACCTGGTCACATTGCCATAATATTTCTATATGGATTATAAACTGAAGGACATATGAATAAATGGTTGTGCAATGAATCATCTGAGTTTACATTATTTCTTATGGGGAAATTTGCATTGATATGCAAGTGCTTTGCATTACAAACATGCTTCCAGGACGAATTATGCTTGCAATCCAAGGTTTTACTGTACTTTTTACTTTTATTTTTCATTTTTCTTACCCCCCCTTCTCCCCCCTCCCCCTTTGAGGATAGATAGACAAGGGTACATGCCAGCACTTTTAGTGTGATGAGTAGGGTGCTGGTCCTCGGGCCAGCTCTGAAAGTCTTGGGAGTAGGTGGACATGGCCTTCTGGCTTAGTTTGCTTGCTCTCATGGGGTCTTCCTTCGGGGGAGCCTCACCGAGGAGGGTTCTGTACTGGCAGACCCTCCAAGGATGTTGTGTCCATGTGGCTTTGGCTGCACGGACCAAAGTTTACTCGAGTCCCTGCCAGGAGCCTAACGCCCTGGGGGATCAGAGCTGGGTCCTTTTTGGAGGACCAATTGACAATGCACCCGTCACAGTTTTTTGTTGCACCTCTTTATGTGTGCGCACATTTTTCATGCACTGTGCAAACTGTGAAATCAGATGGAAATGAGTCACATGAGTGTTAAAATCCGATTCCAACGTAGACAAGAAAAAGGGTCCTGCACCATTTCGGTAAAAATCCGATTTCAGCCATACAAACCGTAGGGCTGAATTTGCATCGCACAGACATTGTATGTGATGTGCACAGCAGAATAGGCAAAAATTTGTACGAACACACAAACACCGTTAAAGTCTATGGGACACAAAGATGAAAAACCAAAATGGCTAATTTTAAAGGCTTATATGCAAGTTATTGCCATAAAAAGTGTTTTGGGAAGTGAGTCTAAAAATGCTTAAAGGGAAAGAATAAAAATGAAGAATTAAAATATTGTGCCTGGAGGGTGTCTATAGTATGCCTGTAAAGTAGCGCATCTTTACCATGTTTAGACGAGTACCACAGCAAAATTAAATTTCTAAAAGAAAAAAGTAATTTAAAACTGCTCGCGGCTCTAATTAATTATCGGGTCTCAGTAAAACAGATAAAAAATCATAAAAACATGGCACCAAAATGTAAAAAAAGAGGCGAAGGGGTCCCCCCAAAATCCATACCAGACCCTCATCTGAGCACACAACCTGGCAGGCCGCAGGAAAAGAGGGGGGATGAGAGAGCGCCCCCCCTTCTGAACCGTACCAGGCCACATGTCTTCAACATGGGGAGGATGCTTAGGGGTCGCCCCCCTTGTCCTCATGTTGATGGGGATAAGAGCCTCTTCCCCACAACCCTTGGCCTGAGGTTGTGGGGATCTGCAGGCGGGGGGCTTATCAGAATCTGGAAGCCTCCTTTAACAAGTGGACCCCCATCTCCTGTACCCCCCTATGTGAATGGGTATCGGGTACATTGTACCCCTACTCATTCACCCAAAAAAGTGTCAACATTTTTAAAATTACAGGACAAGTCCTTTATTTAATCAGCGGGACTTTAAAGTGTTCTGTGGCTTTCGAATTCGCAGATCATCATTTGAGCTGGTGTCCCTCTTGGAAGATTTCTCCTCTATTCCTCTTCTGGGGACAACTCAAAATCTTTTATTGGTAAATAGTATATATAGAGATGCAAAATCTCTGTAACACCTAATCCCTCTACACCAGGGGTGTCAAACTCAATTTCATAGTGGGCCACATCAGCATTATGTTTGCCCTCAAAAGGGCCGGTTGTATCTGTAAGATTAGATGTCCAGAGCATCCCCTTCCCTCACATTAGATGTCAGGAGCCACCCCACCATCAGAAGTTGGGTCCCCCACTCTCCCTTTCATCACAGTGCACCCCCTTACCTTATGCTGCTGCAGGGAAGAAGATGGATGCATTGCTTGAAAGCAGAAAGTAAGGGTCTGAAGTAGTACCAGAGGAGGGCTGGAGCTTTCCTGCAGCTGCAGGAGAGGTCTGAGGGCCAAATGAAATGGCCTGGAGGGTCTTGTGTTTGACACCTGTGCTCTACACCCTAACCAAAAAAATACCTTTTATTATCAATTGCAATTGAAACAGAGATCAAAGAGTATAAAAATGACAGCTTTTCCACACTGAGATATTGACATTGAAGTCAGATTATTTCTATGGCCGGTTAGCTCAGTTGGTTAGAGCGTGGTGCTAATAACGCCAAGGTCGCGGGTTCGATCCCTGTACGGGCCATATGTTTTGACACAGTCCTTTGCTTTCAGTACCTTCTGGAGACTAACAATATTGTTAACTTAGGCCTCGTACACACGACCGGTTTTCTCGGCAGAATCCAGCAAGAAACTTGTTGGGAGACATGTTTTGCAGAGGAAACTGTCGAGAAACTCGACGAGCCAAAAAGAGAGCATGTTCTCTTTTTCCTCGACGGGAATGGAGAAAATTAGCTTGTCGAGTTCCTCGACAGCCGAACAAGGAACTCAACGAGGAAAACGATGTGTTTCGACCGACGAGTTCCTCGGTCGTGTGTACGAGGCCTCACACTGTGTATTCAAATACATTTGCAGTTTTTTTTTGCCTTGAGTGCCGGTTCACACAAGGGCGACCTGTCCTGCAACTTAGCCATCTGACAAGTCACGCTCAATGCATTGCAATGGAACCGTTCTAACAGGAGCAGAGAAGGAACTTGTACTACTTTTGGGTGACTTCGAAGTGGCTTGCATTGACTTCTATACAGAAGTTGTTTTGCAAGCTGCACTGAAGTCGTGCAGTACTGGACAGCTTCTAAATCGGACGACTTTGAAGCCGCCCTTGTGTGAACCGGCACTAATGCATTCTTTGCACTACTTGCCTTAACCACTTAAGGACCCCCGCACGCACATATACGGCCACAGAATGGCTCGTACAGGCACAAGGGCGTAAATTTACGTCCCCGCCTTCGTGCGGTTCGGGGGTCCCATCGGGACCCCCTCCGCGGCGTGCGGGGGTCCCCCTGCCTCTGGGAGCGATCGCCGACGAGCGGGCGGATGTCCGTGATTTCCGCCCCCCCCGCGATCGCTCCCAGCCAATGGGAGCGCGCTCCCATCGTGTCAGTTCCTCCTCCTGTGTTTACACAGGAAGGAGGAAATGATGTAATCTCTCATCGCAGCGCTGTTTCCCAGCGCTGCTGATGAGAGAAGACATCACAAGTAAGTGTGCACCAACACAACACTGACACACACTCACATAGGCAAATTAACCCCTTGTGATCGCCCCCCCCACCCCCCTGTCACAGTGTCACTGAATGCAGTGATCTAATCACTGCATTTAGTGTCAGTGTGACAGGCAGTGTAAAAAACAGTTAGTGTTAGGTTCAGGATAGCCCCCCCACCCCCCCTAATAAAGTTTTAACCCCCTGATCACCGCCCTAGTTAACCTTTTCACTCCCTATTGCCAGCATCACTAAGCGATCATTTTTCTGATCGCTGTATTAGTGTCGCTGTTCCCGCTAGGTAGCTATTTTTTTTTATTGCGATTTTTTTTTTTTACTAAAGACATGTGGCTGAATTAATTTTGGCCTAAATGTTTTACTAAAATTTAGTTTATTTGATTTTTTTTTATAACAAAAAGTATATTGTTTTTTTTTTTTCAAAATTGTGGCTCTATTTTAGTTTATAGCGCAAAAAATAAAAATCGCAGAGGCGATCAAATACCACCGAAAGAAAGCTCTATTTGTGGGAAGAAAAGGACGCAAATTTTGTTTGGGAGCCACGTCGCACGACCGCGCAATTGTCTGTTAAAGCGACGCAGTGCCGAATCGCAAAAACACCTTGGGTCATTTACCAGCGTATTGGTCCGGGTCTTAAGTGGTTAAAGTAGAGGTCCACACAAAAAGTGAACCTCCGTTTTTCGGAACCCTCCCCCCTTCGGTGTCACATTTGACACCTTTCAGGGGGGAGGGGGTGCAGATACCTATATAATACAGGTATTTGCACGCACTTCCAGGAATAGACTCGCACATGCGCAGTAGGAAATCGGGCAGTGAAGCCGCAAAGCTTCACTTCCTAGAGATGTGAAGGCCCAGAAATTTTTTTTTTTTTTTTTTCTGAAGGCTTTTTTTTGTTTTTTTTCCCCAAAAATCGGAAATATTGAAAAAAGAAAAAAAGTGGAATATTTTATTTTAACATGATGAATAAAATGTTTTAAGACAGCGTGTTCAAATATTTTCCAAATCATTTCTAAAAAAAATGTGTGATATCAGATTATTCTAATTTCTGTCCTAGGTAACAAACTGAACCCTCCAATGCAAGAACAGTATGCATTTCTTCCTTTAGGAGGTGCTGTGCTGCTATTGTAACAAGAAAGAGGTTAAAGTTTTTCTTTTGCATGTTAGTGGGTGTGTTTGGTTTGTTTCTGTCCTCTTCATTAGGCCTCAAAAGCATTGGAATAAAATACAGAGCAACAAAAAGGACCTGAAAATATATACTTAATTAACCACGTTAAACCCGCACGCCATCATATGACGTCCAAAAAGGGGATCTGTTATCCCGAGTGGACGTCATATGACGTCCTGTATTTGTGGGGGGATATCTGAATGACACCTAGAGGCATCATTCAGATATAATTTTCTTCCGGCGGCGATTCTGTGCACCGTAAGAATTATCATAGCGTCGGTTCCACCGCTTGATCGTTTTAACAGGTGGTGGGAGGATACATCCCCCCTCCCACCGCCATCCGGTGCTTCTCCGGGCTCTCCCGTCTCATCAGGGGCACGGAGAGATGATTGCCGTCCACTGGATGTGCAGCATAGAGATGACTGGTGACCAGATGGTCACCAGTCATCTCTATGACTGTTAGGCCGCGTACACACGAGGAGACATGTTCGCTGAAACTGGTCCGCAGACCAGTTTCAGCGGACATGTTCGATCGTGTGTACGGCCTAGCGGACAGGTTTCCAGCGGACAAAAGTTTCTAAGCATGCTTAGAAACTTGTTAGCGGGAAACCTGTCCGTCGGTCATGTCCGATGGTTAGTACGCCCAACCATCCGAGCGAAATCCCGCGCATGCGTCCAATTGATTTGACGCATGCGTGGAAGCATTTTGAACGTCCGTGTTTCAGCACGTCGGTGTCTTCTATGTCACCGCGTTCTGGTCCGTGGGGATTTTGGTCTGATGGTGTGTACACACATCAGACCAAAATATCCCTTCAGACATGTCCGATGAAAACGGTCCGTCGGACCTGTCTCATCGGACATGTCTCCTTGTGTGTACGCGGCCTTAGAGGCCCGGGCGCAATGTGATCACGTCACGCCCGGGTACCCGTAAGTAAACGAACTGTAATTGCGGCTAGTAAGAACGACATCTGTGATTTTTTTTTTCACGGTCTCATTCTTTTCAGCCGGGAGAAGAGATGTATTGACCCTGCATCTCTCCTTAAAGTGGAGTTCCACCCTTAAAAAAAACTTTTCACCAAAAATGTAAAAAAAAAATGTTTTACTTACCCTAAATAGCTGTTGCTATGCGGAAGTGCTGAATCTGCCTCTTCATCCTCCGCGGTCGATTCTCTTCTTCCCCCTACACTCGGTTTCTTCTTGTGAATGGGGCGCCCTACATTCTGGGGACTGTGTGTATCCCAGAAAGCAACCGACCCATTCACAAAGTGTCGCGCTGCTCGTGCATGCGCAGTAGGAAACAGTGCCTGTTTCCCTTACTGTGGATGGCGGTGCCTGGAGCTGCCAGGATCAAGGATCGGCCTCGGCAGGGGCCGAAATTGCTGGCGACTAGGACGGGTAAGTGTCCTTATTAAAAGTCAGCAGCTACAGTGTTAGTAGCTGCTGACTTTTAATTTTTTTTTTTTTTTTTAACGGACCTCCTCTTTAAAGAGGACCTGTCACACACTATTTCTTTTACAAGGGATAATTACATTCCTTGTAATAGGAAAAAAAGCGATTGGAAAAAAGTAAAAAAAAAAGCGTAATAAATAAATAAATAAATAAAATAAAAAATAAATAAATACAATTATAACACCCCTGTCCCAAGTAGCTTGCGCTCAGAAGCGAACGCACGCGTAAGTCTCGCCCATGTAAACGTCGTTCAAACCACACATGTGAGGTGTCGCCACGTGCGTTAGAGCGTGTGCAACAATTCTAGCACTAGACCTCCTTTGTAACTCTAAACTGGTAACCTGTAAAAAATTTAAAGCGTTGCCTATGGAGATTTTTAACCCCTTCCATACAGGGCATTTTCACCCCCTTCCTGCCCAGACCAATTTTTAGTTTTCAGCGCTGTTGCACTATGAATGACAATTGCGCGGTCAGGCAACACTGTACCCAAAGTAAATCATTATGTTTTTTTCCCCACACAAACAGAGCTTTCGTTTGGTGGTATTTGATCATCTCTGCGGTTTTTAATTTTTGTGCTATAAACAAAAGAAGAGCGACAATTTTAAAAAAAACACAATATTTTTTCCTTTTTTTAATACATCTCACAATATTTTTTTTTAAAAAACCTTTTTTTCCCCTCAGTTTAGACCGATACGTATTCTACGTATTTTTGGTTAAAAAAAAACCCGCAATAATCGTATTGATTGGTTTGCGCAAAAGTTATAGCGTCTACAAAATAGGTAATAGATTTATGGCATTTTTATTTTATTTTTTTTACTAGTAATGGCGGGGATCTGCGTTTTTTTTTTGTGACCGTGACGTTGCGGCGGACATATCGGACACTTTTGACATGTTTTTGGGACCGTTCACATTTACACAACGATTAGTGCTATAAAACTGCACTGATTACTGTGTAAATGTGACTGGCAGGGAAGGGGTTAACACTAGGGGGCGCTGAAGGGTTAAAATGTGTCCTAAAGTATGTTCTAACTGTAGGGGGAGGGGGACTCACAGGGGGAGGAGATCGATGTGTGTTCCTCAGTACTGGGAACACACATCAGTCTCCTCACCGCTGACAGGAGGTGGATCTGTGTGTTTACACACACAGATCCACACTCCTGACGTGATTGCCGGAATTTGCGGGTGCCCGGCGGCAATCACGGCTGTCGGGCGCGCGCGCGCGCGCCCTAGAACGCCGTGAAGACTGGACGTTGTGCAACGTCCAGTCTCATCGGCGAGGGGATCACCATGACGTGATTCCCCTATGGGCTGGAAAGGAAGGGGTTAAATAAAGAAGTTTGGCGTCATTCCATGAGTGTGGGCAATTTTAAAGCATGACATGTTAGATATCTATACTTACCTGGCAGGGGAGACACCATGATCATGAAGGTGGTTCTCCCAGGGCGAGGCTCGGCCATTGCACTCCGGCTGTGCTGATCGAGGTGTCTTCCCTGCCACTGCTCGGCCTTTTGGCTAAGATCAGGTGTGGTATCCGTTCTCGTCAGTTGCTAGAGGAGCGCTGAAGCACCTCCTATATGTGGAGGGTGGATGCAATCCAATAGCGTCATTGCACCTGGAAGGGTGGTTTCAGAAGGGACTACGCCGTGCTGCCCGACAGATACTGGGGGCCGGCCAATGGTTGCATCTGAGCCACCTGGAAGGGTGCTTCTGGTGAGGATGGGTGGCTGCGCCTGGTCTGGTCTTTTTGTCGGGTTCTAGTCTGGCCTTCTGGCTGGCTGGTGTAAGTGCTGTCCCTGTCAGAGATCTGGTAGGAGGAGCTGGAACTGCCCTGATGGAAAGACGGGGTAGGGCCATGCAAATCCTGCTGGGTTGACAGGGAGTCTGAGGGCAGCTTCTCCCCAAGAAAACCTGGAAGGGCTCTCTTTCTGGCAGGGGTGGAGGGCTGCACTGGCCGGTCGGGGGGTTAGATTTGGAATGGAAAAGCCTATGGTGCATGTGCCCCTGGAGTGGCAGTCCAGGGGTGTCTGAGAATCACTGTGAGTGGGGGTCACTTTGATTTAACGACACCACGGTCACTGCACCAGCTACACGCTTTTTTTTTAGCACCTGCCTCCTGGGCCGGGCCTTTTGGCCAGGACCGGAGGAATTTTTTATTCCTGCCCGGAGGGCCTGGTCGTTGTTAAACACAATGACCACTTCTTTCACTCTCCTCTCCACTATCCCTTTCCCCCCACTTTATTTAATTTATTTCCTGTGTTTGTCATGTTTTTTTGTCTTTTTTTGTTTTGTGCACGTTTTGTACACAGTGTGATTAGTAGGGTGCTGGTCCTCGGGCCAGCCCTGAACGTCTCGGCCTTTTGGCTAAGATCAAGTGTAGTATCTGTTCTTATCAGTTGCCAATAGGTGGCGCTAAACTGACTGTCCCCAGTACTCGGCGAGGGGGAAAGGGATGGCAGTCGGTGGACGCTAAGCCTGTTGGCGTAGAGGCGAAAGCCTTCTGATCGGGGCAGAGAGGCATGAGGTCGAAGCTGAAGGGCCGGGACCCTGGCCTTTGGCCTGGATTCGGTGGTGTCCGCCCCAGTCAGTTGTTCGGCGAGGGAACCTTTGCTAATCCCTTCGGGGAGAGGCGGGTAGTACTTCCCGAATGTAATTAGGTGGGAGAGTTGGGGGTTGTGGGTAGTAGTCGGCTGCGGCTGGCTCTCCCCAACCTCTTCTCCTACCTTCCTGGCTGGGAAGGGTGCTGCCGGTCCGGACCGGGGGTCAGGGTCCGTTGAAAAGCCTGTGGAGATAGTGCCCCTGGAGTGGCAGTCCAGGGGTGCCATACATTGCACTGAGTGTTGAGGGGCACTCAAACGTGTGGCACCTTAGGTCACATATCTCCACATACACCTTTTTAACACCTGCCTCTAGGGCCGAGCCTTTTGGCTAGGACCAGAGGAATTTTTGTTCCTGGCCGGAGGGCCGGCCATTGTATTGCACAATGGCCACTTTCCACTCACCATTCCCACCTTCCTTTTCCCCCACTTTCTTTTTTATTTTACCCCCTGTTTGTCTCGTTTGTCACTTTTTTTTGGTTGGTGCTGTGCACTTTATGTGTGGCGAGTAGGGTGCTGGTCTTCGGGCCTGACTCTGAAAGTCTTGGGAGTAGGTGGACATGGCCTTCTGGCTTAGTTCACCTGCTCTCATGGGGTCTCCCTTTCGGGGGAGCCTCACCGAGGAGGGTTCTGTCTCGGCAGTCCCTCCGAGGATGTTTGGCCATGTGGTTTCGGCTGCATGGGCCATAGTGGGGTCCTAGTGGTTTCGGCTGCTTGGACTCCAATACTCTTTTCCCTGCCTGGAGCCTAACGCCCCGGGGGATCAGAGCTGGGTCCTCTGCGGAGGACCAATTGACGATGGCACCCATCGCAGTTTTTTGTGTTTCACTCTTTATGTGTGTGCACATTTTTTCCTGCACCGGGTGAAGTTTTTGGGTTGTGTTTTGCACGCCACAGACTTTTCAATAAAAAAAATTAAAAATAAATGTGCCCCTGGAGTGGCAGTCCAGGGGTGTCTGAGAATCACTGTGAGTGAGGGTCACTTTGATTTAACGACACCACGGTCACTGCACCAGCTACACGCTTTTTTAGCACCTGCCTCCTGGGCCGGGCCTTTTGGCCAGGACCGGAGGAATTTTTTATTCCTGGCCGGAGGGCCTGGTCATTGTTGAACACAATGACCACTTCTTTCACTCTCCTCTCCACTATCCCTTTCCCCTACTTTATTTAATTTATTTCCTATGTTTGTCACGTTTTTTGTCTTTTTTTGTTTTGTGCACGTTTTGTACACAGTGTGATTAGTAGGGTGCCGGTCCTCGGGCCAGCCCTGAACGTCTTGGGAGTGGGTGGACATGGCCTTCTGGCTTAGTTCGCCTGCTCTCATGGGGTCTCCCTTCGGGGGAGTCCCATCTAGTACTTGGAGGGTTCTGTTTTGGCAGTCCCTCCAAGAATGTTGGGTCCGTGTCGGCTTTGGTTGCTCGGGCCACAGTAACTCCCCGGGGGATCCGGGTTTGGGTCCCTTCTGCACAGGAGGACCACTTGACGTTGCACCCGTCTGCATGTCTTTGTGAACACTCTTTATGTGTGTGCACATTTTTTCTGCACCGGGTGGAGTTTTTTTGAGTGTGTTTCACACGCCATAGGCTTTTAAAAAAAAAAAAAAAAATTTGTAGCTGCTGGCTTTTATTTTTTGTGGGACCTCCGCTTTAATATCATTTTAACTTTAAGTAGTGTTCTAGCCATTTTTATTTTTTTATTAATCCGAGCATTAATAACTATTAATTAAAAAAAAGTATACAATTATTGTTTTGGATGTTTCTAAAAAACTAAATGTCATACTCACGATTGTCCCTCCTGTTGTGCCCGTTTCCATCATGATTGTGGGCATTTGAAGCCCAATCACTAATTCTTCCTGGATAAGCTTTGCACCTTTCGATCTCGCGCATGCGCAGCAGTTCACCGATGGTTGATCATAGTACTGCCCAGAGACTCATGGTAAATGATGACACATCATTTTCCAGGAGCACAGGCGAGGCAATAAGTGACTACGAGCGTCGTGGACCAGGATGTGGCAGATTAGGAGAAATGCCCCAGTACAACGTCAATTGTGACAAAACGCACAGTTGGGAGCGGCGTGCTGACATCACCGCGTTAACACAAGTCCCGGAAGTAACAGGCAGCTATCGAGAGCCGGCCAGCTCAACCATTTTTTTTACATGCTATTTTATCTACTGCAATTATAAGTACAATCTTTTAAATTAATAAACTTTTAAGGATTTTTTTTTTTCTATTGAAAAGCCTGTGGCGTGCAAAACACAACCCAAAAACTTCACCCGGTGCAGGAAAAAATGTGCACACACATAAAGAGTGAAACACAAAAAACTGCGATGGGTGCCATCGTCAATTGGTCCTCCGCAAAGGACCCAGCTCTGATCCCCCGGGGCGTTAGGCTCCAGACAGGGAAAAGAGTTATTAGAGTCCTAGCAGCCGAAACCACTAGGACCCCACTATGGCCCATGCAGCCGAAGCCACATGGCCAAACTTCCTCGGAGGGACTGCCGAGACAGAACCCTCCTCGGTGAGGCTCCCCCGAAGGGAGACCCCATGAAAGCAGGTGAACTAAGCCAGAAGGCCATGTCCACCTACTCCCAAGACTTTCAGAGCCAGCACGAGGACCAGCACCCTACTCGCCACACATAACGTGCTCCAACCAAAAAAAGTGACAAACAAGACAAACAGGGGGTAACATAAAAAAGAAAGTGGGGGAAAAGGAAGGTGGGAATGGTGAGTGGAAAGTGGCCATTGTGCAATACAATGGCCGGCCCTCCGGCCAGGAACAAAAATTCCTCTGGTCCTAGCCAAAAGGCTCGGCCCTAGAGGCAGGTGCTAAAAAGGTGTATGTGGAGATCAGTGACCTAAGGTGCCACACGTTGAGTGCCCCTCAACACTCAGTGCAATGTATGGCACCCCTGGACTGCCACTCCAGGGGCACTATCTCCACAGGCTTTTCAACGGACCCTGACCCCCGATCCGGACCAGCAGCACCCTTCCCAGCCAGGAAGGTAGGAGAAGAGGTTGGGGAGAGCCAGTAATATTGTCTCCTTGAGCTGAGTGATGATGTCATAATATTGGGTGTTGTGTGAGATCATTACATTGTATTGTCAGTGAGGTCAATCCTTACCTGTTCCTCCTGAGAGAGAGAGAAACAGAAATGATGAATGGAGGAGGACGAGTGCTGATTACACTATCTCCCCCACTGCCTTGAACGACAACTCAGGGTGATGTGATTCTGATATCAATCACTGGCAATCACAATCTTCATTGATTAAAGAACAGAATAATTATATTACATAAGAATGTACAGCTAAATGCAGAAGGAATTTTGTGCTCATTTGAGAAGTATTTTTTTCTCTTTATAGGATATATAGGGAGAGCAAATCTCTGTAACACATAATCTCTCTCCACTCCATCCCCCCCAAAAAATCAATTGCATGTAAAACAAAGATCAGAGTAAAAAAATGACAGCTTTTCCACACTGAGAAATTGACATAGAAGACCCCCACTTTTATGGCCGGTTAGCTCAGTTGGTTAGAGCGTGGTGCTAATAACGCCAAGGTCGCGGGTTCGATACCCGTACGGGCCATATGTTTTGACACAGTCCTTTGCTTCTGACATAACAATATGTTCAACTACACTGAAAATTAAAATATATTTGCAGTGTTTTTTTGCCTTAATGCATTCTTTGCACTACTTGCCTTAGTATCATTTTAAGGTAACCACTTGCCCACTTGCCGACCGGCCACAGTATATTAACTGCAGCAAAATGGACTGGTCATTAAGGGGGCTGAAGTGGTTAAAGTGACTCTGTCATTAGAGAATGGGGGGGGGGGGGGGGGCTGCTATTACTTTCTTCTGAAAATGAAAAATGCCTGGCTGGGAACCAGTATGCTGTAAATCTTTGGTCTCCAAACTGTAGCCTGTTGCTGCCTTTATATGGCCCTTAGGGGCACTTTTCCTACTACTCACACCAACAATGAGGCACTATTCCTCCCACTGACACCAATGATGGGACACTATTCCTCCCACTGACACTAATGATGGGACACTATTTCTTCCACTGACACCAAGGATTGGACACTATTCCTCACACTGACATCAATGATGGGACACTATTCATCCCACTGACACCAATGATGGGGCACTATTTCACCCACTGACTCCAATGATGGGGCACTATTCCTCCCACTGACACCAATGATGGGACACCATTCCTTCCACTGACACCAATGATGGGACACTATCCCTTCCACTGACTCCAATGATGGGACACTATTCTTCCCATTGACAACAATGATGGCACACTATTCCTTCCACTGACACCAATGACGGGACACTATTCCTTCCAGTGACATCAGTGATGGGGCACTATTCCTCCCACTGACATCAATGATGGCACATTATTCCTCCCATTGACAGCAGTGATGGGACACTATTCCTCCCACTGACTCCAATGATGGGGCACTATTCCTCCCATTGACACCAGTGATGGGACACTATGCCACCTCCTAATGACTACAGCCGGTGTCTTTGTTTTCTAATAACATTGGCCACAGTCCGGTTCCCCTAAAGTCTCAAGGACAGTGAACTGGCTCTTTGTTTAGAAGATCCCTGCTCTAAATGAACCAAGAACTCAGGGAGTGAGATATTCTGACACCAGTAACTGGCCATCAATATATTCTATTTAAGGCTGAACTCCAGGAACACATTCACATAACAGACTGACTGTTGGCCAGGCTGGTTGGATCCAATACATCACACACCATCATGGTCTGCCGCTGGAGATGCCACAATGGACAATATGTTGCAGGTTTGATTGGCCAAGGTGGAGAGGCGGGGTGGATGACATCATGATCTCCACATTGCCCAATCAGACCCAGCCTAGTATTCACTGGCAGAAATACAAGGCAGTTACTTAGAGGGAGAGGGATCAGAGCACAGACACTCTGTCTAGTCTATTGTTGGTCCTTTACAGGGTGGGGCACTGAAAGTATTTTTGGTTCTGGACATCAAATTTAAATGTAAAAAAGGCCGAAATTTGTGTAGTAAGGACAATTAAATACAAAAAAAAATATGTGAATACAATACATTAATAAAGTAATAATAATACAAAGAATTACATTTTTCAAATAATGTTTTAAAAGCACGACTGCAGTCAAGCTGCCACAAGATCAAAGTCTCAGCTGACGCTATATTGCATTGTAATGAGATGAACAAATCTACCTCAATTTGGTTAGTCTTGGGAATCCCAAATGAAGGAATCTTTGTATAAAATATTCACAAATTCAGAGCAAAAATTGCTGTATTGTCTCTGATGTACACAGTTCCTATATCATCAGTGCCATCTAGTGGCCATAGTGCTTTCCCCACCAGAAATTAGACTTAGAGGCGCCTCTCTTTTTGCTTCTAATCCCCTTGTGGAGGCTTCCATTTGTGGATGGACATTTTATGGTTACACAACCTGGTCACATTGCCATAATATTTCTATATGGATTATAAACTGAAGGACATATGAATAAATGGTTGTGCAATGAATCATCTGAGTTTACATTATTTCTTATGGGGAAATTTGCATTGATATGCAAGTGCTTTGCATTACAAACATGCTTCCAGGACGAATTATGCTTGCAATCCAAGGTTTTACTGTACTTTTTACTTTTTATTTTTCATTTTTCTTACCCCCCCTTCTCCCCCCTCCCCCTTTGAGGATAGATAGACAAGGGTACATGCCAGCACTTTTAGTGTGATGAGTAGGGTGCTGGTCCTCGGGCCAGCTCTGAAAGTCTTGGGAGTAGGTGGACATGGCCTTCTGGCTTAGTTTGCTTGCTCTCATGGGGTCTTCCTTCGGGGGAGCCTCACCGAGGAGGGTTCTGTTCTGGCAGACCCTCCAAGGATGTTGTGTCCATGTGGCTTTGGCTGCACGGACCAAAGTTTACTCGAGTCCCTGCCAGGAGCCTAACGCCCTGGGGGATCAGAGCTGGGTCCTTTTTGGAGGACCAATTGACAATGCACCCGTCACAGTTTTTTGTTGCACCTCTTTATGTGTGCGCACATTTTTCATGCACTGTGCAAACTGTGAAATCAGATGGAAATGAGTCACATGAGTGTTAAAATCCGATTCCAACGTGGACAAGAAAAAGGGTCCTGCACCATTTCGGTAAAAATCCGATTTCAGCCATACAAACCGTAGGGCTAAATTTGCATCGCACAGACATTGTATGTGATGTGCACAGCAGAATAGGCAAAAATTTGTACGAACACACAAACACCATTAAAGTCTATGGGACACAAAGATGAAAAACCAAAAGGGCTAATTTTAAAGGCTTATATGCAAGTTATTGCCATAAAAAGTGTTTTGGGAAGTGAGTCTAAAAATGCTTAAAGGGAAAGAATAAAAATGAAGAATTAAAATATTGTGCCTGGAGGGTGTCTATAGTATGCCTGTAAAGTAGCGCATCTTTACCATGTTTAGACGAGTACCACAGCAAAATTAAATTTCTAAAAGAAAAAAGTAATTTAAAACTGCTCGCGGCTCTAATTAATTATCGGGTCTCAGTAAAACAGATAAAAAAACATAAAAACATGGCACCAAAATGTAAAAAAAGAGGCGAAGGGGTCCCCCAAAATCCATACCAGACCCTCATCTGAGCACACAACCTGGCAGGCCGCAGGAAAAGAGGGGGGATGAGAGAGCGCCCCCCCTTCTGAACCGTACCAGGCCACATGTCTTCAACATGGGGAGGATGCTTAGGGGTCGCCCCCCCTTGTCCTCATGTTGATGGGGATAAGAGCCTCTTCCCCACAACCCTTGGCCTGAGGTTGTGGGGATCTGCAGGCGGGGGGCTTATCAGAATCTGGAAGCCTCCTTTAACAAGTGGACCCCCATCTCCTGTACCCCCCTATGTGAATGGGTATCGGGTACATTGTACCCCTACTCATTCACCCAAAAAAGTGTCAACATTTTTAAAATTACAGGACAAGTCCTTTATTTAATCAGCGGGACTTTAAAGTGTTCTGTGGCTTTCGAATTCGCAGATCATCATTTGAGCTGGTGTCCCTCTTGGAAGATTTCTCCTCTATTCCTCTTCTGGGGACAACTCAAAATCTTTTATTGGTAAATAGTATATATAGAGATGCAAAATCTCTGTAACACCTAATCCCTCTACACCAGGGGTGTCAAACTCAATTTCATAGTGGGCCACATCAGCATTATGTTTGCCCTCAAAAGGGCCGGTTGTATCTGTAAGATTAGATGTCCAGAGCATCCCCTCCCCTCACATTAGATGTCAGGAGCCACCCCACCATCAGAAGTTGGGTCCCCCACTCTCCCTTTCATCACAGTGCACCCCCTTACCTTATGCTGCTGCAGGGAAGAAGATGGATGCATTGCTTGAAAGCAGAAAGTAAGGGTCTGAAGTAGTACCAGAGGAGGGCTGGAGCTTTCCTGCAGCTGCAGGAGAGGTCTGAGGGCCAAATGAAATGGCCTGGAGGGTCTTGTGTTTGACACCTGTGCTCTACACCCTAACCAAAAAAATACCTTTTATTATCAATTGCAATTGAAACAGAGATCAAAGAGTATAAAAATGACAGCTTTTCCACACTGAGATATTGACATTGAAGTCAAACTATTTCTATGGCCGGTTAGCTCAGTTGGTTAGAGCGTGGTGCTAATAACGCCAAGGTCGCGGGTTCGATCCCCGTACGGGCCATATGTTTTGACACAGTCCTTTGCTTTCAGTACCTTCTGGAGACTAACAATATTGTTAACTTAGGCCTCGCACACACGACCGGTTTCCTCGGCAGAATCCAGCAAGAAACTTGTTGGGAGACATGTTTTGCAGAGGAAACTGTCGAGAAACTCGACGAGCCAAAAAGAGAGCATGTTCTCTTTTTCCTCGACGGGAATGGAGAAAATTGGCTTGTCGAGTTCCTCGACAGCCGAATAAGGAACTCAACGAGGAAAACGATGTGTTTCGCCCGACGAGTTCCTCGGTCGTGTGTACGAGGCCTCACACTGTGTATTCAAATACATTTGCAGTTGTTTTTTGCCTTGAGTGCCGGTTCACACAAGGGCGACCTGTCCTGCAACTTAGCCATCTGACAAGTCACGCTCAATGCATTGCAATGGAACCGTTCTAACAGGAGCAGAGAAGGAACTTGTACTACTTTTGGGTGACTTCGGAGTGGCTTGCATTGACTTCTATACAGAAGTTGTTTTGCAAGCTGCACTGAAGTCGTGCAGTACTGGACAGCTTCTAAGTCGGACGACTTTGAAGCCGCCCTTGTGTGAACCGGCACTAATGCATTCTTTGCACTACTTGCCTTAAAGTAGAGGTCCACACAAAAAGTGAACCTCCGCTTTTCGGAACCCTCCCCCCTTCGGTGTCACATTTGACACCTTTCAGGGGGAGGGGGTGCAGATACCTATATAATACAGGTATTTGCACGCACTTCCAGGAATAGACTCGCGCATGCGCAGTAGGAAATCGGGCAGTGAAGCCGCAAAGCTTCACTTCCTAGAGATGTGAAGGCCCAGAATTTTTTTTTTTTTTTTTCTGAAGGCTTTTTTGTTTTTTTTCCCAAAAATCGGAAATATTGAAAAAAGAAAAAAAGTGAAATATTTTATTTTAACATGATGAATAAAATGTTTTAAGACAGCGTGTTCAAATATTTTCCAAATCATTCTAAAAAAAATGTGTGATATCAGATTATTCTAATTTCTGTCCTAGGTAACAAACTGAACCCTCCAATGCAAGAACAGTATGCATTTCTTCCTTTAGGACAGGGGTCTCCAAACATTCTAAACAAAGGGCCGGTTTCTTGTCCTTTAGACTCTTGGAGGGCCGGACTTTGGCCAGCGGGAGTGGAAATTTTCCTGGCATCATTGTTAGTAAAAATCTGGTATTAGGGGGAGGGATAATGCCACATTGCTGGTATCATAGGGAGGAATAGTGCTCTATTAGTTGTGTCAGTGTGAGAAATGGTGCTCCATTGTTGGTGTCTCCTATCAGTGGGAGGTATAGGGCCCCAAGGGCCGGATAAAGGCAAGCAAAGGGCCGCATCCAGCCCTCGGGCCGCAGTTTGGAGACCACTGCTTTAGGAGGTGCTGTGCTGCTATTGTAACAAGAAAGAGGTTAAAGTTTTTCTTTTGCATGTTAGTGGGTGTGTTTGGTTTGTTTCTGTCCTCTTCATTAGGCCTCAAAAGCATTGGAATAAAATACAGAGCAACAAAAAGGACCTGAAAATATATACTTAATTAACCACGTTAAACCCGCACCCCATCATATGAAGTCCAAAAAGGGGATCTGTTATCCCGAGTGGACGTCATATGACGTCCTGTATTTGCGGGGGGATATCTGAATGACACCTAGAGGCATCATTCAGATATAATTTTCTTCCGGCGGCGATTCTGTGCACCGTAAGAATTATCATAGCGGCGGTTCCACCTCTTGATCGTTTTAACAGGTGGTGGGAGGATACATCCCCCCTCCCACCGCCATCCGGTGCTTCTCTGGGCTCTCCCGTCTCATCAGGGGCACGGAGAGATGATTGCCGTCCACTGGATGTGCAGCATAGAGATGACTGGTGACCAGATGGTCACTAGTCATCTCTATGACTGTTAGGCCGCGTACACACGAGGAGACATGTTCGCTGAAACTGGTCCACAGACCAGTTTCAGCGGACATGTTCGATCGTGTGTACGGCCTAGCGGACAGGTTTCCAGCGGACAAAAGTTTCTAAGCATGCTTAGAAACTTGTTAGCGGGAAACCTGTCCGTGGGTCATGTCCGATGGTTAGTACGCCCAACCATCCGAGCGAAATCCCGCGCATGCGTCCAATTGATTTGACGCATGCGTGGAAGCATTTTGAACTTCCGTGTTTCAGCACGTCGGTGTCTTCTATGTCACCGCGTTCTGGTCCGCGGGGATTTTGGTCTGATGGTGTGTACACACATCAGACCAAAATATCCCTTCAGACATGTCCGATGAAAACGGTCCGTCGGACCTGTCTCATCGGACATGTCTCCTTGTGTGTACGCGGCCTTAGAGGCCTGGCGCAATGTGATCACGTCACGCCCGGGTACCCGTAAGTAAACAAACTGTAATTGCGGCTAGTAAGAACGAGATCTGTGATTTTTTTTTTCACGGTCTCATTCTTTTCACCCGGGAGAAGAGATGTATTGACCCTGCATCTCTCCTTAAAGTGGAGTTCCACCCTTAAAAAAAACTTTTCACCAAAAATGTAAAAAAAAAAAATGTTTTACTTACCCTAAATAGCTGTTGCTATGCGGAAGTGCTGAATCTGCCTCTTCATCCTCCGCGGTCGATTCTCTTCTTCCCCCTACACTCGGTTTCTTCTTGTGAATGGGGCGCCCTACATTCTGGGGACTGTGTGTATCCCAGAAAGCAACCGACCCATTCACAAAGTGTCGCGCTGCTCGCGCATGCGCAGTAGGAAACAGTGCGTGTTTCCCTTACTGTGGATGGCGGTGCCTGGAGCTGCCAGGATCAAGGCCTTGCTGGCGACTAGGACGGGTAAGTGTCCTTATTAAAAGTCAGCAGCTACAGTGTTAGTAGCTGCTGACTTTTAATTTTTTTTTTTTTTAACGGACCTCCTCTTTAAAGAGGACCTGTCACACACTATTTCTTTTACAAGGGATAATTACATTCCTTGTAATAGGAAAAAAAGCGATCGTAAAAAAAGTAAAAAAAAAGCGTAATAAATAAATAAAATAAAAAATAAATAAATACAATTATAACACCCCTGTCCCAAGTAGCTTGCGCTCAGAAGCGAAGGCACGCGTAAGTCTCGCCCATGTAAACGTCGCTCAAACCACACATGTAAGGTGTCGCCACATGCGTTAGAGCGTGTGCAACAATTCTAGCACTAGACCTCCTCTGTAACTCTAAACTGGTAACCTGTAAAAAGTTTAAAGCGTTGCCTATGGAGATTTTTAAATAAAGACGTTTGGCGCCATTCCATGAGTGTGGGCACTTTTAAAGCATGACATGTTAGATATCTATTTACTCGGCATAACATCAGCTTTAATATTTTACAAAAAAAATTGAAAAATTATTGCGCAAATACCGTGCAAGATAAAAAGTTGCAATGACCGCCATTTTATTCCCTAGGGTGTCTGCTAAAAAAAACATATATAATCTTTGGGGGTTCTGAGAAATTTTCTAGCAAAAGAATGATTTGTACATGTAGGAGAGAAGTGCCAGAATAAGCCCGGTATTGAGGTGGTTTTTAAAGCCCAGTATTGAAGTGGTTAAAAAAGGTAAGAGTTTGCATTTGTCTTACACTACTTACAGATGGATGGACAAATGTGATAGGAGAAGGAATTATACATTTTGTTTTAACAACACCCCAGACAGTTTTTTTTGACAAAAGCATTGAAACAGTAGAGAACAGACATACTGCAGAGTATATTAGCTGTAAAATCTGTGATGTCCTACAGACAATTAGGAGTGGTAAAGTATTTGCTTCACTTACTGACAATGCCAGCAAAATGAAAGCAGAATAGGAAATCATAATGGAGAGGTATCCACATATTACTGCGATAGGATGTGCAGCCCATGGGCTAAACATGCTTTTTAATGATATTATGAAGTTGGACAGACTTCAAATGCTCTATAGACAAACATGTAAAAGGTACTCTATTGTAGCTGCAGTTTTCAAGAAGAAGCAAGTTGACAAAAATGCATAGAATAGCACAGTTGGTGCTGAAGTTCTGTAGTAAAACTCGGTGGGCTGGAGTGGTGATCTCCTTTGAAAGTTTACTAAAAAAACAAAGAAGCTCTTCAAGAAACAGTAATATGAGATAAAAAGGAACCAAATGAATCCGCCCTAAGGCTCCATTCAGACCTAGGCGTTTTGTCGCCCTACGCCCGACGCTGCAGCAGCCTGTGATACGCTGGAGGGGCGAATTTACATTGTCGGCTATGGAGATGGTTCACATCTCTACGCCGAACGCCGAAACGCCATACGCCTGAAGGCTGAAACAAGTCCTGGACCCTTTTTTTCAGGCGTATTCGGCATTCGGTCATAGCCGACAGTGTAAAATTCTGCCCTCCAGCAAAAAAGCAATAGGCGTTTTGTCGCCGCAAATCGCGGGGACAAAACGCCTATTGCATGTCGCCCGAATACGCCACTGCCGTCGACGCCTAGGTCTGAATGGAGCCTTACTATGTTCCCACCACTGCGCTTGTAAATAATAGATCCTAAGGAAAGCAGCCAATATAAGTAAATGAACATGTGAAAAAAGTGATAAATCTAAAAATAAATAATCTAAAAATAAATAATCAGTGGCGCTAAAGTAATGTGACCAGACTTATAATATGAAATCTGGGGACATATTTTTTTTTTTACTCGTAATGGCGGCAATCGGCGACTCTCTGCCTGTCGTCTCAGAGCCTCTCGAGTCTTACTCTCCGGGCCCCGGCTACTACTTGGTGGGGAGTGGAGGAAGATTACTCCGCCAGGGAAGGCAAGGAGATAAGCAGGCAGACGACTGGCTGGGACTTGAGCCAATGCAGAAGAACATTTCAGGCATGATCCTGAAACTGAACATTTTTCCCTCTGCTCCGACCAGCACATGATCATCAGAAAGGGGCTCAGATAATGGAAACAAATAAACCCCTCTACGCTAGTATGAGTAGCGGAGCGGGGGGGTGTAATTCAGATTTTTTTTATTAATTTTGCACTGACTGTCTTTGAAATTGCCCCAGCCCCTGTTCAAATCCAATCTGGGGACAGAACTGGGGACAGACTTGGTCCGGGGACAGTGTCCTCAATCCAGGGACTGTCCCCTGAAACTGGAGATGTCTGGTCACCCTACGCTGTTTAACAAACTATACAGTGATATGATCTTTCAAAAATTACACCCTGTGACATGAGTGATTATGTGCACAAATAAATGTCATATAAAGTCCCAACAATGTATAATTAAATCCAGTGTATGAGATCTCTTCTAATATTCCACCACACCCAGTGTTCGGTGATTCCTCTCTCGTCAGATGCAAAACTCACCACAGCAAGTTGCCCTACACTCTCGTGCTTGGCGTGTAAATCGTAAATAGGCATAGCCATGTTTTCCAGATTCCAACCAAATGACTGTCAAATTACCCCACATGTAAATATGTAAAAGAAGCTCTAATAGCGTGATACCGTAAAAATATGTTTTAATAACACACTGTAAACACTTAAAATATTGCACTTACATGAATCTCAAAAACTTGAGCATTGAATCATAGCAAACATGTGAAATAACTGTACTTAAAACAGAGTGTATTGGTCGCGGCGGACCCAAGGTAAACCACTGATCTCTCACCGCCTCCTTGCAGTCCCCCTGAGCCTCCACTGCCTAGTTTGACTTTGTGACACATTCCTTCTTCCTTTGCCACACAGCCAATCCCATGATTAATCTACACAACGAAACATGTCGGGGCGTGGCTGTACGGCAACCGTCGGAAGGAACGTGTGACGTCACAAAGTCAAACTAGGCAGTGGAGGTTAAAGGGGACTGCAAGAAGGCGGTGACAGATCAGTGGTTTACCTTGGGTGCACCGCAACCAATACACTCAGTTTTAGGTACAGTCATTTCACAAGTTTGCTGTGAATCAGTTTTTAGAAGTTCCTAATTGTGATGACGGACAAAAAAAGAGTAGCTGCAGAAGCAGAGACAGATACTGACAATTTCAGCTCACAAAATGATTGTGATTAAATGCCCATTAAAACTTAGTCCCATTCTTTTCTTAACACTTCCCCGTCTTCAATTCTTTTTATGAGAATGGGATTTTTATTTGTATTTAATACTGTGGGGAGGAAATATGAAAAATTGTTACTTTTGGTTTTGAAAATTGTTTTATGGAGGCTTTTTGGCTGTTCCACATAAACTAGTAAGCAGTTCAGGAGATTGCTCCCTTTGTTACCAAAAAATGTTATAAAAAAGTAAATTCTGTTTGTGATAACTGTTTGGCTACACTATATTTTTAATATGCTAGTTGTCATAATTTTATGCCAAGTCAAATTGTCTATAGTCATATTTTATGTGCCTTAAGGAACAGAGTGACTTTCAATCTTTTCAGAAAATGTTTTATTTTCGAGCTTCAAAATTTCTGAAAATTTACTGATTCCCTCACCGAAGATGGCTTTGGCTGCCGACATCGCGGGCACCCTGGACAGGTACAGTGTCCATTTATTAAAAGTCAGCAGTATTTGTAGCTGCTGGCTTTTATTTTTATTTTTCGTGGGACCTCGGCTTTAATATAATTTTAACTTTAAGTGGTGTTCCGGCCTTTTTTATTTTTTTATTAATCTGAGGATTAATAACTATTAATTTAAAAAAAGTATACAATTATTGTTTTGGATGTTTCGAAAAAACGAAATGTCATACTCACGATTGTCCCTCCTGTTGTGCCGGTTCCATCGTGATTGTGGGCATTTGAAGCCCAATCACTAATTCTTCCTGGATAAGCTTTGCACCTTTCGATCTCGCGCATGCGCAGCAGTTCACCGATGGTTGATCATAGTACTGCCCAGAGACTCATGGTAAATGATGACACATCATTTTCCAGGAGCACAGGCGAGGCAATAAGTGACTACGAGCGTCGTGGACCAGGATGTGGCAGATTAGGAGAAATGCCCCAGTACGACGTCAATTGTGACAAAACGCACAGTTGGGAGCGGCGTGCTGACATCACCGCGTTAACACAAGTCCCGGAAGTAACAGGCAGCTATCGAGAGCCGGCCAGCTCAACCATTTTTTTTACATGCTATTTTATCTACTGCAATTATAAGTACAATCTTTTAAATTAATAAACTTTTAAGGATTTATACTATGCAAGCCCTCCATACTTACATGGGGACCAATTGATCATTTTGAACATTGAGGACATCCATAGAGCAAGAGCTTTGGACTTGCTGCTAAGCACAGAGACCCGGGACTGGAGAATAAGCCACAGACATTTTTTGATCTCCTTTAACAAGGGATCAATTCTAGCTGGTAAGCGGCCGAGATTTTAAAGGTGGAGGACCTTTCCTATCTTACCCTTTCATAATTTTTTTCCTCAGAATCACATTTGAGCTATTTGGACACATAGAGTGTTTTTCAGCTTTTGCTTAATCCATACATACATTTTTCAATGCTTTTTGTGTCATATCATCTAACCAATATAATTTAGCAGAGTAGCATACTTTTAATTTAGATTAGGAGGACTACATAGCAACAGGGCCATTCTGGTAAATAAAACATCTTTTTTTTAATGCTGATTTTTTTTACCTGTTCATTATTTCATGTAATAGACAGCGGGTCTCCCTGAGCTGAGGGATGATGTCATAATATTTATGTGAGGTTGTTTTGCTATATTGTCAGTGAGATCTATTCTTACCTGTTCCTCCTTATGGAGAAACAGAAATGATGAATGGAGGAGGATGAGAACCTATTACATGATCTCCCCCACTGCCCTTAATGACAGCTCAGGGTGGTGCAATTCCGACACCAAACACCATTTTCAATGATTTAGTAGTAGAACAGTTATATTGATTAATGAATATACTAAGACATATACTTACCTGGCAGGGGAGACACCATGATCATGAAGGTGGTTCTCCCAGGGCGAGGCTTGGCCATTGCACTCCGGCTGGGCTGATCGAGGTGTCTTCCCTGCCTCTGCTCTGCCTTTTGGCTAAGATCAGGTGTGGTATCCGTTCTCGTCAGTTGCTAGAGGAGCGCTGAAGCACCTCCTATTTGTGGAGGGTGGATGCAATCCAATAGCGTGATTGCACCTGGAAGGGTGGTTTCAGCAGGGACTATGCCGTGCTGCCCGACAGATACTGGGGGCCGACCAATGGTTGCGTCTGAGCCACCTGGAAGTGTGCTTCTGGTGAGGATGGGTGGCTGCGCCTGGTCTGGTCTTTTTGCCGGGTTCTAGTCTGGCCTTCTGGCTGGCTGGTGCAAGTGCTGTCCCTGTCAGAGATCTGGTAGGAGGAGCTGGAACTGCCCTGATGGAAAGACGGGGTAGGGCCATGCAAATCCTGCTGGGTTGACAGGGAGTCTGGAAGGGTTAGTATTGGTGGAGGCTGCTAGATGGGGGCAGCTTCTTCCCAAGAAAACCTGGAAGGGCTCTCTTTCTGGCAGGGGTGGAGGGCTGCACTGGCCGGTTGGGGGGTTAGATTTGTAACAGAAAAGCCTATGGTGCATGTGCCCCTGGAGTGGCAGTCCAGGGGTGTCTGAGAATCACTGTGAGTGAGGGTCACTTTGATTTAACGACACCACGGTCACTGCACCAGCTACACGCTTTTTTTTGCACCTGCCTCCTGGGCCGGGCCTTTTGGCCAGGACCGGAGGAATTTTTTATTCCTGGCCGGAGGGCCTGGTCATTGTTCATCACAATGACCACTTCTTCACTCTCCTCTTCACTATCCCTTTCCCCCACTTTAATTAATTTATTAGCCTATGTTTGTCACCTTTTTGTCTTTTTTTGTTGTGCACGTTTTGTACACAGTGTGATTAGTAGGGTGCCGGTCCTCGGGCCAGCCCTGAACGTCTTGGGAGTGGGTGGACATGGCCTTTTGGCTTAGTTCACCTGCTCTCATGGGGTCTCCCTTCGGGGGAGTCCCACCTAGTACTTGGAGGGTTCTGTTTCGGCAGTCTCTCCAGGGAAGTTGGGTCCGAGTCGGCTTCGGTTGCTCGGACCACAGTAACTCAGTCCCCGTCAGGAGCCTAACGCCCCGGGGGATCAGGGTTTGGGTCCCTTCTGCACAGAAGGACCACTTGACGTTGCACCCGTCTGCACGTTTTTGTGAACACTCTTTATGTGTGTGCACATTTTTTCTGCACCGGGTGGAGTTTGAGTGTGTTTCACACGCCATAGGCTTTTAAAAAAAAAAAGAATATACTAAGACATGGGTTTGTACTTGAGCAATAGAAATTCCTATGTGGGTCTAGAATTGTAGGCAGTTCTCTGCTAAGGGCTGTGGGTGTCAATATAAAGGTAATAACACCGCCAAATCAGTTCGCAGAACGCAGTGCGAACTGTGAAATCGGATGGAATTGAGTGTGAAAATCCGATTCCAGTGTGGACCAAAAAAAGGGTACCACACCATTTTGGTGCAAATGCGATGCGATTTCAGCCGTACAAACTGTAGGACTTAATTTGCATCGCACAGACATCGCATGCAATGTGCACAGCAATGTGGTGCAAACTGCATGTGATGTCTGGCAATGCATAAGTGTTGACCCGGCCAAGTAAAAGTTTTTTTTTTTTTTTGCCTGTGTCATTTATATTATATCAGTTTGAATTGTATTAAAATTCATAGATTTAAAAAAGTGTAAAAAGGGGAATTTGTAATTATTGAAAATAAATAATAAAGCCTATCAGTAATAGAATATCAGTCTCCCTTTTTTTTTGAAAAGCCTATGGCGTGTGAAACACACTCAAAAAACTCCACCCGGTGCAGAAAAAATGTGCACACACATAAAGAGTGTTCACAAAAACGTGCAGACGGGTGCAACGTCAAGTGGTCCTTCTGTGCAGAAGGGACGCAAACCCTGATCCCCCGGGGTGTTAGGCTCCAGACGGGGACTGAGTTACTGTGGTCCGAGCAACCGAAGCCGACACGGACCCAACTTCCTTGGAGGGACTGCCGAAACAGAACCCTCCAAGTACTAGGTGGGACTCCCCCGAAGGGAGACCCCATGAGAGCGGGCGAACTAAGCCAGAAGGCCATGTCCACCCACTCCCAAGACGTTCAGGGCTGGCCCGAGGACCGGCACCCTACTAATCACACTGTGTACAAAACGTGCACAAACAAAAAAAGACAAAAACGTGACAAACATAGGAAATAAATTAAATAAAGTGGGAGGAGAGGAGAGGAGAGGAGAGGAGAGGAGAGGAGAGGAGAGGAGAGGAGAGGAGAGGAGAGGAGAGAGAGAGGAGAGGAGAATTGTGTTCAACAATGACCAGGCCCTCCGGCCAGGAATAAAAAATTCCTCCGGTCCTGGCCAAAAGGCCCGGCCCAGGAGGCAGGTGCTAAAAAAAAAAAGCGTGTAGATGGTGCAGTGACCGTGGTGTCGTTAAATCAAAGTGACCCTCACTCACTGTGATTCTCAGACACCCCTGGACTGCCACTCCAGGGGCACATGCACCATAGGCTTGTCCGTTCCAAATCTAACCCCCCGACCGGCCAGTGCAGCCCTCCACCCCTGCCAGAAAGAGAGCCCTTCCAGGTTTTCTTGGGAAGAAGTTGCCCTCATCTAGCAGCCTCCACCAATACTAACCCTTCCAGACTCCCTGTCAACCCAGCAGGATTTGCATGGCCCTACCCCGTCTTTCCATCAGGGCAGTTCCAGCTCCTCCTACCAGATCTCTGACAGGGACAGCACTTGCACCAGCCAGCCAGAAGGCCAGACTAGAACCCGGCAAAAAGACCAGACCAGGCGCAGCCACCCATCCTCACCAGAAGCACCCTTCCAGGTGGCTCAGACGCAACCATTGGCCGGCCCCCAGTATCTGTCGGGCAGCACGGCATAGTCCCTGCTGAAACCACCCTTCCAGGTGCAATGACGCTATTAGATTGCATCCACCCTCCACATATAGGAGGTGCTTCAGCGCTCCTCTAGCAACTGACGAGAACGGATACCACACCTGATCTTAGCCAAAAGGCCGAGCAGTGGCAGGGAAGACACCTCGATCAGCCCAGCCGGAGTGCAATGGCCGAGCCTCGCCCTGGGAGAACCACCTTTATGATCATGGTGTCTCCCCTGCCAGGTAAGAATATCAGTCTCCCTGAGCTGAGTGATGATGTCATAATATTGGGTGTTGTGTGAGATCACTACATTGTATTGTCAGTGAGGTCAATCCTTACCTGTTCCTCCTTAGGGAGAAACAGAAATGATGAATGGAGGATGATGAGTGCTGATTACACTATCTCCCCCACTGCCTTGAATGACAACTCAGGGTGGTGTGATTCTGATACTAATCACTGGCAATCACAATTTTTGTTGGTTAAAGAACAAAATAAACGTATAAGGATTGTTTTTGCTCATTTGGGGAAATTTCCCTTCTCTTCCTATTCCATAGCCCAGGGGTGTCTAAACTTTTTACAAAGAGGGCCAGATTTCATTAAGTGGACATGTGTAAGGGCCAACCATTTTGTCTGACTTTTTTCTCTATCTATCTCTCTCAAAAGGAAAGGAACCACATTCCAGTTTGATGTGGCCCCCCCAAGTATATCCATCTGTGGCCCCCAAAGCTTGAGAGTGTTATGTTTTGTATGCTGTTAATATATCCATCTTCTTTAGCCTGACAAATCCCAGAGCATCACGCTCATTCTTAGTATGAGCCGGGCGTGTTCACAAGTCTATGTGCCCGAGCCCGCAAGGAAGCTGGCAGCGCCACCGCCTATCACAGGCACAGTGACATTTCCCCGATCTCTGTATCTGCGGTTCGCTTCATAGCGGCTCTGGCACATAGACTTGTGAACACGCCCCGGCTCATTCTAAGAATGAGCGTGGCGCTCTGGGATTTGTCAGGCTAAAGAAGATAGATATATTAACAGCATACAAAACATAACACGCTCAAGCTTTGAGGGCCACAGATGGATATACTTGGCGGGTCACAGATGTATATACAGGTCATTCTCAAAAAATTAGCATATTGTGATAAAGTTCATTATTTTCTGTAATGTACTGATAAACATTAGACTTTCATATTTTTTAGATTCATTACACACAACTGAAGTAGTTCAAGCCTTTTTTTTGTTTTAATATTGATGATTTTGGCATACAGCTCATGAAAACCCCAAATTCCTATCTCAAAAAATTAGCATATCATGAAGAGGTTCTCTAAACAAGCTCTTAACTTAATCATCTGAATCAACTAATTAACTCTAAACACCTGCAAAAGATTCCTGAGGCTTTTAAAAACACCCAGCCTGGTTCATTACTCCAAACTGCCGACCTGACTGCTGTCCAGAAGGCCATCATTGACACCCTCAAGCAAGAGGGTAAGACACAGAAAGAAATTTCTGAACGAATAGGCTGTTCCCAGAGTGCTGTATCAAGGCACCTCAGTGGGAAGTCTGTGGGAAGGAAAAAGTGTGGCAGAAAACGCTGCACAACGAGAAGAGGTGACCGGACCCTGAGGAAGATTGTGGAGAAGGACCGATTCCAGACCTTGTGGGACCTGCGGAAGCAGTGGACTGAGTCTGGAGTAGAAACATCCAGAGCCACCGTGTACAGGCGTGTGCAGGAAATGTGCTACAGGTGCCGCATTCCCCAGGTCAAGCCACTTTTGAAGCAGAAACAGCGGCAAAAGCGCCTGACCTGGGCTACAGAGAAGCAACACTGGACAGTTGCTCAGTGGTCCAAAGAAAATTTTGCATGTCATTCGGTAATCAAGGTGCCAGAGTCTGGAGGAAGACTGGGGAGAGGGAAATGACAAAATGCCTGAAGTCCAGTGTCAAGTACCCACAGTCAGTGATGGTCTGGGGTGCCATGTCAGCTGCTGGTGTTGGTCCACTGTGTTTTATCAAGGGCAGGGTAAATGCAGCTAGCTATCAGGAGATTTTGGAGCACTTCATGCTTCCATCTGCTGAAATGCTTTATGGAGATGAAGATTTCATTTTTCAGCACGACCTGGCACCTGCTCACA
Source organism: Rana kukunoris (assembly GCA_029574335.1). NCBI lineage: Eukaryota > Metazoa > Chordata > Amphibia > Anura > Ranidae > Rana > Rana kukunoris. The sequence continues at coordinate 518,044,396 of CM056051.1, read as the reverse complement.
GTGCCAAAACTACTGGTAAATGGTTTACTGACCATGATATTACTGTGCTCAATTGGCCTGTCAACTCTCCTGACCTGAACTTCCATAGAGAATCTGTGGGATATTGGGAAGAGAAAGTTGAGAGACGCAAGACCCAACACTCTGGATGAGCTTAAGGCCGCTACCGAAGCATCCTGGGCCTCCATAACACCTCAGCAGTGCCACAGGCTGATTGCCTCCATGTCACGCCGCATTGAAGCAGTCATTTCTGCAAAAGGATTCCCGACCAAGTATTGAGTGCATAACTGAACAGAATTATTTGAAGGTTGACTTTTTTTTAATTAAAAACACTTTTCTTTTATTGGTCGGATGAAATATGCTAATTTTTTGAGATAGGAATTTTGGGTTTTCATGAGCTGTATGCCAAAATCATCAATATTAAAACAAAAAAAAGGCTTGAACTACTTCAGTTGTGTGTAATGAATCTAAAATATATGAAAGTCTAATGTTTATCAGTACATTACAGAAAATAATGAACTTTATCACAATATGCACATTTTTTGAGAATGACCTGTATATGCAAATTCCAAGTGGGGGCCATATCAAACCGGGACGCGGGAAGCAAATGGCCGTGGGCCGGACTTTGGACATGTCTCCCATAGCCTAATGAGGAAGTGAAGGATTCTCGGATTATCATCTGAGCTGGTGTCCTCATTGGAAGATTTCTCCACAATTCCTGTTCTGCTGTCAACTCAGAATGTGTTTTTGGTAAATAAGATATATAGAGAGGGCAAATCTCTGTAACACCTAATCCCTTTCCACACTTTTCAAAAATGTAAAACAAAATTGCCTTTTATTATCAATTGCAATTAAAACAAAGATCAAAAAGTATGAAATAAGAGCTTTTTCACACTGATATTGACATTAAAGACCCTCACTTCCATGGCCGGTTAGCTCAGTTGGTTAGAGCGTGGTGCTAATAACGCCAAGGTCGCGGGTTCGATCCCCGTACGGGCCATGTGTTTTGACACAGTTAAAGTTGCTTTTAGTACCTTCTAGTGAATGATAACAATATGTTCAACTACACTGAAAATTCAAATACGTTTGCAGTTTTTTTGCCTTAATGCATTCTTATAGTTACATAGTAGGTGAGGTTGAAAAAAGACACAAGTCGGTCAAGTTCAACCTATTCACTACTTGCCTTAATATCACTTTTAATATCATTTTAAGTAATGTAGTAGAGGGGTGCAGGGGATGAGTGTGAGATAATTATCACCCCACAAAGGTACCGTCCTATAAAGAACATATACCAAACTAGAACAAAACTGAGTGGGATTTTACATGCACCTTGTAGGGTTTAAAAAAATGCACAAATCAAGGAGATTTAAAAGAAAAATTAGGCAAATTTGTATCTTACACATACAAGTAGTTAGGTTAAAAAGTTAGAGACAAAACTGGTTAAAATCACAGTTACAATTTGGTTGTCCAGGGTGTTGTTATCCTGGCTAAGGAATCCGAAAAATCGTCCCACGTGTTTCATGGGATGACCCGCTTCATCAGGGCCTCAGATTATAGTACAAATTATATCAATACTGTAATGATATATAAATCCCTTTCATGCCTAAGCCTATTTCTGACATTTAGTGCTTGCAAGTTAAAGGGGTTGTAAAGGAAACTTTTTTTTCATAATTCATTTATTCGCAGACATTCCACTTTTTACTTCCTCATTTTTCTTTTTTGCTCAGAAGTTGCTCTATTTTTTCTCTGTTCTGTTTACTTCCTGCTTGTCTGATTTTACTGACCACCGTGAAGGGAGCCTTTACTGCGGTGGTCAGTGATGACGTGCTCGCCCCCTCCTGGGAACTACATCTGTGCGGCAGGAAGCTCTCTACGTGTTGGAGACTTCAAGGAGGTATGAATTACTGGGCGTGCCACAATTCATACTGGGAAATGTAGTTCTTACATGAACGAGCACCGCAAACCAGGAAGTGAATGAGAGAACAGAAACTAGATTGCCGGAGGTGATATAGATGAAGGAATTTAATAGGTATTTACTCGTTTGTTAACAGAATCATTACACTATTCTGTCTGTCTACCTTGCAGACATTAATTTTAGGCAAAAAACTCCTTTAAATTCTGGATTTTTTGCTAGAAAATTACTTAGAACCCTAAAACATTATATATATTTTTTTAAAAGAGACTCTAGAGCAGTGATGGCGAACCTCGGCACTCCAGATGTTTTGGAACTACATTTCCCATGATGCTCATGCACTCTGCAGTGTAGTGAAGCATCATGGGAAATGTAGTTCCAAAACATCTGGGATGCCGAGGTTCGCCATCACTGCTCTAGAGAATAAAATGGCGATTGTCACATGGTATTTGCGCAGCGGTCTTTCAAACGCAATTTTTGGGGAAAAAAGGCACATTCATAAATGAAAAAAAAACAGTAAAATTAGCCCAATTTTTTTGTGTAATATGAAAGATGATGTTACGCCGAGTAAATAGATACCAAACATGTCAAACTTTCAAATTGCGCACACTCGTGGAATGGCGACAAAAAATTTAATAGTTACCCTGGATTTATTGCTCTCACACTGATGATCACTGCGATACCTCACATGTATGCTTTGATGGGGGTGCTTTATTTTTATTTTTTTACATTGTCTCTTTTAAAAAAAAAAATGTTATCACTTTTATTGCTGTCACAAGGAATGTAAACATCCCTTGTGACAGTAATAGGTGGTGACAGGTACTCTTTATGGAGGGATCGGTGATCTAAAAGACCCCAAATCCCTCCTTTGCACTTCAATGAATTTATATTGACAAAAATGGCGATTTTGAATACTGTAGTATTTTTTTCTAAACTGTGCCATTGGCAGCCGAGTAAACCGGAAGTGACGTTGTGACGTCGCTTCTGTGTTTACACCTAGGAGACTCGAATGAAGTAGTTTCCGGCTTCCTTTCAGTCTTAGCCCAGGTTCACACTGGGTACGATTTGGTTCGATTTGAGATGCGATTTCACATGTGAAATTGCATCTTAAATTGGCGGCATTTGCCGGCAATTGTCGGCAATGACACCGTCCTAATCGGTGCGACGCTGCATCTGCGGCGCTGCACCGATTTCAAAAAGTAGTTCCTGTAGCTGCACAGATGTCTCTTAATCGCGGCCAAAATCAGGACTGCCGGGCGGGAGTGAAATTGTGCGAGTTAAGCTGAACTTGCACGGCTTCACTCCCGCAGCCCAGTGTGAACCAGGGCTCACTATAGCCGGCGGCAGTGCCGGATCACAGATCGGGTCTCCCGTGGGACGGGAGGCCTGGAAGAGCGGCTGAAAAGGGAGACATCCCCTCCCGTCCCTTTGGGATAACAGCCGAGTGGCTTTTAGCCGCATTGGTTATTATCCCTAAAGAGTTGACCGTCCGCTCTAAAAAACGGTACCGGGCCGTTCCTGCAGCTGCATATCGTCCTGACATTTATTAAACTCTACCAAATGTATATATATGTTTGGTATATATCATTTTAAGTTAACTTGCCAACTGGCCACAGTATATATATATATATATATATATATATATATATATATAGCGGCATAATGGCTCAATTGCACGAAACAATGTACCTGTATGTCATTTCATGCAATAGACAGCGGATTGTGCAGGCGCACCACTGGAGGCGTGTGCAGATTGGCCAGAGGGGGAGCCAATCAGAGAGTCTGGCAGACACGATGTCTGCTGGCCACCCGCGATCGCTCCACAGAGAGGCAGAATGGGGATCTGCCTATGTAAACAAGGCAGGTCCCTGTTCTGACAGGGAAGGACACAGAGGTCAACTGTTCCTGCTAAGTGTGAACACGAATCTCTGTGTTCATCCAGTGAGTTGCAAGTATGCACATGCCATGTGAGAGAAATAACCTATTAATATGACATTTTTGTGAAAAAAATAAAAATGTATATTGCAAAGAATTCTGGTAAAAAAAATGCAACTTCAAAAACTCACCATGCCTCTTAAAAAATACCTTGGAAGGTCTACCTTCCAAGGTCCAAGTTCATTTGGGGGGTATTTGTCCTTTCCTGGCTTGTTAGACCCCTTTCACACCGAGGAGCTTTACAGGCACTATAGCGCTAAAAAATGTCACCTGTAAGGCAAAAGGCATAAAAGCACTGCATACTAGCTCATTATAAAAAATACTTACCTTAGAACCAAGCGTCAGTAAATTACCTGGTCCACGCTGAGGTAGCTGACATGTTGCCTCGCGTGTCTTCTGGGTATCGTGGCTCAAGCGCTGTAAGTGACTGGAGCCGCGACTTCTTTCCAACAAAGTCGGGCATCTGCCGGGCCTTCATCTGAAAATCCCCTGTGCGCATGTGCTACTGCAGTCAGCGGCTCATTGCGAGGGGATTTTTACCAACAGGTAAGCCCTAAAGCTTACAGCTTAGGCCCTAAAGCCTACAGCCTACAGCTTAGGCCCTAAAGCCCTAAGGGGAATATCTAAGGGAGATATTTTTTTACCTACGGGTAAGATTACCTGTAGGTAAAAGTTCCAATAATGACTATACAACCACTTTAACTAATGCTAATTCTAATGACAACAAGCTAAGTTCACCTGGAATCAGTAGAACACAGCAACAAAAACCTGTCACTCGACGAGGATGGGATTCGAACCCACGCGTGCAGAGCACAATGGATTAGCAGTCCATCGCCTTAACCACTCGGCCACCTCGTCTACATACAGAATGTTTTTAAAATTTTTAATTTTTTGTAAATGGAAAAATGACTGGATTTAGAAATGATTTTTTTAGAAATGAATGTCATTCTATTGTGTTAAAGGGGTAGTTCACCCAAAAACCTTTTTTTTTAACATTGATTGAGGCTCGTTTTGTCAAGGGGAATCGGGTGTTTTTTTTTTTAGAGTCGAAGCAGTACTTACCGTTTTAGAGATGCATCGTCTCCGTCGCTTCCGGGTATGGTCTTCGGGAATGGGCGTTCCTATTTGATTGACAGGCTTCCGACGGTCGGATACCTCGCGTCACGATTTTCCGAAAGTAGACGAACGACGGTGCACAGGCGCAGTATAGAGCCGCACCGGCGCTCGGCTTCTTTCGGCTATTCGTGACGCGATGTATGCGACCATCGGAAGCCTGTCAATCAAATAGGAACGCCCAGACCAGAAGACCATACCCGGAAGCGACGGAGACGATGCATCTCTAAAACGGTAAGTACTGCTTCGATTCTAAAAAAAAAAACCCGATTCCCCTTGACAAAACGAGCCTCAACCAATGTTAAAAAAAGGTTTTTGGGTGAACTACCCCTTTAAGTGGACATGCAAACACCAAGAGAAGACTAGGAAGGGAAATCATTGTCTGGCAGCCTGTCAGAGACAGTCTGATATTGCTATATATACACAGCAACCATTTTTTTTTGCTTGAAAATTACTTAGAACCCCCAAACATTATTATTATTTTCATTTTTTTTTACCACAGACCATAGAGAATAAAATGGCGATTGTTGTAATATTTTATATCACACAGTATTTGTGCAGAGCTTTTTCAAATGCAATTCTTAAAAAAAAGACACTTTAACCACTTCAATACCGGACACTTTCCCCCCTTACTGCCCAGGCTCTCACTTTTTAAATGACAATTGCGCGGTCATGCTACACTGTACCCAGACAACTTATATTGTTCCCACAAATAGAGATTTTTTTTGTTGGTATTTGATCAGCTCTGTGGTTTTTATTTTTTGCTAAACAAATAAAAAAAAGTTTTTCTCTATTTCTGTTATAAAATGTTGTAAATATGTAAATTTTCTCCTTCACTGATGGGCACTGACGAGGCTGCATTGAAAAGAAACATTAAAAAAAGCTAAATAAATAAATAAAAAAGTTTACTCCCACCCTAGACCAGAAGTGAGGTCACGTCGTTGCTCTGGTCCTCCAAGACCACAGAGGCAATCAGAAACTATCTGGTCTCTAGCAACCTTTATTGGCAGCTGTGTGACCCGTCGGATCATTTCACATGCGTGCCGGTAATAACGGTAAGCCTAAGAAACACTGCTGAGCGGCGGGGGGGTCGAGCGGCCAAAAGGCCAACGGCCAACTAGCCACTCAAACTGCTCTGATGAGAAAGCCACAATGTATATAGACATATTGCGGTCGGTGAGAGAGAATTAGAAAAAATACTAAGGTGGACCCAAAAAGATTAGGATGTTACAGCATAAACAAATCCAACCTCAAGAATTTAGAGTTTTAATAAAGCTCTAACCGGAAAACTTGGCATTATTACTACCAGGGCTAAATAACCAGAGTTTGCTGAGTTTATCATGGACCATCAATGAGTATAAATGATTGGATGTCCCATCTAAATGCTACTGGTCTACATAGCAAAGGTCTTATTGATGGACAAGGACAGATGGTGTTCTAAATATGTAAAAATGGTGTGACAAGCATTTATTCTATATGACTCTGTGGCGCAACGGTAGCGCGTCTGACTCCAGATCAGAAGGTTGCGTGTTCAAATCACGTCAGGGTCAAGTGGCATTTTGATAAGACCTGATACTTAAAGTGGAATGATGACATAAAGGAAATGCGAGCAGGCAGTATTTTTAATGCAGAAGACACATACTACGTCTCTTCTGCATTCATTTTCCTAACCTGCGTGTACGCACTATAAACTGACCAACCCCTTACCAATGACAGCTAATCACATGATGTAAACAGAAGATCAGTAATCTTTTTTTTTCTCCTGACGCGTTCACCGGCTTCTGTGCAAGGGACATTGGTCCAGAAGAGGAACATGCACAACTGCCTAATCTGTGCCAACCAGTACCGCCTGCCAGTGCCCAAAGTGCAACAAATCAGTGCCCATCAGTGCATAACAGTGCCAGCAATCAGTGGCACCTATCAGAGCCCATGAGTGCCACCTATCAGTGATTCCAATCAGTGCCTTATCAGGTCCACATAGCAGTGCTGCCTTTATGTGTCACCTACCAGTGCTGATCAGTGCCCATCACTGCCACCGATAAGTGCCCATCACTGCCTGCTATCAGTGCCACTTCTCAGTGCCCACCAGTGCCGCCTATCATTGCCCATCAATGCTGCTTATCAGTGCCCATCAGTGCAGCCTATCAGTGCCCATCGGTGCAGCCCCATCAACGTACATCAATGAAGGAGAAAAAATACCGGTTTTCAAAATTGTATCTATAAATATAAGACGATTTTATATTTTTTGTTGCTCTTTTTTACTTTTTTAACAAAAAAAGCTCTATTTGTGGGGAAAAAAGTTAAAATGTCATTTTGGTACAGAGTTGTATGAACGCGGAATTGTCAATTGTCATTCAAAGCGAGCTGAAAGCTGAAAATTGGTGTGGGCAGGCGGGGGGGTTTAAGAGCCCAAACTGAACCCTGAGTGAATCAATACAACACAGGAACAAAAGCATCAATATTCATGGAGGATGGGATTTGAACCCATGCGTGGAGAGAAAATGGAGCTACAGTGCATCACCTTAAGGCCCTTTTCACACTGAAGGATTATTCTAGCGTTTTTTGAGCGTTATTACAGCATTATTCGAGCATTATTACAGCATTATTCGAGCGTTATTCGAGAAAAGCCTTATCTGCAATCCCAATGTGTTGGTAAAGCACCGATAAGACCCTAAAGTTTTAGGGCGTTTTTGCAGTGCCTCTGTGTGAAAGGGTAAGGCGTTTTTACAGCGCTTTTCAATTCATTTCAATGGAGAGGGGCGTTTTTGGAACGTTATTTTCAGCACTCAAAAGCTGCTCCAAAGATGCTGCTTGCAGAAAACTTGGTGTGAAAAGATCCATTGAGATGCATGAAGAGTGTTTTATGAGCGTTTTAAGAGCGCTATTTTTAATCCTAAAATGCTGTAATAACACTTGAAAAATGCCCCAGTGTGAAAAGGGCCCCTTTCACATTTATACGACTTCAAAGACGTGCGATTTTGTGGCCGCTATTTTACCGCGATTTTGCCGCGATTTTGCCGTGATTTTAGCGCGATTTTGCCGCCGCGATTTGGGATCAGTACATCTTCGACTTTGCCACAACTTTGGCATTAGCCCTGGTTCACACTGGGTACGATTTGAGATGCGATTTCACATGTGAAATTGCATCCCAAAATCGGCAGCGCAAGCTGCAACGATTTCAAAATGTAGTTCCTGTACTACTTTTTGCGATTTGAGGCTGTGAGAGAGCCCAGGTTCACACTGGGCTTCGGGAGTGAAGCCATGCGAGTTCAGCTGAACTCGCACGATTTCACTCCCGCTGGCAGTCCCGATTTCGGCCGTGAGACATCTGTGGAGAGACATCTGTGGAGGTTTCTGCACAGATGTCAATGTAAATTGCGGGCTGAAATCGCAAAAAGTAGTACAGAGACTACTTTTTGAAATCAGTGCAATGCCGCAGATGCAGCGTCGCGCTGATTAGGACAGTGCCATTGCTGGCAATTTGCGGCAAAATCCGTCATTGTGACATGCGATTTGACATGCCAAAATGCATGTCAAAACGCACCAGTGTGAACCAGGGCTACTATAATGAAGAATGAGAAGAATGATCCTTACATTGGTGATCAGTGGGAAGAATGTCCCTTACATTGGTGGTCAGTGGGAAGAATGTTCTTTACATTGGTGATCAGTGAGAAGAATGTTCCTTACATTGGTGATCAGTGGGAAGAATGCTCCTTACATTGGTGGTCAGTGGGAAAAATGTTCTTTACATTGGTGATCAGTGAGAAGAATGTTCCTTACATTGGTGATCAGTGGAAAGAATGTCCCTTACATTGGTGATCAGTGGGAAGAATGCTCCTTACATTGGTGGTCAGTGGGAAGAATGCTCCTTACATTGGTGATCAGTGAGAAGAATGTCCCTTACATTGGTGATCAGTGGGAAGAATGCTTCTTACATTGGTGGTCAGTGGGAAGAATGCTCCTTACATTGGCGATCAGTGGGAAGAATGCTCCTTACATTGGTGGTCAGTGGGAAGAATGCTCCTTACATTGGTGATCAGTGAGAAGAATGTCCCTTACATTGGTGATCAGTGGGAAGAATGCTTCTTACATTGGTGGTCAGTGGGAAGAATGCTCCTTACATTGGTGGTCAGTGGGAAGAATGATCCTTACATTGGTGATCAGTGGGAAGAATGTCCCTTACATTGGTGGTCAGTGGGAAGAATGTTCTTTACATTGGTGATCAGTGAGAAGAATGTTCCTTACATTGGTGATCAGTGGGAAGAATGTTCTTTACATTGGTGATCAGTGGGAAGAATGCTTCTTACATTGGTGGTCAGTGGGAAGAATGCTCCTTACATTGGTGGCCAGTGGGAAGAATGCTCCTTACATTGGTGGTCAGTGGGAAGAATGCTCCTTACATTGGTGGTCAGTGGGAAGAATGCACCTTACATTTGTGATCAGTGAGAAGAATGTCCCTTACATTGATGATCAGTGGGAAGAATGCTCCTTACATTGGTGATCAGTTGTAAGGATGTCCCCCTTCATTGGTGGTCAGTGGGAAGATTGTCCCCTTCATTGGTGGTCAGTGGGATCTTGTCTTTGTAGTTTATCTTGTCGTTGTAGTTTGGGTCACACAATCAATGGGAAACCGCGGTAATAACGCCCACAATGTGCCTCTAGATAAATACCACGGTATAGCAGCGCTAAAAATCGCGCTGCTATACCGCCACCGCGGGTAACACTGCAATGTGAAAGCAGACTTAGATAGAGGGCAATTTTCATTACTCTATCATGACCTGAGAGAGCACCCTGATAAATTCAGAAATTACACACGTATGACCATTGCAACGTAAGTATTTTCTAGTTTTATATTGACACTCTAAATGCCAGTCCCGGCAGTCCCCCACCCCTCCTAGTCCTACTCCTCATAACATACCTCCTACTCCTCCAAACCCAATACTTTAAATCCTCCATACCCGATACATCTATTCCACTCCTCCATGCCCAAAACTTCTAATCCCAACCCTAATCTCACTTCTCTACGCCCAATACTTTTCCTTAATCTTACTCCTCCAAGCATGGTAATCCCACTCCTCCATGCCTAATACATCTAACCCTAACCCTAATCTTACTCCTCCATGCACTATACATCTAACCCTAACTCTAATCCTACTCCTCCATGCATGATACTTCTAACCCTAACCTTAATCCCACTCCTCCATGCATGATACATCTAACCCTAATCCCACTCCTCCATGCACGATACATCTAACCCTAATCCCACTCCTCCATGCCCGATAAATCTAACCCTAGCCCTAATCTTACTCCTTAATGCCCGATACATCTAACCCTAACCCTAATCTTACTCATCCATGCACTATACATCTAACCCTAACCCTAATCCCACTCCTCCATGCACGATACTTCTAACCCTAACCCCACTCCTCCATGCACAATACTTCTAACCCTAACCCTAATCCCACTCCTCCATGCACGATACTTCTAACCCTAACCCTAATCCCACTCCTCCATGCCCGATACATCTAACCCTAACCCTAATCTTACTCCTCCATGCCCGATACATCTAACCCTAACCCAAATCTCACTCCTCCATGCACGATACATCTAACCCTAACCCTAATCTTACTCATCCATTCCCGATACATCTAACCCTAACCATAATCTTACTCCACCATGCCCGATACATCTAACCTTAACCCTAATCTTACTCCTCCATGCCCAATACATCTAACCCTAACCCTAATCTTACTCCTCCATGCACTATACATCTAACATTAATCCCACTCCTCCATGCCCAATAATCTAACCCTAACCCTAATCTTACTATTCCATGCCCGATACATCTAACCCTAATCCCACTCCTCCATGCACGATACTTCTAACCCTAACCCTAATCCCACTCCTCCATGCACGATACATCTAACCCTAACCCTACTCCTCCATGCACTATACATCTAACCCTAACCCTAATCCCACTCCTCCATGCATGATACATCTAACCCTAACCGTAATCTTACTCCTCCATGCATGATACATTTAACCCTAACCCTAATCCCACTCCTCCATGCACGATACATCTAACCCTAACCCTAATCCCACTCCTCCATGCACAATACATCTAACCTTAACCCTAATCCCACTCCTCCATGCACAATACGTCTAACCCTAACCCCACTCCTCCATGCCCAATACATCTAACCCTAACCCTAATCTTACTTCTTCATGCACTATACATCTAACCCTAATCCCATTCCTCCATGCACGATACTTCTAACCCTAACCCCACTCCTCCATGCACAATACTTATAACCCTAACCCTAATCCCACTCCTCCATGTACGATACTTCTAACCCTAACCCTAGTCCCACTCCTCCATGCCCGATACATCTAACCCTAATCTTACTCCTCCATGCCCGATACATCTTACCCTAACCCAAATCCCACTCCTCCATGCACGATACATCTAACCCTAATCTTACTCCTCCATGCCCGATACATCTAAACCTAACCCTAATCTTACTCCTCCATGCACTATACATCTAACCCTAACCCTAATCCCACTCCTCCATGCTCAATAAATCTAACCCTAATCTTACTCCTCCATGCCCGATACTTCTAACCCTAATCCCACTCCTCCATGCACAATACATCTAACCCTAACCCTAATCCCACTCCTCCATAAACGATACTTCTAACCCTAACCCTAATCCCACTCCCTAATGCACGATACATCTAACCCTAACCCTAATCTTACTCCTCCATGCACTATACATCTAACTCTAACCCTAATCCCACTCCTCCATGCCTGATAATCTAACCCTAACCCTAATCTTACTATTCCATGCCCGATACATCTAACCCTAATCCCACTCCTCCATGCACGATACTTCTAACCCTAACCCCACTCCTCCATGCACGATACATCTAACCCTAACGCTACTCCTCCATGCACTATACATCTAACCCTAATCCCACTACTCCATGCATAATACATCTAACCCTAACCGTAATCTTACTCCTCCATGCATGATACATTTAACCCTAACCTTAATCCCACTCCTCCATGCACAATACTTCTAACCCTAATCCCACGCCTCCATGCACGATACATCTAACCCTAATCCCACTCCTCCATGCCCGCTACATCTAACCCTAACCTTACTCCTCCATGCACTATACATCTAACCCTAACCCAACTCCTCCATGCACGATACTTCTAACCCTAACCCTAATCCCACTCCTCCATGCACGATACATCTAACCCTAACTCTAATCCCACTCCTCCATGCACGATACATCTAACCCTAACCCTAATTCCACACCTCCATGCACGATACATCTAGCCCTAACCCTAATCCCACTCCTTCATGCACGATACTTCTAAACCTAACCCTAATCCCACTCCTCCATGCACAATACTTCTAACCCTAACCCTAATCCCACTCCTCCATGTATGATACTTCTAACCCTAACCCTAGTCCCACTCCTCCATGCCCGATACATCTAACCCTAATCTTACTCCTCCATGCCCGATACATCTTACCCTAACCCAAATCCCACTCTTCCATGCACGATACATCTAACCCTAATCTTACTCCTCCATGCCCGATACATCTAACCCTAACCCTAATCTTACACCTCCATGACCGATACATCTAAACCTAACCCTAATCTTACTCATCCATGCACTATACATCTAACCCTAATTCCACTCCTCCATGCTCCATACATCTAACCCTAATCTTACTCCTCCATGCCCGATACATCTAACCCAAACCCTAATCCCACTCCTCCATGCACGATACTTCTAACCCTAATCCCACTCCTCCATGCACAATACATCTAACCCTAACCCCAATCCCACTCCTCCATGCACGATACTTCTAACCCTAACCCTAATCCCACTCCTCCATGCACGATACATCTAACCCTAATCTTACTCCTCCATGCACTATACATCTAACCCTAATCCCACTCCTCCATGCACGATACATATAACCCTAACACTAATCTTACTCCTCCATGCACTATACATCTAACCATAACCCTAATCCCACTCCTCCATGCACGATACATCTAACCCTAACACTAATCCCACTCCTCCATGCACAATACATATAACCCTAACCCTAATCCCACTCCTCCATGCACGATACTTCTAACCCTAACCCTAATATTACTCCTCCATGCACTATACATCTAACCCTAACCCTAATCCCACTCCTCCATGCACAATACATATAACCCTAACTCTAATCCCACTCCTCCATGCACGATACTTCTAACCCTAACCCTAATCCCACTCCTCCATGTCCGATACATTTAACCCTAAGCCTAATCTTACTCCTTTATACCCGATACATCTAACCCTAACTCAAATCCCACTCCTCCATGCACAATACATCTAACCCTAACCCTACTCCTTCATGCCCGATACATCTAAACCTAACCCTAATCTTACTCCTCCATGCCCGATATATCTAACCCTAACCTTACTCCTCCATGCCCGATTCATCTAACCCTAACCCTAATCTTACTCCTCCATGCACTATACATCTAACCCTAACCCTAATCCCACTCCTCCATGCCCGATATATCTTACCCTAATCTTACTCCTCCATGCCCGATTCATCTAACCCTAACCCTAATCCCACTCCTACATGCACGATACTTCTAACCCTAACCCTAATCCCATTCCTCCATGTACGATACATCTAACCCTAACCCTAATCCCACTCCTCCATGCACAATACATATAACCCTAACCCTAATCCCACTCCTCCATGCACAATACTTCTAACCCTAATCTTACTCCTCCATGCACTATACATCTAACCCTAACCCTAATCCCACTCCTCCATGCACGATACATATAACCCTAACCCTAATCTTACTCCTCCATGCACTATACATCTAACCCTAACCCTAATCCCACTCCTCCATGCACGATACATCTAGCCCTAACCCTAATCCCACTCTTCCATGCACAATACATATAACCCTAACCCTAATCCTACTCCTCCATGCACTATACATCTAACCCTAATCCCACTCCTCCATGCACGATACATATAACCCTAACCCTAATCCCACTCCTCCATGCACGATACATCTAACCCTAACCCTAATCTTACTCCTCCATGCACTATACATCTAACCCTAATACCAGTCCTCCATGCACGATACATCTAGCCCTAACCCTAATCCCACTCTTCCATGCACAATACATATAACCCTAACCCTAATCCCACTCCTCCATGCACTATACATCTAACCCTAATCCCACTCCTCCATGCACGATACATCTAACCCTAACCCTAATCCCACTCCACCATGCACAATACATATAACCCTAACCCTAATCCCACTCCTCCATGCACTATACATCTAACCCTAACCCTAATCCCACTCCTCCATGCACGATACATCTAGCCCTAACCCTAATCCCACTCCTCCATGCACGATACATATAACCCTAATCCCACTCCTCCATGCACGATACATATAACCCTAACACTAATCCCACTCCTCCATGCACGATACTTCTAACCCTAATCTTACTCCTCCATGCACTATACATATAACCCTAACCCTAATCCCACTCCTCCATGCACGATACATCTTACCCTAACCCTAATCTTACTCCTCCATGCACTATACATCTAACCCTAATCCCACTCCTCCATGCACGATACATATAACCCTAACCCTAATCCCACTCCTCCATGCACAATACTTCTAACCCTAACCCTAATCTTACTCCTCCATGCACTATACATCTAACCCTAACCCTAATCCCACTCCTCCATGCCCAATAAATCTAACCCTAACCCTAATCCCACTCCTCTATACCCAATACTCTTAACCTTAATCACACTTGTTCTACTCTAAGAAAACAGTTCCGTGAGGTTTTTAACAACAATTTTAACTATTTTCCATAGATTTGACTTTCTTCTAGACCTGCTAACACCTGCGTTGTTGAGACTTGATACAAACTGTAGGGAAGCCATAACACCATGTGAACGCCTACTTATAACACTGAGGTATGTTTTTTTTTCTTGTATTAATGATATCATTCACGAACCATAAAAATACAACAAAGATTTCTTCGGAAAAATTAATATTTATTATTTAAATTTGAATGACAAATATGCAAGTTTGTTTGTATGATATTGAAAAATGTAATATATTATTTTTAACTAGTTTAAAATATAAATCTTCATTTTTAAACTTTAACATTTTTAACCTTTATTTATAAACTATTCATAAACTGTATTTATCCAAAATGAAATCCCAAAAATTATGTAACCAATGTAGTAATAATTAACCAAACTTTTAAATCAAACTAGAGATCATGATAATAGGGGTGAGAGTTTATATCATCTCTACTGTTGTTTGGCTGAGGAGTAGTGGGAGGAGGAGGGGGAGGTCGAGGATGACGATGTTCTTGATAGTATTTCGGGGGCAAGTCATATGGGGCAGGTAATCTGTGGTTAAATTGGGGATTCATATTTGTGCTGAACGGTCGAAAACCAGATTCCTCCCATTAATTATTTTGCCGATTCGGTTGGTTCATATTTTCCAAGGGTTGGCCACATGCACTGTGATCATTACTTTTCAGCTGATAGGCTTTTATTATTTTCAAAATGTCGATCCTCAGATCGCATTGTAAATCTTTTCTCACCTCTGCAATTTGTGGGATCAAGCTTTTTGTGAAAGCTGTAATTTCATTATTTTCTGATTTATGACTATCTATGAGGTTTCTCACGAAATCAAAGTCTTGACTGTCTTTTTTTAAATATTTTTAGCTCTTGTTATTCTTTTTGGGGGATCTGGAGTGTCTTGGTTATCCACATTCTCTTCCACTCGCTGAATGTCGCTTGGAGTATTTGACTCCTGATTTTCAGAAAGCAAATCATCCTCACTTTCACTTGTAAAATTGTTATCAGTTCTTAAAAAAAAAAAGAATGATGTTATTAACATAAATGTAAAGTAAACCAAATTATTCAAGAAAAATAAACTTTATTACTTACTGTCTCTCTTGCATGACCGATTTTAAAATCTCCAGTTCATAATAGTGGCAATAGATCCTTCCCTTTTTGGTGCCAGATCCACTCTTGTTTTGTTGTTGTTTCAACAATTCTCGTTTGAAATTGTCTCTCATAATCTTCCAACGTTTTTTTATAATTTTCACTGAAATATAGAATTATATTTGTCTCAGATATCTTGCAACGGGAAATACCTACTCCTCACTACAATTCGAATTTAGGATAGGGATATCAACCATAAGTAAGATTGTGAAGGAAACATGTGATGCAATCTGGAATCTGAGAAGATCATTTATGCCTACTCCAAATAAAGAAAAATGGGAAGATGTTGCCAAGGGATTTTTGAACAAGACAAACTTTCCAAACTGTTTAGGGGCTATTGATGGAAAACATATTAGGCTAATAAAATCATGCCATAGCGGTAGCCAGTATTATAATTATATGAAGTATTTTTCTGTTGTTTTAATGGCTGTGGTTGATGCAGATTACAAATTCATTTTTGTTGATATAGGATCGTTTGGGAGCAATGCAGACTCTGCTGTCTTTCAACGTAGTAAATTTGGAAAAAGTCTTGCTTTTAATGAATTGGATTTACCAGTTAACTGACCACTGCCCGGAACAGAGGGACCCGATATGCCATATGTATTTGTAGCAGATGATGCTTTTGCTATTCATGAACATCTCATGAAACCATATTCACAGAGAAATTTAGATACACGAAAGAGGATCTTTAATTACAGGCTGTGTCAGGCACGTAGACTTGTAGAATGTGCTTTTGGTATACTGGCCAACAAGTGGCAAATCTTTCTAAAACCAATTAACCTTAACATAGAAAACCCATGTAAGGTAACCAAGGCTGCGTGTATATTACATAATTTGGTAAGAGAGAGGGATGGAGTAAATTTTGAGGATACACTGTCACACAATATTGAACCTGCTGAGTTTCTTAATGTACGTGGACCTATAGTGGGATTCACTATTAGAGACGCTTTTGCAGACTACTTTATGAGTCCAGCTGGTGCACTCAGTTGGCAAGAAAACATGATTTAAACTCCCAAATTATATACTTTACGTTACTGGAGAATATTCTCTTCATAATTTGAAATGATTTGTTCATTACAGCCATGGAAGAAATCAATACTTTTATATGCAACAATAAAATGATTGTTGAAACATTGTTTTGATTCATTTATATTAAATACAATAAGGCAAATTTACAATGATGCAATTAAGAAGGGGTTATTGGACTATCAGAGTTGGTATAGTTTTAGGATTGTTTGGAATGGCGGTGTATGAGGTTTAGAAGTATAGTGCAAGGAGGAGTGGGATTAGGGTTAGATGTATCGGGTATGGAGGAGTGGGATTAGGGTTAGGGTTAGATGTATAGTGCATGGAGGAGTGGGATTAGGGTTAGGGTTACATGTATCATGCATGGAGGAGTAAGATTAGGGTTTGGGTTAGATGTACAGTGCATGGAGGAGTGGGATTAGGGTTAGGGTTAGATGTATAGTGCATGGAGGAGTAAGATTAGGGTTAGGGTTAGATGTATCGGGCATGGAGGAGTGGGATTAGGGTTAGGGTTAGAAGTATAGTACTTGGAGGAGTGGGATTAGGGTTAGGGTTAGATGTATAGTGCATGGAGGAGTAAGATTAGGATTAGAAGTATCGTGCATGGAGGAGTGGGATTAGGGTTATGGTTAGAAGTATCGTGCATGGAGGAGTGGGATTAGGGTTTGGGTTAGATATATCATGCATGGAGGAGTAAGATTAGGGTTAGTGTTAGAAGTATCATGCAGGGAGGAGTGGGATTAGGGTTAGGGTTAGAAGTATAGTGCATGGAGGAGTGGGATTAGGGTTTGGGTTAGATATATCATGCATGGAGGAGTAAGATTAGGGTTAGTGTTAGAAGTATCATGCAGGGAGGAGTGGGATTAGGGTTAGGGTTAGAAGTATAGTGCATGGAGGAGTGGGATTAGGGTTAGGGTTAGAAGTATCCTGCATGGAGGAGTGGGATTAGGGTTAGAAGTAAAGTAAATGGAGAAGTGGGATTAGGGTTAGAAGTATCATGCATGGAGGAGTGGGATTAGGGTTTGCGTTAGATGTATAGTGCATGGAGGAGTAAGATTAGGGTTAGGGTTAGAAGTATCATGCATGGAGGTGTGGGATTAGGGTTAGGGTTATAAGTATTGTGCATGGAGGAGTGGGATTAGGGTTAGATGTATCGTGCATGGAGAAGTGAGATTAAGGTTAGGGTTAGATGTATCGTGCATTGAGAAGTGGGATTAGGGTTAGATGTATCGTGCATGGAGGAGTGGGATTAGTGTTAGAAGTATTGTGGATGGAGGAGTGGGATTACAGTTAGGGTTAGAAGTATCGTGCATGGAGGAGTGGGATTAGGGTTAGAAGTATTGTGCATGAGGAGTGGGATTAGGGTTAGGGTTAGATGTATAGTGCATGGAGGAGTGGGATTAGGGTTAGGGTTAGATGTATCGTGCATGGAGGAGTGGGGTTAGGGTTAGATGTATCATGCATGGAGGAGTGGGATTAGGGTTAGTGGTAGAAGTATCGTGCATGGAGGAGTGGGATTAGGGTTAGGGTTAGATGTATAGTGCATGGAGGAGTAAGATTAGGGTTAGAAGTATCGTGCATGGAGGAGTGGGATTAGGGTTAGAGTTAGATGTATAGTGCATTGAGGAGTAAGATTAGGGTTAGAAGTATTGTGCATGGAGGAGTGGGATTAGGGTAAGGGTTAGAAGTATCGTGCATGGAGGAGTAAGATTAGGGTTAGTATTAGAAGTATCATGCATGGAGGAGTGGGATTAGGGTTAGGGTTATAATTATTGTGCATGGAGGAGTGGGATTAGGGTTAGGGTTAGATGTATCGTGCATGGAGAAGTGGGATTAGGGTTAGATGTATCGTGCATGGAGAAGTGGGATTCTGGTTAGGGTTAGATGTATCGTGCATGGAGGAGTGGGATTAGGGTTAGGGTTAGATGTATCGTGCATGGAGGAGTGGGATTAGGGTTAGATGTATCGTGCATGGAGACGTGGGATTAGAGTTAGGGTTAGATGTATCGTGCATGGAGAAGTGGGATTGGGGTAAGGGTTAGAAGTGTCGTGCATGGAGGAGTGGGATTATCGTTAGGGTTAGATGTATCGTGCATGGAGGAGTGAGATTAGGGTTAGATGTATCGGGCATGGAGGAGTAGGATTAGGGATAATAATGGGAGTTTGGGATTATGAGGGCTGGGATTAGGGATAGGGGTGGGGGTTTGGGATTATGCAGGGTGGGATTAGGAATAAGGATGGGAGTTTGTGATTATGAGGGGTGGGATTAGGGATAAAGATGGGAGTTTAGGATTATGAGGGGTGGGATTAGGGATAAGGATGGGAGTTTGGGATTTAGAGGGGTGGGATTAGGGATAGGGATAAGGATTGGATTTTGGGATTAAGAGGGGTGGGGGGGTTTCAAGGAAGGAACTGGAAATAGGGACTAGATTAGGATTTTAACTACATACATTTTTTAGCTTTTCTGGAAGAAGACAATGACTTCCAATCTTCTATGTGGTGATGAGCAACATCTTCCCACCCAGCCATTTTCTTCTGACAGTTTGAATACCATGAGTTCTGGGTGCCTCCGCATGGTATCGATAAACTCATCTGGATCTCCACTTCCAGATGTTCCTTCTGTAGCTGCTTCTGTAGCTGATGGCTGAACAGCAGCTTGATCCTCCATTCTGCAGTGACTTGGGTTCTTCTCTCTCTCTCCCGCTTGTCTCCTCTCCCTTTTCTCTACAGGATTTCCTGGTTTCCCAGAATCCTTCACACTACTGCGGTCAGGTGACCTTTCCACTTCCTCCCCACAGCTTCTGTTAATTTTTTAAAGTGGTATTACCTTGGTTTTACCACGGTTTTATAGCGGTAACCATTCATTTCAATGGGAATATGCGTTTTTACCGCGTTTTACAGCGCTATTTTATGCGCACAAAAGTTGCTCCAAAAAAGCGGTATGCATGATTTTTTCCAACGCACAGCCAGCCAAACGCCTCAGTGTTAAAGGATAGACAGTGAAACATGGGGGACGTTTTTACTGCGGTATTTAGGCGGTAATTTTAGCGCAAAAACGCGGTAATAACGCTTCAATGTGAAAGGGGGCTTAGGGTAAACGTTTTTTTACCTTAATGCATCCTATGCATTAAGGTAAAAAAACATCTGACAGCACCCCCCCGGAGCCCCCGTTTTACTTACCAGAACGTTCGAAATTCCCGGGCGCGTGCTTGTCATCCTCTTCGGTTCCCAGCCTGGCCGTTGATTGGCTAGGCTGGGTGGACTGATAGCAGTGCAGCCATTGGCTGGTGCTGCTGCTGTAAATCACAGTGGATGACGCGGCGCGCCGGGGGGTGGAGCCGAGTGATACAGTCGGCGGCTATAGCCACCGCTATATCACGGGAGCGCGCTTGCAAAAGCTTTCCACCATGCTCGCTCGCTCGCATGAAGGTAGAAAGCTTTTGCGAGGAGAAGCTGAGACAGCCGCCCAGGGACCCCAGAAGACAGCGTTCGGGGACACTCTGTGCAAAACAAGCTGCACAGTGGAGGTAAGTATAACATGTTTGTTATTTTTTTTTTATTCTGACTTTAGTGTTCCTTTAACCACTCAGCCACCTAGTTGAGAGAATTCTAACAGCTGAAATTTTTGAATTTTATTTAAAGTTAAAATTGCCAGATTGAGATATATTTTTACAAATGAATATTGTACAGAAGACAAAGGGAAACCATTGTCTGGTATCAGGCACATATTGACAGAAAAACAACCCCAATCGACGAGGATGGGATTCGAACCCACGCGTGCAGAGCACAATGGATTAGCAGTCCATCGCCTTAACCACTCGGCCACCTCGTCTAGCTGCATTGATCCACAATACAAAAAGCAAAGCAAAATAAAACAAAACAACAACATTTAGAAATTAGAGTTTTTTTTAACAAACTTTATTTAAAACTTCAAATATATACATAGTAACATTGCTCAATTTGAATAAAGTCAGTTACAGAGATTTAGTGAAAAGTGTAGCGCTAATACGGGAGTCCCATACAGGGTCTCCCAATGTGATTTAAGAAGTAGGTAGCTCTGACCATACTATTCCAAAAGCCGAAGATGTCAAAAAATATATATATTACCCTCTAAGTGGCCTCTATATATGTCCTCAAGATTCGTGAGTATTCAAACTCATTTGTCAAGACAGGCAATAGGAAGGCAACTACTGTGAGTAAGTGACAAAATCATGCAAACTGTGAGCATATAATAACACAAAAAGCAACTGTTGTAACTTGTGACAGAACCATGCGATATGAGAGCATATAATGACACAAAGTCCACTGTGAATAACTCAGGGTCACCGAACATGTGAGATTTTTAGTCCCAACACTTAATAGGAGTGACACACGTCTTCCTTGTTGGTCAACTTGAATGCAGTGTATGGTTCAAGAAGTGGTCTTCACACTTTGCACAAATACAAATGGATGGGTTACCCTTACCGGATAAGGTGGACCCTCACCTCACCATATGGCGGGGGGTCTTACGAGCTTTTCTAGACCGATTGTCTAGTCCGGATATCACCAGGATTGTAGTCCTAGGTACGGGTAGTTCCCAAGGTGCATCGGTGTCCACAGGATGGAAATTCACAGTTTGGTAGTGCCCAGCAGCAGCTCTCAATCGCAAAAGGGAAAAAATGAAAAAAGAAAAAGGCTCCTCATAGCGTAAAAATGCAAAATTTAATTAAAAATTCCAAAATGTCACACACTTTGTGATAGGAACCATGAAAAGAAAATTAAAAACCACACATGTAAAAAAATATAACTTGTAAAAATAAAATAAAGGGAACAGCAGCAATTCTCCCCCTTGATGGATGGACAAGGGTGTTCCAAAAAAAATGCAGTGGAGATTATCAGTGAGTCAGCAACCCGACCGGTTTCGTCTAAGAAAGACTTCAACTTCTAAGAAAGACTTCAACTGGGGTATCTCTTAAGAAAGACTTCAACTAGAGATTTGTACAATGCCATTTTACATACTTTAGAAATTAGAGTTTACTGTAGGGAGGTAAGCAACCACCGAATAGGCCTCTCTTACTGACCTAGCAACCGATGCATCACTTGGTGAAAGTCTCTGCCACAGACTTGTTTAATATGGTAAAGTCATTGTACAATCCTCTGCCACAGGCCTGTCCAACCGAATAATTCCTTGTAAAGTCAAACAATAGCTACACAGTATCTGTTTCTTTCAGAAACCCGGTAATGACCACCCCCGGATCAGTAGGCCCCAGAACTCCAGCAGGCCCTGAGGCAGAAGAACTGCCACAACACATCTTAGACCAGGAGGGCCACCAGGTCAAAAAGCCCCCAATAATCCAGTGTCTGTACCTTAAGTACCCGCTCCCAGAATGCCCAGTAACAGGAACACTCCCACTGGGTTGTCTCTGGGGAGAAAGCACTCAATACATCCAACATGCTGTATTTCCAACCTTGACCCAAAATGACAGCGACACCCAGGATCAAGTGGAAAAATTACACAGCGCAGCTGAACTGACACAGAAACCAGCAATTTACATCATCAAACATTCTGAGCTAACTACAGCTCAGATAACACTAAATCTAAATATAGTGCCTACACAATAGAAGAAGGGTGCTACACACTCCCCCCACCACAACAGACGATATCGTCATCGTCAAAGAAAAAAATTTACTCTCACTCCTGAGAGTCAATATCTGATTCCCAAAACTTGGATGGGGAAAGGGGAGGGAAAAAGGCAGTAAAAGAAATACAGATTTAACATAACCACACAATAGAGTTACATCAGCATATATCACACCTCTACACCCCTCTACACTCTAAACCACTCATTCTCCATCAGTTTGATAGAAGATTCTGGGTACCTGAAAAACAAAAGACACACATTCCTTGTTTATCCAGTGTAGTAATAAAATATACAACATTGTCCTTTCCTGGCCTGCAGATGACCACTTTATCAGTGTGAATGTGTCTACCATAGTTCCAGTGCAACAGGCACCCATTAAAGCGATCATCCATGGTAGACAAATAACCTGCTCACCGGATGGGTTTTGGTATGGACAGGTAGTCCCAAACAGCTTCACCGTACCAATTTTCTCTGTTGGACTCGATCTCCTGCATGTTCTTGGGAACATAAGGAAACACCAAACCGTTTTCAGTGGCTACCCTTTTTTGAGCAATCTTTGTAACCAGGCAAGCCTTGGCAAAGTTCTGGTACTTCCCTGTCCAGGGGGCACACATGAAGCTGGGAACTTGCTCACCATAGCTTTACTAGACACTTTTTATGACCCAAATGAACTGGTACCTTTGGCCAGAACTTCATTAGTAGCAAGTTGAGGGTCCACATTAAGTGATGTTTCCCCCAAGTCCATGGCAGCCCATTCAGAGGAAGTGAAGGCAGAGGCAACATCATCACCGTTTTCCCATAACATCTCCTGTGACATAGTCTTGAATAAGTCATTATCTCCGGAGGCATCTGAGAGAGACTCTATCTCAGAATCCCCCATTTCCTCTGCTGGCAAATAATTACACACAGTCCCAGACATATTCCCCTTTAATCTCTCACGCGTTCCTGTCGTGGACCTCTGGCGGCATGGCAGGTTGCTCCACAGCGAACAGGTACTCCCCGCAGAGTAGACATCAAACAAATGGACGGGGTGTATGGCCAGTCCTTCACACCTGTTGCATAGCATACCCAATGCTTTGACATCTCCGATCGTGTACAGTATGAAGCGCCCATGCAGTTTCAGACGAATGCCAGTATTCACCAATAGGGTTCCGGCAGCATGACACTTGTACTTTGATTCTCTTAAGTGTTGGACACACACATGCGTCTCACGCAGCAAGCAGCTGGAACTCCTCCCACTTGTTCCTTTAGCCACTTAGCTCCTGGGCTTTCTTGCCTTCCTGCCTCCGCCCACAGCCCACGCGGCTAAGAAGTGATCCGCATTTTAACCCCTTTTTTTTAGAAAATAACTCTCCTCAGCCTAGGCTCTCGGTGAACAGTTCACTTGAATTCCAGGAGGTAATTGCAAATCCTGCACATGCCCCCATGTGTAGCACTACCCCCGTAGAAGCTGCTGGTTAGTTTTTGGGTTTGCCACTACCCCACTGTTCACCATCAGTGCTAGGGGATACATTGGAGAGTTATCCACAATTGTCTGCACCATCACTCAGTCTCTTTTTCCAATGCTTTCATTAACAACTTCAAGTAGAAGGATGGAGGGTTAGGAGAAATTCAGATACCTTTGTGGATCACAGGTACTCTCTTGAATCCAGAGGACAAACAGTCACCACACTGGATCTAGCAACCACCGGATAGGCCTCTCTCACTGACCTAGCAACCGATGCATCGCTCGGTCAAAGTCTTTGCCACAGACTTGTTGAATAAGGTAAAGTCGTTGTACAATCCTCTGCCACAGGACTGTCCAACCAAATAATCCCTTGTAAAGTCAAACAATAGCTACACAGTATCTGTTTCTTTCAGCCATCCAGATACTGAGTAGCGGGATGCATGCTCCAATTGAGTTTCCAGGCTCTTCATGAGATACCAGACTTTTTGCTTGGTCCTCTGTGGGAAAAGTCCTCCCCTGGTTCCTCCAATTGCTTGGCTTCTCCCCGCAGACAAGAAAGCACAGGACCACTCCTGGATCAGTAGGCCTCAGAACTTAACATAATATCTGTGGGGGTCTATGTCACTTCCCGGCTTCCCGCTGTCTTCTGTTAGATACACGGGTCCCAGAAGACAGCAGGGACAATTTGGATTGTGCAGCGTGACACGCGCATGCGCAGTAGGGAACCAGGAAGTAAAGCCGCAAAGCTTCACTTCCTGATTTCCTTACCTAAGATGGAGGCGCCAGCATCCAAGGACCGAGGAATGGGTCGGCCTCGGGTGCCGACATTACTGGTGCCCTGGACAGGTACGTGTCCTTATTTTAAAAGTCAGCAACTGCAGTATTTGTAGCTGCTGACTTTTTAAAAAAAATTGGCGGACCTCTGCTTTATAGGTTGATTTACTGGAGCACAGGAAGAAAACTTTTCGACGAGGATGGGATTCGAACCCACGCGTGCAGAGCACAATGGATTAGCAGTCCATCGCCTTAACCACTCGGCCACCTCGTCAAGACATTAGGTTGAACCAAAAAGTATACATTTTTTGATCTACTTCAATACTGGGCACTTTGGTTCCTTTCCTTCTCAGACCAATTTTCAACTTTGAGTGCTCATGCAGTTTCAATGACAATTGTGCGGTCATTCAAAACCCACATTCAAAAACCAAGAGATGACATTGTCTGGTATCCTGACACATATAGAGACAGCAACCAATCTAAAAAATTGCCTAAAAAGAGTAGGGCAAAGTGACACTTGTACAGGACTCTGTGGCGCAACGATAGCGCGTCTGACTCCAGATCAGAAGGTTGCGTGTTCAAATCACGTCAGGGTCAACCTTTTTGATAAAAAGCATAACATGCGAACACCGTTAAAGTCTATGGGACACGAACATAAAAAATGTAAAGTGCTAATTTTAAAGGTTAATATTAAACACCGGCACGTCGTCCATACTTAACATTGGCTGCGCCTCATACAGCAGGGTTAACATTACGACAGACTTATGCTAATGCAAACGACGTAAAAAATTGCGCCGGCCGGGTGTACGTTCGGGAATCGGCGTATAGGCTCATTTGCCTATTTTAGACGGGAACGCCATCTAGCGTCCAGCCTAAATATGAAAATAAGATTCAACGGCGTAAGAGACTTACGCAAGTCGGATCTAATAGAAATCTATGCGTAACTGATTCTATAAATCAGTCGCATAGATAGGAGGGCTCAGACGCAGAGATAAGACGGCTTACCTGGAGATAAGCCGTCTTATCTCTTTCCTGAATCTGGCCCATAATAGCTAACTGATTCCTTTTAAAAATTATTAAAAATAGATAAAAATCAATCATATAATGTGCCTGCAGTTTAGTTTCACTTTTAAACTGGTTTCATGTTTCTGTGATGTAAAGAGACACACAGAACAAAAACAAACAAATACAGGGCAGTGTTTTGTTTTTAAAATGAATCTGGTTCTGAGGAGTTTTAGAAACACGATAATGACAGCTTGGACCACAGTGAAAAGCTGCCATGAGATTTTTCATAAGGAGCCAGACAAGCAGGAAGTGTGGAGATCAGAGCAGAATTACAGCAACTTCAAAGCAAAAAACGAATAATGAGGACATGAAACCAGGACTGCAGTAAAGTAAAGGAAACTATTTAGCTAAAATTTGTTTTTCCTTTAGTGATCCTTTAAACAAATGTGCAATAGTTTCCATGAGACTCTGTGGCGCAACGGTAGCGCGTCTGACTCCAGATCAGAAGGTTGCGTGTTCAAATCACGTCAGGGTCAACTGTTTTGATGAGAAGCTATTAAAAGAAAATTGACTTTGTTATTTGAATAAAAAAGACAAGCTGGATGTCTAGATTCATGTGTGTTTATTAACCACTTAAGGACCCCCGCACGCACATATACGGCCACAGAATGGCACGTACAGGCACAAGTGCGTAAATTTACGTCCCCGCCTAAGTGCGGTTTGGGGGTCCCATCGGGACCCCTCCGCGGCGTGCGGGGGTCCCCCTGGCTCCGGGAGCGATCCGGGATCTGGGGGCGGATGTCGGCGAATACCCGCCCCCCCGCGATCGCTCCCAGCCAATGGGAGCGCGCTCCCAACCTGTCACTTCCTCCTCCTGTGTTTACACAGGAAGGAGGAAATGATGTATTCTCTCATCGCAGCGCTGTTTCCCAGCGCTGCTGATGAGAGAAGACATCACAAGTAAGTGTGCACCAACACAACACTGACACACACTCACATAGGCATATTAACCCCTTGTGATCATCCCCCCAACCCCCTGTCACAGTGTCACTGAATGCAGTGATCTAATCACTGCATTTAGTGTCAGTGTGACAGGCAGTGTAAAAAACAGTTAGTGTTAGGTTCAGGATAGCCCCCCCACCCCCCCTAATAAAGTTTTAACCCCCTGATCACCGCCCTAGTTAACCCTTTCACTCCCTATTGCCAGCGTCACTAAGCGATCATTTTTCTGATCGCTGTATTAGTGTCGCTGTTCACGCTAGGTAGCTATTTTTTTTTCTTGCGATTTTTTTTTTTTACTAAAGACATGTGGCTAAATAAATTTTGGCCTAAATGTTTGACTAAAATTTAGTTTATTTGATTTTTTTTTTAACAAAAAGTAAAAAATAGTGTTTTTTTTTCAAAAATGTCGCTCTATTTTTGTATATAGCGCAAAAAATAAAAATCGCAGAGGTGATCAAATACCACCAAAAGAAAGCTCTATTTGTGGGAAGAAAAGGACGCAAATTTTGTTTGGGAGCCACGTCGCACGACCGCGCAATTGTCTGTTAAAGCGACGCAGTGCCGAATCGCAAAAACACCTTGGGTCATTTACCAGCGTATTGGTCCGGGTCTTAAGTGGTTAACTAAAATCTATGGGGCCAAAAATGTCACACCAAAGAAGCGCACACACCAAATTCCAAGTCACATGGACATTGCATGGGTGTGAATGGGCCCAATAGACAGTGATGGGGCTCCACTTATGCATTGCCACTTAAAAAGCCAAAGCATGACAATACACAGGAAACCCCCTTTGTTACAGCCACAATGTAAGCATGCTGTGAGTTCAGTGCTTCTTTCTTGTAAAAATGTATGTCAATAGAGCTTTCTTTTGGTGGTATTTGATCAACACTTTGTTTTTTTTAATGTTAGCCCTATAACCAAAAAAAGGCAGACAGTTAAAATAAAAAAACAATATGTTTTACTTTTGTAGCACTACCCCCGGAGGAGCTGCTGGATTGTTTTGGTGGCACATTTACCCCGTGGCTCTTCCGAATTCATAGAGGTGAATGGTGCATAGGAATGTCCGCAACAAGCGTCTTTTCTGTGCTCTTTATTACCCAGCCGGGTAAAAACAATGAACCGTTAATGAAAGGATAGAGTTTGGAAGAAGAAGAACAGCAGATTCAGGCGTAGAATTTGGAACAGTCCTGCTCCCATACGTAACACTTTCCGTACCACTCCTGCCTGAGTTGGCTTAGCATACCCGGACAGGCCTCTCTCACTGACCTGGCAGCCGGAGTATCACTCAAACCTTTTGAGGAAAAGTCTCTGCCACAGACCCTCCTTGGAATGAACTTCAGGGAGACACCTCTGTCACAGGCCCTCTCTGATTGCAAATGCTGAGGCAATCCTCCTCGGAAGAATTACACCTGGATCTCCTTCTTAACGTCGCCCAGGTACCAACTGGGAAGGGGTTAAACATCTAGGGTGATCAAAGGGTTAACTGTGTGCCTAGCCAGTGTTTGTGTGTACTCTGTGTGCAGTTTTTACTAAGGGAAGTTCCCCCTGTCAGAATGAATCACAATAAGCGTATATAGATTGGTTTGTGCAAAAGTTATAGCGTCTACAAAATAGGGAATAGATTTATGGATTTGTGGCATTTTTATAATTTTTTACTAGTAATGACAGTGATCAGCAATTTTTAGTGGGGTTGCGACATTGCGGCAGACAGATCGGACAGTTTTGACTATTTTTTTGGGTTCTTTGACATTTATACAGTGATCGGTGCTATATAACTGACACTGGCAGGGAAGGGCTTAACACTAGCGGGCAATCAAGGGGCTAAATGTGTTCTCTGGGAGGTGTTTTTAAAGCCTCATACACACAATCGGATTTTCCGCGGACAAATCGTAGGACTTTTGTCCGAATGGCATTGGCCGGGAAATTGTATTGCATACAAACGGCAAAGAATTGTTGGCCAACAAACAGGAAACAATGTGGTTTTTCAGCTCTTTAGCGCCACCCTTTGGCAACTTCTGCTAATGTTGTGTTATGGTTAGCATTGCTTCTGAACATGCATATTTGTACTTTGGAGTTTTGTCCAACGAACTTGTGTACACACGATCGGATAATCCATCAACACACATTTGTTGGCAGACAATTTTAAAGCATGCTATCTCACATTTGTCCCTGGAAAATTTGACAACAATTGTCCGATGGAGCATACAAACGGTCGGATTTTCCGACAACAGCCTGTCATCACACAATTCCCGTCAGATAACCCTATCGTGTGTATGAGGCTTAACTGTGGAGGGAGTGGACTGACTGGAGGAGAAGTAAGATCGCTGTTCCTAATCACTAGGAAAAGACGATTTTTTTGACATATCCCTGTTCTGCCTCTCTGTGGAGAAATCGTGGTCGCCGGTCACATGCATCAGCTCCTCCGTGCCTAGTACTGTATAGCTGTTATAAGGGCCGACGTACAGCTACGGTGATTCACGGGAACGAGCCGACCTGCCGCAGTATAATGATGGCAGTTGGTCGGCAAGTGGTTAAAGGACTGCAGATGATACAGCACTGAAAAAAAAAAAGTTCCCAGCAGCAGAACATTTTTAATGTGAAAGACTAGGCCCAAATGTATCAGAGACAAAGACAGGCTGGGGTTTTACTACAAGATTTAAAGATGCAGTAGAAGAAAAGTGGCCAGCAGCAGCATTTTTAATCATGGATATAATGCCGCGTACACACGTTCATTTTTCAGGTTGTAAAACACAACGTTTTTTTTAAAATGTCATGTAAAACGATCGTGTGTGGGCTTCATAGCATTTTTCGGATTCTGAAAAACGACAATTTTTGTTTTCGAACATACTATATTTTTTCACGACGTTTTAAACTGTGACGTTTAAAATGATCGTGTGTGGGCTTTAACGACGTGAAAAACCGGTGCACGCTCAGAAGCAAGTTATGAGACGGGAGCGCTCGTTCTGGTAAAACTACTGTTCATAATTGAGTAAGCACATTCATCACGCGGTAACAGACAGAAAAGCGCGAATTGTCTTTTACTAACACATATTCAGCTAAAGCAGCCCCAAGGGTGGCGTCATCCGAATGGAACTTCCCGTTTATAGTGCCGTCGTACGTCACCGCATTTTTTTTAAACGATCGTGTGTAGGCAAGGCCGTTTTAATGATGAAGTTGAAAAAAAACGTTGTTTTTTCGAGAGCCTGAAAAACGTTGTTTTTTTTTAACCCGAAAAATTATCGTGTGTACGCGGCATTAGGCCTACCCAGTGCATGTCTAACTTTTTTGGGATGGGATAAAGGGTGAGCAGTGCATGTGACTAATTTTGAGGCAATTCAGGTGCCCAATGTTCTTATACTGATA
This sequence comes from Rana kukunoris, assembly GCA_029574335.1. NCBI lineage: Eukaryota > Metazoa > Chordata > Amphibia > Anura > Ranidae > Rana > Rana kukunoris. Next base: position 518,014,108 of record CM056051.1, on the reverse strand, counting down.
GCTAATAGGACTAGTGATAATGATGATTGATTGCCTTGTGTACATAATAGGTAAGCCATTGCAGGTCTGTAATCGTTAAAACTTTAGAAGCCTTGGATAGAAGAAAAGGTCTGAGAAGTGTTTTGAATCTGTTTAAACAGATCCTTTATTCATGAGGCCCTTCATCTGCAGGTGACCACTGATGTCATGTCATCATAGTTACACATATAAAAATATAGTACATTTATACTGTATTTACACATGTAAAAATTGTACATGATTTATATACCGTATTTATCTCCCTATAGCGTGCACCGGCGTATAGCGCGCACCCCCAACCTAGAAGGGAAATTCCTGTAAAAAAAAAAGAAAATACTTACAGTTTAGATGCCCCTTGTTGGTGTCTTGCCCGGCGTCCGGCGTCCATCTGCGGCCTACGTGGTGTCCTCCCCGCTTCTCCCGCGCTGTTTTTGAGCCGATCCCCGCTTCCTTCGCTGTGTTTGAACGCCGCCGTTGACATATACCAAGCCCAGTACACTCGAGCACGCTCAGCCACGCTCAGCTCCTCTCGCATAGATGCTAGGAGGCACAGGGCGTGACTGCGAGGGGAGCCGAGCCTGGCCAAGTGTACCCGAGTGTACTGCGCTCGGTATATGTCGGCGGCTTAGTTCAAACACAGCGCGGGATACGGGGATCGGCGTATAACGCTCACCCACGATTTCCCCCACGAGAGGAAAAAAAGTGCGCGTTATACGCCGATAAATATTATAATTAGCATATTTTTGCTATAAATTATATTTGAGAATAGTAGAATGACCAACTTGAGAATATCAAAGAGGGGTGGTTGAGTTTAACTAAAATTATAAGAATTCATATGATAGTGTTGAGGAGGTTATGTCAGATTTTGTGTTCTTTGGTGTTCAACTGGCATAAAATGAGACGTGTTTAAGCCCTGGTTCACACTGGTGCGTTTTGACATGCGATTTGGCATGTCAAATCGCATGTCAAAACGGCGGATTTTGCCGCAAATTGCCGGCAATGGCACTGTCCTAATCGGCGCGACGTTGCATCTGCGGCGCTGCACCGATTTCAAAAAGTAGTCTCTGCACTACTTTTTGCGATTTCAGCCCGCGATTTACATTGACATCTGTGCAGAAACCTGCACAGATGTCTCTTAAATCGCGGCTGAAATCGGGACTGCCAGCGGGAGTGAAATCGTGCGAGTTCAGCTGAACTCGCACGGCTTCACTCCCGCAGCCCAGTGTGAACCTGGGCTGAATCCCACAATGGTGCCCACTCTTTAAAAATTAATTGCATGCCAATAATGTGAAGGTGGTGTGTTCAATGACTATATGGGCAATATTTCTTGTATCTTAAAAAGGGACTTCATATAAAATAAAATACAAAATATTATAGCAATTCGGCTTTTCAATGTATAATATAATATAATACAGTATGTGGTGAATGACTAAATGGAAAAATTACAGTGATTTTGTAAGTCTACTGGAGACTGCCATCAGTACAGCTACTCATTAAAATGAATAGGACCATGGCACGCATGTGCAGCAGAGTGGGTCCTGTTGCTGTATTGGGCTGAAGGTAAGTATAATCCCAGGCTGTGGACAGACTTATGCCTTGTTTCCACTGAGCGGATCGGTTCGGTACGGTACGGTTCGCTATTTTGGGTGTTTCCATTATGAAAGCGCGCCAGAAAAGCGAACCGTACCGCACCAGCAAGGGTCCTGCTTCAGATGAGGGACCAGAGAGAGTGGAACGGTTCGGTTAGGGCGGACCTACAAATGCATCTCACTGATTGGTGGACGCGCTAGGAATTTTTTCTAAACTCTGAATGGTCCCTCACGGTCCGATTTGCAGTGGAAACACTCACGCGATTAGACCGGACCCATCCGAACCGCTCCAAAACATCTGACCCGACCCGATCCGTGCAGTGGAAACAAGGCAATATTCCCTCTGGCCAATCCCCTTGCAAGGTGTTACCTCACCTGCTGGGTGAGATAATACCAGAGTTTGTTTTGGTTTTCTATTAACCGTTAATGAGTATATACCAGTCTTCATGTTTAACTATTTGAACCATTTCTAAATACTACCAGTATACATAGCATATGTATTCCTAAGGGGTAAAATTAGACATGTGATAGATGCCTAAAAATAGTACAAAGCCAACCTATTAGGTGACTCTGTGGCGCAACGGTAGCGCGTCTGACTCCAGATCAGAAGGTTGCGTGTTCAAATCACGTCAGGGTCAATTATTTTAGATTTTTTTTTTTTTTTAGAAATTAGGGTTTACAAAACCTGTAAAGCAGTGGTTCTCAACCTGGGGGTCGAATGACGATTTGCCAGGGGTCACCGAATCATGGGCTGTTCCTGCAGCCTGCACCGCTCTCCCAGCCACTTCACAGCTGCCTATTCAGTTTACAGCATGGCTGGGATGGGCAGAGACTAGAGGTCAGCTAACTGGTGAGGAGGGGCTAGAGGAGACCCTATCTTCTGATTTCGGCATTGGTGTCACTGCTACAAGACACCACAAAGTTGGAGACACAGTAAGTAACACTACCTTATAGATGCCATTAAAAGTCCCCACTACAGTTCTCAAATCAGCAGATGACCTTAATCCCATTCCCCCAACAAGGAGTAAAAATAGAGACTACATGGAAAGGAGAGGAAAGAAGGGAAGGAACAAAGAAAGGAAGAGAAAGAATAAGAGAAAGAACAAGAAAGATGTAAAAAATGGAAGGTTGGGACTTTAAATGGGATGTGATTAGCAAAATGCGATTGAGTATATATATGGAAATTATAAAAATTGTTTCCATTGTGACAAGGCTCAAATTTTTTTGACTAGCTGACCCAGTTTGATGTGGTCCGCACCTATTTTGGTGGTATTTTGGTTTGGCAAGCATGTTTTGGTTTCACCCCTGTTTTTTTGTCTTTCCAGTGCTCTCATTTACCAGACCAACTTTAGATATGGGCAGGTCTAGGTTGCCATCTGCTCCCTGTCTATTAATTATCACACCTGGGCTCCTCTTTTGGAGGCTTTAAAAATCATAGTTAGGACTGCAGCTACACAGGGTGCCTTGACGCTTGGCCTGCAGCTTACCAGGTATTTGCAAATAACTGCAACTAAACCCCTGTTTTGATTACACACAGTTAGGCTGGGTTCACACTACGATTTTCCCATCCGTCAGCCGCATACGATTTATATGAAAAAACGTATGCGGCTGAAACTGATTGAACCGTACGTAAACGTATGCGTTTATAAAACGTATACGGTTTCAAAAAGTGCGTACGGTTCCATCAGGTTTTGATTAAAAAAACGCATACGTTTTTGGAATTAGTGTCATTTAATAAAAAAAGATTTTCTTGTTTTGAAAATGCGCATGCGCAGACGAAAAACGCATACGGTTTATACGTATGGAACCGCACATATGTGCGTTTTCCATTGACTTTAATGTTAAAAAAAAACGTATGCGTTTGCCATACGGTTTCAAAAACGGACTCAAAACCGTGGTCGAACACGGTTTTGTGTACTGTTAAAAAACGTTTTGCCAGCAAATCGTACGCACCCGGATGCATCTGAGTGCATACGATTTGCAATGCATTGTCTATGTATGCGTTTTCCCGTACGGGCCCGTACGTTTTCAAAACTGAAATCGTATGCGGCTGACGGACGGGAAAATCGTAGTGTGAACCCAGCCTTAGACAGATTATTTTGGTTTTAGTGCTTCTTGGGTTGGTATTTTTGAGCTTGGTCACAATGGAAACAATTTTTATAATTTCCATATATATATATATATATATATATATATATATATATATATACTCAATTGCATTTTGCTAATCACATCTCATTTAAAGTCCCAACCTTCCATTTTTACACCCTTACAGGGATGGAGGCCTGTGGTGGTGCATACCACATGCCTCATACAAAGTCCCAACTGCATTTCTTAGAACAAGAAAGATGGCCAATACAGTACTGGGGTGGTCATGCGAGCACGGTACTGGGGAGGGGTCAGGAGAGTATGGTACTGGGGGATCAGGAGTGTTGGGGTCTCAAGAAAGCATGGCACTGGGGGGGGGATAGGAGGGTATGGTAGTGGGGGGGATCAGGAGGGCTGGGGTGTCAGGAGGGTATAGTATTGGGGAGATTAAGAGGGCTGGGGTGTCAGGAGGGTTTGGTATTGGGGTCGATCAGGAGGGCTGGGGTGTCAGGATAATATGGTATTGGGGGTCAGAAGGGAATGGTACTGTGGTGTCAGAAGGGCTGGAGTGTCAGGAGGGCTGGAGTGTACAGAAGGTCTCTGGTGTCCGGAGGGCTGGAGTGTACAGAATTTTTAAATGCACAGTGGCTCAGGGAATGTGCGGCCCTGATTCCTGCTTGCATTCTTTGCACATGGTATCCTTGGATCAGGGAGGTAGGCTAGTGGCGATAGGCATGCAATATCCATATGAAGCGCTCAGGCATGCTCGGAGAAAAGCCCAAACCCGCCCAAGCTATTCTGGAGGCTTTCCCTGCTGCACGCATTCCAGAGGGCGGGGACGGCCTCTGCAGCATTAGATCGGGTGAGCATGCGCATGCGCCACTCTGGAGTGACGACCGAGTCTCCACGGTGGGATGTCTTCGCGGTCTACCAGTTGGCGGTCGTCAGGTAGCCCGAGATGGACAGCTTGCCAACCACCTTATTAAATGTCACACCAAAGAAGTACATGCACAACTTTCCAAGTCACATGGAAGGACATTACATAGGTGTGAATGGGCCCAATAGACAGTAATGGGACTCCACTTATCATGTATTGCCACTTAAATAGACAAATCATAAGCAACCCTTCTGTTGCAGCAATAATCTAATCATGCTGTGAGTCCAGTGTTCCTTTCCGGTTTGGGGTGACATTCATATCCAGTTCCAAGTGTTTAACCAACTCTATGTCTTGCCTCCAGCTATCAGTCCTGCATCCACAGTAGGTTTTCTCAAGTCTTAGGTTGATTCCTGTCATACATGAGGGTTTTACTACTACAGGTACAAGGTAAGCCAAATAATATGTGAAAAACAAAATAACTGTGCAGACCATTGGCAGCTGGTGGTATTATTTTTTTTAGGGGGCCGCAAACAATGCACCCACAGCTCGTCCCCAGACCTGCACTTACCCCATCTAGGTTGCGGGCAGCACTTCCTCCGCGCAGTGGCTTTCCCTGCGTCTCCTCCTCGGCATCCCTGCAGCTTCCGCCATGTGTCTCTGTCCTCTCTCCTCCTAGGCGGCCAATAGGATCACTTCTCCTCTCGGCCAATTGGGTGACGGGTCTCATGACCTGCTTCCTGATTGGCCGGAGGAGAATCAGGAAGACAATAGTGAATATTAATTTGCTATTGGCACACAACTGGTGGGCTCAGGGTACAGTGCTCTGTGCCCCGAGCCCACCCTTTTGTGAAGACAATTAGAGCCTCAGGTCCCCCTGAAGCCTAAAGAACAGTAAACTGGCCATTTGTTTAGAAAGTCTGAAATCCCCTGGTCTATAATATACTCTTCAATATGAATACAATATTCATTTTTCAGACTACCTAATTTAAGGAAGGACAGACTGTGTGGTAGATGCCTAAAAATAGTGCAAACCTTTGCTTGTAGGTGACTCTGTGGCGCAACGGTAGCGCGTCTGACTCCAGATCAGAAGGTTGCGTGTTCAAATCACGTCAGGGTCAACGTTTTTGATAAGACCATATTAAACTGAAAGTGACTTTGCTATTGGAACTTAAAAGACACAAAGCTGGAAGTCTAGATTTTATTCATGAGTTTCCATTAAAGGAGAGGTAGGCAACCTTTGAGACATGTAGTTCTACCTGGACAACATTGAAGAGACCAAAGATCGACAAGGTGCAGCGCCCCCCCCTTTTAAAAAAAAATTAACTAGCAAGCCCCCAATAAAAAATGTAGACTGCATTAAGAAACTATATGTAGCGCTACCCCCGCAGGAGCCGCTGGGTAGATTTGGGATCTACTCTCTCTCTCTCTAATTATTCAACCTCATTGAAATGGCTCAAGCCCTCCCTTGGCACACCAGATAAATGCAATAGTATTGTGTCCCCCACTTGACTGGGGCCACAATAACACATATGAAATATGCAATGGTAATATAATAATGTTGTTACCCTTTTTTTAGCTTGCAGCTCCCAGGAGTAAACACACCTCACACAGTCAATATAGTAAAATCAAAAGGGTAACTTTACTTGCCTTATAGTAAAAAGGGTAAAGGGAGTTGAACAAAAAGTTATACACACATACATATTTGTATAAGAACGACTATGCAAGAGTCCCTGCAATAGTCAGCAAAACAGACCTGAAAAGGTTAAAAAAATTAGTCTATAAGTAACTATAAGTAATCTATGCTTGGGAGCTCCCCCTAATGGTCAGCTCCATAAAACACAAGTGCAGAAAACCCTGGCCAGGCCTGGCTCAACTAGCTTTAGAATGTTCTTCGAGGGATGAAGTCTATGTTGAAACCGTTGGTGCACTTAATCCAATTATAATCCAAAAGAGAAAAGTTAAACTCAGTCTAGGGGTATGATGAACACAAATGCTCGTAGACAGATTTTTTTCTATTGAAAAGCCTGTGGCATGCAAAACACAACCCAAAAACTTCACCCGGTGCAGGAAAAAATGTGCACACACATAAAGAGTGAAACACAAAAAACTGCGATGGGTGCCATCGTCAATTGGTCCTACGAAGAGGACCCAGCTCTGATCCCCTGGGGCGTTAGGCTCCAGACAGGGAAAAGAGTATTGGAGTCCAAGCAGCCGAAACCACTAGGACCCCACTAAGGCCCATGCAGCCGAAACCACATGGCCTAACATCCTCGGAGGGACTGCCGAAACAGAACCCTCCTCGGTGAGGCTCACCCGAAGGGAGACCCCATGAGAGCAGGTGAACTAAGCCAGAAGGCCATGTCCACCTACTCCCAAGACTTTCAGAGTCAGGCCCGAGAACCAGCACCCTACTCGCCACACTAAAGTGCACGCACTAACAAAAAAAGTGACAAAACAAGACAGACAGGGGGTAAAATAAAAAAGAAAGTGGGGGAAAAGGAAGGTGGGAATGGTGAGTGGAAAGTGGCCATTGTGCAATATAATGGCCGGCCCTCCGGTCAGGAACAAAAATTCCACTGGTCCTAGCCAAAAGGCTCGGCCCTAGAGGCAGGTGCTAAAAAGGTGTATGTGGAGATCAGTGACCTAAGGTGCCACACGTTGAGTGCCCCTCAACACTCAGTGCAATGTATGGCACCCCTGGACTGCCACTCCAGGAGCACTATCTCCACAGGCTTTTCAACGGACCCTGACCCCCGTTCCGGACCAGCAGCACCCTTCCCAGCCAGGAAGGTAGGAGAAGAGGTTGGGGAGAGCCAGCCGCAGCCAACTACTACCCACAACCCCCAGCTCTCCCACCTAATTACATTCGGGAAGTACTACCCGCCTCTCCCCAAAAGGATTAGCAAAGGTTCCCTCGCCGAACAACTGACTGGGGCAGACACCACCGGATCCAGGCCAAAGCTAAGGAAAAAAATACAAACAATTCAGCCTCATCAAACGGCCGTTGTAACACTGGATGCCATAAATTTGGCCATGCTACAGTCAGCCGACTTGGTAGCACCGAAACGTAAAACCCGCATCCGAAAAAACAACCGCAGCTGGTTTAACAACCAGCTGTCGTTACTGAAGCAAGAACGCAGAAGGGCAGAATCTGCCTGGAAAAGATGTTCTTCAGAGCTACACCTATCCATCTACAAGGCGGCGACAAGAAAATATCACAAAGAAATTTTCCAAGCCAAGAAAAATTATTTTTCGGAGGCTATCAACAGCGCCTTGAACCGCCCCCGCGAACTCTTCAAGATGGTCACCCAGACCATGAAACCAGGATGCATTGAAGCCCCTAGTTTGGACACACAAGAATTTTGCAATGAACTATCGGATTGCTTCATTAATAAAATCGAGGCAATCCGTGAAAGCATTCAGCAAAACAATTCCCCCCTCAGCCCCCCCTGCAGCCTCTCACACAGCACCCATAGTAATTCTCCTATATCAGGTAAGTTTACCCTGGAACCCATCTCCATTGAGACCACTAAGAATGTCATTGGCGCTTTGCGTAATAGCACAGCGCCAAATGACATTATCCCCACAAAACTGCTGAAGGAATGCGCCGACATCCTGGCTCCTCCCATCACGCAACTTATCAACCAGTCTTTCTTGGAGGGCATAGTGCCCTCACAGTTGAAAGAGGGTATAATTCAACCCATCCTGAAGAAACCCTCCCTGGACCCCAAGGACCCACTCCACCGCCGTCCCATAACAAGTCTCAATGTACTCTCAAAGATAATGGAGAAAGTAGTGGTACAACAGCTGCAACAGCATCTGGATACCCACAAGCTACTTGACCCATTGCAATCAGGCTTCCGCCCCGGACACGGGACGGAAACAGCATTGCTGAAAGTATGGGACGATGTTCTCAAGGCCGCAGACGAAGGAGAATCTTGTCTTCTAGTTCTGTTGGACCTAAGTGCAGCTTTCGACACGGTAGACCACAAACTATTACTGACTCGGCTTGCTGAAGTAGCCAGAGTCGCAGAAGGCGATTTATCTTGGTTCTCCTCTTTTCTGGAAAACCGATCGCAAACAGTGAAGTTAGGACCTTTTACGTCTGAGAAACGCACAGTTACATGCGGAGTCCCTCAAGGATCGCCTCTGTCACCAGTGCTGTTTAACATATATCTTCGTCCTCTTTTTGAGATTATCAGCAGCCAAAAACTGCTCTACCACTCATATGCAGATGATACGCAACTGTATTTCCGCATCTGCAATAGACAGGATCACCACCTCAATCTAGAGACATGTCTCTCTTTGATAGAGGATTGGATGACAAAGAGTTATCTTAAACTCAATGGAGCAAAAACAGAACTTCTTCTGTTTCACGCCAAGCGCAGGAATCAACTTTCAACAGCGTGGACCCCCCCGCCTATTTTGGGCAAACTCATCACCCCTAGCGCCAAAGTCAAAAGCCTAGGGGTCATTTTTGACTCCTTTATGACAATGGACGCACAAATAGGGTCAGTAGTCAGCGGATCTCACCATCTGCTGCGCCTACTACGCAGACTTACTCCGTTCATCCCTAAAGAGGATTTAGCGGTCGTGGTGGGAGCAATTGTAAACTCCAGGTTGGATTATGCAAATGCCCTTTACCTCGGACTCCCCAAGTACCAAATCGCTCGTCTGCAAGTCGTTCAGAATACGGCCGCCAGACTTGTGACTGGGAAAAAACCCTGGGAATCCATCTCACCTTCACTGAGAGCCCTTCATTGGCTGCCAGTTAAAGACAGAATTGCTTTTAAAGCTCTCTGTCTTACGCATAGATGTGTCCATGGGAATGCCCCCCTTTATTTATGCGAAATAATAAAAGCTCATAACCCCAATCGCGTTTTGCGTTCCACTAATCAGAACCTGCTCCAGGTTCCGAAAGCCAACTTCAAGTCCAAAGGAGAAAGAAGATTCGCGATCCAAGGTCCTAGACTATGGAACGCTTTACCAACCAGCATTCGGTTGGAGGAGAACCACTTAGCATTCAGGAAAAAGGTCAAGACTTTTCTCTTTTGATATCAAAGGAGACAGGATCAACAAGCGCCCAGAGGCGATTCAGTTCGCATGTGCCGCGCTATATAAGTTTTCATTCATTCATTCAAAGGCCAGGGGCCCAGCCCTTCAGCTTCGACCTCATGCCTCTCTGCCCCGATCAGAAGGCTTTCGCCTCTACGCCAATAGGCTTAGCGTCCACCGACTGCCATCCCTTTCCCCCTCGCCGAGTACTGGGGACAGTCAGATTAGCACCACCTATTGGCAACTGATAAGAACAGATTTTTTTTTTTTTTTTTTCTAGAACTTTTCAGACTGAGTATCTCCGCCAAAACTTAGTTTCTCACTAGTTCTCCAACGAAAACTTAGAAAACATCTCCGGCTTTGATTCCGTCATCATTATAGTTCTTTTATATAAAAACTTTTTTTTTTTTTTTTTTTTTAGTTTTAAACACACATATAATAATACTTATACATCTTCATTCCTATTTCCATACAATAATCAACTAATCTAACCTTCCCTTTTAACCTCCCACCACCTACACTTTCCCTCTACTCCTTCTCCAAAAGTCAGAAGCCTCCTCTCCTCCCATCAACTTCACATCCCATAGGTACACTACATGCAATTTTGCCAGACATAAATTTACACACTCATCTGCAGTTAGCCGTACATTTTTCCTCACATATAAACACCTTGCGTCCCAAACCACTTCTTTCATTATACAAGAAAACACCCATACTCTTCTTTGAGTTTTCTTACATCCTTTTACTTCTCCAAACATCCATATTTCCAAGGAGTTTAAACCTACTCCCAAAACATCTTTGAAAAATAAGTCCAATTTTCTTCTCATTTTAGTTACAAACTTACAATCCCAAAAAACATGGTATACTGTCTCCATTGAAGCACATTCATCTCTTGGACACGTTTCTTCTCTGCTCAAATCTCGTGACCTTAGGAAATATTTTGTCATCAAACATTCATGAAAAGTCTGCCAAGCAATTTCTTTCTGTCTATTGGACACGCCTCCCCAACTCATTTTACTCCAAACTCCTTGCGCTACCTTAAAAGGGAAATTAACCACTTAAGACCCGGACCAATACGCTGGTAAATGACCCAAGGTGTTTTTGCGATTCGGCACTGCGTCGCTTTAACAGACAATTGCGCGGTCGTGCGACGTGGCTCCCAAACAAAATTTGCGTCCTTTTCTTCCCACAAATAGAGCTTTCTTTTGGTGGTATTTGATCACCTCTGCGATTTTTATTTTTTGCGCTATATACAAAAATAGAGCGACATTTTTGAAAAAAAAAACACTATTTTTTACTTTTTGTTAAAAAAAAATCAAATAAACTAAATTTTAGTCAAACATTTAGGCCAAAATTTATTTAGCCACATGTCTTTAGTAAAAAAAAAAATCGCAATAAAAAAAAATAGCTACCTAGCGGGAACAGCGACACTAATACAGCGATCAGAAAAATGATCGCTTAGTGACGCTGGCAATAGGGAGTGAAAGGGTTAACTAGGGCGGTGATCAGGGGGTTAAAACTTTATTAGGGGGGGTGGGGGGGCTATCCTGAACCTAACACTAACTGTTTTTTACAGTGCCTGTCACACTGACACTAAATGCAGTGATTAAATCACTGCATTCAGTAACACTGTGACAGGGGGGTGGGGGGGGCGATCACAAGGGGTTAATATGCCTATGTGAGTGTGTGTCAGTGTTGTGTTGGTGCACACTTACTTGTCATGTCTTCTCTCATCAGCAGCGCTGGGAAACAGCGCTGCGATGAGAGAATACATCATTTCCTCCTTCCTGTGTAAACACAGGAGGAGGAAGTGACAGGCTGGGAGCGCGCTCCCATTGGCTGGGAGCGATCGCGGGGGGGGCGGAAAACACGGACATCCGCCCGCAGATCCCGGATCGCTCCCAGAGGTAGGGAGACCCCCGCACGCCGCGGAGGGGGTCCCGATGGGACCCCCGAACCGCACTCAGGCGGGGACGTAAATTTACGCCCTTGTGCCTGTACGAGCCATGTTGTGGCCGTATATGTGCGTGCGGGGGTCTTTAAGTGGTTAAAGATATTGCATACCTTCTCATTTTTCCTCACCCATCTCAACAGTTTAACTTTATCTGTAGATCCATCTTCCATCAGATTTAACTCATTTTTCTCAAAAAAACTTTTCAATTTTAAATAAAAGACAGGTACTAAAAAAGCCTTTGGTTTGGTCAAATCAACTTTACACCAGCCCCATTTTGCCATTTCCCAACCAGCCAAATATTGCATCAGCTTTGCAGTTCTATTTCCACTCTTGAAGGTCTTATAACAATTTAGCCAATAATGCATATCCAAGAACATTCTCAAATCAGGGACGTTGTATCCTCCATTTTTACATTCTTTTTTGATTACTTCTCTCCTCACCCTCTCCATTTTAGACCCCCAAAAAAATCTGCACATGTGCATTTCAAATCTTTTGCACCATGTATTATTTGGCGGGAACACTACTGAAAAAAATAGCATCAGAGGGAGCAACACTGCCTTTGAAATCAGTACTTTTCCTGTAAAGGTCAATCTTCTCAGTTTCCAAAATTCAATTTTCTTTTGGATTTTCTCAAGGGCCTTTTCAGCATTCACTGTATTTACAAGATTTCGTTCAAAGTGTACTCCCAGTACTGTTATCGAATCTGTTTTCGGGATCTTTTCAGAATGTACATTATCCATCCCACTTAGATTACACAACTGACTCTTTTGCCAATTTACTTTTAATCCAGACACATTCGAAAATAGCCTCAGCAACAAATCTACCCTATTCATGTCTGATTGATTCTTGCATAGGAATCCCATATCATCCATATAGCATAATGATTTTATTTTAGTACCATCCCCTCCTGGTAGAAAAAAACCTTTCATCACTTTATCTTTTTGAACATATCTCAATAAAGGTTCAACAATGCAAATGAACAAAATAGGGGATAAGGGACATCCCTGTCTGACTCCAGACAAAATATCAACTGTTGGTGATAATCTTCCATTCACAAGAATCTTACTTGTAATCCCAGTGTACAAACTCCTCAAGGTATTCACCACTGCACTTGGTACACCAAGTCTCTGCAAACATGAAAACAAAAACTTATGTGAAACCTTATCATAGGCCTTCTCCAGGTCAATTCCGGCCACTGTCAGAGCTTCGTTATTTGACTGTAAATGGGATATTAAATCTCTCAACATAATTAATCCATCAGACATCCTGCGTCCAGGGACCGCACACGTTTGCCATTCTCCGACCATCTTCCCAATTACTTGTCTCATTCGATTTGCGAAAATTTTTGCGTAGATCTTATAATCGCTATTCAGTAACGTAATTGGGCGCCAATTTTTGATTTCTCTCCGATCCCCTTTCTTCTTAAAGATTAAAGTAATCAAACCTTCTTTCATAGACTGCGATATACAATTCTCTTGTCTACAGAATTTTAATACCTCAAGAAAATGCTTTCCTAGCATGGGCCAGCCAAATTCATAGAATTCTACAGGTAAACCGTCTCTTCCTGGAGTTTTATTTTTCTGCATACTTTTGACCGCATCCAAGAGTTCAGTTTCCGAGATATCACAGTCCAACATTTCTTTATCTTCTAAATTTAAGGCATCTTCCAAAACTTGACAGTAGTCTTTTATTTCACTCACTTTCGCCTCCTCTTTACCACTATATAACTCTGCATAGAATTCTTTTACTGCTTCTTCAATTTTTATTCCTGTTTCCACCTTCCCCTTCACCAACACGGCCGACATGGTACTCTTTGGACTAAGTACTTTTTTAAAGAAATATCGTGTGCATTTTTCTCCTTCTTCCATATCTTTAATTTTGGCTTTAAACAGTATTTCTTTACCTTTTCTTCTTAATTCTTCATTTCTCTTTTCCCGAATTTGTTGTATTTCTTCATCCACTTCTAGTCCCATTCTTTTACATTTATATAAGAAATGCAGTTGTTTAACAGTTTTAGCATTTTCTTCTCTCCTCTCCCGGGCTTTTCTTACGCCTACTTTTTGAAAGAATTCTGCCATCTGCTTTTTAACTTCGTCCCACCAGGATAACACATTATTAAAGTTACTCTTCTTGGCTACCAATTTTTCAAAAAAAATAGCAAACTCATTATACATCTCTGTGTCTTGTAAAAGTAAAGTATTCAGTTTCCAAACTCCTTTACCAAAAGTCCTTTGCTGATCCACCTCCATCCTACAGCTTAAAACCACATGGTCAGAAAAAGACACCTTATAACTCTTGCATCTATCAACCTTCACGTTTTCTGTCACAAGTATTAAATCTATTCGTGATTTACATGTTCCTTTATCAGAGAAATAAGAAAAGGCTTCTTCCTCTCCTCCCACCTCCACTACCACATCTTTTAACTTAAAATCCGCTACAATTTCATTTAGATTTTTAGATGTCACATCCAATGTTTGTTCGCCCGTTCCTTCTCTGTCTTGTACAAACCGGATTAAATTAAAGTCACCAGCCACAATTGTAGGGGTTCTTCCAACCAAATGTATCCTTAGTTGGTTCAATAATTCTTTTCGCTCATTTTTATCTGCATGAGCATACACATTAAATAATCTGAACTTAGTCCCTTGATGATCCATGTGACATAACAATAGTCTACCAGGAATAATACATTCATACGATAGTATTTTTACATCTCTATTTTTACATAACACTCCTACTCCTTCATTACGAGACACACACAGTGGAGACCACACACAACTTCCAAACCCCCATTCTGATTGATCAGGTTCATACTCAACACAACATTCTTGCAGACAAAATACATCTACTTCAAGATTCTTTATCTCATCAAACACAGCCCGCCTCCTCCATGCTGAGTTTACACTTCTAACATTAATAGTACTTATTGTAAGCACCATTATTAACCAAAAAATTAGGTCTGCCATAATACTTTCTTAAAAAGAAAACTACAATCTTGGATCTCGTGCATGAAAATATCTTCTCACATCCATAGGAGGACCGGCAGAATCAGAAGCAAGCCCCGATTCCCCGTGAGTGGGTAGTACTGAGTTCCCACTTTCCCCCCCTCCTTCTTCACATCGAAACCTTTTGGAGGACAACTCCTCATCTTCTCCAGATGAACGCACTAAACCTTGTCCACATGTTAGACTTCCACTTTCTTCATCCATCTCCTCTTCATCTTCTTCTTCTTCCTCATCTTCATCTTCTGCTTCACTAGAAGATAGTCCACTTAAGGCACCTGGTAAGGGAACCGAGGCTGCATCTGCCTCACAGCTTCCCACCACCACTTCCTGATCAATAGTTGAGCCTGTGTCCATTCCATCTTCTCCGAGTTGACCTAAACCTTGCTCCGTGTCCACGATAGTAGGGGCAGTACCACCATCAACCACTCCTTCTGCCGAAGTAGTCTTATTGGTTTCCTGCCCCACCCTCGCTTCATTCACATCCTTGCTAGGCTCAGGAGTCGCACCTTTTGTTACTTCAGGCATGCCGACAGGACCTACATTATCACTGGGTTCTGAACTAAATCCCCCTTTTTCCTCTGATGCCTTATTTTGCTCCTTTTGACCCCATGCGCTAGCTTTGCCATTCGTCCTGTCAGAAGACGCGTAGGCTTTTTTAACGTTTGTATATGTCTCACATTGGCGGGCTAGGTGACCTGACTTTTGACAAATATCGCACACCCGACTAGCTCGACATTGTGCTGCCTGATGCTCTCCTCCACAAAATCTGCATCTCATCCCAAGTTTACATTCAGCCTTTGTGTGGCCATATTTTAAACAGTTTCTACAATACATGGGCTGGCCAGAGTAGAATAGGAATCCTCTTTCTCCACCCACTGTAAAAACGGCCGGAGGTCTCTTCACACCACCAATGCAATCAGGATCATCTTTAAGACGAGCCACAAATCGGTATTTACCTGACCAAATTCCATGCTTATTTTTCACTTTTTCTCCTCCTCTCAGTTCATCACAATAAGAAAGCAAAAAAGCTCTTACCAAAGATAAGTCTGCAAATGGATTATAAAGATGCACAGTTATTACTTTCTCTTCTTTCTGGAACATTGGAAAAGGCTTGAATTTTTGCACCAGCGGTTCGTAACTCTTTGCTCTCAATCCTTCAAAGACATTCCAGCAAACCTCGGAGGAAGTGAAAGTAACATCATAAATCCCTTGAGAAGGGAAGTCTTGAAGACACAATATCTCGCTCACCTCTACATTAATGCCGCGTACACACGGTCGTTTTTTGCGATGAAAAAAAACGACGTTTTTTAAAACGTCATTTAAATTGATTGTGTGTGGGCAAAACCAAAAAAAAATTCCAACATGCTTGAATTTTTTGTGTCGTTTTTCAAAACGTCGTTTTTTGTTTCACAAAAAGTCACCGTGTGTAGCAAAAACATCTTTTAAAACGACGTTTTTCAACCCGCGCATGCCCAGAAGCTAGTTATGAAGCGAGCTTCAATGGAAAAGTGTGGTGAACGTAACCTCGTTTTTTGTGAAAAAAACGATGGTGTGTATGCAACATCGTCTTTGAAAGTGACGTTTCAAAAACGTCGTTTTTTACTTCACAAGAAACGTCGTTTTTTTTTCCATCGCAAAAAACGACCGTGTGTACGCGGCATAAGAGTCTCCTTCAACAGATCCACGACCACCTCATGGAGAGTCACTTCCGCTCCTTCCTTCACTCGCAAACGAACAGTATCCCGAAGTCCATAGTTGGCCATTCTGCCCACGGCAGGGAGACGATTTCTCCAAAGAAGAGTCCTCCGAAGACGATTTCTCCGATCCTGGAGCCCGGAGGAGCCGGACTCCGAATATGCAAATTAGGAACGCCCTTGAAGCTTCAAATTTGAATCCACCGACTAGGGGCACCCCAAAGGGGGCCCCTGGCAAAACGCACACACCGCCCTCACAAGACCGATCGCTTCCCGTTGCCCGGGGACTAATCCTAAGGCCAATAGCAGCAAGGGGGGCCCTCCGAAGAGGAACGATCCCCCCAGGGCCGACCGTCGGGTACCCCGGGCACCTCTTGGTAAGTCACAAGGCAGCAGAACTACACTTGATTCTAGCCAAAAGGCCGAGAAGCGAAACAATGTCTCCCTGATCTGAGTGTCGATGTCATAATATTGGGTCTCATGTGAGATTGTTATATGTTATTGTCAGTGAGGTCAATCCTTACCTGTTCCTCCTTAGGGAGAAACAGAAATGATGAATGGAGGATGATGAGTGCTGATTACACTATCTCCCCCACTGCCTTGAATGACAACTCAGGGTGGTGTGATTCTGATATCAGTTGCTGGCAATCACAATCTATATTGGTTTAACAACAGAATGGTTATGTTGATTACTCCATAGACTCAGACTTGTGTAATGTGGAACCCACAACAATTTCAGTGTGGGTTCCTGAATTGCAGGCAATTCTCTGTAAACTGCTGTGTGCATCAATGTAAAGTTGATGATGCCCCCAAATCGGTTTGCAGAACGCAGTGCGATCTGTGAAATCTGATGCAATTCAGTCGCATCAGTGTGGAAATACGATTCCACCATTTGCATCATTTTAGTATGAATGCGATGCAATTTCAGCTGTTCAAACTGTAGGGCTGAATTTGCATCACATGCGATGTGCACAGCAATGTGGTGCGAACCGCATGCAATGTCTGGCAACACAGAAGTGTTGACCCAGCCAGGTAAAAAATTTTTTTTTTCTTGAGTCATTTGTATTAGATCAGTTTGAATTGTATTAAAAGGAATAGACTCAAAACAAGTGTAAAAAGAGGGAATTTGTAATTTTGGAAAATAAAATAAATAATATAGCCTATCAGTAATGTCTCCCTTTTTTTTTTTGAAAAGCCTATGGCGTGTGAAACACACTCAAAAACTCCACCCCGTGCAGAAAAAATGTGCACACACATAAAGAGTGTTCACAAAAACGTGCAGACGGGTGCAACGTCAAGTGGTCCTTCTGTGCAGAAGGGACCCAAACCCTGATCCCCCGGGGCGTTAGGTTCCAGACGGGGATTGAGTTACTGTGGTCCGAGCAACCGAAGCCGACTCGGACCCAACTTCCCTGAAGAGACTGCCGAAACAGAACCCTCCAAGTACTAAGTGGGACTCCCCCGAAGGGAGACCCCATGAGAGCAGGTGAACTAAGCCAAAAGGCCATGTCCACCCACTCCCAAGACATTCAGGGCTGGCCCGAGGACCGGCACCCTACTAATCACACTGTGTACAAAACGTGCACAACAAAAAAAGACAAAAAGGTGACAAACATAGGCTAATAAATTAAATAAAGTGGGGGAAAGGGATAGTGAAGAGGAGAGTGAAGAAGTGGTCATTGTGATCAACAATGACCAGGCCCTCCAGCCAGGAATAAAAAATTCCTCCGGTCCTGGCCAAAAGGCCCGGCCCAGGAGGCAGGTGCAAAAAAAAGCGTGTAGCTGGTGCAGTGACCGTGGTGTCGTTAAATCAAAGTGACCCCCACTCACAGTGATTCTCAGACACCCCTGGACTGCCACTCCAGGGGCACATGCACCATAGGCTTTTCCGTTCCAAATCTTGCCCCCCGACCGGCCAGTGCAGCCCTCCACCCCTGCCAGAAAGAGAGCCCTTCCAGGTTTTCTTGGGAAGAAGCTGCCCCCATCTAGCAGCCTCCACCAATACTAACCCTTCCAGACTCCCTGTAAACCCAGCAGGATTTGCATGGCCCTACCCCGTCTTTCCATCAGGGCAGTTCCAGCTCCTCCTACCAGATCTCTGACAGGGACAGCACTTACACCAGCCAGCCAGAAGGCCAGACTAGAACCCGGCAAAAAGACCAGACCAGGCACAGCCACCCATCCTCACCAGAAGCACCCTTCCAGGTGGCTCTGTCGCAACCATTGGCCGGCCCCCAGTATCTGTCGGGCAGCACGGCGTAGTCCCTGCTGAAACCACCCTTCCAGGTGCAATGACGTTATTGGATTGCATCCACCCTCCACAAATAGGAGGTGCTTCAGCGCTCCGCTAACAACTGATGAGAACGGATACCATACCTGATCTTAGCCAAAAGGCCGAGCAGTGGCAGGGAGGACACCATGATCAGCCCAGCCGGAGTGCAATGGCCGAGCCTCGCCCTGGGAGAACCACCTTCATGATCATGGTGTCTCCCCTGCCAGGTAAGTATCAGTAATGTCTCCCTTTTTTTTTTTTTCTATTGAAAAGCCTGTGGCGTGCAAAACACAACCCAAAAACTTCACCCGGTGCAGGAAAAAATGTGCACACACATAAAGAGTGAAACACAAAAAACTGCGATGGGTGCCATCGTCAATTGGTCCTCCTAAGAGGACCCAGCTCTGATCCCCCGGGGCGTTAGGCTCCAGACAGGGAAAAGAGTATTGGAGTCCAAGCAGCCGAAACCACTAGGACCCCACTAAGGCCCATGCAGCCGAAACCACATGGCCTAACATCCTCGGAGGGACTGCCGAAACAGAACCCTCCTCGGTGAGGCTCCCCCGAAGGGAGACCCCATGAGAGCAGGTGAACTAAGCCAGAAGGCCATGTCCACCTACTCCCAAGACTTTCAGAGTCAGGCCCGAGGACCAGCACCCTACTCGCCACACAAAAGTGCAACAAAAAAAGTGACAAAACAAGACAGACAGGGGGTAAAATAAAAAAGAAAGTGGGGGAAAAGGAAGGTGGGAATGGTGAGTGGAAAGTGGCCATTGTGCAATACAATGGCCGGCCCTCCGGCCAGGAACAAAAATTCCTCTGGTCCTAGCCAAAAGGCTCGGCCCTAGAGGCAGGTGCTAAAAAGGTGTATGTGGAGATCAGTGACCTAAGGTGCCACACGTTGAGTGCCCCTCAACACTCAGTGCAATGTATGGCACCCCTGGACTGCCACTCCAGGGGCACTATCTCCACAGGCTTTTCAACGGACCCTGACCCCCGGTCCGGACCAGCAGCACCCTTCCCAGCCAGGAAGGTAGGAGAAGAGGTTGGGGAGAGCCAGCCGCAGCCAACTACTACCCACAACCCCCAGCTCTCCCACCTAATTACATTCGGGAAGTACTACCCGCCTCTCCCCGAAAGGATTAGCAAAGGTTCCCTCGCCGAACAACTGACTGGGGCAGACACCACCGGATCCAGGCCAAAGGCCAGGGGCCCAGCCCTTCAGCTTCGACCTCATGCCTCTCTGCCCCGATCAGAAGGCTTTCGCCTCTACGCCAATAGGCTTAGCGTCCACCGACTGCCATCCCTTTCCCCCTCGCCGAGTACTGGGGACAGTCAGTTTAGCACCACCTATTGGCAACTGATAAGAACAGATACTACACTTGATCTTAGCCAAAAGGCCGAGAAGCGATCAGTAATGTCTCCCTTTTTTTTTTTTTTTTTGAAAAGCCTGTGGCGTGCAAAACACAACCCAAAAACTTCACCCGGTGCAGGAAAAAATGTGCACACACATAAAGAGTGAAACACAAAAAACTGCGATGGGTGCCATCGTCAATTGGTCCTCCTAAGAGGACCCAGCTCTGATCCCCCGGGGCGTTAGGCTCCAGACAGGGAAAAGAGTATTGGAGTCCAAGCAGCCGAAACCACTAGGACCCCACTAAGGCCCATGCAGCCGAAACCACATGGCCTAACATCCTCGGAGGGACTGCCGAAACAGAACCCTCCTCGGTGAGGCTCCCCCGAAGGGAGACCCCATGAGAGCAGGTGAACTAAGCCAGAAGGCCATGTCCACCTACTCCCAAGACTTTCAGAGTCAGGCCCGAGGACCAGCACCCTACTCGCCACACAAAAGTGCAACAAAAAAAGTGACAAAACAAGACAGACAGGGGGTAAAATAAAAAAGAAAGTGGGGGAAAAGGAAGGTGGGAATGGTGAGTGGAAAGTGGCCATTGTGCAATACAATGGCCGGCCCTCCGGCCAGGAACAAAAATTCCTCTGGTCCTAGCCAAAAGGCTCGGCCCTAGAGGCAGGTGCTAAAAAGGTGTATGTGGAGATCAGTGACCTAAGGTGCCACACGTTGGGTGCCACACGTTGAGTGCCCCTCAACACTCAGTGCAATGTATGGCACCCCTGGACTGCCACTCCAGGGGCACTATCTCCACAGGCTTTTCAACGGACCCTGACCCCCGGTCCGGACCAGCAGCACCCTTCCCAGCCAGGAAGGTAGGAGAAGAGGTTGGGGAGAGCCAGCCGCAGCCGACTACTACCCACAACCCCCAGCTCTCCCACCTAATTACATTCGGGAAGTACTACCTGCCTCTCCCCGAAAGGATTAGCAAGGGTTCCCTCACCGAACAACTGACTGGGGCAGACACCACCGGATCCAGGCCAAAGGCCAGGGGCCCAGCCCTTCAGCTTCGACCTCATGCCTCTCTGCCCCGATCAGAAGGCTTTCGCCTCTACGCCAATAGGCTTTGCGTCCACCGACTGCCATCCCTTTCCCCCTCGCCGAGTACTGGGGACAGTCGGTTTAGCGCCACCCATTGGCAACTGATAAGAACAGATACTACACTTGATCTTAGCCAAAAGGCCGAGAAGCGATCAGTAATGTCTCCCTGAGCTGAGTGATGATGTCATAATATTGGGTGTTATGTGAGATCATGACATGGTATTGTCAGTGAGGTCAATCCTTACCTGTTCCTCCTTAGGGAGAAACAGAAATGATGAATGGACGAGGATGAGTGCTGATTACACTATCTCCCCCACTGCCTTGAATGACAACTCAGGGTGGTGTGATTCTGATACTAATCACTGGCAATCACAATTTTCGTTGGTTAAAGAACAAAATAAACGTATAAGGATTGTTTTTGCTCATTTGGGGAAATTTCCTTTCTCTTCCTATTCCATAGCCCAGGGGTGTCTAAACTTTTTACAAAGAGGGCCAGATTTCATTAAGTGGACATGTGTAAGGGCCAACCATTTTGTCTGACTTTTTTCTCTATCTATCTCTCTCAAAAGGAAAGGAACCGCATTCCAGTTTGATGTGGCCCCCCAAGTATATCCATCTGTGGCCCCCAAAGCTTGAGAGTATTATGTTTTGTATACTGTTAATATATCCATCTTCTTTAGCCTGACAAATCCCAGAGCATCACGCTCATTCTTAGTATGAGCCGGGCGTGTTCACAAGTCTATGTGCCCGAGCCCACAAGGAAGCTGGCAGCGCCACCGCCTATCACAGGCACAGTGACATTTCCCCGATCTCTGCATCTGCGGTTCGCTTTATAGCGGCTCTGGCACATAGACTTGTGAACACGCCCCGGCTCATTCTAAGAATGAGCGTGGCGCTCTGGGATTTGTCAGGCTAAAGAAGATAGATATATTAACAGCATACAAAACATAACACGCTCAAGCTTTGAGGGCCACAGATGCATATACTTGGCGGGTCACAGATGTATATACAGGTCATTCTCAAAAAATTAGCATATTGTGATAAAGTTCATTATTTTCTGTAATGTACTGATAAACATTAGACTTTCATATTTTTTAGATTCATTACACACAACTGAAGTAGTTCAAGCCTTTTTTTGTTTTAATATTGATGATTTTGGCATACAGCTCATGAAAACCCCAAATTCCTATCTCAAAAAATTTGCATATCATGAAGAGGTTCTCTAAACAAGCTCTTAACCTAATCATCTGAATCAACTAATTAACTCTAAACACCTGCAAAAGATTCCTGAGGCTTTTAAAAACTCCCAGCCTGGTTCATTACTCCAAACCGCAATCATGGGTAAGACTGCCGACCTGACTGCTGTCCAGAAGGCCATCATTGACACCCTCAAGCAAGAGGGTAAGACACAGAAAGAAATTTCTGAACGAATAGGCTGTTCCCAGAGTGCTGTATCAAGGCACCTCAGTGGGAAGTCTGTGGGAAGGAAAAAGTGTGGCAGAAAACGCTGCACAACGAGAAGAGGTGACCGGACCCTGAGGAAGATTGTGGAGAAGGACTGATTCCAGACCTTGTGGGACCTGCGGAAGCAGTGGACTGAGTCTGGAGTAGAAACATCCAGAGCCACCGTGTACAGGCGTGTGCAGGAAATGTGCTACAGGTGCCGCATTCCCCAGGTCAAGCCACTTTTGAACCAGAAACAGCGGCAAAAGCGCCTGACCCGGGCTACAGAGAAGCAACACTGGACTGTTGCTCAGTGGTCCAAAGAAAATTTTGCATGTCATTCGGTAATCAAGGTGCCAGAGTCTGGAGGAAGACTGGGGAGAGGGAAATGACAAAATGCCTGAAGTCCAGTGTCAAGTACCCACAGTCAGTGATGGTCTGGGGGGCCATCTCAGCTGCTGGTGTTGGTCCACTGTGTTTTATCAAGGGCAGGGTGAATGCAGCTAGCTATCAGGAGATTTTGGAGCACTTCATGCTTCCATCTGCTGAAAAGCTTTATGGAGATAAAGATTTCATTTTTCAGCACGACCTGGCACCTGCTCACAGTGCCAAAACTACTGGTAAATGGTTTACTGACCATGGTATTACTGTGCTCAATTGGCCTGTCAACTCTCCTGACCTGAACTTCCATAGAGAATCTGTGGGATATTGGGAAGAGAAAGTTGAGAGACGCAAGACCCAACACTCTGGATGAACTTAAGGCCGCTACCGAAGCATCCTGAGCCTCCATAACACCTCAGCAGTGCCACAGGCTGATTGCCTCCATGCCACGCCGCATTGAAGCAGTCATTTCTGCAAAAGGATTCCCGACCAAGTATTGAGTGCATAACTGAACAGAATTATTTGAAGGTTGACTTTTTTTTAATTAAAAACACTTTTCTTTTATTGGTCGGATGAAATATGCTAATTTTTTTAGATAGGAATTTTGAGTTTTCATGAGCTGTATGCCAAAATCATCAATATTAAAACACGAGTGCAAATAATGAATAAATGTAAATGTCAATTAAAAGCACAAGATCTCTGAATATTATAGTAGTGTAAGTGCCCAATATAGGGATGTCTATTATGATGCAATGTGCCAGTATAGATGTCGGTGTATGTGTGCACATATAGAGATAAAGATAAAGATAAAATGTGGACACAAAAAGGAGAAAAAAGATATAGGGCCAGATTCTCATACAAATTCGCCGGCGTAGCGTAAGCTATTTACACTACGCCGCCGCAACGTAACAGAGCAAGTGCCGTATTCTCCATGCACTTGCTCCGTAGTTTGCGGAGGCGTAGAGTAAATCGCCCAGCGTAAGCCCGCGTAATTCAAAGGGGGCGGCTTGTATTTAAATTAAGCGCGCCCCCGCGTCGAACAAACTGCGCATGCGCCGGCCGGGGAAAAAGCCCAGTGCGCATGCTCCAGCTCACGTCGGAAAGCGTAGTGGAAACCGAAGTCAAAACGACGTGATCGACACTACGCAATGCCCTATTCACGAACGAGTTAGTAAAACGATGTAAGCGACGGAAAAAGCCGACGCTGACCCGACGCCATACTTAACATGGCATCCGACGGCATCCGACGGCACCCGACGGTACTGCGTAAGGTTAACCCTGATATTAGCAGGGGTAACCTTAGTTGGACGAAAACGACGTACGCGACGACGGGGCAGCCTAAAAGCGATCGGGAATCGGCGTAGTAGCCTCATTTGCATAGGCAAATGAGAAAACAACGTAAAGGCAACCTAGTGGCCGGAGTTGTCATTACAACTACGATCCGCAAGTGTAATGGTATTACACTTGTCGGATCTTCAGCCGTATCTATGCCAAAGTGATTCTAGGAATCGCTCGCATAGATACGAGGCAAAAAAAAAAAACGGCGATACGACGGGGTATCTGAGAATCTGGCCCATAGTCACTAAATTGTAATAAAAATGAAACTGTGACTGATGTCATCAAATTGAAGTGTAATGAAAAAATGTAGGATCTCTTTTATCCTTTTTCCTTTTCCCCCTGTATTTTGTAAAATGTGCCTGTATACAGACAGTGTGTGCAAAAAAAGAGGGGAATGAGAGGAAAATGGGAGTGTGTGTAGTATGTGAAAGTAATGGGGTGAGAAAAAACAAAATGTATGAAACAAGAATAGAAAAAAAATTATATATATATATATATATATATATATATATATATGCATATTGGTAAAAAAAAGAGAAAAAAAACAGGACAAGATGAAATGAAACAATAGGAATGTCCTAAGGCATATCGTTGAGAGAAGATCACCCTGTACACAATGCGTTTATGGGAGAAAACATCCCATATTATGAGGTATGACTAAAACCGACTATGCGGTAAAGTAATATTGACGCATGAAGAGGTATGTGTGAAAGGGGCAAATGCCAAAAAAAGGAAAGTATTCCTACAGTTCCTAATACACCTTCTTGTGACGTGTTCTGTTATATATTAAAAGTATTTATTTGTAGATATTTGTGTTAATGTAAAGAATATGTATGTATGAGTGGAACCCTCAAAAATGCACTGGAGCATCCGTCAATGTGTATGGATTGGCATGTGTATTTACGTTTCTAGTGCCCATTAGGTATGCAGAGTATGATTAACATCAGTTAAGAAATACAACCAAGGGGCATTAATCTAGATCCAACCCAAACACAAGTATTAACAGAAATTTCACAGAAAGACAAAGAAAATCTAAGAAGAATCACAGTAGCTTGCAAACATACTATCCCCATCTAAATAAGTAGTCAAATGAAAACTATAGTAAAACCCACACAATAAAAGGGGGCAATATGAACGTATATGTAAATATGCATGAAAACATGTCACTAAGTCCCCGTGATGGGTAGATAAAGGGTGCATATATGTAGCAGGCAGCAATGCAATCTACCTAGCCATAATGACCAACTAATCAGCTCGGAAGTACAATAAGGTCTATATTATTTCAGAGTGAACTATGAACGGCTGTACAAGCACGTGCACAGATGTCTGTGAGGGGCTGGCACTGGAGTCAGTCATAGAAGTGGGACACATCCCATTCGAAGTTGAGTCCTTTGGGAATTCTTGTGTGGAGAGAGAAGATCCAATAGACCTCTCTCCTACACAAGATTTTAAATTTAAATTAGTCATGTCACACCCTCCACCCATCCGCATGTGTTCCTCATTATGACCATCATGAGAGGTCCAATTAGACGCTGGGTGGAGTCAGGGGGTGTTTCTTAGAACACTATGTATATATATATTTGTATGGTTTGCTTCCGTATGTATAGCTATGACTAAGCATTGAGGATCAATGCGAAACGGATAATCCGTTAAGATCATAGCCATCAACACAGACATCCATTGTTGGGGAAGATAATAACATTCTGCTTATATCAATGTTCAGAAAATTAGAACTATTAATGGCCAAAGAGATCAAATCCTACTGGGATACCCACTTCTTGTCTGAATACCTATCCCTGGCTCAGATCCCTCAAGGTTTACGGATCAAGAAATTTCCCTCTTCTGAGCTCTTTGATGACACCTTAAAGCAAGAATGGACTGATACTCTCAGCACCTGTTCTCTGAAACTAATGGAGATCCTCACCAGATCCAATCAGAAACAGATTGAATTGCTACAGGTGGAGATGGCCTCCCTACAAAAAGACCTCACACCTCTCCAAACCCATGCAGATTTTTCAACATTTGACGGACAACTTAACAAAAAACTTGATAAATTGGAAAGGTCTGTCATAGACACGAAGAGAGGCAAGATGAATCGGGACAATGCTGACTATGAGGGCGGCAATGTGTACTTGTGGAAGAGACCGCAGTTTCAATCAGGTCGCTCCCGTAGAAATCGCACCAAGACCGTGAGCTTTTCTGAGCCAGAGTCTGAGTTTGCTTATGACACCATGGGCACTACAGGATCCGACACTTCACCTAAACGGGTCGTCATGCCAGCCCCACGACCCTCCAACAATGAAACTCGCAACTATTCCCACCCTCACGTGTCAGATAAAAAAACAAGAAAGAAAACAACATCTATAAAAAGACACGAAGAGGGGGGGGGGGGAAGACACAAAGACTCAAAAGCCCCACTACACACTTCGGGGCCATCCGAAACAGTAACTTCCAATGTTGTGAATATTTCTAGCAGAACTTTTAATGCTGAAGAGGTTGCTTTACTCTTTAAGGGACTTAATTTTTGTCCAACATCCCATTTTGACCTCTTTGGGACTATTTTGTATGTGAACAAAATTTTCCTGGGTACTTACCTTGAAAAAATACTTTCATACATCTCCATCCGAGGTTTCATCTACTCCTCCTGACAGTCCAGGGATCGGTGAGTTTGTGCCCCCCCCTATATTATTCCGGGAGGTCTGGTTTGGAGTCTAACCCCTGCCCTGTCGATCCCGTCGACCCTACTAGCCGTATACCTTTCAGACTGAAATCTGAGTTCTATCCGGTGGGATCGAGGGGCAGGGACTTAGACCTGTTTCAAAAACTGGTTGAAAGGGACCTTACTCACCTCTCCCGTACATGTCATAAGAGATATTGTTCTGGTAATTTATCCAAAAAGGAAATAGATGCTTTAAAAGTACTTGGCACAGATAAAGACATTACCATTCGCAATTTAGACAAGGGAGGGACAGTGGTTATTTTAGATTCCTCTACCTATAGGAATGAAGCCTTGCGACAATTACATAGTGAAAAAAGACACAAGTCCATCCAGTTCAACCATAAAAAAAAATAAACAAACAAAATAAAACACAGTACATCCCATACACCTAACTCCATACCCACAGTTGATCCAGAGGAAGGCAAAAAACCCCAGCAGAGCATGATCCAATTTGCTACCGGAGGGGAAAGAATTCCTTCCTGATCCCCCGAGAGGCAATCAGATTTACCCCGGATCAACTTTACCTACAAAACTTAGTACTCGGTTATATTATGTGCATTTAGGAAAGAATCCAGGCCGTTCTTAAAGCAATCTACTGAGCTGGCCAGAACCACCTCTGGAGGGAGTCTGTTCCACATTTTCACAGCTCTTACTGTGAAGAAACCTTTCCGTATTTGGAGGTGAAATCTCTTTTCCTCCAGATGTAAAGAGTGTCCCCTTGTCCTCAGTGTTGACCTTAACGTGAATAACTCAACACCAAGTTCACTATATGAACCTCTTATATATTTGTACATGTTGATCATATCCCGCCTTATTCTCCTCTTCTCAAGAGTGAAAAAAATCAGTTTTTCTAATTTTTCCTCATAGCTGAGCTCCTCCATGCCTCTTATCAGTTTAGTTGCCCTTCTCTGCACTTTCTCCAGTTCTCCGATATCCTTTTTGAGAACTGGTGCCCAAAACTGGACTGCATATTCCAGATGAGGTCTTACTAATGATTTGTACAGGGGGGCAAAATGATATCTCTCTCTCTGGAGTCCATACCTCTCTTAATACAAGAAAGGACATTGCTCGCTTTGGAAACCGCAGCTTGGCATTGCATGTTATTATTGAGCTTATGATCAACTAAAACCCCCAAATCCTTCTCCACTACAGATCCTCTCAGTTGAACTCCCCCTAGCATGTATGATGCATGCATATTCTTAGCCCCCAAGTCCATAACTTTACATTTATCAACATTAAACCTCATCTGCCACATAGTCGCCCAATTAGACAGAGCATTGAGGTCGGCTTGTAAATTTGAGACATCCTGCAAGGACGTTATTCCACTGCATAGCTTGGTGTCATCTGCAAAGACAGAAATGTTACTTTGGATCTCAGACCCAATATCATTTATAAATATATTGAAAAGTAAGGGACCCAACACTGAACCTTGGGGTACACCGCTGATAACCTTGGACCATTCAGAGTAAGAATCATTAACCACAACTCTCTGAATTCTGTCTTTCAGACAGTTTTCCTTCCATTTACAAACTGAATTGTCTGATGTTAATACCTATTTGTCCCTGAAGTCAGACCCCACTGTTCCATTTAGCAAGGAACTCAGTTTACTGTTAGACAGAGCGGTACAGGCTGGTATTTTTTCAGTTAAAGAACGTGATATGTTCATCCCCATCAATCCGATATTACCTGTCTTTCATCACCTACCCAAAATCTATAAAGGCCTCTCCCCATTAGTCGGTCGACCTATTGTAGCAGGTATCGGTTCATTGAATGAACGTCTGGGTGACTGGGTTGATAGCCAACTTCAACCTTTGGTTTTAGGATTACCTGGCTATCTCCGGGACACCAAAGACCTTCTCAGTAAACTTCATGACTTCTCATGGACTGAAAGTCATAGGTGGATCAGCTGCGATGTCTCCAGTCTCTATTCCAGTATCCCCCATCACCTGGGGATTGAGGTGGTTAAATTGTTCTTAAAGGAATCAGGCAAGTTTTCTCTGGTTCTACAAGAATTTATCTCCCAAGCCCTGGAATACTTGTTAACACACAACTATTTTATGTTTGACGGGGGCTACTATCTCCAGAAATGTGGGGCCTCCATGGGAGCTAAGTTCTCCCCATCCCTCGCCAACCTCTACATGGGTTGGTGGGAGAGGTCCCGCATCTTTGGATGTAGTAGCCCCCATCGTTTAGACACCGCATTTTACTGTCGTTATATAGACGACTTGCTGTTCATCATCACCAACAGTTACAGGGACCTAGACACCTGGCTCGGTTTCCTCAATGACAATAGTCTGAACCTCAGTTTTACAGGAGATTTACAGACGGTTGCCATTGAGTATTTGGATGTCAGGCTTTCGGGTGTAAATGGCAGGATCACCACCAGTCTCTATAGGAAGAAAACAGCGGGTAACACCCTTTTACGGGCAGACTCTGCACACCCAGGACACACTATTAATGCTGTTCCATATGGCCAATTTTTGCGACACAAGCGGCTATGTAGCTCACCTGAAACCTTTTCCATTGAGGCTAACAATATGTCACAGAGGTTCATTGAAAGAGGCTACCCCCTCAAAATCATTAACAGAGCTCTATCTAGAGCCAACACTGTATCCAGGGACTCCCTTTTGGGGATTACCAATACCCCCACTCGGAAATCGCATACTGTCCCCCCCCCCCCCAGCAATATCCCCATTTTTTCTACCCCATACAGCTCTGAATTCAATAAGATTAAGTCTATTATCAATAAATATCTGCCTATCCCGACACAGTTTACCAACAAATTCTAGAAAGAGGCATCAGGGCTGTTTCACGTCGTGCCCCCACTCTTGGAGGTAGATTATCTCCAAGCCTCTTTCAGAGCCAACGTGCTAATATCAATTGGCTACAATTTCAAGGCACTTTTGATGCGGGATCAATGGTTGCAGATACTGTAAACTCATACAAACTGGACCACATGTACATTCCTACTCTTGTGAAAAAAGTTTCTCGATCAAACAATTCATTAACTGCAAATTTTTGATATATGTCATTGGCTGCAGTATATGTAAAACTCAATATGTAGGTCGCACTACCCACAGACTAAAAGACAGGTTAAGTGACCACTTGTACGACATTGTAAAAGATCATGATACCAATGTCGCTAGACATTGGAACATCTTTCATGCCAAGGATATATCGAGTTTTACTGTCCAGGCTATGGAAAAGATCATCACCCCCATCAGAGGGGGAGACAAATTTAAAATCTTGTGTAGGAGAGAGGTCTATTGGATCTTCTCTCTCCACACAAGAATTCCCAAAGGACTCAACTTCGAATGGGATGTGTCCCACTTCTATGACTGACTCCAGTGCCAGCCCCTCACAGACATCTGTGCACATGCTTGTACAGCTGTTCATACTTCACTCTGAAATAATATAGACCTTATTGTACTTCCGAGATGATTAGTTGGTCATTATGGCTAGGTAGATTGCATTGCTGCCTGCTACATATATGCACCCTTTATCTACCCATCACGAGGACTTAGTGACATGTTTTCATGCATGTTTACATATACGTTCATATTTCCCACTTTTATTGTGTGGGTTTTACTATAGTTTTCATTTGACTACTTATTTAGATGGGGATAGTATGTTTGCAAGCTACTGTGATTCTTCTTAGATTTTCTTTGTCTTTCTGTGAAATTTCTGTTAATACTTGTGTTTGGGTTGGATCTAGATTAATGCCCCTTGGTTGTATTTCTTAACTGATGTTCATCATACTCTGCATACCTAATGAGCACTAGAAACTTAAATACACATGCCAATCCATACACATTGACGGATTCTCCAGTGCATTTTTGAGGGTTCCACTCATACATACATATTCTTTTAACATAAAAGTATTTATTTGTAGATATTTGTGTTTAATATATAACAGAACACATCACAAGAAGGTGTATTATTAAGAACTGTAGGAATACTTTCCTTTTTTTGGCATTTGCCCCTTTCACACATACCTCTTCATGCGTCAATATTACTTTACCGCATAGTCGGTTTTAGTCATACCTCATAATATGGGATGTTTTCTCCCATAAACGCATTGTGTACAGGGTGATCTTCTCTCAACGATATGCCTTAGGACATTCCTATTGTTTCATTTCATCTTGTTCTGTTTTTTTTTTAATGATGCTTAGGCCGCGTACACACGATCAGACATGTCCGATGAAACTTGCCCGACGGACCATTTTCATCGGACCACGCTGAAGTGGTCTGTTGGTCTGATGTGTGTACACACCATCAGACCAAAATCCAAAAGTTCAATGCTTCCAAGCATGCGTCGACTTGATTCTGAGCAAGCGGGGGTTTTTGGTTTTTGGTCCGCTGGAAAACGGTCCGATAGGCCGTACATACGATCGAACATGTCCGCTGAAGCTGGTCTGCGGACCAGTTTCAGCGCACATGTTCGTTTGTGTGTACGCGGCCTTAAAGGGAAAAACATTATGAAAAATTCCTTCAAATATCGTACCTGCTGGGTGTATATAGTAGTGGCACGTGTTTAGAAATGTCCCTGCACAAAATGAGATTACTATAAAAAAAAAAAGTAATTTAAGGCCGCATACACACGAGGAGACATGTCCGCTGAAACATGTTCGATCGTGTGTACGGCCTAGCGGACAGGTTTCCAGCGGACAAAAGTTTCTAAACATGCTTAGAAACTTGTCCGCTGGAAACCTGTCCGTCCTAACATGTCCGCTGGTTAGTACGCCCAACCATTGGACCGAAATCCCGCGCATGCGTCGCATTGATTCGACGCATGCGTGGAAGCATTGAACTTCCTTTTGCCAGCACGTCGGTGTCTTCTTAGTCAAATATATAAGAGGTCCATATAGTGAACTTGGTGTTGAGTTATTCACTTTAAGGTCAACACTGAGGACAAGGGGAAACTCTTTACGTCTGGAGGAAAAGAGATTTTACCTCCAAATACGGAAAGGTTTCTTCACAGTAAGAGCTGTAAAAATGTGGAACAGACTCCCTCTAGAGGTGGTTCTGGCCAGCTCAGTAGATTGCTTTAAGAGAGGCCTGGATTCTTTCCTAAATGCATGTAATATAACTGAGTACTAAGATTTGTAGGTAAAGTTGATCTGGGGTAAATCCGATTGCCTCTCGGGGGATCAGGAAGGATTTTTTTCCCCTCCTGTAGCAAATTGGATCATCGCTCTGCTGGGGTTTTTTGCCTTCCTCTGGATCAACTGTGGGTATGGAGTTGGGTGTATGGGATTGTACTGTGTTTTATTTCGTTTGTTTTTTTATTTTTATTTTTTATGGTTGAACTGGATGAACTTGTGTCTTTTTTCAACCTATGTAACTATGTAACCGCGTTCTGGTCCGCGGGGATTTTGGTCTGATGGTGTGTACACACATCAGACCAAAATATCCCTTCAGACATGTCTGATGAAAACGGTCCGTCGGACCTGTCTTATCGGACATGTCTCCTCGTGTGAACAGGGCCTAAGACTGCTTGCGGCTTTAATGTCATGTCTGCTCCCTGCAATATGGATGAAAATCACTGAGAATAGCATGGGTTTCCCCGCCCCCCTCCCCCCAGGTCATTACAAGCCCCTTTGGCCCTATATACTTTGAACAGCAGTATGCAGATGGTGCAAACAAGACAGAGACTGTAGGTTTGTTGTTAAGTAGAATCTGTTTGTAATTTTCAACTGGTACTTAATTTTCAACTGGTACTTCTTTAAAGTGTAACTTGAGACATCAAATATTTTTTTCTGAAAACATAGAGAAGGGTTATCACCCCTGTAACATTTGTTTTGCTGTCTGTGTGCATCTGTTCAGAAGATTGCACCTCACTTTCTGTCCCCAAAGACAAATGATTTTTAAAAAAAAAAAAAAATTTTGTGAAGCAATGATTGTGATAAAGCATCAGTGGACAGGAGACACCTTTTACACAAGAGAATTTCCCTTCCTAGGGGTAGATTTTCTCTCACTTCCTGTTGTCTCCTTCTGTTTGCAAGTAGGAGTCGTTTGTAAGTTGGATGTTTGAAAGTAGGGGCCTGTCGTATATACGCTGCAGAAATTTGGGCTTTAGGTGTTGCCATAACACTGTAAGCCCTCACAGTTAGTCTTGGTGGGCGCTGGAACGCCCTGCTGTGAACTATTAGATCAAGAATTGTAATTACACACCCCTGTTGAACAGGGGCAGAAAAGTTGGGCCTTAGGCACTGGTGCTGGTGCCACAACATTTACAATTTTTGATGCAATATTTTGCAGCATGCTCTTTGCTGCGCTCCAACTACTCTAGTTGGAGCGCAGCAAAGAGCCTGCTGCAAAGTATTGCATCAAAAATGTTAAATTACATGCCCCTGTTAAGCATTTGTGGGGGCACATATCTGCATTTGTGGGGGCACATGGCTGCATTTGGGGACACATTAAAAAAAAGTATTCGGTATCGGCGAGTACTTGGAAAAAAAAGTATCGGTACTTGTACTCGGTCCTAAAAAAGTGGTATCGGGACAACCCTAATTACATACCTGAAAAGCAAGCATGAAAAAACCTAATAACAATACAACTTTGCAGAATAGAATACAGTAATAAAAAGAGCAGAACAATAGAGAGAGAATAGAGAGGGAGAGAACAATAAAACGACAACTATTTTTTTTTTATTGTATATTTTTTTTTTGTGTTTTTATTTTTTACTTCCAAAAAAACTGTTAGCGATCGCAGGGATCAAGCCTGTCTCTGCGAATGCTGCAGTTATGTGTGTTGTGTTTTGTAAGTGACAGTGATCGTTCGATACTGCACTTGGGTGGGTTGGGCTGGGCTGGGCTGGGCGGAGGGGCAAAATGCAGGTGCTAGCGGATATCTGGGCTAATTCTGCTAACAATGCGTTTTTGGATACCCTAAATTGCTGGGTACGCTAGTATAGATCTGATCAGGTATCGATCCGTTCAGATACTATACCACTAAGGGGGGTGTATGCTTTGCGTGTGGGTGTAAGCGTTACTGGCACTAACCTGGGGCGACGCAGGGCGACACAGACCCTAACTGACGATAAAATGTAATTGATATCGCCTGCCGGGCGATCAGGGGGTTAAACCTTTATTGGGTTATATGCCGCGGGTGCCCTGATGCTATAAACAGCAAACTAACTAACCAGCATCAACCGTAACACTTATACGGTGATCACTGGTGAAAGGGTTAACTAGGGGGCAAACAGGGGATTAAAACCTTTGTTAGGTAGTATATGGGGGTACCTGACGCTTTCTAAAAACCTGGCGGCGAACCTAAATAACTAACTGGCTAACCAGCGTCACCAGTGACACTTATACGGTGATCACTGGTGAAAGGGTTTACTCTAGAGGCAATCAGGGGTTAAAACCTTTATTTAAAAAATTTATGGGGGTACCTAACACTATAAAAACCTGGCGGGCGAACCTCAAAAAATAACTAGCTACCTAGCGGCACCAGCGACACTAATACAGCGATCAGAAAAACGATTGCTTAGTGACGCTGGCAATAGGGGGTGAAATGGTTAACTAGGGTGGTGATCAAGGGGTTAAACCTTTATTAGGGGGGGTAGGGGGCTACCCTGGACCTAACACTAACTGCCTGTCACACTAAAACTAAATGCAGTGATCAGTAAATAAATGATTACTGCTATTAGTGACACTGTGACGGGGGGGTGATCCAGGGTGACTGGGGGGATTTGTGTGCCTATGATGACATCACTTCCTCTGCCTGTGTTTACATTACGCAGGCAGAGGAAATGCATAGGCGGAAGGGAATTGGCTGGGAGCAATCACGAGGGGGTGGCTAGAAACGAATAGCTACTGACCGCCACATGTACCGGGGGGTCCCGATCGGACCCCCGACCCACGTCTAGGCAGGGGCACGTCCATCTGCCTGTACGTGCCTTTCTGCCGACGTATATTTACATGCGGCGATTGTTAAGTTGTTGACCTAAGCAGAGAAGTCCCAATCTTGGGTCTCAGCTGGTGCTGTTCTAATACATTGTGAATAAGGTTGATTCTCATGATGGAGAAATAAGCATGACATATGGAGGAAGATCTGTGTGTGACTGTACCATTCTCCCCACCACTCTACACTGATAACTCAGAGTGTTTGGTTCTGAGATAAATTTCTTGGTAAGAAGAATTTTGGTATGTTTAAGAGCAGAATAATATAAATTGTGATTAGGGTTGGTCTAATCTGCCCAGATTTGATTTACTGAGAGCTTGATAGATCCTGTTGCAAGTTCTATAGTTTAGTGGTTAAAGGGGTTGTAAAGGTTTGTTTTTTATTTTCTAAATCTGTTCCTTTAAGCTAGTGCATTGTTGGTTCACCCTTTCCTTCTATTTCCCTTCTTTTTTTTACTTTGTCTAAATTTCTCACTTCCTGTTCCTCCTCAGTAAGCTGTTCTGGCTGACTAACCCCCAGCCAGAACGACTCGGATGATGGTGGCAAGCTTACTGAGGAGAAACAGGAAGTGAGAAATTCAGACAAAGAAAAAAAACATTTAGAAGGAGAAAAAAAAAAGGAGAAAAAAAAAAGGAAAAAAAAGTAAGAGAACCAACAATGTACGAGCTTAAAGGAACCTATTTAGAAAATAAAAAAATAACCTTTAAACCCCTTTAATCCTATTTGTAAATTCTGGCCATTTTTAGCCCAGGCATTGTCATACGGTACATGTACCAATATGGGAAATGGTATTTTCATGAGGCTTCCAAAGCAACACTGAACATACACACATACTTTAACCACTTAAGACCCGGACCAATACGCTGGTAAATGACCCAAGGTGTTTTTGCGATTCGGCACTGCGTCGCTTTAACAGACAATTGCGCGGTCGTGCGACGTGGCTCCCAAACAAAATTTGCGTCCTTTTCTTCCCACAAATAGAGCTTTCTTTTGGTGGTATTTGATCACCTCTGCGATTTTTATTTTTTGCGCTATATACAAAAATAGAGCGACATTTTTGAAAAAAAAACACTATTTTTTACTTTTTGTTAAAAAAAATCAAATAAACTAAATTTTAGTCAAACATTTAGGCCAAAATTTATTTAGCCACATGTCTTTAGTAAAAAAAAAAAATCGCAATAAAAAAAAATAGCTACCTAGCGGGAACAGCGACACTAATACAGCGATCAGAAAAATGATCGCTTAGTGACGCTGGCAATAGGGAGTGAAAGGGTTAACTAGGGCGGTGATCAGGGGGTTAAAACTTTATTAGGGGGGGTGGGGGGGCTATCCTGAACCTAACACTAACTGTTTTTTACAGTGCCTGTCACACTGACACTAAATGCAGTGATTAAATCACTGCATTCAGTAACACTGTGACAGGGGGGTGGGGGGGCGATCACAAGGGGTTAATATGCCTATGTGAGTGTGTGTCAGTGTTGTGTTGGTGCACACTTACTTGTCATGTCTTCTCTCATCAGCAGCGCTGGGAAACAGCGCTGCGATGAGAGAATACATCATTTCCTCCTTCCTGTGTAAACACAGGAGGAGGAAGTGACAGGCTGGGAGCGCGCTCCCATTGGCTGGGAGCGATCGCGGGGGGGGCGGAAAACACGGACATCCGCCCGCAGATCCCGGATCGCTCCCAGAGGTAGGGAGACCCCCGCACGCCGCGGAGGGGGTCCCGATGGGACCCCCGAACCGCACTCAGGCGGGGACGTAAATTTACGCCCTTGTGCCTGTACGAGCCATGTTGTGGCCGTATATGTGCGTGCGGGGGTCTTTAAGTGGTTAAATTACAACCTTGGGTGGCGGGAGAGAATTCCAACAACACAGGTGACTCTGTGGCGCAACGGTAGCGCGTCTGACTCCAGATCAGAAGGTTGCGTGTTCAAATCACGTCAGGGTCAACTATTTTGATAAGAAGCTATTAGACTAAAAGTGACTTTGTTGTTGGAACAAAAAAGAAACAAGCTGGAAGTCTGGGTTAACATGTATTTATTCATAAGTTTCCATTGAAGTCTAATGGGCCAGTAATGTCACAACAAAAGAAGTGCATGCACCAACGGAAGGACTTTGCATAGGTGTGAATTTGCCCAATAGACAGTAATGGGATTCCATTTATCATGTATTGCCACTTAAATTGACAAATCATAGGAAACCCTTCAGTTGCAGCCATAATCTAATCATGCTGTAAATCCAGTGCTCCTTTCCGGTTTGGGGTGACTTTCATATCCATTTCCAAGTGTTTTGGCATTCTACTTTAAAGGAACACTAAAGATTCACGTTTTTTTTTATTTTTAATTACAAACATGTCATACTTACCTCAACTGTGCAGCTCATTTTGCACAAAGTGGCCCCTATCCTGGTCTTCTGGGGCCCCTCGGCGGCTGTCTTGGCTTCTCCCCGCTAGGGATGAGCCGAACACCGCTGGGTTCGGTTCGCACCAGAACCTGCGAACAGACCAAAAGTTTGTGTGAACTTTAGAACCCTGTTAAAGTCTATGGGACTCGAACGTTTGAAATCTAAAGTACTAATTTTAAAGGCTAATATGCAAGTTATTGTCCTAAAAAGTGTTTGGAGACCTGGGTCCTGCCCCAGGGGACATGTATCAATGCAAAAAAAGTTTTAAAAAACAGCTGTTTTTTTCAGGTGCAGTGATTTTAATAATGCTTAAAGTGAAACAATAAAATTGAAATATTCCTTTAAATTTCGTACCTAGGGGGTGTATAGTATGCCTGTAAAGTAGCGCTTGTTTCCTGTGCTTAGAACTGTCCCTGCACAAAATGTAATTTCTGAAGGAAAACATTTATTTAAAATCACTCACCTTAGGGTCTGGTATGGATTTTAAGGGGAACTTCACCCCAATTTTTTTTTTAAAATGCCATGGACCCCCACACATTTTTTTTATTTTTTATGAATGACTTTTCTCTGTATTGCCGGGGGCCGACAATTCATTATAGCCACGAGTGATTTTTAAATCACTTTTTTTCCTTCAGAAATGACACTTTGTGCAGGGACAGTTCTGAGCATGGGAAACAAGTGCTACTTTACAGGCATACTATACACCCCCTAGGTACGAAATTTAAAGGAATATTTCACTTTTATTGTTTCACTTAAAGGAATTATTAAAATCACTGATGCCAAAAAAACTATGGCTGCGCTGCTATCAATCAACCAACGAAGGAACCGAGAAGCCTGGCCGAGAAGCCAGCGCGTTGATGGCACAGGACTTTCGAGGGGCCAGGTAAACGGGGGGCTGGGGGGGCCGTAATCCTCGGATGTTTTTTCACCTTAATGCATAGAATGCATTAAAGGAGTTGTAAAGGAATTTTTGTTTTTTTGCCTAAAATTAATGTCTGCAAGGTAGACAGAATAGTGTAATGATTCTGTTAAGAAAATGCCTATTAAATTCCTTCATCTATATCATCTCCGGCGTTCTAGTTTCTGTTCTCTCATTCACTTCCTGGTTTGTGGCGCTCGTTCATGTAAGAACTACATTTCCCAGTATTTATTGCGGCACGCTTAGTAATTCACACCTCCTTGAAGTCTCTGAGGCCGTGTACACACGGCAGGGAACCTCGACGGGCAGAACACATCGTTCCGCCCGTCGAGGTTCCCTGCCGGCCGTCGAAATCGGCGACCCGCCCGTCGGGAATGGCAACCAGCCATTCTTCCGGGCGGGCCGTCGAGGAAATAGAGAGCGTGCTCTCTATTTCGGCTCGACGGGCTTCCCGACGGGAAGCTCGCCGAGACCGTACACACGGCCGAGGTCCTCGCTGGAATGTGCATTCCAGCGAGGTTCTCGCTGGTTTTCAGCGAGAACCTCGGCCGTGTGTACGGCGGCTGACATGTAGAGAGCGTCCTGCCGCACAGATGTAGTTCCCAGGAGGGGGCGAGCACGTCACTGACCACCGCAGTAAAGTCTCCCTTCACGGTGGTGAGTAACAATCAGACAAGCAGGAAGTGAACAGAACAGAGAAGAAATAGAGCAACTTCTGAGCAAAAACGAACAATGAGGAAGTGAAAAGAGGAATGTCTGGATATAAAGGATGCTTATTATGAAAACATTGTTTTTACTTTTACAACCCCTTTAACCACTTGCCCACCACGCCTATTTTGGCACATCTCTCCTTCATGTAAAAATCAAAATTTTTTTACTAGAAAATGAATCAGAACCCCCAAACATTATATATATTTTTTTAGCAGACAACCTAGGGAATAAAATGGCGGTCATTTCTCGCACGATATTTGCGCAATCATATTTTAAATGCCTTTTTTGTGTGAAAAAAAAACGGTTTCATTAATGAAAAAATAACAAAACAGTAAAGTTAGCCCTTTTTTTTGTATAATGTGAAAGATGAAGTTACGCCGAGTAAATAGATACCTAACATGTCACGCTTTAAAATTGCGCACACTCATGGAATGGCGCCAAACTTCAGTACTTAAAAATCTCCATAGGCGACGCTTTAACATTTTTACAGGTTACCATTTTCGAGTTACAGAGGTCTAGTGCTAGAATTGTTGCACACGCTCTAACGCAAGCGACGATACCTCACATGTGGGGTTTGAACGGCGTTTACATATGTGGGCCGGACTTGCATGCGTGTTTGCTTCTGCGCAGGAGATAACGGAGACAGGGGCGATTTGAAAAAAATAAATACAATTTTATTTTTATTTTACAAATTTTTATTATTTTTTTACACTTTTTTAACAACATGTTTTTTTTTTTGTTATCACTTTTATTCCTATTGCAAGGAATGTAAACATCCCCTGTAATAGGAATCATTGTGATAGGTTCTCTTTATGAAGAGATGTGGGGTCAATAAGACCTAAGTGGTTAAAGCGGTTGTAATATACATTTTTTTTTTCTTTGTGAACCTGCAAGGCAAAAGGCATAATCAGCTAGTATGCACCACATACTAGCTGATTATGAAATACTTACCTCGGAACGAGGTGAAGAACACTTACCTGGTCCACACCGAGCGAGATGTCATCTTGCTCCGGTGTGTCTTCCGGGTATCGACGCTCCAGCGCTGTGATTGGCTGGAGCGGCGATGACGTCACTCCCGCGCGCGGGAGATTTCAAATCGGCAGTGGGTCGCCGGCTGCCGGTGCTTTCGCCGTGGATATCCCCTGCGCATGTGCCGCTGCAACTGTACAGGTTTAGGAGATATTCTTTATACCTACAGGTAAGCCTTATGATAGGCTTACCTGTAGGTAAAAGTGAAAAAAGTGGGTTTACAACCACCTTAAGGTGAAAAAACATGTACCTTTACAACCCCTTGAACCAACTCTATGTCTTGCCTCCAGTTATCAGTCCTGCACCTACAGTAAGTTTTCTAAAGTCTTAGGTTGATTCCTGTCACAGATGGGGGTTCCAGGGTACAGGGACAAGGCAGGCTTATCAATTTGTGAAAAATGAAGAACAGGGGGCCATGGCTTGGCACGCAGCATGGATGGCAGCATAGAGAAGGAGCTCTGCTGTACCCACAGCCTTTCAGACTAACACTGACCTGACACGACTCGGTTACGGGCAGACTTACCCAACATCAATCCAGGTCTCCTTCATGACGATCCTCTTTGGTACCGATAACCCGCAACATACCGGATCTATTCAAATCACAGACCATCCTTTCAAGCCTGGCGGCAATAATCACCACTTTCAGATGCCAGTAGAGACAAATAAACAACCTCATCGGCATTTATGTTTGTAAATAAGCTGATTCAAAATGGCTCCCCTGTGCAGCCACTTCTGATCGGGGATGGCCTTGGCTTTCTGTCATGAATCAGATGTAATCAGAACTGTGTGTACTGCACAAAGTGAACCAGACGTATATAGGTGAAGAAAGTAATAATTTAATAAGAAACGTGAATACTATCTAAACGCAACCAATATCACACAGTGCACATTAAACCAATATTAGACAAGACCCCAAAATAACAATAATCAGATGGGTATATATATAGCCAAAAGGGAATGCCGGAATCGTAGTCTCAGCCAAGCCAGGGTCATAACAGGAGATCAGCAGATGGGGGACAGGGAGAGGGTGGAAGGGATCAGACAACAGAGCAGGGATCCAGGGATACAGGACTGACAGGAACAGGTACAAATAGGTTTAGAATCAGAGTCAGGGTTAAGGCTCAGGCTCTGGGCACAAGACGAAGCCAAGGCAAAGTGTGTTTGAACTTTTCAGGTTTTACAATTACCTCCTATCAGGTTCAGGTGATTCCTAACTGCAGGAGGAGATATCTACTCCATACTGCCAGGATCCACCCGCTTGTGAACCCAAGTACTGCGGCCCAGAGATCACATAACACCAGCAGGGAAAGTCTCTCCTGACAGTTCCAAAATGCCAGGAGACACCTGCTGGTGGACATCAGTACTGCACTTTTGTCTTATTCAGTGCTGAATATCAGTGCCGTCTATTGGTGCCCATCAGTGCCGCCTATCAGTGCCCATCAGTTCTACATATCAGTGCCTCCTCATCAGTGCCACTTTATCAGTGCTGCCTCATCAGTGCCTGTCAGTGAAGGGGAAACAAAATGTTATGACAGAAACTAAAAAAAAACTGCAGTTGTGATCAAATACCACCAAAAGAAAGCTCTATTTGTGGTAAGAAAATGATAAAAAATTTGTTTGGGTACAGTGTTGCATGACCGCGCAATTGTCATTCAAAGTGTGACAGCACTGAAAGCTGAAAATTGTCCTGGGCAGGAAGGGGCGAAAGTGCTTGGTATTGAAGTGGTTTA
Source organism: Rana kukunoris (assembly GCA_029574335.1). Classification (NCBI taxonomy): domain Eukaryota; kingdom Metazoa; phylum Chordata; class Amphibia; order Anura; family Ranidae; genus Rana; species Rana kukunoris. The sequence continues at coordinate 517,972,529 of CM056051.1, read as the reverse complement.
ACATGCAAACTGGTATATACTCATTAAAGGGGTTGTAAAGGTTTGTTTTTTATTTTCTAAATAGGTTTCTTTAAGCTACTGCATTGTTGGTTCACTTATCTTTTCCTTCCATTTCCCATCTAAATTTTTTTTTTAGTCTGAATTTCTCACTTCCTGTTCCTCAGTAAGCTGTTCTGGCTGACTAACGCCCAGCCAGGTGATGGGGACAAGCTTACTGAGGAGGAACAGGAAGTGAGAAATTCAGACAAGCACTGATAGGTGGCATTGATTGGCACTGATAGGCGGTACTGATTTGCACTGACAGGTGGCACTGATGGTGATTGGCACTGTGGTTGGCAGTAATTGGCAATGGTGGGCAGTGATTGGCACTGTGGTGGGCACACTTTATTATGGGGGCACTGATTGGTAGGTGATTGGTACATTGGAGGGGGCTGTGCTGATAATCAATGTGCTGATTATCGGGACAGACCCCCCCCTCTGACAGGGAGAGCCGCCGATGGGCTCTCCCTGTCAGTGCGAAATGAGAAATGCCGTTTACTGGCACTTCCTGGTTCACGCGATGATCAGCTGTGATTGGTCACAGCTGATCACGTGGTAAGAAGCCTCTGACAGAGGCTTTTTATCATGATCGGAGATGCGGCGTGTCAGATTGAGACGCCGCACTCACCACGATGTGTGCGCCGGCATGTTATCCTGCTGGACATCAATAGACGTCCTGTCAGGATAACAGAACCACTTCCCGGACGTCAATTTGCTATTGACCGGGCGGGAAGTGGTTAACTGTTGGAACCATTTCTAAATGCTACCAGTTTACATACAGTAGCATATGTTTTCCAAAGGGGAAAATACAGACCACGTGCTTGATACCTAAAAATAGTGCAGAGTTAACCTTATATATGACTCTGTGGCGCAACGGTAGCGCGTCTGACTCCAGATCAGAAGGTTGCGTGTTCAAATCACGTCAGGGTCAACCTTTTTGATAAAAAGCTATTAAACTAAAAGTGACTTTGTTATTGGAACAAAATAAGACACGCGCTGAAAATCTAGATTCAAATGTGTTTATTCATGAGTTTCCATTAAACCTATGTGGCCAAAAATGTCACACCAAAAGAAGAGTACACATCAAGTCCCATGGAAGGACATCGCATAAGTGTGAACAGGGCCAATAGACAGTAATTGGATGCCACTTACACAAATCATAGGAAGCCCCCTTTGTTGCAGCCATAATGTACGCATGCTGTGAGTCCAGTGCTCCTTTCTTGTTTGGGGTGACTTTCATATCCAGTTCTAATGCCACATACACACAAGCATTTTTAATGGTCTAGAAAAAACAACGTTTTTTTCAACCCGATTATTGTTAAACCGGCCTTGCCTATACACGATCGTGGAAAAAAAATGCTCTAGCAAAGCATGGTGATGTACAACACGTACGACGGCACTATAAAGGGGGAAGTTCCATTCGGATGGCACCCTTGGGGCTGCTTTTGCTGATTTTGTGTTAGTAAAAGACGATTTGCGCTTTTCTGTCTGTTACAGCGTGATGAATGTGCTATCTTCATTACGAATGATAGTTTTACCAGAACGAGCGCTCCCGTCTCATAACTTGCTTCTGAGCATGCACGTTTTTTTACGTCGTTAAAGCCCACACATGACCATTTTTTACGACGTTAAAAAACGACAACGTTAAAAACGATGTGAAAATTAAGAGCATGTTCTAAATTTTTAATGCCCTTTTTTTTTTTTACATCCCGAAAAAGTTGTGTTTATGTGGCATAAGTGTTTTAGTGTTCTACTGTTTAGATTTACTGAGAGCTTGATAGATCCTTTTGGAGGATCTGTAGCTTAGTCGTTAATCCATTTAGTAAATTAAGGCCATTTTTAGAGCTAATAGGGAAGCAACTGCAAAAAAACAAAAAAAAAACAAAGCCCAGGCACTGGTATTTTCATGAGGCTTAAAGCGGATTGTTCACTAGAAAAAAAATATTAAAAGCCAGCAGCAACAAATACTGCAGCTGCTGACTTTTAATATTAGGACACTTACCTGTCCTGGAGTCCAGCGGCGTCCGCAGCAGAGGACGAGCGATCGCTCGTCACCCTGCTGCTCCCCCTCCATCCACGGTGAGGGAACCAGGAAGTGAAGCGCTGCGGCTTCACTGCCCGGTTCCCTACGGCGCATGCGCGAGTCGCGCTGCGCCCGGCGATTGGCTCCCGCTGTGTGCTGGGAGCCGAGAGTTCCCAGCACACAACGGGGGGGCGACGGGATGTCGCCAAAAAACCCGTCTTTTGCCCGAGACTGCGGGCCGGAAGTGGTTGCAGATACCTGTCTTTAGACAGGTATCTGCACCCCCCTCCCCCCTGAAAGGTGTCAATTGTGACACCGGAGGGGGGGAGGGTTCCGATCAGCGGATCTTCACTTTAGGGTGGAGATCCGCTTTAAGGCTGTATGGGGTTTAAAGGGGTTGTAAAGGGTTCTTTTTTATTTTCTAAATAGGTTCCTTTAACCACTTTAGCCCCGGACCATATTGCTGTCCAAAGACCAGAGCACTTTTTGTGATTCGGCACTGCGTCGCTTTAACTGACAATTGCGCGGTCGTGCGACGTGGCTCCCAAACAAAATTGGCGTCCTTTTTTTCCCACAAATAGAGCTTTCTTTTGGTGGTATTTGATCATCTCTGCGGTTTTTATTTTTTGTGCTATAAACAAAAATAGAGCGACTATTTTTAAAAAAAATTCAATATTTTTTTACATTTTGCTATAATAAATATCCCCAAAAAATATATAAAAAAACATTTTTTTTCCTCAGTTTAGGCCGATACGTAATTTTCTACATATTTTTCGTTAAAAAAAAATCGCAATTAGCGTTTATTGATTGGTTTGCGCAAAATTTATAGCGTTTACAAAAAAGGGGGTCGTTTTATGGCATTTTTTATTATTATAATTTTTTTTACTAGTAATGGCGGCGATCAGCGTTTTTTTTCGGTACTGCGATATTATGGCAGACACATCGGACACTTTTGACACATTTTTGGGACCATTGGCATTTTTATAGCGATCAATGCTATAAAAATGCATTGTATACTATAAAGGCAGGGAAGGGGTTAAGTGTGTTGCTGGATGTGTTCTAACAGTAGGGGGGTGGCCTCACTAGGGGAAATCACTGATCTTCTGTTTATACATTGTATGAACAGGAGATCAGCATTTCCCCCGCTGACAGGAACGAGAGCTGTGTGTTTACACACACAGCTCCCGTTCCCCGCTCTGTAACGAGCAATCGCGGGTGCCCGGCAGCGATCGTACCCGCCGGGCACGCGCGTGGGACTCGGGGGACACGTGCTCCCGCATAGCAGTGCCATCGTCCCGCAGTAATATGACGGCGGGCCGTCGGCAAGTAGTTAAGTTAGTGCATTGTGGGTTACTTACCTTTTCCTTCCATTTTCCTTTTAAATGTTTTTTTCTTCTTTGTTTTCTTTATTTGAAAGTCTCACTTCCTGTTCCTCCTCAGCAAGCTTGCTGAGGAGAAACAGGAAGTGAGAAATTCAGACAAAGAAAAAAACATTCAGAAGGGAATTCTTTTTTTTATCAAGCTGTCAAATAGAAATTGACAAGTAGTTTATCCTTGATCTCATGGATGGTAAACTATCCTTCCATTTGTCAATTTTTATCAAAATGTCTTCAAGTATTAACTGCTTGCCGACCGCCCGCCGTCATATTACAGCGGGACGGCGGCACTCCTGGGCGAGAGCCCGTAGCTATACATCCACTTTAAAGCGGCTGCTAAGGGGACCCCTTCCATAGACTCCCATGTTAAACGTCAGTCTATTCATGGACACAGTGAGGCATGGACACAGTGAGGCATGGGCACAGTGAGGCATGGACACAGTGAGGAATGGGCACAGTGAGGCATGGACACAGTGAGGCGTGGGCACGGACACAGTGAGGCATGCAGATGGACACCCTAGGCTTATACCTTTTTTGTGGTAAAATTACGCTAATACAGTATGTTGTGAATGACTTTGTACAAACATTTCGATTTTTTAGGACTACTGGAGGCTGCCATGAGCACAGTGACTCATTGAAATGAATAGAACCATGGCATGCATGTGCAGAATGAAGAACAGCTGACTGGGAAACATTGGAAAAAAAATTGCCATATTGGGGCTGAAGGGAAGTATAATCCCAGGCTGTGGGAAAGACTTATTCCCTTTGAAGGTGCTACCTGCAAAGGGTTTGAGTGGTTCTGGCCTCATGATATTGCCATTTGTAAATGAACCAGCTGATTCTGATGGGTTGGGGTTAGGATTTCCCTGCTCACTCCTTAGCAATCAGCTATTTTTAATGATGCCGGTGGCTGCCGACTCTTCGCAGCAGAACCGCTAAACAGTTGCTTTGGAATTTCACAGTGAAAACAGATAGAGAATTCACACAGGACATGTGTGAACCTAGCCTAATGCCGCGTACACACGATCACTTTTTGTGATGTAAAAAAACATCGTTTTATCTCACGAAACAAAACAACATTTTTCAAACTTCATTTTAAAAAACGACGTTGCCTACACACCATCGTTTTCTGAAAATGCTCTTGCAAAGCGCGGTGACGTACACCACGTTCGATGGCACTCTGTTCCATTGAAGCTTCCGTCTCATAACTTGCTTCTGAGCATGCACGGGTTTAAAAACTTTGTTTTAAACGTTGTTTTGCCCACACACCATCATTTTTTATGACACAAAAAAACACATTCAGAAAAACGACATAAAAAATTCAAGCATGTTTGAATTTTTTTTTTGTCGTTTTTTTGAAGACATAAAACAACGTTTTGCCCACACACAATCATTTTAAATGACGCTTTTTAAAACGTTGTTTTATTCCATCACAAAAAACGACCGTGTGTACGCGGCATAAGACTTTTGGAGCTGCACCCACCAGCAAATGAGGAGAGTCCACACACGCCACCCCTCCCACCCACCGCATGGGGATCTCAAGCTAACAGATGGAGATACAGGAGGATGGTAGGTATAGTTGATAGGATTCTGTCTCTTAATATATGCAATTTATACAGTTAATTTTTATCGCTTGAATTATTTTTGCCATTATGGGTGTAAATAGGGCTCATGTCTAAGTTTTGCCTAAGGCATTACAAAGCCTAGAGCTGCCTGGACAGCGCATTAATGATTGTCACAGACGGAATCCATATAACCTCTTTGTCCATCCCTTGACCACTCTGTTTACATTTGAAGGTGCCACATGCTCATCTCCTGAAGTTCCCTTAGGTTAAATGAACCAGCTGGTTCTGATGGGTTGGGGTTAGGATTTTAAAAATGTGTGCATCATCCTGTCACAGCAAGTCCATATGTTTGTCATTATTATTATTATGTTGCAATATTCTTTTTGAAGAGTGACATTAGTATGGTCTCCCTTTTTGTCCGCGTTGGTGCAAAAACCTATAACTGAACAGAAAAAAAACATAAGTGTACAAAAAACAAACGTACACCTAAGGTAGGGTGACCAGACATCCCCAGTTTCAGGGGACAGTCCCTTGATTGAGGACATTGTCCCAGGACCAAGTCTGTCCCTGGTTTTGTCTCCAGATTGGATTTAATAGGGGGCAGGGGCAATTCCAAAGACAATTAGTGCAGAATTAAAATAAAAAAAATAGAATTACACCCTCCTGCTCCGCTGTGCCTACTAGCATAGGAGAAATTACAAAGAATGGATGGACGGCCGCACACCGGAAAACTCTTGAGTTGTCTTTATTGAAAAAGCATAAGCAGGCACGAAAGATACACAGCAAGAATCAAAAAACAGCCGACGCGTTTCACACTTGGTTAGTGTTTATTCATGGCCTAACGTAGTGTGAAACCTGTCGGCTGTTTTTTGATTATTGCTGTGTATCTTTCGTGCCTGCTTATGCTTTTTCAATAAAGACAACTCAAGAGTTTTCCGGTGTGCGGCCGTCCATCCATTCTTTGTAATTTCTATTGCCTAGTGCATTGCCAGCACCCGAATATACCTGGACTGATCCACGAGTGCACTTGGGATTTCCCTGGAGCAGTGAACCCCACTTTATTAGCATAGGAGGGTTGTATTTTTCCCATTATCTGTGCCCCTTTCTGATGATCATGTGCTGGTCGGAGCAGAGGGAATATTTCTTCAGTTTCGGGCGCACGCCCATTTAGCTTCGCTCGCATGTTCTTCTGCCTGGGCTCAAATCCTGGCCAGCCACCTGCCTATTTCCTGGCGGAGAGATCTTCCTCCGCTCCCCACCCAGTAGTGCCGGGGCCCGAAGAGTAAGACTTGAGAGGCTGTGAGGCAGGCAGCGACGGGCAGAGAGTGGCTGATTATTGCCATTACTAGTAAAGAAAAAATATGTCCCCAGATTTAATTTGAAAAATCTGGTCACCTTAACCTAAGGGTATGTCCTTAGTCTACCCCCCATAGAGGTAGGACCTCTACCCAGGGGCGGACTGACCATTGGGACTCTCGGGCACTGCCCGAGGGCCCCATGCCACTAGGGGGCCCCATCAGGGTTGCCAGGCTCAATAAAACCAGAGACGGTATGTAAAATCTGTGTTTTCTTTACACCTGTCCCTGATATGCCCAAAACTGACATGCTTTTGATGTGAAAATCCTGAGATTTTAGCTGCCCTGCCTATGCACTGCCTCCTGGCGTGGTGGCCACCTGTAAGCCCGGGGGCCCCATAATCTTCTATTGCCCGGGGGCCCCATGAGTTGTCAGTCCACCCCTGCCTCTACCCTGATGCCCTGGGGTGCAAGGCTCCTGACAGGGACTGAGGTTTTCAATGGTCTGCCTAGCCACAAGGCCTGGCAGACCCCGATCTTGTAGGTCAGTCGAAGCCAACCATCGAATACTAGATTGAGGGTATCTCACTGAGGAGAGACCCCCTAGAGCAAGGGAATGAAGGAATTTGAGGGCCACACTCTCTCCCCCTAGATATCAGGGCAAGCATGAGGACTCATACCCTCATCCATGAGAAAAACACAAACAAAAGTGCAAGTAGTGTTACGACTCTGCGTAAACTTTGGTTCTATATTTTGGAGTTGGATCTCAGCTGCGGAGGTTACTCAGGTCTCGACCACCAGATCTCTCCTTAAGTGTATGAGGAGTTTGGGGTCTTGGTCATCACAGCCTCCAGTGAGAGTTAAATTATGTTTGATATAACTAATGGCGGCAAAGCAAAGGCAAACAGCAGGCTAGGTACACAGAATACACTCAGTGGATGACTGGCATGTATAGGTGGTCAATGCAGATAGCAACAGACAGATGTAACACAGTCCTATAGGCAGAGCTTTGAGTATGCACAGGTCACCATAAGCATAAACAGTATACAGGGTACTTGCGGTTCTGTTGTATACAGATGACGGTCCCTCCTGGGTCTTTAGGGAGATCCCATACGGATGGCAGGGTCCAGCTTGACACTTGTCAGAAGACGTGGGTCTCTGGCAGGAGGACGCAGGAGGCGCAGTGATCTGGGCAGAATGCTGGGGAGATGGTGTCCTGGGCTCTGGGTCTGGTAAAGGGGGTCCGGGTCCCTGGTGGCGGCAGGCGTCCAACAAGAATAATCGAACACCTTGCCGCCAGAGCAGGGAGTTTAAATAAGGCGCCTGGAACGCAGAACGCGCCAGGTCGCACTTCCGCGTTCCAGCGTGGAACGCAGACGTCCGCGCACCGGAAGTGACGCGGACGCCCTGCAGAACGGAGCGCAGCGGTCAGGACAAAGCACAGCTGCGCTCGTTCTGTCATGCATAACGCGGATGGCGTTACAAGTAGTCATAAACAGTGTGGGGGGAATAAATAGAAAATAAAAAAAAAGTGGCTGTGCAGATTGTGCACTAGCTAGGCCCTGAGGCCTGGTAGACAAAAATTGCCCCCGGACTTAGCCAAAAAGTCCTAGCCCTAAAAGGCGCTGTACAAAAGGAAAGCATAATTTAGCGCTGTGACATCCAGTGCCGTCACCAGCAGATGAGCTTCTGCTGGGAGTAATCCCAGTAGAAGCAGCCGGCCGGTGGTGTCCCCTAGATGGGAGTGCAGAATCATGTTTACAGTATATGAGTGATTCTGCACAGGGGCTGCCCTTATCTGATATTATGGAGGAAGATGCCACTCAGCTACTAGCTCCTCCTCCTCTCAAGAATTATGCCTCGTACACACGATCATTTTTCGGCATTAAAAAAACAACGTTTTTCGGCATGTAGAAAAAACAAAGTTTTTCCAACTTCATTATTAAAACGACGTTGCCCACACACCATCCTTTTAAAAAAAAGCTCTAGCAAAGCGCGGTGATGTACAACACGTACGACGGAACTATAAAGGGGAAGTTCCATTCGCCTTTGGGCTGCTTTAGCTGATTCCGTGTTAGTAAAAGACGATTCGCGCTTTTCTGTCTGTTACAGCGTAATGAATGTGCTTACTCCATTATGAACGGTAGTTTTACCAGAACGAGCGCTCCCATCTCATAACTTGCTTCTGAGCATGCGCGGGTTTTTAACGTTGTTTTAGCCCACACACAATCATTTTTTACAACCCGAAAAACGACACTGTTTAAAAACGTTGCTAAAAAATGCAGCATGTTCGGAAAAAAAAATTGTTGTTTTTTAGAACCCGAAAAATGATGTGAAGCCCACACACGATCATTTTAAATGACATTTTTTTCATGCTGAAAAATTATCGTGTGTACGCGGCATTAGAGAAAGCACAAAGGTGACCAGAAACAGAACAAACAAATTCAGCTTCAAGAATTTCCAAAGCTTGGATAGAAATCGAAATGGGAAGTCCTGGTGTTGTTAGCACCGTGTGGTAACTGGCCAGAATTTACTGGTCTTTTTATAATTATGAATGAGTACACACCAGTTCTTACTATTGGAAGCCCTTCTAAATGCTGCTAGTCTACATAGCAAGTGTCTTGCTGAAGGACAGGGACAGCCGGTGTGATAGATAACTAAAAATAGTGCAAACCTAACTTAGTACATGACTCTGTGGCGCAACGGTAGCGCGTCTGACTCCAGATCAGAAGGTTGCGTGTTCAAATCACGTCAGGGTCAATTGTATTTTAAGAAACAGCTACTACATTAAATTTGTTTTAAACTTTATTCTGCACTATAGCCTACGCTAACTTTGTTATTGGAATGACACAACATATTAGGCTACATGTGCAACTGTATTTTCATGAATTTATTTTGAGTGTTTATATATGTTTTTTTGTTTGCTTTTCATGCTTATGGGGCCAAAAGTAGCACAGGAAAATAAATAACTGCCTATTTCCTATTCATATGGAAGCACATTGCATAGGTGTGACCAGGCACCTTAGGCCGCGTACACACGATCAGTCCATCCGATGAGAGCGGTCCTAAGGACCGTTTTCATCGGTTAACCCGATGAAGCTGACCGATGGTCTGATGTGCCTACACACCATCGGCTAAAAAACGATCGTGTTAGAAGGTGGTGACGTTTACGTGTTTTAACACAATGACGTGCTGAAAAAAACGCAGTTCAATGCTTCCGAGCATGCGTCGACTTGATTCTGAGCATGTGCGGCCTTTTAACCGAGGCTTTTGCATACTAAAGATCGGTTTTGACCCATCGGTCAGGCGTCCATCGGTCAAATTTTATAGCAAGTTCTCTTTTTTTTGACCGAAGGATAACTGACCGATGGGGCCCACACACGATCGGTTTGGACCGATGAAACGGTCCTTCAGTCCGTTTTCATTGGTTTTGACTGATCGTGTGTACGCGGCCTTAGACAATAATTGGATTCCCTTTGTTATGCATTGTCATTCAATGGGCGAATGTAACAAATCATATCAGTTTGTATAAGACTAAAACAAATAACGAATAAAATTGTTTTGTTTCGAATTCGTTATTATTATAAAAAAAATCTTATAGATGCAGTCTTACCCATGGGCCTCGATGCATATGACTATGATGAGCAGGGAGATTCTGATCTTCTTAATCTTGCCCTTCCTACTGGCCAGGATGCAGTGATCTATAAGCCCCCATAACACTTCTGGAAGAGTAAGGTCTTCAAACTCTTCCTAAAGCTTAGCAAATTGGTGGTGTATTTTAGGACTAACGGTAAATCTTTCCATACCTTACCCCCCTGCACCGAGAAAGCATGTCCTCCTCGTCTGTTTCCTTACCCTAAAGACAATGACATTTGTTTTTTTTTAAAAGCCTATGGCGTGTGAAACACACTCAAAAAACTCCACCCGGTGCAGAAAAAATGTGCACACACATAAAGAGTGTTCACAAAAACGTGCAGACGGGTGCAACGTCAAGTGGTCCTCCTGTGCAGAAGGGACCCAAACCCTGATCCCCCGGGGCGTTAGGCTCCAGACGGGGACTGAGGTACTGTGGTCCGAGCAACCGAAGCCGACACGGACCTAACTTCCTTGGAGGAACTGCCGAAACAGAACCCTCCAAGTACTAGGTGGGACTCCCCCCCCTTAGGGCGAACTAAGCCAGAAGGCCATGTCCACCCACTCCCAAGACGTTCAGGGCTGGCCCAAGGACCGGCACCCTACTAATCACACAGTGAACAAAACGTGCACAAACAGACAATGACATTTGTTTGTCCAGCTGAACGTAGTGCTCTACTAGGAACATATCATGTGAATTTTTTTCCGGAGATACTCTGGTCCACCTCCATGGACTATCTTATGTAGGGGCAAAACAACTAATCGATTAATCGACAATCGATTATGAAAATAGTTGTCAACTAGTTGGCCTGCATATAGTATGCATTATTTGTTTACATATCAGGAAATACAGTGTAACACACATACAGCTCAGTACACCATCCATACATGTCACTAAGTGCCTGAGAATTTGTGAATGTGAAAGTGTGAGGAGCAATGCCTCATGGGACATGTAGCCCTGGAAGTGAGTGGTTCTAAAGGCAGTCGGTGGACGCTAAGCCTGTTGGTGTAGAGGCGAAAGCCTTCTGATCGGGGCAGAGAGGCATGAGGTCGAAGCTGAAGGGCCGGGACCCTGGCCTTTGGCCTGGATTCGGTGGTGTCTGCCCCAGTCAGTTGTTCGGCGAGGGAACCTTTGCTAATCCTTTCGGGGAGAGGCGGGTAGTACTTTCCGAATGTAATTAGGTGGGAGAGATGGGGGTTGTGGGTAGTAGTCGGCTGCGGCGGGCCCTCCCCAACCTCTTCTGCTACCTTCCTGACTGGGAAGGGTGCTGCCGGCCCGGACCGGGGGTCAGGGTCCGTTGAAAAGCCTGTGGAGATAGTGCCCCTGGAGTGGCAATCCAGGGGTGCCATACATTGCACTGAGTGTTGAGGGGCACTCAACGTGTGGCACCTTAGGTCACTGATCTCCACAAACACCTTTTTGACACCTGCCTCTAGGGCCGAGCCTTTTGGCTAGGACCAGAGGAATTTTTGTTCCTGGCCGGAGGGTCGGCCATCGTATTGCACGGTGGCCACTTTCCACTCACCATTCCCACCTTCCTTTTCCCCCACTTTCTTTTTTATTTTACCCCCTGTTTGTCTTGTTTTGTCACTTTTTCTGTTTGGTGCTGAGCACTTTTAGTGTGGCGAGTAGGGTGCTGGTCCTCGGGCCTGACTCTGAAAGTCTTGGGAGTAGGTGGACATGGCCTTCTGGCTTAGTTCACCTGCTCTCATGGGGTCTCCCTTTGGGGGAGCCTCACCGAGGAGGGTTCTGTTTTGGCAGTCCCTCCGAGGATGTTAGGCCATGTGGTTTCGGCTGCATGGGCCTTAGTGGGGTCCTTGTGGTTTCGGCTGCTTGGACTCCTATACTCTTTTCCCTGCCAGGAGCCTAACGCCCCGGGGGATCAGAGCTGGGTCCTCTTCGGAGGACCATTGACGATGGCACCCGTCACAGTTTTTTGTGTTTCACTCTTTATGTGTGTGCACATTTTTTCCTGCACCGGGTGAAGTTTTTGGGTTGTGTTTTGCACGCCACAGGCTTTTCAATAAAAAAAAAAAAAAGAAGTTTTTTTTACCTTGCTATAGCGGGTGCTCTATACTATACTTTGCAGCTTGCTATTGAGGCACTCTGAAGGCAGGAGGAGCCAGAAGCATCGGTGAGGGACCCCAGAAGTGGAGGATCTGGGCTGCTCTGTGCACTTTAAAGACTCTGTGCAGGGAAGATCAGCATCTGAACCCAGAGAAAGTGGAGGTGATGGAAGGCAATACAATTACTGTAGTTGGTTATTTATATTTACCACTGCATATGGATATTTAAGAATAAATTGCCTTTTTTTACATATTAACTAGATTGTACACCACACTTTTTTTAAGATTATTCGATTAGTCGATTAATCGAAACAATAATCGGCCAACTAATCGATTATGAAAATAATCGTTAGTTGCAGCCCTAATCCTATGCATAAAAAAAAATCTTAAACAGAACCCGCTCGTGGGTTTCTGCCCGTGTTCTCTACCTCCATGGCCAGGGCACGATACGAGCAGATCTTGCGGTTCATTCACTTCAACGACAATGAACTCTGTCATCCTCGTGGAGACCCTGATTTCGATCGGCTGTACAAAATCCACTCATAAACCTTCAACAAACGGTTTGCAGGCTTGTTTACTCCCGATCAAGTTGTCTGCGTTAAGTCCCTGATTACATTTTCTGGCCACTTGTCTTTCAAACAGTATCTTCACAGCAAGCGTGCCAGATATGGGGTCAAGATGTATAAGCTCTGTGACAGGGCAACAGGCTATACATCTAGTTTTATGGTTTATAAGGTAAAAGATAGTCACGTAGAGCCGGAGAATTGACCAGATTACATAGGGATCGCTGGCAAGATAGTGTGGAACTTGGTGCCACCCTTATTCGGAAAGGGGTACCATTTGTATGTGGACAATTATTACACAAGCGTGCCACTTTTTAGTCACTTGTTTGATCATCAAATTGTTGCATGTCGCACATAGCGACCTAATCACAGGGGCTTACCCCAGTGGCTTGTAGATTCCCATCTAAGGCTGGGGGTAAGGCCAGAAGCTGTTACAAAAAAGTGTCGGAATACTTATTTCAATTGGCTTTGCTGAACGCTCATTTGCTATACAGAGCTTTAGGACAGACTGGATCCTTCCCTTAAACTCCAGGAAGATATCATTAGTGTCCTTCTGTATCCAGGTGGTGCTGCACCTCACCATCCCTAATCCAAATGCAGTAAGCCTGCTGCATGAAGGCCCGGATTTCCCACAAGGCCACCGAGGCCAGGCCTCAGGGTGGCAGGGTGCACAGGGGCGGCAGTGGCATGGAGTCCTCTCGCTCGTTAACAAGTGATTGCAGCGATGTCGCTGAAATCACTTGTAAAATGTGTACTCCGTCTGTCCTCCCCTCCCTCCCCCCAATATACCTCTAGCACAGTGCTAGGACTCCTGTTTTGGAGGTGACAGAGTCAATAAAGAGAACCTGTCACCTACAATTGCTATCACACAGGGAATTGTTTTCTCCTGTGTGATAGCAATAAAGTTAAGTGAAAAATAATTGATAAAAAAATAAGAAATAATAATTAAATTAATAAAAAAAAGTAATTAAAAAGTAAAGAATAGGAAAAATAATTGCGGAACCTGGCCTAGGAGCGGCAGGGAGAGAAAATCCGGTCCGGGCTGCATGAGAGGCATTTTCCATATGTCCTCCCTGGTACCCCTACCCAATGAGCCCCCCAAAGAAAATGTTGCGTCTGTAGAAAGCACGTATATAGGCGTGACACCTGTTATTTAGGGATGTATTTAGGTTTTGTGCTGCCCTAGGCCTGACTAAACTTGTGCACCCCCCAAGTTAAACATGACCCACCCCTTCCTGTCAAGGCCACACCCCTTGAGGTTTAAGACCCACCCTGAAATTTTCAAGTGGGGACACTAGTTCTGAGGGCCGGGGGGGGGGGGTGGATTCCCTTAATTTGCCTAGATTTCCTCTCACTTTCTGTTTGACTATGAGACAGGAAGTGAAGGGAAATCTCTGCAATGGGACAGGGATGATAAAAAAAATTGTATCGACGCCCCCCCCCCCCCCTACACACACACACAGTTGCAGAACACCCACATACTGGAAGCAGTGCGGCTGATTTATGGGGGCGCTAAACTAATTTACCTAACAGTGTAGTGCAAGCTGGTGGAGACACTGTCCGTGCTGCACCCTTGCAAAGTGCTGCCTTAGGCCTGGGCCTTGTTGGTCTAGGCCAAGATACAGCATTGCCGTTATTGTCCACACTGTCCTGACAATCCTGGTCTTTGCATTGGTGAATGTTTTGAACGCTACCATACACTAGTGCAGTTTTAGCGTAAGGCACAGCATTCACAGACTAGGACAAACTTTTACATGGTCTCCCAAGATGCCATCGCATTTTGAGAGCCCCTAACCTGGAACTGAACTGTTACAAAAAAAGTGTAAAAAAAGGAGAAAAAAAAATAGTTGTTGTTTTATTGTTCTCTCTCTATTGTTCTGCTCTTTTACTGTATTCTATTCTGCAATGTTTTATTGTTATTATGTTTTATCATGTTTTTTTATTGTTAAACGGGTTGTAAAGGTTTGTTTTTTATTTTCTAAATAGGTTTCTTTAAGCTAGTGCATTGTTGGTTTACTTACCTTTTCCTTCGATTTCGCTTTTACATGTTTTTTTTTTATTTAGTTTTCTTTGTCTGAATTTCTCACTTCCTGTTCCTCTTCAGTAAGCTGTTCTGGCTGACTAACCTTCAGCCAAAAACAGCTCGGATGATGAGGGCAAGTTTACCAAGGAGAAACAGGAAGTGAGAAATTCAGACAAAGAAAAATTTAGAAGGGAAATCGAAGGGAAAATGCACTAGCTTAACCACTTAAGACCCGGACACATACGCTGCTAAATGACCCAAGGTGTTTTTACAATTCGGCGCTGCGTCGCTTTAACAGACAATTGCGCGGTCGTGCGACGTGGCTCCCAAACAAAATTTGCGTCCTTTTCTTCCCACAAATAGAGCTTTCTCTCGGTGGTATTTGATCGCCTCTGCGATTTTAATTTTTTGCACTATAAACTAAAATAGAGTGACAATTTTGAAAAAAATCACTATTTTTTTACTTTTTGTTATAAAAAAAATCAAATAAACTAAATTTTAGTAAAACATTTAGGCCAAAATTAATTCAGCCACATGTCTTTAGTAAAAAAAAAAAATCGCAATAAAAAAAATAGCTACCTAGCGGGAACAGCGACACTAATACAGCGATCAGAAAAATGATCGCTTAGTGATGCTGGCAATAGGGAGGGAAAGGGTTAACTAGGGCAGTGATCAGGGGGTTAAAACTTTATTAGGGGGGGTGGGGGGGCTATCCTGGACCTAACACTAACTGATTTTACACTGCCTGTCACACTGACACTAAATGCAGTGATTAGATCACTGCATTCAGTGACACTGTGACAGGGGGTGGGCGATCACAAGGGGTTAATGTGCCTATGTGAGTGTGTGTCAGTGTTGTGTTGGTGCACACTTACTGTGGATGTCTTCTCTCATCAGCAGCGGTGGGAAACACCGCTGCGATGAGAGGTGACATAATTTCCTCCTTCCTGTGTAAACACAGGAGGAGGAACTGAAACGAAGGGGGAGCGCTCCCATTGGCTGGGAGCGATCGTGGGGGGGGGGCGGAAAACACGGACATCCGCCCGCTCGTCGGCGATCGCTCCCAGAGCCAGTGGGACCCCCGCACGCCGCGGAGGGGGTCCCGATGGGACCCCCGAACCGCACGAAGGCGGGGACGTAAATTTACGCTCCCTTGTGCCTGTACGAGCCATGTTGTGGCCGTAAATGTGCGTGCGGGGGTCCTTAAGTGGTTAAAGGAACCTATTTAGAAAATAAAAAATAAACCTTTACAACCCCTTTAAAAAAAAAATTTCAGTTACGCCATTCAGCTGCAGCATGGATTTATTTATCTTGACAGCAACAGCGTTTGCTCCCACGAAACATTAAGCTGCGACTCCAGTGCTGTAGGAGGCGATTTCACCACCACAGTTGAAAAAAAGAGAATTTATACCGAAGCATGGGGGCAGCAGGGGCGGAGGAGCGATTTGCTCCTAACTTTTGTGGGAGGATGCCCCCATGCTTCGGCATATATATATTTTAGGCACAGATTGCGTTTTTTTTTTTTGTATTTGCTTTGCAGGTATGGCAGGGCTCAAAATTTCAAGTCCTGAGCTACTAGCCAGGCCTCAAGAGTTACTCGCCACCAGTTGCCCCACCTAATTCATACACTGCCCTGCACCTAATTGCACCTGTAAACACACCCTCGTAGATTATCTCGTGGAATGACACTGTTAAATGTTTTATGCAGAATCAAGTTACAAAATTAATATTAATATTAATATTAAAATTAATATTATCAACAACAACTTTAACAAAATAGGACAGGGCACTGGGGGCAGACCAGAGGGACAGGGCACTAGAACTGGGTCTCTTCCCCATTCTCTTGCTGTCTCCTCTGCAACTCTCTCTCTCTCTCTCTCTCTCTCTCTCTCTCTCTCTCTCTCTCTCCCTCCCCTATTCATCTCATCATCAGGAGCCTGTGTGTGTGGCTCCACGCTTGCATGTCCCCACTTCCCTCTTTTATTCAGGCTGGCAGTGAGGAAAGGAGGTCCCATGGCTTAATGAGAATTGTAAGGAGAGCACCTGTGTACTGCTCTGCCTGTGCGCGGCTCACCAGACTACTTTTCCCGAGCATGCACCTTTCCTTTTCGGCCGCCAATCTCATCGGGACTCTAAGTGTAGGCACAGATTGGAGAGAGATTGGTCATGCAGCCCTGTCATCACTCGCCCCCAGCTTAAATCCACTCGCCAAATGCTAGTAGGCGAGTGGAAATTTTGAGGGCTGAGGTATGGTATGTCTTACAGTTATACTGTAATCTTACTTTGTTTTATTGTTAACCATCATTTGCTTAGCAGGTATGCCATTCAGTTGCAGCGCAGATTTATTATTAACAGCGTTTGCTCTCACGATACATAAAGCTGTGACTCCAATGCTGTAGGAGGTGAATTTACCACCACAGTTTAAAAAAGAACATATATGCCGAAGCATGGGGGGAGCAGTGGCGGAGGAGCGGTCTGCTCCTAACTTTTGCGGGAGGATGCCCCAATGCTTTCGCATATATAAATGGTGCATGTATGCCCATCATTAAAAGTGGGTGGATGAAGGGAGGTATTCTAATGGTGGGCCTACCCACCAATCAATCTCTTTTTTTCGTTCAGCCCACAGGCTGCACGAAAAAAAAAAAGATTACAATAAATGCTCAACAAGGACCAGCAACGGACTAGTATGTTGCTGGACTTTGAATGGTTATACCAGAATAATGCCTGAGGGTTTAGGTATCATCTTGGTATCTGTAAAAGTGAGGAGAGTTCTCGCGCCAAATAACAATGGGGGGGGGGGGGGGGTGTGGTAACCTTAAACTAAAGCTGCTCCCTATATAATGCAGAAAACTGGATTAAGACTGTGTACATGTGAAAAAAGGGGCGCTAACTGTTCCTATGTTATACATATATTGTGCGAACATTAAAGTGAACAGTGAATTATGGAACAATAATATTAAGGTGACACAACAATACAAGCAAATTGAACTATGATTAAAGTAAAAATCAAAATCAAAATCAAAATCAAACAAGTGTGGGTTATATAAGTGCAAATAAATTATGGTGAACAGTGAATTGTTGCACAAAGTCCATCAAATAAAAATTAAAATTTGCACGGGTGTGTTGAAATTCAATGGTACTCTTAAACGTGCTGAGTGTTGAATAATCCTTATATAAACCTTCACCAAAGTGCCACCGTTAGTGAGGATAGATGGCTCCTTACCCAGTGTAGTTGACCTATTGCTATGAATAAGGTCAAAATGAGCTCAGGTTGCAGCTGCTGGCCAAGGCGGACTCGATAGTGGACCCAGTGAAAGATGGATTTCATAAAATGAAAGAAGAAGCTTCCATAGTATAAAACCTTTATTTGTATAAAATGACACAACAACAAACAGCCGAGTGGCCTCTTACTTGATATGGTGCCCGTGTGCCCGGCACTGAGGCTGTAGGCTGTGGGTGTTTGTTGTGAGCAGGACGTGGAGAGAGAGATTGAATTCGCTGGTGCAGCCGGCGTGCGTTCCACCGCCGTCGACTCGAAAACCAGGAAGCCGGAAGTAGCAAGTGTTTACGTGCCCAGGTACCGCCTCGACGTACGTTTCGTTATGTCGTCATCAGGAAGCGTACCTGGTGCACGCCAGCACCTGCTTTTAAAGGTCTGTCTATCTGCCCATGGGAGGGATATTTAAATTTAAATTTTGACAACAGCCTCAGTCCCGGTCACTATAGCAACCTATACTATATGGCGGTCACATGCATTATTCGAATAGCAATAATGAAATATCTAAAATATTTGGATCGTCATATATATTCGAATGTCTACTCTCTAAAATTATACAATGTATATTAATATATTCCCATGAATTGTATATTACAAATTTTAAAAATTAATATTAATATATATTGAGCATATAATACTTCTAGCACCAATATACATGATCGTTACAAAATATATATAATCATATTAAATAACATGATGGAATATTTTATTTAAAATATTAAAATACTTAAAATATTAAAATGTGAAGTGGGCTATATGCTCTACATTGGGCTCAACTAGTGACCTGAATTGCTAGTGGTCAGTTAAAAAGCAATTCAGGTCCAATTCTATATTGAGGCCCTGAGGCCTCATAGTTCTGAGGCGATGGATCCACTGGGTTTCATTTTGTGATATAGCTTTCGTCAAGTCTGTTCCACGCCAGTGATTGGTGATTTTGTCTATTCCATAAAATGTCAATAGACCAGGATCTCTATTGTGGAACAGATCAAAATGTCTTGACACGCTATGATCGGGGAACCCCTTAATTATGTTGGCCACATGTTCGTTAATTCGGATTTTTAGTTCTCGAGTAGTGCGGCCTACATATTGGAGTTTGCAGGGACATACCAATACATATGTGACGTACCTGGAATGGCACGTTATTAATGGTTTAATAGTATATTCTTGTTGGGTGACACTTGATTTAAATTTGGTGACCTTTTTTCCTTTCCTATTTGTTTTATTGCATGACCTGCATCTGGTGCAATAATGGAAGCTTGACCCATCAAGAAAAGTTAGAGGTTTTTCCGGAGGGTCTGGTACATTGGCTGCCACCATATTCCTCAGACCCGGTGCTCTTCTATATATAAAAGTCAGATGTGGAGGTAAGATTTTGGCCAAGTCAGTGTCTTGTAATAAAATTGGCCAGTATTCTTTGAATATTTTTTCTATATGTCTGTATTGCCTATGATAGCCAGACAAAAATGGTACATCTTCTTTTCTTGGTATTTTGATCTTATTTTCCAATAAGGATTGTCTGTCAATGCCCAAAACCTCTTGTTGGGCCTTATATATTTTCTTTGGGCTGTATCCTTTTTCTATAAATTTCTTGGTTAGTGTTTCTGACTGGTGTTCATAATCCTCTGTATTATTGCAATTGCGGCGTATCCTCATAAACTGCCCTTTGGGTATAGCACCCAGCCATTTAGGGTGATGGCAACTGGAGGTCGGTACGTATCCATTGCGGTCAGTTGGTTTAAAGTATGTTTTGGTATGAATTTGATTTTGTTTTTTGGTAAGTATGAGATCCAAATAATGGATAGAGGTCTTACTGTACTCAGCGGTGAAGCCGAGACCATATTCGTTGGTATTCATTTTGTTCAAGAATGAATCCAAGGAAAGTTTTGACCCCTCCCATAAAAGTATAATATCATCTATGTATCTACGGTAGTACACCAATGATGGATTATTATCTTTGTAGATGGTTTCCTCTTCCCACCTATTCAATACCAAATTAGCCACACTGGGTGCATACCGTGCCCCCATGGCTACTCCTCGTATTTGATTATAGAAGTTGCCCTGTGCCCAAAAATAATTATTGCCCATGGCTAGTTGTAGTCCTCTAACCAGGAACTTGATTTGGGCTGGGGGTATTTTGGATAGGGATGTTAATGTGTCATGTACCGCTTTAATGGCATCTGGTTGGCGAATATTGGTGTAGAGTGACTCTACATCCACCGTAACCAACCAAATGTTTTCTGACACTGTGAGGGTTGCCAAGGACTTAATGAGGTCTCTACTATCTCTCAAGTAGGATTTACCTTGGGTAACCAGGGGTTGTAAAAAGATGTCCAAATATTCACCTAGCCTGGAGTAGAGTGAACCTATTCCACTAACAATAGGCCTCCCCGGGGGGTGGGTCTTGTTTTTGTGGATTTTGGGGACTATGTATAGGACCGGTGTACGAGGTACTTTGGGAACCAAGTATTGTGCTTCCTTCTCGGTAAGGATAGTTTGGGTTAAACCATCCTTGATCCAAAGGGACAACTCCACCTTGAGTTTACCCACTGGGTCACCCGGAAGAGGTAGGTAGGTGTCAGTGGCACTCAGCAGGCGTTGGATTTCTCCGTAGTAGTCTGCTTTAGTGAGTATAACCACTCCACCACCTTTATCAGCTGGTCGTACCACTATATTTTTGTTTTGTTCTAAGGATTTGATTCCTTCTGATATCATATTTTGATTAGAATGTATATAGGAAGGTTTGATGTCCAAATCTAGAATTTTGCCTTGTACCATATTTTTAAAAACCTCCACATGATGATGGGTCCCCTTTTTGGGGTTAAAGACTGAGCTATTCTTCAGCCCACTATGTTGGAATAATGTATTGGTATTTTGAGATTCATAGATAGGTTGTTGGGAGAAATGTTTTTTGATGTTGAGTTTCCTCACAAATTTCTCAACGTCTATGAAGGTTTCAAATTTATTGAGATTTTTATTGGGAGCGAATTTTAATCCTTGTGACAGTACTGTTATTTCTGCTCGAGAAAGGTCTACACCTGCCAAATTAAATATTCCTTCTCCTACTTGTCCCTGGGTCTTTTTCTTTCTGGTTCCCCCTCTTTTGCCTCTAGGCCTATATGTTCTTGTTGTGGCTGTGGGGCTATGGTGGGGATCTTGTAGGGCTCGTTCCAGCCTCTCCATTCCCCCCCCGGTTGTTGTCCGTAATTTTGGGCATTTTGCTTGCCTCTATGGTTGCCCCTTGCTTTGCCTCTAGGGGGTCTAGAAGCAAACGGTGGTGGACCCTGATGGTAGTAGGTATAGTTGTAGTCCATTGGGCGATTGTCCAATGGGGCATACCTGTTATGTGTGGGTGCTAAATAGGGAGTGGGGTATTGGTTGTAGGGGGGCCCCACAGGGTAACCACCTTGTGGTGGAAATGGTGGTGGTGGCCCCCTTCCCCCCTGGTGTGGTCCTTGAAATGTATTGGTGTGTTTGGTTTTTTTAGGGGTGGAGGATTTGGTCTTTATCTTGTTGGTTGCTAGAGTGACCAGGTTGTGTACTTCTGAATCTCTCTCCATAGAAGATTCCTTAGAACTAATGGTGTCAGTTTTGATCTGCCACTTATAGACTTTTCCTTCTTGATAGTCCTTTATATCCCTATGATATTTTTTAAGTTTTTTATTTTTAATGTTGGTATCATATTTTGTTAGATGGATTTGTAAGGTCTGTGCCTTTTCCAAATATTCTTTGGTTTCCATATATGGTGCCATAGATGTTTTAAGATCTACTATATGGGTTTGTGTGATGGCATTTTTGGTTTTGCGTCTTCTAATCATCAATTGCATGAGTTTCTGTTCGCATGCATTGAAAAATTGGAACCATTCATCCGCTAATGTGAGATCTTCCAAACCATCATTAGGGTAAACGTCCCATCTGAGTCTCCTTGGTGTTAGGTTTTTTAGGATGTACATCTCAAAGGATGCTATATCCCACCAAGCCCTAATCTGTTTTTCCATATTGAATTGGAGCTGTTTGAAGCTTCTATCAATATCTATGTTGGGGCTGGGTTGTTGCTGAAATATGTGCTCAATGTTGGTCTGTCGGCCTTCCATAAAATTGAATATATCCATGGCTGCGAAAAAAAGGGCTACAGGTAGCCTAGAATATGTAAAAGTGAGGAGAGTTCTCGCGCCAAATAACAATGGGGGGGGGGGGGGGGTGTGGTAACCTTAAACTAAAGCTGCTCCCTATATAATGCAGAAAACTGGATTAAGACTGTGTACATGTGAAAAAAGGGGCGCTAACTGTTCCTATGTTATACATATATTGTGCGAACATTAAAGTGAACAGTGAATTATGGAACAATAATATTAAGGTGACACAACAATACAAGCAAATTGAACTATGATTAAAGTAAAAATCAAAATCAAAATCAAAATCAAACAAGTGTGGGTTATATAAGTGCAAATAAATTATGGTGAACAGTGAATTGTTGCACAAAGTCCATCAAATAAAAATTAAAATTTGCACGGGTGTGTTGAAATTCAATGGTACTCTTAAACGTGCTGAGTGTTGAATAATCCTTATATAAACCTTCACCAAAGTGCCACCGTTAGTGAGGATAGATGGCTCCTTACCCAGTGTAGTTGACCTATTGCTATGAATAAGGTCAAAATGAGCTCAGGTTGCAGCTGCTGGCCAAGGCGGACTCGATAGTGGACCCAGTGAAAGATGGATTTCATAAAATGAAAGAAGAAGCTTCCATAGTATAAAACCTTTATTTGTATAAAATGACACAACAACAAACAGCCGAGTGGCCTCTTACTTGATATGGTGCCCGTGTGCCCGGCACTGAGGCTGTAGGCTGTGGGTGTTTGTTGTGAGCAGGACGTGGAGAGAGAGATTGAATTCGCTGGTGCAGCCGGCGTGCGTTCCACCGCCGTCGACTCGAAAACCAGGAAGCCGGAAGTAGCAAGTGTTTACGTGCCCAGGTACCGCCTCGACGTACGTTTCGTTATGTCGTCATCAGGAAGCGTACCTGGTGCACGCCAGCACCTGCTTTTAAAGGTCTGTCTATCTGCCCATGGGAGGGATATTTAAATTTAAATTTTGACAACAGCCTCAGTCCCGGTCACTATAGCAACCTATACTATATGGCGGTCACATGCATTATTCGAATAGCAATAATGAAATATCTAAAATATTTGGATCGTCATATATATTCGAATGTCTACTCTCTAAAATTATACAATGTATATTAATATATTCCCATGAATTGTATATTACAAATTTTAAAAATTAATATTAATATATATTGAGCATATAATACTTCTAGCACCAATATACATGATCGTTACAAAATATATATAATCATATTAAATAACATGATGGAATATTTTATTTAAAATATTAAAATACTTAAAATATTAAAATGTGAAGTGGGCTATATGCTCTACATTGGGCTCAACTAGTGACCTGAATTGCTAGTGGTCAGTTAAAAAGCAATTCAATTACCGAGAAGGAAGCACAATACTTGGTTCCCAAAGTACCTCGTACACCGGTCCTATACATAGTCCCCAAAATCCACAAAAACAAGACCCACCCCCCGGGGAGGCCTATTGTTAGTGGAATAGGTTCACTCTACTCCAGGCTAGGTGAATATTTGGACATCTTTTTACAACCCCTGGTTACCCAAGGTAAATCCTACTTGAGAGATAGTAGAGACCTCATTAAGTCCTTGGCAACCCTCACAGTGTCAGAAAACATTTGGTTGGTTACGGTGGATGTAGAGTCACTCTACACCAATATTCGCCAACCAGATGCCATTAAAGCGGTACATGACACATTAACATCCCTATCCAAAATACCCCCAGCCCAAATCAAGTTCCTGGTTAGAGGACTACAACTAGCCATGGGCAATAATTATTTTTGGGCACAGGGCAACTTCTATAATCAAATACGAGGAGTAGCCATGGGGGCACGGTATGCACCCAGTGTGGCTAATTTGGTATTGAATAGGTGGGAAGAGGAAACCATCTACAAAGATAATAATCCATCATTGGTGTACTACCGTAGATACATAGATGATATTATACTTTTATGGGAGGGGTCAAAACTTTCCTTGGATTCATTCTTGAACAAAATGAATACCAACGAATATGGTCTCGGCTTCACCGCTGAGTACAGTAAGACCTCTATCCATTATTTGGATCTCATACTTACCAAAAAACAAAATCAAATTCATACCAAAACATACTTTAAACCAACTGACCGCAATGGATACGTACCGACCTCCAGTTGCCATCACCCTAAATGGCTGGGTGCTATACCCAAAGGGCAGTTTATGAGGATACGCCGCAATTGCAATAATACAGAGGATTATGAACACCAGTCAGAAACACTAACCAAGAAAATTATAGAAAAAGGATACAGCCCAAAGAAAATATATAAGGCCCAACAAGAGGTTTTGGGCATTGACAGACAATCCTTATTGGAAAATAAGATCAAAATACCAAGAAAAGAAGATGTACCATTTTTGTCTGGCTATCATAGGCAATACAGACATATAGAAAAAATATTCAAAGAATACTGGCCAATTTTATTACAAGACACTGACTTGGCCAAAATCTTACCTCCACATCCGACTTTTATATATAGAAGAGCACCGGGTCTGAGGAATATGGTGGCAGCCAATGTACCAGACCCTCCGGAAAAACCTCTAACTTTTCTTGATGGGTCAAGCTTCCATTATTGCACCAGATGCAGGTCATGCAATAAAACAAATAGGAAAGGAAAAAAGGTCACCAAATTTAAATCAAGTGTCACCCAACAAGAATATACTATTAAACCATTAATAACGTGCCATTCCAGGTACGTCACATATGTATTGGTATGTCCCTGCAAACTCCAATATGTAGGCCGCACTACTCGAGAACTAAAAATCCGAATTAACGAACATGTGGCCAACATAATTAAGGGGTTCCCCGATCATAGCGTGTCAAGACATTTTGATCTGTTCCACAATAGAGATCCTGGTCTATTGACATTTTATGGAATAGACAAAATCACCAATCACTGGCGTGGAACAGACTTGACGAAAGCTATATCACAAAATGAAACCCAGTGGATCCATCGCCTCAGAACTATGAGGCCTCAGGGCCTCAATATAGAATTGGACCTGAATTGCTTTTTAACTGACCACTAGCAATTCAGGTCACTAGTTGAGCCCAATGTAGAGCATATAGCCCACTTCACATTTTAATATTTTAAGTATTTTAATATTTTAAATAAAATATTCCATCATGTTATTTAATATGATTATATATATTTTGTAACGATCATGTATATTGGTGCTAGAAGTATTATATGCTCAATATATATTAATATTAATTTTTAAAATTTGTAATATACAATTCATGGGAATATATTAATATACATTGTATAATTTTAGAGAGTAGACATTCGAATATATATGACGATCCAAATATTTTAGATATTTCATTATTGCTATTCGAATAATGCATGTGACCGCCATATAGTATAGGTTGCTATAGTGACCGGGACTGAGGCTGTTGTCAAAATTTAAATTTAAATATCCCTCCCATGGGCAGATAGACAGACCTTTAAAAGCAGGTGCTGGCGTGCACCAGGTACGCTTCCTGATGACGACATAACGAAACGTACGTCGAGGCGGTACCTGGGCACGTAAACACTTGCTACTTCCGGCTTCCTGGTTTTCGAGTCGACGGCGGTGGAACGCACGCCGGCTGCACCAGCGAATTCAATCTCTCTCTCCACGTCCTGCTCACAACAAACACCCACAGCCTACAGCCTCAGTGCCGGGCACACGGGCACCATATCAAGTAAGAGGCCACTCGGCTGTTTGTTGTTGTGTCATTTTATACAAATAAAGGTTTTATACTATGGAAGCTTCTTCTTTCATTTTATGAAATCCATCTTTCACTGGGTCCACTATCGAGTCCGCCTTGGCCAGCAGCTGCAACCTGAGCTCATTTTGACCTTATTCATAGCAATAGGTCAACTACACTGGGTAAGGAGCCATCTATCCTCACTAACGGTGGCACTTTGGTGAAGGTTTATATAAGGATTATTCAACACTCAGCACGTTTAAGAGTACCATTGAATTTCAACACACCCGTGCAAATTTTAATTTTTATTTGATGGACTTTGTGCAACAATTCACTGTTCACCATAATTTATTTGCACTTATATAACCCACACTTGTTTGATTTTGATTTTGATTTTGATTTTTACTTTAATCATAGTTCAATTTGCTTGTATTGTTGTGTCACCTTAATATTATTGTTCCATAATTCACTGTTCACTTTAATGTTCGCACAATATATGTATAACATAGGAACAGTTAGCGCCCCTTTTTTCACATGTACACAGTCTTAATCCAGTTTTCTGCATTATATAGGGAGCAGCTTTAGTTTAAGGTTACCACACCCCCCCCCCCCCCCATTGTTATTTGGCGCGAGAACTCTCCTCACTTTTACATATTCTAGGCTACCTGTAGCCCTTTTTTTTCGCAGCCATGGATATATTCAATTTTATGGAAGGCCGACAGACCAACATTGAGCACATATTTCAGCAACAACCCAGCCCCAACATAGATATTGATAGAAGCTTCAAACAGCTCCAATTCAATATGGAAAAACAGATTAGGGCTTGGTGGGATATAGCATCCTTTGAGATGTACATCCTAAAAAACCTAACACCAAGGAGACTCAGATGGGACGTTTACCCTAATGATGGTTTGGAAGATCTCACATTAGCGGATGAATGGTTCCAATTTTTCAATGCATGCGAACAGAAACTCATGCAATTGATGATTAGAAGACGCAAAACCAAAAATGCCATCACACAAACCCATATAGTAGATCTTAAAACATCTATGGCACCATATATGGAAACCAAAGAATATTTGGAAAAGGCACAGACCTTACAAATCCATCTAACAAAATATGATACCAACATTAAAAATAAAAAACTTAAAAAATATCATAGGGATATAAAGGACTATCAAGAAGGAAAAGTCTATAAGTGGCAGATCAAAACTGACACCATTAGTTCTAAGGAATCTTCTATGGAGAGAGATTCAGAAGTACACAACCTGGTCACTCTAGCAACCAACAAGATAAAGACCAAATCCTCCACCCCTAAAAAAACCAAACACACCAATACATTTCAAGGACCACACCAGGGGGGAAGGGGGCCACCACCACCATTTCCACCACAAGGTGGTTACCCTGTGGGGCCCCCCTACAACCAATACCCCACTCCCTATTTAGCACCCACACATAACAGGTATGCCCCATTGGACAATCGCCCAATGGACTACAACTATACCTACTACCATCAGGGTCCACCACCGTTTGCTTCTAGACCCCCTAGAGGCAAAGCAAGGGGCAACCATAGAGGCAAGCAAAATGCCCAAAATTACGGACAACAACCGGGGGGGGAATGGAGAGGCTGGAACGAGCCCTACAAGATCCCCACCATAGCCCCACAGCCACAACAAGAACATATAGGCCTAGAGGCAAAAGAGGGGGAACCAGAAAGAAAAAGACCCAGGGACAAGTAGGAGAAGGAATATTTAATTTGGCAGGTGTAGACCTTTCTCGAGCAGAAATAACAGTACTGTCACAAGGATTAAAATTCGCTCCCAATAAAAATCTCAATAAATTTGAAACCTTCATAGACGTTGAGAAATTTGTGAGGAAACTCAACATCAAAAAACATTTCTCCCAACAACCTATCTATGAATCTCAAAATACCAATACATTATTCCAACATAGTGGGCTGAAGAATAGCTCAGTCTTTAACCCCAAAAAGGGGACCCATCATCATGTGGAGGTTTTTAAAAATATGGTACAAGGCAAAATTCTAGATTTGGACATCAAACCTTCCTATATACATTCTAATCAAAATATGATATCAGAAGGAATCAAATCCTTAGAACAAAACAAAAATATAGTGGTACGACCAGCTGATAAAGGTGGTGGAGTGGTTATACTCACTAAAGCAGACTACTACGGAGAAATCCAACGCCTGCTGAGTGCCACTGACACCTACCTACCTCTTCCGGGTGACCCAGTGGGTAAACTCAAGGTGGAGTTGTCCCTTTGGATCAAGGATGGTTTAACCCAAACTATCCTTACCGAGAAGGAAGCACAATACTTGGTTCCCAAAGTACCTCGTACACCGGTCCTATACATAGTCCCCAAAATCCACAAAAACAAGACCCACCCCCCGGGGAGGCCTATTGTTAGTGGAATAGGTTCACTCTACTCCAGGCTAGGTGAATATTTGGACATCTTTTTACAACCCCTGGTTACCCAAGGTAAATCCTACTTGAGAGATAGTAGAGACCTCATTAAGTCCTTGGCAACCCTCACAGTGTCAGAAAACATTTGGTTGGTTACGGTGGATGTAGAGTCACTCTACACCAATATTCGCCAACCAGATGCCATTAAAGCGGTACATGACACATTAACATCCCTATCCAAAATACCCCCAGCCCAAATCAAGTTCCTGGTTAGAGGACTACAACTAGCCATGGGCAATAATTATTTTTGGGCACAGGGCAACTTCTATAATCAAATACGAGGAGTAGCCATGGGGGCACGGTATGCACCCAGTGTGGCTAATTTGGTATTGAATAGGTGGGAAGAGGAAACCATCTACAAAGATAATAATCCATCATTGGTGTACTACCGTAGATACATAGATGATATTATACTTTTATGGGAGGGGTCAAAACTTTCCTTGGATTCATTCTTGAACAAAATGAATACCAACGAATATGGTCTCGGCTTCACCGCTGAGTACAGTAAGACCTCTATCCATTATTTGGATCTCATACTTACCAAAAAACAAAATCAAATTCATACCAAAACATACTTTAAACCAACTGACCGCAATGGATACGTACCGACCTCCAGTTGCCATCACCCTAAATGGCTGGGTGCTATACCCAAAGGGCAGTTTATGAGGATACGCCGCAATTGCAATAATACAGAGGATTATGAACACCAGTCAGAAACACTAACCAAGAAATTTATAGAAAAAGGATACAGCCCAAAGAAAATATATAAGGCCCAACAAGAGGTTTTGGGCATTGACAGACAATCCTTATTGGAAAATAAGATCAAAATACCAAGAAAAGAAGATGTACCATTTTTGTCTGGCTATCATAGGCAATACAGACATATAGAAAAAATATTCAAAGAATACTGGCCAATTTTATTACAAGACACTGACTTGGCCAAAATCTTACCTCCACATCCGACTTTTATATATAGAAGAGCACCGGGTCTGAGGAATATGGTGGCAGCCAATGTACCAGACCCTCCGGAAAAACCTCTAACTTTTTTTGATGGGTCAAGCTTCCATTATTGCACCAGATGCAGGTCATGCAATAAAACAAATAGGAAAGGAAAAAAGGTCACCAAATTTAAATCAAGTGTCACCCAACAAGAATATACTATTAAACCATTAATAACGTGCCATTCCAGGTACGTCACATATGTATTGGTATGTCCCTGCAAACTCCAATATGTAGGCCGCACTACTCGAGAACTAAAAATCCGAATTAACGAACATGTGGCCAACATAATTAAGGGGTTCCCCGATCATAGCGTGTCAAGACATTTTGATCTGTTCCACAATAGAGATCCTGGTCTATTGACATTTTATGGAATAGACAAAATCACCAATCACTGGCGTGGAACAGACTTGACGAAAGCTATATCACAAAATGAAACCCAGTGGATCCATCGCCTCAGAACTATGAGGCCTCAGGGCCTCAATATAGAATTGGACCTGAATTGCTTTTTAACTGACCACTAGCAATTCAGGTCACTAGTTGAGCCCAATGTAGAGCATATAGCCCACTTCACATTTTAATATTTTAAGTATTTTAATATTTTAAATAAAATATTCCATCATGTTATTTAATATGATTATATATATTTTGTAACGATCATGTATATTGGTGCTAGAAGTATTATATGCTCAATATATATTAATATTAATTTTTAAAATTTGTAATATACAATTCATGGGAATATATTAATATACATTGTATAATTTTAGAGAGTAGACATTCGAATATATATGACGATCCAAATATTTTAGATATTTCATTATTGCTATTCGAATAATGCATGTGACCGCCATATAGTATAGGTTGCTATAGTGACCGGGACTGAGGCTGTTGTCAAAATTTAAATTTAAATATCCCTCCCATGGGCAGATAGACAGACCTTTAAAAGCAGGTGCTGGCGTGCACCAGGTACGCTTCCTGATGACGACATAACGAAACGTACGTCGAGGCGGTACCTGGGCACGTAAACACTTGCTACTTCCGGCTTCCTGGTTTTCGAGTCGACGGCGGTGGAACGCACGCCGGCTGCACCAGCGAATTCAATCTCTCTCTCCACGTCCTGCTCACAACAAACACCCACAGCCTACAGCCTCAGTGCCGGGCACACGGGCACCATATCAAGTAAGAGGCCACTCGGCTGTTTGTTGTTGTGTCATTTTATACAAATAAAGGTTTTATACTATGGAAGCTTCTTCTTTCATTTTATGAAATCCATCTTTCACTGGGTCCACTATCGAGTCCGCCTTGGCCAGCAGCTGCAACCTGAGCTCATTTTGACCTTATTCATAGCAATAGGTCAACTACACTGGGTAAGGAGCCATCTATCCTCACTAACGGTGGCACTTTGGTGAAGGTTTATATAAGGATTATTCAACACTCAGCACGTTTAAGAGTACCATTGAATTTCAACACACCCGTGCAAATTTTAATTTTTATTTGATGGACTTTGTGCAACAATTCACTGTTCACCATAATTTATTTGCACTTATATAACCCACACTTGTTTGATTTTGATTTTGATTTTGATTTTTACTTTAATCATAGTTCAATTTGCTTGTATTGTTGTGTCACCTTAATATTATTGTTCCATAATTCACTGTTCACTTTAATGTTCGCACAATATATGTATAACATAGGAACAGTTAGCGCCCCTTTTTTCACATGTACACATATCATCTTGGTATCATTCTCTTCAGCCAGAGGTGGGCTTTCATGTAAAATACATCCTAGCAGTTAATTAGCCTCTAGAATGCTTTTACAAGCAGTGGGAGGGAATGTCCCCCCACCGTCTTCCATGGTTTTCTCTGGCCCTCCTGTCCCAACAGGGAACCTGAGAATGCAGCCGGTGGTTCCATAGAACCTGGAAGCTACAAGGATTTTATGACTTAGATTTCGCTGGATATAAACAGCGCCATTGGGAAATTAGGAAAGCATTTTATCACACCGATCTTGGTGTGGCCAGATGCTTTGAGGGCAGAGGAGAGATCTAGGGTCTAATAGACCCCAATTTTATCAAAAAAAGAGTACCTGTCACTAGGGTTGTCCCGATACCACTTTTTTAGGACCGAGTACAAGTACCGATACTTTTTTTCAAGTAGTCGCCGATACCGAATACCGATACTTTTTTTAAACGTGTCCCTAAATGCAGCCATGTCCCCCACATATTGCAGGCATGTCATGTCCCCCACATATCCAGCCATGTCATGTCCCCCACATATTGCAGCCATGCCCCCCACATATTGCAGCCATGTCATGTCCCCCACATATTGCAGCCATGTCCTGTCCCCCACATATTGCAGCCATGTCATGTCCCCCACATATTGCAGCCATGTCATGTCCCCCATATATTGCAGCCATGTCATGTTCCCCACATATTGCAGCCATGTCATGTCCCCCATATTGCAGCCATGTCATGTCCCCCACATATTGCAGCCATGTCATGTCCCCTACATATTGCAGCCATGTCCTGTGCCCCATATTGCAGCCATGTCATGTTCCCCATACCTCCAGCTCCTCTGATTTTTCCCGCCGCCGCCGCTGCTGCTGGGTTAATCCCCGTGCAAAACAGCGAGCATTACAAGTTTTCGTTGGTAAACTTGTAATACCCGCGGCGCCATGTATAGACAGGCGATTGTACGGATCCGTTTAATTGCGAGCAAGGGGGGAGTGTCTATGCACGTATCCGTGTATAGACACTCCCCCCTTGCTCGCGATTGGATGGATCCGTTCAATCGCGTGTTTATACATGGTGCCGCGGTTATTACAAGTTTACCATCGAAAACTTGTAAATGCCCGCTGTGTTGCACGGGGATAAGCGGCGGGCGGCAAGCGGCGGGGGGGGGGGGGGAGTATTCTATTTCGGTATCGGGGGTATTTGCGGGAGTACAAGTACTCCCGCAAATACTCGGAATCGGTCCCGATACCGATACTGGTATCGGTATCGGGACAACCCTACCTGTCACTACCTATTGCTATCATAGGGGGATATTTAAATTCCCTAAAAGTCAGTTTCCCCATCAGATGCAGCCAGTTTCCCCCTTAGATGCAGCCAGTTTCCCCCTCAGATGCAGCCAGTTTCCCCCTCAGATGCAGCCAGTTTCCCCCTCAGATGCAGCCAGTTTCCCCCTCAGATGCAGCCAGTTTCCCCATCAGATGCAGCCAGTTTCCCCCTCAGATGTAGCCATTTTGCCCCCCCCTGCCTAGCCTGACACTTACCTTTCTCTGGTCAGCGCCGTCCTCCTCCACGCTCCCTCAGAGTCCTCGATGTCTTCTCTAGTCCTCTAGTCATCTCTGCTATGATTGGATGCCTGGTGTCCAAACGCAGCGCCTGTCGCTTCAGCCAATCAGGAGACCGGTAACCAGACTCGGTGCACCTGATTGACTGAGAGGCGGGTCAGTGTTAGGGAAGCGATTCCCTAAAACCTCGTACACACGACCGGTTTTCCTGGCAGGAAAACTGCCGTGAGAGCTTTTGGCTGGGAACCCCGGCCGTGTGTATGCTCCCTAGCAGTTTTCCTGGCAGAGTGTTTCCTGTCGAGAAATCCAGTCATCTGTATACTTACCTGAAGGGGAAATAAACCGTGCATGCTCAATAACAATTTGATACATAAGAACCTATAAGTGCAGCCTTTCAGTGCCCATCAGTTTCGCCTATCAGTGCCCAGCAGTGTCACCCACGAGTGCCCTATCAATGCCCATCAGTGCTGCATATCAGTGCCCATCGTCAGTGCCACCTCATTGGTGTCGCCTTATCACTGCCCGTCAGTGAAGGAGAAAACATACCTATTTACAAAATGTTTTAACGAAAAAATAAAAATTAGAAATTTTTGGTCTTTTTTTAATTGTTTAGCAACAAAATAAAAACCGCAGAGGTGAACAAATACCACCAAAAGAAAGTTCTATTTGTGGGAACAAAATGATAAAAATTCTGTTTGGGTAAAGTGTAGCATGACCGCGCAATTGTTATTGAACCACTTGCCGCCCGCCAATGACAGATTGACGTCGGCAAAGTGGTTTGAATATCCTGACTGGATGTCATATGACGTCCTCGGGATATTGAGCCGCTGCGTGCCCCCAGGGGCGCGCATTGCGGTGATCATTGTTGCAGAGTGTCAGTCTGACCCCCCGCAACACCGATCTAGGCAAAGATTTACCACGTGATCAGCCGTGTCCAGTCACGGCTGATCACGATGTAAACAGGAAAATCCGGTTAATAATTATCAGCGCAGCCCCCCCCCCCCCACTGGACCACCAGGGATGCCACTAGACCACCAGGGATGCCCTCAACAGATGCCACCAGGGATGCCCATCTAGACCACTAGGGGTGACAAACACAAAAAAGGATGCCTATCAGTGCCCACAATGGATGCCAATCAGTGCCCACAATGGGCATCACTGATTGGCAGGCATTGTTTGGCACTGATTGGCATCCATTAGTACAACACATACATTAGTGCCACATATAAGTGCCCATCTATGCCCATCCATGCCGCCTATCAGTGCCCATCCATGCCGCCTATCAGTGCCCATCCATGCCGCCTATCAGTGCCCATCCATGCCGCCTATCTGTGTCCATCCATGCCGCCTATCTGTGTCCATCCATGCCGCCTATCTGTGTCCATCCATGCCGCCTATCTGTGTCCATCCATGCCGCCTATCTGTGTCCATCCATGCCGCCTATCTGTGTCCATCCATGCCACCTATCTGTGTCCATCCATGCCGCCTATCTGTGTCCATCCATGCCACCTATCCGTGCCCATCCGTGCCGCATATCCATGCCAATCCGTGCCACCTATCAGTGCCGCATATTAGTGCCCATCAATGCCACAACATCAGTGCCACCTCATCGATGCCCATCAGTGCTGCCTTATCAGTGCCCATCAGTGAAGGAGAAAACATACTTATTTACAATGTTTTATAACAGAAACAAAAAAAAAACATTTTTTTTTTTTAAATTTTCAGTCATTTGTTTTTGCAGAAAATAAAAATCGCAGAGGTGATCAAATACTACCAAAATAAAGCTCCATTTGTGGGAACAAAATGATAAAAGTATAGTTTGGGTGCAGTGTAGCACAACCGCGCAATTGTCATTCAAAGTGCAACAGCGCTAAAAGCTAAAAATTGCTCTGGGTGGGAAGGTGTATAAGTGCCCAGTATGGAAGGGGTTAAACAGCGACAGCGCTGAAAGCTGAAACTTGGCTTGTGCAGGAAAGTGTTTAAGTGCCTGGTATGGAAGGGGTTAAGCCTGTGCATTGTTCATTCACTAACCTTTTTCGTCCATTTCCCTAAATGTTTTTTTTTTCTTTGTCTGCATTTCTCACTTCCTGTTCCACCTCAGTAAGCTTGCCCCCATCACCCGAGCCGTTCTGGCTGGGGGTTGGTCAGCCTGCTCGCCCCCTCCCTTGTGACTACATCCCTACGTTCACAAGCATTGGAGGAAGGGGAGCATTGGGCGTGTCTGAGACGCTGTAGCTCCGCCTCCTGTGCCTTGTTATTGTACTGAATGGACATCTAAGCAGCACATCCCGCCTTAACTCCGCCCCCTTACTTGCTGCATTGAGAGTTGGAATCAGGATCGTCTGCTCGGCTGCAGAGTTTGTTTGAGAGGACAGAAGGAACCAGGAAACGTTATAAACACCAAGGTAATGTTGGAGCAAGAGTCCTCATAGACTATACATTGCATGGCATTTATAATATAGGGAATGTATGTAGAGCAATGTTTACTGTAATCACTCACCATCATGCATTGTGTGTGTCTTCCTCTTCCTGTACAACACAAACACCCCCTCCCCCCACAACATTGCCTAAGACATGGGTTCTCAACCTGTGTTCTTCCAACTGGTGTGGAACTACAAGTCCCATCATGCCTCTGTCTGTGGGAATCACGCTTGGAACTGTCAGCCTTGCAATGCATCATGGGAGTTGTAGTTTCACAAAAGCTGAAGGCACACAGGTTTGAGACCCCATGGCTCAGGGGTAGGCAACCTGTTGCAGAACTACAAGTCCCATCATGCTTCTGTCTATGGGAATCATGCTTGGAACTGTCAGCCTTGCAATGCATCATGGGACTTGTAGTTTCACAACAGCTGGAGGGACACAGATTTCAGACCCCATGGCCCCAGGGGAAGGCAACCTGTTGCACTCCAGCTGTTGCAGAACTACAAGTCACATCATGCCTCTGGGAGTAATTGTAACTGCCAGCCTTGCAATGCCTCTTGGGAAATGTAGTTCCACAACAGCTGGATGGCCACAGGTTGCCTACCTCTGGCCTAAGCCATCCCATTTCTTGTTCACACATTTCTCCCTTCTCCATCTATTCATCACATTTCTTGTTCACACATCCCTCTGTCACATTTCTCTCTTCTCCATCCCTCCATCCCATTTCTCTCTTCTCCATCCCTTCATCCCATTTCTCTCTTCTCCATAATTTCATCACATTTCATGTTCACACATCCCTTCATCTAATTTCTCTTTTCTCATCCCTTCATCACATTTCTTGTTCACACATCCCTTTGTCACATTTCTCTCTTCATCCATCCATCACATTTCTTGTTCGCACACACCCCTGTCTCATTTCTCCATCCATTCATCACATTTCTTGTTCACACACCCTTCCGTCACATGTCTCTCTTATCCATTCATCACCTTTCTCTCTTCTCCATCTCTCCATCTAATTTCTCTCTTCTCATCTCTTCATCACATTTCTTGTTCACACTTCCCTTTGTCACATTTCTCTCTTCTCCATCGCATTTCTCTCTTCATCCATTCATCACATTTTTTGTTCACACATCCCTCTGTCTCAATTCTCCATCTATCACATTTCTTGTTCACACACACCCCTGTCTAATTTCTCCATCCATTCATTACATTTCTTGTTCACACATCCCTCTGTCTAATTTATCTTTTCTCCACCCATTCATCATTCTTGTTCACACACCCTTCCGTCACATGTCTCTCTTATCCATCCCTTCATCACATTTCTTGTTCAAACGTCCCTCCATCTCATTTCTTCCTTCTCCATCCATTCATCTAATTTCTTGTTCACACATCCCTCCATCTCATTTTTCTCTTCTCCAACTCTTCATCACATTTCTTGTTTACACACCCCTCTGTCACATTTCTCCCTTCTCCATTCTTTCATCTAATTTCTTGTTCACACATCCCTCCATCTCATTTTTCTCTTCTCCAACTCTTCATCCCATTTCTTGTTCCCCCCCCCCCCCCCCTCTGTCACATTTCTCCCTTCTCCATTCTTTCATCCCATTTCTTGTTCACACATCCCTCCATCTCATTTTTCTCTTCTCCAACTCTTCATCCCATTTCTTGTTCCCCCCCCCCCCCTCTGTCACATTTCTCCCTTCTCCATTCTTTCATCCCATTTCTTGTTCACACATCCCTCTGTCTTATTTATTCCTTCTGCATCCCTTCATCACATTTCTCACTTCTTCATCACATTTCTCTCTTCTCCATCCCTTCATCACATTTCTCTCTTCTCCATCCCTTCATCACATTTCTCGTTCACACATCCCTCCATCTCATTTCTCTTTTCAACCCATTCATCCAATTTCTTGTTCACACATCCCTCTGTCACATTTCTCCCTTCCTCATCCATTCATCACATTTCTTGTTCACACATCCCTCTGTCTCATTTCTCTCTTCTCTATTAGGGATGAGCGTTGAGTTTGACTCGAACATTGCCTGTTAGCCGAACAGCGAACAATTTGGGGTGTTCGCGGCAAATACGAAAAGCCGCAGAACACCCTTTTAAAGTCTATGGGAGAAATCAAAAGTGCTAATTTTAAAGGGTAATATACAAGTTATTGTCCTAAAAAGTGTTTGGGGACCCGGGTCCTGCCCCAGGGGACATGTATTAAAGCAAAAACAGTTTTCAAAACTGCATTTTTTTGGGAGCAGTGATTTTAATAATGCTTAAAGTGGAACAATTAAACTGAAATATTTCTAGGGCAGTTGCTGTATTCTAACTGGCCGTTAATTAACGGCCTGTCAGAATCGCGCTCCCGCGCGCCTCCTGAGGCGCGCACACGGGAACATCCGTGACCGCCGGGTCCAGAGGACCCGGCGCATCACGGATCACGGTAAATCGCCGCTGATAGCGGCGGTTTACCACGTGATCGCTCCGTCCAATGACGGAGCGATCACTTGTCAACAGAGCGGCGTCATGTGCTGACGCCGGTTCCTCCCTCCTCTCTCTGTACCGATCGGTACAGTGTGAGAGGAGAGGGGAGGGAGCGGATGGCAGCGCCAGTGCTGCGGGCTGGATCTGTGACAAATGTAGTCACAGATCCATCCATCCCTCCCTCCCTGCTCAGCCATCCCTGCTGCATATACTCTGCAATACTCTGGGCAATACTCACCTGGGCATACTCGGCAATACTCAGGCATACTCTGGCAATACTCTGGGCAATACTCTGGGCAATACTCTGCCAATACTCTGGGCAATACTCTGCCAATACTCTGGGCATACTCTGCCAATACTCTGGGCATACTCTGGCAATACTCTGGGCATACTCTGCCAATACTCTGGGCATACTCTGCCAATACTCTGGGCATACTCTGCCATACTCTGGGCATACTCTGCCATACCCTGGGCATACTCTGCAATACCCTGGGCATACTCTGCAATACCCTGGGCATACTCTGGCAATACCCTGGGCATACTCTGGCAATACTCTGCATACTCTGCAATACTCTGGGCATACTCTGGGCATACTCTAGGCATACTCTGGGCATACTCCGCAATACTCTAGGCATACTCTGGGCATACTCCGCAATACTCTGGGCATACTCCGCAATACTCTGGGCATACTCCGCAATACTCTGGGCATACTCCGCAATACTCTGGGCATACTCCGCAATACTCTGGGCAATACTCTGGGCAATACTCTGGGCAATACTCTGGGCATACTCCGCAATACTCTGGGCATACTTAGCAATACTCTGGGCATACTTAGCAATACTCTGGGCATACTCTGCAATACTCTGGGCATACTCTGCAATACCCTGGGCATACTCTGCAATACCCTGGGCATACTCTGCAATACCCTGGGCATACTCTGGCAATACTCTGGGCATACTCTGCCAATACTCTGGGCATACTCTGCCAATACTCTGGGCATCCTCTGCAATACCCTGGGCATACTCTGGCAATACCCTGGGCATACTCTGGCAATACTCTGCAATACTCTGGGCATACTCTGCAATACTCTGGGCATACTCTGGGCATACTCTAGGCATACTCTGGGCATACTCTGGGCATACTCCGCAATACTCTGGGCATACTCCGCAATACTCTGGGCATACTCCGCAATACTCTGGGCATACTCCGGCAATACTCTGGGCATACTCCGGCAATACTCTGGGCAATACTCTGGGCAATACTCTGGGCAATACTCTGGGCATACTCCGCAATACTCTGGGCATACTTAGCAATACTCTGGGCATACTTAGCAATACTCTGGGCATACAGCAGCCCCTGTCCCTGCGAGCTCGCATGCAGAAGCGAACGCATACGCAAGTCCCGCCCACATATAAAAACGGTGTTCAAACCACACGTGAGGTATCTTTATATAATGTTTTGGGGTTCTATGTATTTTTCTAGCAAATAAATGATGATTTTTACATGTAGGAGAGAAATGTCAGAATTGGCCTGGGTGCTCCCTGCATGTTGGGCCTCTGTATGTGGCCGCACTGTGTAAAAGTCTCACACATGTGGTATCGCCATACTCGGGAGGAATAGCAGAATGTGTTTTGGGGTGTAATTTGTGGTATGCATATGCTGTGTGTGAAAAATAACCTAATAATATGAAAATTTGATGGAAAAAAAAAAAATCTTGATTTTGCAAAGAATTGTGGGAAAAAATTACAACTTTAAAAAACTCACCATGTCTCTTTCTAAATACCTTGGAATGTCTTCTTTCCAAAAAGGGGTAATTTGGGGGGCATTTGTACTTTTCTGGCATGTTAGGGTCTCAAGAAATGAGAGAAGCTGTCAGTACTTCAGGTGTTATGAAATTGATCAATTTTCAGGATTTGGTACCATAGCTTGTAGACCCCATAACTTTCACCCAGACTAAATAATATCCAACATTTTTTATTTTTTTTACCAAAGATATGTAGCAGTATACATTTTAGGCCAAATTTATGAAGAAAAATTACTTTTTTGCAAAATTTTATAATAGAAATGAAGAAAAATTATTATTTTTTGCAAAATTTTGTTCTTTTTTCATTTATAGCAAAAAAATAAAAACCGCAGAGGTGATGAAATACCACCAAAAGAAAGCTCTATTTGTGGGAAAAAAAAGGACAAAAAATTCATTTGGTTATAGTGTTGTATGACTGAGTTATTGTCATTCAAACTGTGGGAGCGCCGAAAGCTGAAAATTGGTCTGGTTATTAAGGGTGTTTAAGTGCCCAGTGGTCAAGTGGTTAAATTTCGTACCTAGGGGGGTGTATAGTATGCCTGTGAAGTAGCGCATGTTTCCCGTGCTTAGAACTGTCCCTGTACAAAGTGAAATTTCTGAAGGAAAACAAGTCATTTAAAATCACTCGAGGCTATAATGAATTGTTTGCGCCCGGCAATACAGAGAAAGGGCATTGAAAGTCATTAATTAAAAAAAAAAAAATGTGTGGGGGTCCCCCCAAATTCAATTACCAGGCCCTTCAGGTCTGGTATGGATGTAAAGGGGAACTCCATCCCAATATTTTTTTAAATGGCATGGAGTTCCCCCCAAAAATCCACACCAGACCCTTTATCCGAGGACGCAACCTGGCAGGCCACAGTAAAGGGGGGGGGACACGACGAGAGAGCGCCCCCCCCCCCTCCTGAACCATACCAGGCCACATGCCCTCAACATGGGGAGGATGCTTTGGGGGTTTGTGATATGGCCTCATCCCCACAACCCTTGCCAAGTGGTTGTGGGGGGTGGTTGTGCGGATCTGCAGGCGGGGGGCTTATCGGAGTCTGGAAGACCCCTTTAACCGCTTGAGCCCCGGGCCATTGTCAAATGACGGCGGCAAGGTGGCTCTATAAATCCCAGACGCCGTCTTTTGACGTCTTCGCGTCCTCCGGCCACTGGCGCGACCCAGAGATGCCGATGCGCGTGCCTGGCGGTCGCGATGTCCACCAGGTACCCGCCGTTCGGCAGTTTTAGAGCAGGGACGTGGAGCTCTGTGTGTAAACACAGAGCTCCACATCCTGTCAGGGAGAGGAGACAGATGCTGTGTCCCTTGTACATAGGGACACAGCATCGGTCACCTCCCCCAGTCAGTCCCCCTCCCCCCACACAGTTAGAAACATTCCCAGGATACACATTTAACCCCTTCCATGCCCCCTAGTGTTAACCCTTTCCCTGCCAGTCACATTTATACAGTAATTAGTGCATTTTTATAGCACTGTTCGCTGTATTAATGTGAATAGTCCCAATGTGTCAAAAGTATCCTATGTGTCCGTCGCAATATTGCAGTCCTGACAAAATTCGCAGATTGCCGTATTAATAGTAAAAAAAATAATAATAAAAAAAATGTCAGAATTCTATCCCCTAGTTTGTAACCACTATAACCTTTGTGCAAACCAATCACTATACGCTTATTGCGATTTTTTTTTTTTTTTTAACAAAAATATGTAGAATACATATCGGCCTAAACTGAGAAAGAAAAAATATATATATATATATTTTTTTTAATTGGATATTTATTATAGCAAAAAGTAAAAAATATTGTGTTTTTTTTTTTTTTTCAAAATTGTCGCTCTTTTTTTGTTTATAGCGCAAAAAATAAAAACCGCAGAGGTGATCAAATACCACCAAAAGAAAGCTCTATTTGTGGGGAAAAAAGGACACCAATTTTGTTTGGGAGGCACGTCGCACGAACGCGCCATTTTAATTTAAAGCGACACAGTGCCGGAAGCTGAAATTTCACCTAGGCAGGAAGGGGGTATATGTGCCCAGTAAGAAAGTGGTTAACAAAGGGAACCCCCAGAGCCCCGGCCCCCCCATGTGAATTGGTAATGGAGTACATTGTACCCCTATCATTTCACAAAGAAAATGTAAATAATTGTAAAAAAAAAACCCAGACACACACCATAGAGAGAGTCCTTTATTAAAAATAAAAAAATTAATAAAAATAAAGAATCCAGCGGTAGTAATCCACTCTCGGTCTCCACTCCAACGCTGTCGGTATTCTGCGATGGGTGAGCTCCTCTCCGGGGTCCAGCGATGAGATGATCTCCTCTTCATTCAGGTCCAAGATCCAACGATGAGATGTCCGCAGCACATCCTGTCTCCACTGGCGACACTCCGGGAATGATGCGGTGGGAGCCAGTGACAGCTCTTATGTAGCTGAAGGCGGGGCCACCCATCACGTGACCCTGTCCCCCTCTGATGCAAGGGGAAACCCAGGCTTTCCCAGTGACGTGCGGGTGACCCCGCCCCCTCTGATGTAACGCAGGTTTCCCATCACGTGTCCCCATCAACATGGTCACAGAACCCCAAAGCATCCTCCCCATGTTGAGTGCATGTGGCCTGGTATGGTTCAGAAGGGGGGCGCTCTCTCGTCCCCCCTCTTTTCCTGCGGCCTGCCAGGTTGCGTGCTCGGGATAAAGGGTCTGGTATGGATATTTGGGGGGAACCCCGCGTCATTTTTTATTTATTTTTTAATTTGACGCAGGGTTCCCCTTAATATCCATACCAGACCTAAAGGGCCTGGTAATTGAATTTGGGGGGACCCCCACGCATTTTTTTTAATTACTTTTCTCTGTATCGCCAGGAGCCGACAATTCATTATAGCCGCGAGTGGTTTTAAATGACTTTTTTCCTTCAGAAATTACACTTTGTGCAGGGACAGTTCTAAGCACGGGAAACAAGCGCTACTTCACAGGCATACTATACACCCCCCCAGGTACTGCTCCCAAAAAAACTGTAGTTTTTAAAACTTCTTTTACATTGATGCATGTCGCCTGGGGCAGGACCCGGGTCCCCAAACACTTTTTAGGACAATAACTTGCATATTAGCCTTTAAAATGAGCACATTACATTTCAAACGTTTGAGTCCCACAGACTTTAACAGGGTTCTAAAGTTCACTCAAACGTTTGGTCCGTTCGCAGGTTCTGGTGCTAACCGAACCGGGGGGTTTTCGGCTCATCCCTATTCTCTATCCCTTCATCACATTTCTTGTTCACACATCCCTCCATCAAATTTTTCTCTTCTCCATCACTCTATCACATTTCTCTCTTCTCCATTCCTTCATCGCATTTCTTGTTCACACATCCCTAGGTCACATTTCTCCCTTATCCATCCCTTCATCACATTTCTTGTTATCAAAATGTTACTGATTTCTGATTTTTTTAAATTTCAGAATGCCCAGTTGTTTCGTCAAATCTTGCGCCTACAATTGGAGAAATGACAACATTACTCTGCATGCTTTTCCACGCCATCGAGATCGAATCAAAACCTGGCTGGAAAAAATCAACATTCCTATGGAAGAATTGGAATCGTTGGTCGAAACAATTTCACAATCTAAAATCTGGAAATTTAAAATTTGTTCGAGACATTTTACAGAAAAGGATTATGAACTAAAAGGGACACAAAAACATCTAAAGAACACGGCGTACCCTTCTTTACAATTAGGAAAACGCTTGGAAATCTCTCATGTGGAATATGAACACAACTACCCAAAACGTCAAAGAACCGAAACTGAGATGCCTTCAGAGTCCTCAACCGATATCTTTGACACTGGCTGTGGAGCAACTCAAACATCGATGGAAACAAGTTCTGAACTAAATGATAATTCGAGGGCTTCTGTATCAGAAGTTAGTGACTGTGACATGGTAGTGCGCCCATCTGCTGACTGTGACGTGGTAGTGTGCCCATCTGTGGACTGTGACGTGGTAGTGTGCCCATCTGTGGACTGTGACATGGTAGAGCATCCATCTGCGGACTGTGAAGTAGTAGTGCAGCCATCTGCGGACTGGAACTTGGCTGAAAGTATAATTTGCAGTTCTGTTGATACTGAACCAATGGCGGTTATTGATCAATCTGGAAAACAAGGAGGAAAAGCAACTACCACTACTATTTCCTCACATGCTCGTCAAATCAAGCAGAAACGAAAAGTTACTAAAATACATCGAGGCATCCAGTGTCAACTAAAAAAGGACGTTAAATCCAAAAATATCCAGGTCTCCATTGCTAAGCCAACAGTCTCTGTTGCCGTACAATGCTCCCTGGTTAAATTACCACCATTGACCCGAATACCAAAATTGGAAAGAAGTATGTTAGAGTTTGTGACTAATGAAGTTATTCTACAATCGTCTTTTTCTGAAAAGTTTACACTGGAAAGAAACAGAAAATTACAACCTCATGTGCCTACAATACATCACGATCCAAATGTCTTTGAATCAATACCATCGGTGGCCACTGATTTTGAAATGTCATTCACTCCCCGAAAAAAGCATAAAGTCCAATCTTATCGTCCGTCTGAAAAAGAAGAAGAGGAAATGTATGTTGAAGAATCGGAAAATGAACACTTAAACTTCGATTCGAATGAACCAGACCCTTCGTTTTTATATTTGCAAGAAGAAAAGGAACCTGCCGACGTTGCGAGCCAAAAAACATTTTTGGTGTTTGAAGAATGCCTCGATCAATTATTGATGCGATCTCGTTGCTTGCAAGATCCGCGTTGCGCCGGGAGCGTTATTGCTCTTAAAAAATGCGTCAACGGATCTGCGTTGATAGTGCACGCGGAGTGCAGTAAGCATCATAGATTTGAACTGTGGAGAAGCCAACCCTTTATTGGGCGAATGCCAGCAGGAGACTTGATGATTTCATCCGCGATCGTATGCAGCGGATCAAATTATTTGAAGATGAATTTATTTTTTTCAGTTTTAGGATTGTACAGTATTTCGGCGAGCACGCATTACAGCAACCAAAAAAATTTCTTATTTCCAACGATTGAACATCATTGGATGACTGAACGAAGGAAGATCATTCAAATTATTGGTGACAATAGTGTGGCGTTAATTGGTGACGGCCATTTGGATTCGCCTGCAAAGTTCTGCACCTATACATTGATGGATTCAGAAACGGATTACATCATAGATTTTCAAGTGGAGCAACTACAACCCGGTCGGACCTCGGCGTCTCTAGAAAAGTTGGCGTTTGTTGAGGCTTTGGAGCGCGTTTTAGGGGATCGAGTTCAGGTCAAAGCCATTGCAACCGACAGACGTGTCTCCATACGGAAAATAATAAAGGAGAAATATAAGCAAATAACGCACGGATTTGATGTATGGCATATGGCGGAATCGATTGGAGCAAAACTTATGGCTGCGAGTAAAAAAAGGAACAGTCGAGAACTTGCTGGCTGGGTTCCTTCAGCAAAAAATCATTTATGGTGGGCATCCAGTACTTGTCAGGACAATCCTATTCTACGCAAAGAAAAATGGCTTTCAATGCGTTATCATGCAGCGAATGTACACGAATGGCACGGAAATTGTCTATATCATCGCTGTTCGCATACACCAAAACCTAGCGATGAAGAAGGGAAATACAATTGGCTTAAACAAGGATCTGCAGCTCTAAATAACCTAAACGCTGTAATTCAAGATAGGACACTGCTCAAGGACCTCGATCATCTTTCTGGTGTTTACCAT
Source organism: Rana kukunoris (assembly GCA_029574335.1). NCBI lineage: Eukaryota > Metazoa > Chordata > Amphibia > Anura > Ranidae > Rana > Rana kukunoris. Next base: position 517,927,617 of record CM056051.1, on the reverse strand, counting down.
ACGGGAGAAGTCGAAGTATTTCACAGTATGGTGTTAAAATATAGATCGAAACGGCATCATTTTAATATGGACGGCGTGGTGGCAAGAACACAACTTGCTGCCCTTGACCACAATCACAACATTAATAGGCTGAAAGCAGTTGTTAGAAAAGCCCAAAAAAATTGGGAAAACAAAGGCTCCTCACGTCACCCTTATGACTTCAGTAAGGCGAATAAAGACTGGGTTGTAGGCAAAGTATATGAACCAACTTCTCAGGGATTCATGAAAGAGATCATCCATGATGTCATCGACCTTGCTGCCGGAATCAAACATTTTGCATGGAATTCTAGACAGGAAAATGTTTCTCAAAACATTGCTGGATTTCCACGACTTCAAAGAACTGCTCGCGGTAACCCGCGTTTAGCAACGTTTCGTTTATAGTCGTTTTTTGTTTTTGGCCATTTAAAAAAATGTTTTTTCTTTGAAATGGTCCTAAAAGTAAAACGCCACTAAATGCGGCAAAACTGAACAGTTGTAAAAACATCCTGTGTACATGGAGCCTTAAAGTGGATGTAAACCAGAATCTTTTTTTTTTTTTCTGATGTCACAATGTACAGTATAAGATTTCCTATCATCTGTGACCAGTCTTGCCACACAGAGTGAATCCAGCTCTGAGAAATCCTCTTTTATTGTTTAGTGAAATAAAACGGACTTACAGAGGAAACCCTAGTATGTTCCACCCCCCCTTGCTGTGAGTGACAGGTTATTTACAGATCTCATGCACAAGCCTGGAGACAGGCATTATTTTTTAATTGCCACCCCCACTCCTTTTCTGAAGTCATGTGGTTACTTTTCTGGATTTTGACTGAATGTTAGTGATCATAGCAGAATTTAGTGCTTCGAAAAAATGCATGTTGACAAAGGGAGTGTAGAGGTAAGTGGGGAGTCTACTGACATCACGACTCCACCCACAGAGCTCCAGACAACAGATCCACCCACAGAATCTGCAGTTTTTCAAGTCTTATAACAGACAGAGGGGAAAATATTTGACAGGTAAGGATACGTGCAGGAGACATCTATATCCTTAAAGAACAGCACTATGGCAGTAGTTTAGAAAGGATAAGGGTGGGTTTACATCCACTTTAAATGGGTTGTTAAGGTTTGTTTTTTTATTTTCTAAATAGGTTCCTTTAAGCTACTGAATTGTTGGTTCACTTACCTTTTCCTTCCATTTCCCTTCTAAATGTTTTTTTCTTTGTCTGAATTTCTCACTTCCTGTTCCTCCTCAGTAAACTGTTCTGGCTGACTAACCCCCAGCTAGAATGGCTCGAATGACATATAAACAGTCAAATGGAGTTCTAAGTACTGTATTTTACTATATAACCTCACTTTACTGTTATAAATAAGTGTAACATGTAAAACTCCAGGGGGTGTACAAAGATGTCCGCTTGTCCCCTTCTCACTGTATCCTTACTGTTGAGGAGTGCGGAGTGTAGCAAGATGGCGGTGTTTCGTCACATTCGGCTACCCATCACCGTTTTAGTGTGCCGTTTTATTGTAAATGTGTTGGAAGACATATGGCGATGTCGCGCATGCGCAGTGCAACATTTTTCAGCGGAACGTCACTTACAGAGCAAACTGTGATGGGTAGCCATATGTGACGAGACACGGGCAAGCTTACTGAGGAGGAACAGGAAGTGAGAAATTCAGACAAAGAAGAGACATCGAAGGAAAAGGTAAGTGAACCAACAGTGCACTAGCTTAAAGGAACCCATTTGGAAAATAAAAAACAAACCTTTACAACCCCTTTAAATATCTCTCTCGTTTTGAGAAAAAAAAGTAAATCTTTGTTTTGAATATTAGGTTATGGATATAAGATTGCACTGTTAAAATGTACAATTATTTTTGTTATATATTTTGTAAAATAAAAAAGTTCACAATTAAAGTTAATATATTAATTTTGTGTAAATAAAAATAAAATGTATTATTATTTAACTGCTTAAGGACCGCTGCACGCCTTCTTACGTCAGAAGAATGGCACGGCTGAGCAAATGGGCATACAGGTACGTCCCCTTTCATTTGCCACTGCGTGGTCCTGTGGACCACACAGCGCAAGCTCCGTGACCGCCCCACAAACTCTATGTCCACCGGTATCCTGCGATCGGGTCATGGAGCAGAAGAACGGGGAGATGTCAGTGTAAACAAGACATCTCCCCCCGTTCTTCCTAGTGACATGTCACTGATCGTCTGTTCCATCTAGGGGTGCAACGGATCAAAAAGCTCACGGTTCGGATCGTTCCTCGGATCAGAGTCACGGATCGGATCATTTTTCGAATCACCACCATATATAGTCCCCACTGTAATGTCCACGTCTCCCCCACTGTAATATCCACGTCATCTCCCCCACTGTATTATCCACATCTCCCCCATCAGGGCGCCACTCTGGGGAGCTCACCTATGCTGCCGCCGGGTGTACCAAGATGGCCGCCGCTCTGAAGCTAGGCCGAAGCCTGGTGTGACGATACGAACGCGGCGACCCTTTCGGATCACGGATCAATGATGATCCGTTGCACCCCTAGTTCCCTCTCATTGGGAACAGCGATCAGTGATGTGTCACTCATAGCCACGCCCCCTAACAGTTAGAATCACTCCCTAGGACAGACAACTAACCCCTTGATCGCCCCTAGTGTTAACCCCTTACCTGCCAGTCACATTTATAAAATAATCAGTGCATTTGTAAAAGCACTGATCGCTGTAAAACCGACAATGGTCCCAAAATGGTCTGATGTGTCCGCCATTATGTCGCCGCAGTCCTGATAAAAATCGCTGATCGCAGCTATTACTCATAAAAAAAATAATAATAAAAATATCATAGAACTATGCCCTATTTTGTAGACGCTATAACTTTTGCGCAAACTAATAAATATACGCTTTTTTTGTTTTTTTTAAATACGTAGAAGAATACGTATCGGCCTAAACTATGGAAATGTTTTAATTTTTTTTTATAGATTTTTTGAAGATATTTATTATAGCAAAAAGTTAAAAACAATTGCATTTTTTTAAAATTGTCGCTCTTTTTTTGTTTATAGCGCAGAAAATAAAAACCCCAAAGGTGATCAAATATCACCAAAAGAAAGCTCTGTTTGTAAAAAAAAAAAAAAAAGTATTTCAATTTCGTTTGGGTACCACGTCGCACGACCTCGCAATTGTCAGTTAAAGTGGCGCAGTGCCGAACCGTAAAAAATGCTTTGGTCAAGAAGGGGGGAATTTTTTTCCGGGCTGAAGTGGTTAAATAGTTTTTTAATTTTTTTTTCATCCGTTTTTCATGCATTTTTCATGTTTCAACGATAAGAATTTTCTTATTTTTCTCCTGTTTTTTAGCATATACTGTAGCCACATTTTTGTTTGTCCTTTTTCTTTTTTGGATTCTTGTCATTTTTACCGTTCTACATATTTTCATGCACTGCCCTCCTATGAATATTAAATAATAAAATGAATAAGTATCTTCTTTGTTCATGCTTCCAGAAAGATTAATGCATTATGTTACTAGTGCCTGTATGGCCAGTATAAATTTGTTAATCTGCATGAAATTGCATTGTGTGTTTTCCGATTGGTGTCAGTGTATGTTAGATAGGCCATTGACAGTGTGAATTATACATGTGCAGAACAAAAAAATAGTTTTGATCCGTTATTTACATAAATTTGTTTAGTTTAAATAAATTGTATTTGTTTTCCAATTGATATGAAAAGTTTTCAAATCAATTTCGAATAGTTGTCGTTCGAAAAAGTTTTCAAATCAATTCCAAATAGATTTAAAATTTGAAAAGTTTTCGAATTCGAAAAGTTTTCCAAAGAGAATAAAACAGAATACAAAATAAAGGAATAGAATAGAAAAAATAATATTAATTTTTTTCTATTCTTTTCGGAAATTGGAAAACAATTTGAATTCGAAAACTTTTTAAATTTCCAAAAAGAATAAAATAGAAAATAAAATAAAGGAATTTCTCTTTGGAAATTTGAAAACTATTCAAATTCCAAAACGATTTTAAATTTAAATTTTATCCGAATTCAAATTTTGTTATTTCGGATTTGTTTAAATTCAGTACTTTTCTAATTCAGAAATTCAGCATACATATGAATAATGAAAATGTGTCCAAATTTTAATTCGGAACTAAATGAACCGCACATGTCTAGTGTGAATTTAAATAATTCCCCCATCAACACAGACAGTGTCAACAGGAGAATCCCTTCTGGCGAACACTTGTCTGCTCTCGATGAAGAGGCGGATGGGGGAAGACAGTGATTATTGCTAGGTACTACAGCACCCGCTAGTGATAATTGCAAGTGAATCCTGCAGGCTGGTTGTGCCCAAGCTGATTGATCATTCGATTTGGTACACTCAGCCTACCCATACACAATTTGAGTCTTGGCCGGTTCCTGCTGAACCAGTTGAGATTCAAACAATCTATGGCTGGCCTAAGAATCCCACACCACCTCACAGACAAGGGTGGCAGTTTCCTTACCAAACAGTAATGATCTTCAAATGATAAGAAATCAACAGTGCAGAAATCATCCAATTTTGGGTCACTACTTAGGACACCACTGACTCTATCACCTCCACAGTCCTGCACTGGTTATCCAAAGCCAGCACCTCAAAGTAATAATGGGTAGGAGAAAGAACTAATGACCATACAGTAGTATCCGGACACCACATGGTTTATTAAAAGAAGATATACTCACAAAAGTTAGAGTAACACCAGCAAAACACACTGGGGATCAACACTTTATCTACTGAAGACCAGACAAAATGTGTGTAGGTGTCTTCTTTTTTTTTTTTGGAAAATCCAGTGTCGTGTGAAACACACCCAAAAACTCCACCCGGCGCCAAAAACAGTGCACACACATAAAGAGTGACACAAAACACAATACAAAAACAAAATACAACGGGTGTTACACTGTCCTTCACTAGGAAGGACCTTACCCTGATCCCCCGGGGCATTAGGCTCCAGACTGGGACTGAGGTAATCACTAGGTACAGCTGGCCAAGACCAGATGGCCCCCTTTCTCTGGAGGGTCTGCAGTAGGGATGTCCCTATACCGATACTAGTATCGGTAGCGCTACCGATATCGAGCATTTCCCGAGTACTTGTACTCGGGGGGGGGGGGGGGGGAAATGCTCCGATGCTTCACCCGATGCCTTGGCAGTCAGGGTGATCGGTTGCCGCACTCCCCCTGCTCAAAGAAAAAAACAAGGATGCGCCAAACTAAGTGCAACAAGAAAGAGCTTTTAATAAAATAGATGTGGATGTTGTCCATGGTCACTGGTGTCCGATCTGACCAGGTCCTAAGAGAGGTCTGCACAAGACGGGGGAGCTGTAGGTGAGACACTATGGTGCAGCAGACACCATGAGGGAGGACAGCAATCCGTGCAGAGAGCCATGCGGGGCGGCATGCATCTCAGGATGAACTGCAAGCAGAGATCGTCGCATTGAAAGTGACGTGGTGTGGCCTACGGGAAATGGGCCAGTTGTATTACACGTTTCACAGCTCCGCTGTTTCATCAGATCCATTTCGATCTCTGCTTGTGGTTCCCGCACGGCTCTCTGCACAGATTGCTGTCCTCCCTCACGGTGTCTGCTGCACCATAGTGTCTCACCTACAGCTCCCCAATCTTGCACAGACCTCTCTTAGGACCCAGACAGATCGGACACCAGTGACTACGGAACACATCCACTTGATATGCCTGTAACCTCATACCTTTTGTGAGTAGCCATTTGGCTGTGTCCTTGTCTATTTTATTAAAAGCCCTTTCTTACTGCACTTAGTTTGGTGCATCCTTGTTTTTTTCTTTGTGTACTATTTCCAGAGCTTGCTTCTGCTTTCTGGGATTGCTGCCATTAAGAGCATATGGACTAGATTTATGGACCTTATTTATGAATTTACTTCTAGGACTATCACCATCCATTTATTATTAATTCATTAGACTATCTCCCTATTAAGATTATCCTTTTTATATTCATGGGCCACTGTTGTCTGTAGTCTGCATTATCTTGCGCCATCTGACAATGTTTTCTTCTCCCCCTGCTCCCTCCCCCCCTTGTGTGCTGCCTTCTCCCCCCTCCGGGTGCTGCCTTCTCCCCCTCCATCCTCTGTGTGCTGCCTTCTCCCCCTACGTCCTCTGTGTGCTGCCTTCTCCCCCTACGTCCTCTGTGTGCTGTCTTCTCCCCCTCCGTCCTCTGTGTGCTGCCTTCTCCCCCTCCGTCCTCTGTGTGCTGCCTTTTCCCCCCTCTGTGTGTTGCCTTCTCCCCTCCCCCCTCTGTGTGCTGCCTTCTCCCCCTCCGTCCTCCGTGTGCTGCCTTCTCCCCCCTCCGTGTGCTGCCTTCTCCCCCCTCCGTGTGCTGCCTTTTCCCCTCTCAGTGTGTTGCCTTCTCCCCTCTCAGTGTGCTGCCTTCTCCCCCTCTGTCCTCCGTGTGCTGCCTTCTTCCCCTCTGTCCTCCGTGTGCTGCCTTCTCCCCCCCTCCGTGTGCTCCCCCTCTGTCCCTCCGTGTGCTGCCTTCTCCCCCTCTGTCCCTCCGTTTGCTGCCTACTCCCCCTCTGTCCCTCCGTTTGCTGCCTTTTCCCCCTCTGTCCCTCCGTTTGCTGCCTTCTCCCCCTCTGTCCCTCCGTGTGCTGCCTTTTCCCCCTCTGTCCCTCCGTGTGCTGCCTTCTCCCCCTCTGTCCTCCATGTGCTGCCTTCTCCCCCTCTGTCCTCCGTGTGCTGTCCCCTCCATGTGCTGCCTTCTCCCCCCTGCTCCGTGTGCTTCCCCCTCCGTGCCGTCTTCTCCGTCCTTTGTGCCGGAGGTAGGAGCCACTAAACCCGTCACCTACCTTTTCAGAATGGACAGATCACTGACTCTGTCCATTCACATAACTGAGCATCGTAACCTGTGATTTATGAATGGAGAGGAGCTTCTCTCCATTCATTTTAGTTGATGCTGCTGAGAAAAGGACTGGGGAGTCTGTGTCCTTAGACCCTTGATATCTCCCCACCATGGATGATTAAAAAATAAAATACAAATTGCAATAAATTATTAAAAAAATACACTGACAATCCACCCCCCCTAAAAAACAAAAAAATCACCTTAAAAAAATAATTGTAAAAAATAAATAAAATACTGCCACTGTCACATGACATTAAAAAAAGTATTGGTAATCGGTATCGGCGAGTACTTGAAAAAAAGTATCGGTACTTGTACTCGGTCTCAAAAAAGTGGTATCGGGACAACCCTAGTCTGTCGAAACAGACTGACCCTAGTAATCAGTGGGGCTCCCCCAAAGGGAGATCTCATGAGAGAGGACTAACTAAGCCAGAAGGCTTCTCTGAGAGCATAGGAAGAGCCTGTGTAATGACTCAACCACTACTCCCATTACTACTACCTAATTCTTTTCGGGAAATACTAACCACTCCCCTGGTGGGAAGGGGGAGCCAGTGTTCTTTCCCAAAAAACTGACCGGAGCAAGGACTACACCAATCTAGACCAAGAGACCAGGGACTCGTTCCTTCGGCCAGGCCCAATGCAGCCACCCATCCTCACCAAAGGCACCCTTCTGGGCAGCTCAGACTCGTCCATTGGTCGCCCCCTAGTCCCCCACGGCTTGGCGGATAGGATTGGAGTATATTAAGACTAATATTACATCTGACTGCTGCCCCATGCAATGAGGGTCTAAGAGAGGATATGGCTGTTACGATTGGAATATCTGCTAACCTACACAAAGACTGATGTTCTATCTGACTGCTGCCCATGCGTGTTGACTTTTGTAATGAGGGTCTAAGAGGAGGTAAGAGGCAAGTGTGTTTGGGTGTCGATGGTGGATTCCTCACACAAGCAAAGTGGCGATTGAGCAGGCAATCGATGAAGTGACTAGGGGGGGGGGTGAGGGGGCCAGGTTTGTTTTTCCACCCCCTAAAAAAAAATTGAGCCCCAGTCGCCATTGTTCAAGAGGGAAAATAGCAGTGGGGTGGGTCTAGTGTCTTATCACTGTGATAGCCAATCAGAAGCTATCTCAGCAATCAGGTGTATGAGACCCGGGGCTACCACTAAGAGGTGGTTATTTGTGCTGGGAGTGCGCTCTCATCACAAACACATATATGTGGCCCCATGGGTAATGACCCTCTTCCTTAAGGACACATATATGTGTATGCTTGTTGGGAAGGAGTTATATGATATTGATTGAACTTAAAACATATTTAGTTTACCTCAATAAAATACAATGGGCACCAGGAACAAGAGAATTCAAACCGGCGAGGATAGGATTCAAACCCACGCGTGCAGAGCACAATGGATTAGCAGTCCATCGCCTTAACCACTCAGCCACCTTGTCAAGATTTGAGCAAAATTCTAATTTTGGAAAAGTGAAAATTTATATTGAATTTTAAAAAAATATTTCTAGAAATGAATGGTATTCTATTGTGCCTAGGTGCAACGCGTAAACATCAAGAGGGGACTAGGAAGGGAAAACATTGTCTGGTATACTATCACATATACAAACAGCAATCAATCTTATTTGATATTATGGAGGAGAAGATCACTCAGCTACTACTTCTAGGGAATTGGAGAAAACACAAAGGTGGACAGAAAAATCACAAATATTACAGCGCAAATTAAATCAGCTTCAAGATGTTGCATAGCTTGTATGGAGATCTTTAGGACTGTGTATTAACCAGCCAGGATTTGCTGGGTTTTTCATGAATTATCAATGAGTGTTTACCATTGTGCATGTTCAATCTATTGAAAGCATTTTTAAATGCCACTGGTCTACATAGCAAGTGTCTTCTTGAGGGGAGAGGACAGACAGAGTGATAATTGTCTACCAATAAGGCAAATCTTGTTTTGTATAGGACTCTGTGGCGCAACGGTAGCGCGTCTGACTCCAGATCAGAAGGTTGCGTGTTCAAATCACGTCAGGGTCAACTGATTTTTGATAAGCAGCCATATTTGTTTAAAAAGCAAACTACAACATACATGGCATGAAAAAGGCACAACCCGTAGGCCTAAATTACACATACACAACTGCTTTTTCATGATTCATGTCCAAGGGGCCAAAAATGTCACCCCAAAAAGAAGCACCTGCACAGGTTTCCAAGTCCCCTAGAAGCCCTTTCCATTTAGGTTTGAACAGACTCAGTAGATAGTAATGGGGTTCTCAATGTCTTGTGTTGTCACTCAGAAGCCCCATACACATTATTAGTTTTCCTGCAGGTTTGTCTCTTCGGGTTTACCAAAACCATGTAGTGCAATGGCCTGCCTGATTGCATACAAATTGAAACTCTTAAGGTTTGACCTCATATTAGATGGTTTTGGTAAACCTGAAAAGAAAAACCTGCAGGAAAACTGATAGTGTGTATGGGGCTAAAGGCCCAATATGACAAACCATTTTGGTTTATTTTATAGGTTTTACTGTACATATTAAAGCTGTAGTAAACCGCTGATAAAAAAAATATCTGAAAATGTGCACTAAGCACAAAAAATCTAAATCAAAAAATCCCTGTCTAGTGAGGAAAATGTGAAATGTAGACATGACAAAAAAAATTGTTTTGTTTTCTTTCAATTCAATTCGTTAATCTTTTTTTTTTTTTATCTCTTTATATTTTTTTTTCATATGCAAATATACATTTCACAACTTACATTTATCTACTGTCTCAGAAGCTTACATAAAATTACATTAATAATCATTTCATCACAACTGCAAAAACACTTTCTTCAAGTGGTGTTGTTTGCCCTATTTCCGTATCCTCCCTTCCCTGAAGCCATCATAGCATTCTCTATCCAATTTCCCCATATTCTTTCATATTTCTCCCCGTTTCCTCTATTACAGTATGTCTCTCTATACAGTGGTAAATTACTATTCACCAATGTTTTCCAATGTGCCAACGAGGAGGATTCAACCTTCTTCCAGTTTAACACTATTGCCTTCCTTGCATAGAAGAGCAACAGGCCCACCTGTATTCTCCTTTCTATAGAAGCCATATTTTCCCCTACTAATCCAATAGGCAGATCTCTGCCTTTTGGTCCAGAGAGACTGATGTTACTATAGCAATTACTCTCAAGACCTCTCTCCAAAATGTCACTATCTTTGGACATGACCAAAATATATGAATAAAGTTTCCTGGAATATCCGCACATCTGCAACAATGTTGAGGATTTATTGGAAATAGTTTATGCAATTTATACGGTGTATAATAACTCCTATGTGTTATTTTAAATTGGATTAGTTTACCTCGAAATGATACTAAAATCTGAAATGGGAATCCAAATATCTCCTCGCAGTTTTCTGCTACTAATCTCTTATCCAACATGCACATAATTTATTAATATCTGATGGTTCTGTCTTTGATAGGTATGTATATAAAATTTAGATGATCTTCTTTTCCCTTCTTTTTCTTACTGTTTGTTTTCCATTGGATAGACACCAAACCTGCCTACGTTCCAGGATAAAAAGGCACATTTGGATCTCTTAAAAGAAATATGCAAAAAAATATATCATGTTTAGTGTCTAACAAATCATAATTACATTTTGTTAAATAATATGTTGGGTGTTGAATTATGAAACCTTGTCATGTGGAGTTAAAATGTATTTAGCATAGTTAGCTTTAAGTCTGTGTCTGCAGAACATATTAAAATAGTCTCTTGGCACAACACAGCAGAGCAAGGATGAGTTGTATATTATTTTACTGTTTGTGGATTTTATTAGACAGCCTTGTCATTATGCTATGATTCTCTTTTTTAAAGATCGAAAGTAGTCTCTATAACTTGAGTAAAGAACTCCCATTCTTGGGTCTCTGCTGGAACTGTTGTAGGGTATTATTAGTGTGGTTAATCCTTGCCTGGGTTTCCTTATGAGATACACGCTTTTTTAGCTTACTTACTTTTTTACTTACTTACTTACCTGGCAGGGAAGACACCATGATCATGAAGGTGGTTCGCCCAGGGCGAGGCTCAGCCATTACACTCTAGCTGGGCTGATCGAGGTGTCTTCCCTGCCACTGCTCGGCCTTTTGGCTAAGATCAGGTGTGGTATCCGTTCTCGTCAGTTGCTAGAGGAGCGCTGAAGCACCTCCTATATGTGGAGGGTGGATGCAATCCAATAGCGTCATTGCACCTGGAAGGGTGGTTTCAGCAGGGACTATGCCGTGCTGCCCGACAGATACTGGGGGCCGGCCAATGGTTGCGTCTGAGCCACCTGGAAGGGTGCTTCTGGTGAGGATGGGTGGCTACGCCTGGTCTGCTCTTTTTGCCGGGTTCTAGTCTGGCCTTCTGGCTGGCTGGTGTAAGTGCTGTCCCTGTCAGAGATCTGGTAGGAGGAGCTGGAACCGCCCTGATGGAAAGACGGGGTAGGGCCATGCAAATCCTGCTGGGTTGACAGGGAGTCTGAAAGGGTTAGTATTGGTGGAGGCTGCTAGATGAGGGCAGCTTCTTCCCAAGAAAACCTGGAAGGGCTCTCTTTCTGGCAGGGGTGGAGGGCTGCACTGGCCGGTCGGGGGGTTAGATTTGGAACAGAAAAGCCTATGGTGCATGTGCCCCTGGAGTGGCAGTCCAGGGGTGTCTGAGAATCACTGTGAGTGAGGGTCACTTTGATTTAACGACACCACGGTCACTGCACCAGCTACACGCTTTTTTAGCACCTGCCTCCTGGGCCGGGCCTTTTGGCCAGGACCGGAGGAATTTTTTATTCCTGGCCGGAGGGCCTGGTCATTGTTGATCACAATGACCACTTCTTCACTCTCCTCTTCACTATCCCTTTCCCCCACTTTATTTAATTTATTAGCCTATGTTTGTCACCTTTTTGTCTTTTTTTTGTTGTGCACGTTTTGTACACAGTGTGATTAGTAGGGTGCCGGTCCTCGGGCCAGCCCTGAACGTCTTGGGAGTGGGTGGACATGGCCTTTTGGCTTAGTTCACCTGCTCTCATGGGGTCTCCCTTCGGGGGAGTCCCACCTAGTACTTGGAGGGTTCTGTTTCGGCAGTCCCTCCAGGGAAGTTGGGTCCGAGTCGGCTTCGGTTGCTCGGGCCACAGTAACTTAGTCCCCGTCTGGAGCCTAACGCCCCGGGGGATCAGGGTTTGGGTCCCTTCTGCACAGAAGGACCACTTGACGTTGCACCCGTCTGCACGTTTTTGTGAACACTCTTTATGTGTGTGCACATTTTTTCTGCACCGGGTGGAGTTTTTGAGTGTGTTTCACACGCCATAGGCTTTTCAAAAAAAAAAAAAAATACACGCTTTTTTAGCACCTGCCTCCTAGGCCGGGCCTTTTGGCCAGGACCGGAGGAATTTTTTATTCCTGGCTGGAGGGCCTGGTCATTGTTGAACACAATGACCACTTCTTTCACTCTCCTCTCCACTATCCTTTTCCCCCACTTTATTTAATTTATTGCCTATGTTTGTCACGTTTTTGTCTTTTTTTGTTTGTGCACGTTTTGTTCACTGTGTGATTAGTAGGGTGCCGGTCCTCGGGCCAGCCCTGAACGTCTTGGGAGCGGGTGGACATGGCCTTCTGGCTTAGTTCGCCTGCTCTCATGGGGTCTCTCTTCGTGGGAGTCCCACCTAGTACTTGGAGGGTTCTGCTTTCGGCAGTTGTATGTTTGTATCATGTTTGTATCATGTTTGTATCATGTTTTTTTCAGGATTTTTTTGGAAGCACATGATTAGAGCCGAGGCTCTAATTGGCTTTAAGATGGTAGGCTCTGAGCACAGAGCACTGTGCCTTGACCCCACCTACTTGTGTGACATTAGAACATTTATATTTGCTAATGTATTCCTGCTTCTCTTCCTGGCCAATCAGGAAGTGGGTCCTGAGACCTGATTGGCCAGGAGTCCTAAGACCTGATTGGCCAGAAGAGAGTCAGCAGTGGGGTGGGTCTACAGTGTTTGATCACTGTGATAGCCAATCAGAAGCTATCACAGCAATCAGGTGTATGAGACCCGGGGCTACCACTAAGAGGTGGTTATTTGTGCTGGGAGTGCGCTCTCATCACAAACATATATGTGGCCCCATGGGTAATGGTCCTCTTCCTTGTGGACACATATATGTGTATGCTTGTTGGGACGGAGTGATATGATATTGATTGAACTGAAAACATATTAAGTTTACATCAATAAAATGCAGTGGGCACAGGAACAAGAAAATTCAAACCGACGAGGATGGGATTCGAACCCACGCGTGCAGAGCACAATGGATTAGCAGTCCATCGCCTTAACCACTCGGCCACCTCGTCAAGATTTGATCAAATTCTAATTTCATAAACTTTTTAAAGTGAAAATTTACATTGAATTTAACCACTTGCCTACTGTGCACCTACACCCCCTTCCTGCCCAGATACAATTTTAGCTTCTGGCACTTGGTCGCTTTTACTGACAATTGCGCAGTTGTGCGATGCGGCTCCCAAACAAAATTGACATCCTTTTTTTCCCACAAATAGAGCTTTCTTTTGGTGGTATTTGATCGCAAGTGCGTTTTTAATTTTTTGGCCTATAAACAAAAAAAGAGCGTACATTTTGAAAAAAAACAACATTTTTTGCTTTTTGCTATAATAAATATCCCGTTTAAAAAAAATAAAAAATGTATCTCAGTTTAGGCAGATACGTATTCTTCTACATATTTTTGGTAAAAAAAAAAAAAAATGCAATAACCGTATAGTGACTGGTTATATTGCCTACAAAATAGGGGACATAATTATGATTTTTTTATTATTATTTATTTTTTACTAGGAATGGCGGTGATCTGCGATTTTTTTCGAGACTGCGACATTATAGCGGACACATCGGACACATTTTCCCAGTAACGGACAAATTTTCCCGCCGGCGGCGCGCGCCCCCTAGCAGCTTTAAATGACAGGACGTCATATGACGTCCTGTCAGAACAATAGGGTATTCTGCCCGCCATCATTTGACATCGTTCTGTACCCTAGTGGTTAAAAAGATATTTCTAGAAATGAATGGGATTCTATTGTGCCTAGGTGCACGTGTAAACACCAAGAGGGGACTAGCAAGGGAAATTATTGTCTGGTATCTTGTCACATATACAAACAGAAATCAATTTTATTTGATATTATTTAGGAGATACACGGAGCTACAACCTCTAGGGAATTGGAGAAAACACAAAGGTGGACAGAAAAAGATCACGAATATTTCAGCAAAAATAAAATCTGTTTCAAGATGTTGCATAGCTTGTATGGAGATCTAACCTCGAGGTTTGTAGGACTGTGTATTAAACAGCCAGGATTTGCTAGGTTCCTCATGAATTATCAATGAGTATATACCAGTGTGCATGTTCGATCTATTGGAAGCATTTTTTAAATACTACTGGTCTACATAGCAAGTTTCTTCTTGAGGGGAGAGGACAGACAGAGTGCTAATTGTCTACCAATAAGGCAAGCCTTGTTTCGTGCAGGACTCTGTGGCGCAACGGTAGCGCGTCTGACTCCAGATCAGAAGGTTGCGTGTTCAAATCACGTCAGGGTCAACTGATTTTTTATAAGCAACTAAATTTGTTTAAAAAGCAAACTACAACATACAACAACATACATGGTATGAAAAAGACACAACCTGTAGGCCTAGATTACACATACGCAACTGCTTTTTCATGATTCATGTCTATGGGGCCAAAAATGTCACCCCAAAAAGAAGCACCTGCACGGGTTTCCAAGTCCCATAGAAGCCCTTTCCATAGGTGTGAACAGACTCAGTAGATAATAATGGGGTTCTCCATGTCTTGTGTTGTCACTTAGAAGCCCCATACACACCATATCATTTTTCCTGCAGGTTTTTTTCTTCAGGTTTACCAAAACCATGTAGTGCAATGGCCTGCCTGATTGCATACAAATTAAAAATCTTAAAGGAGTTGTAAAGGAAATTTGTTTTCTGTATCCTCCCTTCCCTGAAGCCTACATAGCATTCTCTATTAAATTTGTCTCTCTATACATGACCAAAATATATGAATAAAGTTTCCTGGACTATCCGCACATCTCCAACAATTTTGAGGGTTTGATGGAAATATTTTATGCAGTTTATACGGTGTATAATAACTCCTATGTGTTAATTTTTTTATTTAATTTTTTTCCTTTTAATTTTCTTTTATTGTTTTCGAACATGCAAAGTGACATACAGGTGAAGGGCCATTCCTCTGGCCATAAAGTTGTTACATCAAATAACAATGAAATCTATAAAATACCCACATGGTACAAAATCACATCATTAAAACAAAGAAAAAGAAAATATATATTTTCAGAGCGCATCATGTCACTTCTATCTCTAACCCGCAATCCAGCATCCATTCCTCTGGTAACCTTTGAATCTGTGGGTACTCTTCCTTCACTACATCGAGCCAATGAACCCCCCCTCCTCCAGGGGATCCAAGTGTCCCCTAGAGGGTGGGGCAGTTGGGCCGCCCCCTGTAGTGTCACTCTCTGCATTGTCATTCCTACCCATCCCACCCTACCAAACAAAACAAACCAAAAACAAACCCCCCCCAAAAAAAGACCCCTTCCTTGGTCCGTCCTCTCCTCCTCCTCACCGCACGTAGAGCCAGGTCTCTCCCTTATTACGCATCTATCAAAGCCTTCCCTTCTTCTGAGTATCTAAACACATTCCATTTAGCCCACGTGTCAAGATATACCTTACGTTTCTGTCTGGAGGTCCACACCAGGTCCTCCATTCTGTTCATGTCTTCCACTCTGTTAAGCCACATCTTTACCGTTGGCGGTTGTGTCTGTTTCCACATCCCTGGGATACAGGCACGGGCTGCGTTTAAAAGGTGGCAAACCATGGATTTCCTATAGCACTTTACCGATAGCTCCGAGTCCTGTAATAAGTAATAGGGCCACTCGTCTGATAATTCTTCTTTACTACATTTCTGCACTATTCCCTGAACCTTTGTCCAGAAATTTAAAATCTTCGAGCAGGACCACAGAATATGTAATAAGGTTCCTTCTTTCTTACCGCACCTCCAACATCTATCAGAGATGTCTGGGTAACACCTCTTTAATACTACCAGAGTACGATACCACTGAGATAGTATCTTATAATTCATCTCCTGTATCTTCACACAGACTGATGATTCAAATATATTCCGGAGTATTTTATTCTTTTGTTCTTCTGTAAAGGGTCTTCCCAGCTCCACCTCCCATTTATTGAAAAAAGGGATTTGAAAATCCTCTGTCGGCGCGTTCAATAATTCACTGATTCTTGAGAGGGCATGCCGAAGCACTCCACGCCCACTACAGTACCCCTCAAACCTTGTTAGTTTGCGCTCATATCTAGTTGGGGGTTTCAAAGTGTCCAAGAAGTGCCGCAGTTGTAATGCCCTCCAAATATCCAATTGATAGGGGATCCCACCCGTTACCATCTCCTGCATAGTATGCCATGAGCCTTCTTTTAAAAAATGGGATGCCTGTACCAGGCCCTGGTCTATTAATCCGCTGAAAGGCCCCTTCACCAGCCCTGGTGCGAACTGCGGGTTCCCCAGGATTGGATAAAGTGGCGAATCCAAAGTGGACAGTCTCCCCCTTGCAAATAGCCCGTAGGCCACTTTCAGTGTAGAGCCTATCAGTGGATGTTCCTTAATAGTTATCAGCAGGTCTCTATAACACCACGCTGCCAGATGGAGTATACTGCTGCACTGGGCTTGCTCCAAGCCCGGCCATAGTTTCTCACCACCATGTCTCCTCCAATCTATCAGGCGGATCAAGATAGCCGCCTGATAGTATCTGTAAATGTCTGGAGCCGACACGCCTCCATCTCATTTTGATAAAAATAGTGTGCGACTCTTAATTCTTGGACTTTTGTTAGCCCATATGAACTTGTTAAAAAGAGTTTGCATCTGGTTAAAGAAGGATTTTGGTATTGCAATAGGGAGTGTCTGGAAGAGATACAGAAATTTCGGCAATATATTCATTTTCATTATGTTGACTCGTCCGAACCACGAATGGAACCCCTTCTTCCATCTATCCAGGAGGAACCGTGTTCTCATCAATAATGGCATAAAATTAAGTTTGAAAACCTGTGTCAGGTCCGCCAGGATGGAGGTACCCAGGAATGTAAGTGACGTATCAGACCATTTAAATCTGTGCTTAACTTTCAGAGACCGCAGATCCTCCTCCAGGATCGCCACTCACATTGGTTCTGACTTATCATAATTTATCTTAAAATTTGATACGCCTCCATATAACTGCAGTTCATGTAACAAGTTAGGGAGGGATTCCATCGGGTTCTACAAAGAATAAATTATATCATCTGCATAAGCCGAAATCGTATATTCTGCAACTCCAAAAGACACTCCTTTAATATCTGGATTCAATCGAATCCTGCTTAATAAAGGTTCCGCGGATAACGCAAATAAACGAGGGGATAGAGGGCATCCCTGTCTTGTCCCGTTTGACAACTTAAAGGGTGGCGACAGTATTCCATTCACTTTAACCTGTGCCGTTGGGTGGGTATAATTACTTACGATCCATTGTAGCATCTTGTTACCGAACTCCATGTGTCTCATAACCATAAACATAAATTGCCAATTTATCCGGTCAAAGGCTTTTTCCGCGTCTGCACCGAGGAAAACACACAGGGTTCGGGAAACGTCAGCCAAATGGATCAAGTTCAGGGTCTTAACCATATTATCCCTAGCTTCACTCATCTGCACAAATCCCACCTTGTCTTTGTAAATGAGCCCAGGTATATATTGCTGTATACGTTCTGCCAAGATCTTAGCGAAAAGCTTCAGATCTTCGTTGAGTAATGAAATAGGTCTATAACTCCCTTCGCTTCTCGGCCTTTTGGCTAAGATCAAGTGTAGTATCGACTATAGCCTTTATGGGTGTCTCTGCTTCACAGCTAGGACGTTGAGAACCACTTGTATCTATCCAAGCCATTAGGTCCTTGTGGGGTACCCTCTGTTCGGCCTTGTAGGATCGTTGATTAAATTCAGCTTCACCTACTTGCTGCTATTGGACAAGAGGCTTAGCCCCCACTTGGAACGAGTTTGCGATCTTCCCTTCTCCCCTCCCACTCCGCATTGCTACCTTCGGGCAGTAGATGCAAGAGCCTTTGTAAAGGCTACGTAAAAGAGTGAAGACGTCGAGGAACCAGACGGAAGTCGCCCAAGAACACCTGAAGCGACATCCAGACTCCTCGACGATGGGGAAAAGTGTAAAGAAGACCGACAAGAAAACGAGGAAGACCGATGTGACGAAGAAGAACCCTGCCCCAGCCACTTCCTCCGAAGACCCAGGGAATGTCGCCTCAACCTCCACTCCTGCCCCGGCCAGCGCCAGCCAACCGAGACCAGTGAAGCCGAACCCACCTGCAGACGGGCTGCCAACCCTGGAACCCTGGATGAAGCAGACGGTCGTGCTGAAACTGGAGGAGGTGGACGGAAGAGTCCCTGACATGACCCCGGAGATCTTTGGAAAGAAGATGATCCTGGAGCAGGGCTTCAGCAAAGCGGAAACGCTTTCAGTACAGTCCTGGACGGAGGAAAAGAGATTCTTTGGAAAGGTAAGTGACTGGTGGGAGTTTGTCAAAGTCAAGCTGCGCAGCTTCTTCCAGGCAAGGGGACGCCAGCGAGTGTGTGCTAGGAAGAGGGAACTCAGAAGACTGCAACGAAGGTTGCAGTCCCTGCAGGACCTTCACCACTGCAGCTGGGACGTTAGGCAGGACCTGGAGGTCACCAAGAAGAGCCTGAAAAGGCTCTTCGAGGAAGAATCCAGGCACATTGTCTTTCGTGGTGGAGAATCTTGAGAAGGATGTAACGGTGTAACGCTTTCTTTTTCAGGAAACTTCACTCGGGACACACTCCCTTGTCGGAGCTGCGTGACGAGACTGGAACGCTCCAGAAGGGGAAGGAGGCCGTGATGCAAGTGGTCGCAGACTACTACACCAACCTCTACTCCTTGAAAGAAACGAACACGGAGGCAGCCGACAGGTTCCTGTCAGGTATCACTAATCCCATTGATCCTGCAGGTTCATCGGCAGTCAACGCCCCTCTGGTGTTGGAGGAGCTGCACTCTGCCGTCAAATCCTTTAGGCGGGGCAGGACCCTGGGTTGCGATGGTCTCCCAGTTGAGCTCTATGTAGCCCAGTGGGACCTCGTGGGCCCGGACCTGCTCCAGCTGTAAGAGGAGATGGTGGTGGAGGGTAGAATGCCTCCATCACTGAGAGAGGGGATGATCACGATTCTGTATAAACGCAAGGGGGAGAGATCGGATCTTAAAAAATTGGCGTCCGATCTCTCTTTTGAATGTGGACTACAAAATCCTCGCCAAGGTTTTGGCCAACAGGCTGAAATCTGTCATCGGACAGATCATCCACCCGGATCAAACTTGTGGCATTCCTGGTCGCAGGATTGCGGACAGCCTCGCGCTGGTCCAGAACACGGTCCAGTACATCCATGGCCACCGTGTGCACGCGGCCCTGGTCAGCCTTGACCAGGAGAAGGCCTTTGACCGTGTCTCCCATGAGTTCATGTGCAGAACCCTGCGCAGGTTTGGTCTTGGGGAACTGTTTTGTTCGTATGTCAATATTATGTACAATGATATTTGCAGTTCGGTGTTGGTAAATGGCTGGAAAACTGACCCCTTTTCAATTTCTTCCGGGGTCAGACAGGGCTGCCCTCTCTCATCTCTGCTTTTTGTTTGCTGTATAGAGCTATTCGCCCGAAGCATCAGACGGAACCCAGAGATCAGAGGGATTACCGCACCAGGACCGGAAAGACGGGAGGTCAAGTGCTCGCTCTACATGGAGGACCTGACGGTGTTCTGTGCTGACCGGCGCTCCATCGACACACTCGTCAAGACGTGTGAGGACTTCGGCCAAGCTTCAGGGGCAAAGGTCAACTGCGGGAAGTCGTAAGTCATGCTCTTCGAAAAGTGGTTCCCGCCTTCTTCTGCACCAATACCGTTCAACATCAAAGCGGACTTCATCAAAATTCTCGGAGTCTGGTTTGGAGCGGAGGGTGCAGCCCTGAAGTCCTGGGAAGAAAGACTGGCCAAGATGAGGCAGAAATTCGGACTTTGGAGCCTCAGAGAACTCACCATCGAAGGGAAAACACTGGTACTCCGCAGCGATACTCCCTGTGTTGCAGTACCTCGCCCAGGCCTGGCCCCCGCGGGTTAACACCTGCAAGGCCATCACCAGGGCGGTGTTTCACTTCATCTGGAGCTCCAAAATGGACAGAGTCAAGCGGGCGGTTATGTTCAAGGAACCTCTCAAAGGCGGTAAAGGCGTGCCTGACATCACCACCCTATTGAGGGTATCTTTTGCTTGTAACTGCATCCGCAGGACCTTGGTTGACAGAACTGTGGACTCTGGTGGACTCCATGTCCCGTTTTTTCCTCCTGCCTCTTTGGAGGACCCTTGGATGGGACAAATGGGACAGCTCCGTCCCCTACAACTGGGACACTCCATGGTATTACTTGGATACTTTCAAGTTCATCAAGGAGTTGGGGCTGCATGGAGTTAAGCCTGACTTGTGAAAACCAAAAACTATCCACAAGTTAATAAGAGCATCAGACATTTTGCATCATCCAGGAGGAAACTGCTTTTCATGTTTTCTGGGAGTGCCCCTTTGCACAGGGCCTGTTGAGGGCCCTAGAAACGGAACTTAAAGACTTTGTACCACAAACCGCCATCACACATTTTGGTGTGTTAAACGGACTTTTCTGTGGGACTCACTCGGAGGAAGACATTGACAGTGCCTGGCGGGTGCTGTGCTGCTTCAAGGACGCCGTATGGTGTGCCAGAAAACGCCTCATCCACCAGCGGGAGAGGATGTCCATCGAGGACTGTCATAGACTGATCTTCAGTCTGCTGAGGGATTACACCTTGATGGACGCTAAGGAGGAAGAGGACGTCTGAAGATTTCCCCTTCCCCCCCTCCCCCATCTGTATGTTTACACTGGCAGTTCAATAAAGCTTCGGGCCTGTGAACTCTAGTCCCCCTCCCCTACCCCCACCCCTTCCCCCATCACACCCGTCGCCCAGTTGAATGCTATTCTTGACAGTAAAATGACCTGACAGTAAAATAATTTAGAATCCTATGACATGTATTTGGAAGTACTGATATCAGGGTAATGCAGCGTCATGCATGATGTGATGTTGCAGGATATATCACTCTGCACGACACATCGGGCATCATACCGCAGGATGAATGATTGAATGTAATTTATTTGTGCGCCTGAAACTGTATTGTCATGTAGTGTATTTATGCGCTGCGTCGCAGTACAGAGTTGAATGTACCCTGTTGAAGTATTTGTTTTTTTGTATATTTTCTTTGAAAAATAAAGTATACATTTTCAATCAAAAAAATAGGTCTATAACTCCCGCATTGATAGGGGTCCTTACCTTCCTTAGGTATGACCACTATTACCGCTTTTAGAGTTTCAGTGTGAAAAGAGCATGTATCACCTAGGCCATTAAACATTCTAACCATAAAAGGGCCTAGTACTGGGAGGAAAAGTCTATAGTACAGAGTGGTAAACCCATCTACTCCCGGTGATTTCCCTCCTTTCCCTTTTTTCACTGCCTCCTGTAGTTCTTCTAAGGTTATTTTTTCCATTTCTTGGCTCATCTCTACTGTTAGAGTCGGGATACCTGATGTTTCTATATAATTTCTTATTGCCTCATGTTGTTGGGGACTTGTTTGCAAATTGTATAGAGTACTATAAAAGTCACTAAATCTCTGTGCAATCCTATGTGTTATTTTAAATTGGATTTGTTTATCTCGAAATGATACTAAAATCTGAAATGGGAATCCATATATCTCCTCGCAGTTTTCTGCTACTAATTTTGGGACATCTCTTATCCAACATTCACAAAATGTATAAATATCTGACGGTTCTGTCTTTGATAGGTAGGTATATAAAATTTAGATTATCTTCTTTTCCCTTCTTTTGTTTACCATTTGTTTTCCATCGGATAGACACCAAACCTGCCTAAGTTCCAGGGTAAAAAGGCACATTTGGATCTTTTAAAAGAAATATGCACAAATATATATCATGTTTAGTGTCTAACAAATCATAATTAAATTTTGTTAAATAATTTGTTGGGTGTTGAATTATGAAACCTTGTCATGTGGAGTTAAAATGTGTTAAGGCATAGTTGTCTTTAAGTGTGTTTCTGCAGAACATATTAAAATAGTCTCTTGGCACAACACAGCAGAGCAAGGATGAATTTTATATTCTTTTACTGTTTGTAGGTTTTATTAGACAGCCTCGTCATTATGCTATGATTCTCTTTTTAAAGATCGACAGTAGTCTCCATAATTTAAAAGGGTTGTAAAGGAAAAAAATGTTTTCCCTAAATAGCTTCCTTTAGTTCTCCTTCACTTACCTCATCCTTCCATTTTGCTTTTAAATGTGCTTATTTCTTCTGAGAAATCCTCACTTCCTGTTCTTCTTTCTGTAACTCACCACCGTAATGCAAGGCTTTCTTCCTGGTGTGGAGAAAGCCTCTTGAGTGGGAGAGGGCTAGCAGGCAAGTCAGGACACTCTCTACTTTGCAGAGAGAGAAAGGAGCTGTGTGATAGTGGGCGTCCTGACACTCCTGCTCGCCCCCTCCCCCTCAAGAGGCTTTCTCCAGACCAGGAAGAAAGCCTCACATTACGGTGGTGAGTTACAGACAGAAGAACAGGAAGTGAGAATTTCTCAAAAGAAATAAGGACATTTAGAAGCAAAATCGAAGGATGAGGTAAGTGAAAGAGGGCTGCACTAAGGTAAAGGAAGCTATTTAGGGAAAAAAATGTTTTCCTTTACAAACCCTTTAACTAAAGAACTTCCATCCTTGGGTCTCTGCTGAACCTCTTGTAGGGTATTATCAGTGTGGTTAATCCTTACCTGGTTTTCCTTATGAGGAAGCAGGCATGATGAATGGAGGAGGATGAGTGTGTGATTGCACCAATATCCCCACTGCTCTGAACTGTTCTAAGATTAATCACTAATAGTCACTATGTATTTTTGGTGTGTTTAAGAATATAGAAACAATATACAGTGGGAAAAATAATTATTTGATACTCTACAAATTTTATAAGTTTGCCCAAAGTGAAGAGTTATTGTCATAGGTGTATTTAAAAAAAAAAAATCCAGAAAAAAAACCACAATGCAAATGAACTGCAACTCAATTTATTACATTTGTATCATGTTTTTTGAAGCACATGATTAGAGCCTGAGGCTTTAATTGGCTTTAAAATAGTAGGCTCTGGGCACATTAGAAAAGGTATATTTGCTAATGTATTCCTGCTTCTCTTCCTGGCCAATCAGGAAGTGGGTCCTGAGACCCGATTGGCCAGGAGTCTTAAGACCTGATTGGCCCGGAGGAGAAGCGACTGCCCAGGACTCGGGAGGAGATACAGGGGTAAGTCACTGAAGCAGTGAACTGGATGGGGTAAGTGCTGGGCTGGTGGGTGATGGATGAGCAAAGTGGTGATCGAGCAGGCAATTAATTAAGCGACTGTGGGGGGGGGCATAAGGGGGCCAGGTTTGTTTTTTCACCCCCTAAATTTTTTTAGCCCCAGTCGTCATTGTTCAAAAGGGAAATCAGCAGTGGGATGGGTCTACATTGTCTGATCACCGTGATAGCCAATCAGAAGCTATCACAGCACTCAGGTGTATGAGACCCGGGGGTACCACTAGGAGCTCGTAATTTGTGCTGGGAGTGAGCTCTCATCACAAACACATATATGTGGCCCCATGGGTAATGACCCTCTTCCTTGAGGACACATATATGTGTATGCTTGTTGGGAAGGAGTTATATGATATTGATTGAACTAAAAACATATTTAGTTTACCTCAATAAAATACAGTGGGCACCAGGAACAAGAGAATTCTAACCGTCAAGGATGGGATTCGAACCCACGTGTGCAGAGCACAATGGATTAGCAGTCGATCGCCTTAACCACTCGGCCACCTCATCAAAATTTGAGCAAAATTCAGATTTTGTCAAAAATAAAAAATTTAAATTTACATTTAGAGAAAATATTTCTAGAAATGAATGGGATTCTATTGTGCCTGTGAATGTGTAAACACCAAGAGGGGATTAGGATGGGAAATAACTGTCTGGTATCCTGTCACATATACAAACAGCAATCAATCTTATTTGATATTATTTAGGAGAAGGTCACGAAGAAACTACCTCTAGGGAATTGGAAAAAACACAAAGGTGGACAGAAAAAGATCACAAATATTACAGCGTAAATAAAATCAGCTTCAAGATGTTGCATAGCTTGTATGGAGATCTAACCTTGAGGTTTGCAGGACTGTGTATTAACCAGCCAGGATTTGCTGGGTTTTTCATGAATTATCAATGAGTGTTTACCATTGTGCATGTTCAATCTATTGAAAGCATTTTTAAATACCACTGGTCTACATAGCAAGTGTCTTCTTGAGGGGAGAGGACAGACAGAGTGATAATTGTCTACTAATAAGGCAAGCCCTGTTCTGTATAGGACTCTGTGGCGCAACGGTAGCGCGTCTGACTCCAGATCAGAAGGTTGCGTGTTCAAATCACGTCAGGGTCAACTGATTTTTGATAAGCAGCTAAATTTGTTTAAAAGGCAAACTTCAACATACAACAACATACATGGCATGAAAAAGACACAACCTGTAGGCCTAAATTACACATATGCAACTGCTTTTTCATGATTCATGTCTATGGGGCCAAAAATGTCACCCCAAAAAGAAGCACCTGCACCTGTTTCCAAGTCGCATAGAATCCCTTTCCATAGGTGAGAACAGACTCAGTAGACAGTAATGGGATTCTCCATGTCTTGTGTTGTCACTCAAAGGCCCAATGTGACAAACCGTTTTTGTTTCTTTTATAGGTTTTACTATACTTACCTGGCAGGGGAGACACCATGATCATGAAGGTGGTTCTCCCAGGGCGAGGCTTGGCCATTGCACTCCGGCTGTGCTGATCGTGGTGTCTTCCCTGCCACTGCTCGGCCTTTTGGCTATGATCAGGTGTGGTATCCGTTCTCATCAGTTGTTAGAGGATGTGGAGGGTGGATGCAATCCAATAACGTCATTGCACCTGGAAGGGTGGTTTCAGCAGGGACTACGCCGTGCTGCCCGACAGATACTGGGAGCCGGCCAATGGTTGCGTCTGAGCCATCTGGAAGGGTGCTTCTGGTGAGGATGGGTGGCTGTGCCTGGTCTGGTCTTTTTGCCAGGTTCTAGTCTGGCCTTCTGGCTGGCTGGCGCAAGTGCTGTCCCTGTCAGAGATCTGGTAGGAGGAGCTGGAACTGCCCTGGGATGAGACGGGGTAGGACCATGCAAATCCTGCCTGGTTGACAGGGAGTCTGGAAGGGTTGGAATTGGCGGAGGCTGCTAGATGGGCTCTCTATCTGGCAGGGGTGGAGGGCTGCACTGGCCGGTTGGGGGGTTGGATCTGGAACGGAAAAGCCTATGGTGCATGTGCCCCTGGAGTGGCAGTCCAGGGGTGTCTGAGAATCACTGTGAGTGTTGGTCACTTTGATTTAAAGACACCACGGTCACTGCACCAGCTACATGCTTTTTTTTTTATTATTATTATTATTATTATTATTATTATTATTATTACACGCTTTTTTAGCACCTGCCTCCTGGGCCGGGCCTTTTGGCCAGGACCGGAGGAATTTTTTATTCCTGGCCGGAGGGCCTGGTCATTGTTGATCACAATGACCACTTCTTCACTCTCCTCTTCACTATCCCTTTCCCCCACTTTATTTAATTTATTAGCCTATGTTTGTCACCTTTTTGTCTTTTTTTGTTGTGCACGTTTTGTACACAGTGTGATTAGTAGGGTGCCGGTCCTCGGGCCAGCCCTGAATGTCTTGGGAGTGGGTGGACATGGCCTTTTGGCTTAGTTCACCTGCTCTCATGGGGTCTCCCTTCGGGGGAGTCCCACCTAGTACTTGGAGGGTTCTGTTTCGGCAGTCCCTCCAGGGAAGTTGGGTCCGAGTCGGCTTCGGTTGCTCGGGCCACAGTAACTCAGTCCCCGTCTGGAGCCTAACGCCCCGGGGGATCAGGGTTTGGGTCCCTTCTGCACAGAAGGACCACTTGACGTTGCAGCCGTCTGCACGTTTTTGTGAACACTCTTTATGTGTGTGCACATTTTTTCTGCACCGGGTGGAGTTTTTGAGTGTGTTTCACACGCCATAGGCTTTTCAAAAAAATTATTATTATTATTATTATTATTATTATTAAGCACCTGCCTCCTGGGCTGGGCCTTTTGGCCAGGACCGGAGGGCCTGGTCATTGTTAAACATAATGACCACTGCTTTCACTCTCCTCTCCACTATCCCATTCCCCCACTTTATTTAATTTATTGCCTATGTTTGTCACGTTTTTGTCTTTTTTTTGTTTGTGCACGTTTTGTACACAGTGTGATTAGTAGGGTGCCGGTCCTCGGGCCAGCCCTGAACGTCTTGGGAGTGGGTGGACATGGCCTTTTGGCTTAGTTCACCTGCTCTCATGGGGTCTCCCTTCGGGGGAGTCCCACCTAGTACTTGGAGGATTCTGTTTCGGCAGTCCCTCCAAGGAAGTTGGGTCCGTGTCAGCTTCGGTTGCTTGGACCACAGTACCTCAGTCCCCGTCTGGAGCCTAACGCCCCGGGGGATCAGGGTTTGGGTCCCTTCTGCACAGGAGGACCACTTGACGTTGCACCCGTCTGCACGTTTTTGTGAACACTCTTTATGTGTGTGCGCATTTTTTCTGCACCGGGTGGAGTTTTTTGAGTGTGTTTCACAGGCCATAAGCTTTTAAAAAAGAAAAAAAAATCCTGGTGGTCCTATTGACCTACTTCCCACTTTAAAAATGTGCCCCTCCTTGTTCCCCTTCCCCCAAAGTGACTTTGTGCAACAAAAAAAAAAAACCCTTAAAAATAAAATATATGTAATATTTCCCCAAGACTAAGGGACCTCCTGGGGGGGACGGTGTGGTAGAGGAGGAAAAGAAAAAGAGAAAAAAATAAAACACACCAGCCATCTAAATTTACGTGACTATCTCTGGTCAATAATTTGTTATGGTTCTTTATTCTTCCAAAGTTTAGTCTATATACAGCAGCCCTAGTGGTCTCATATATCTGTTACTTCCCCTATTTTCCCCGCTCCATATTTCTGAGTCTAGGCCCATTTCAGGTACATACTGTATCCAGCCTGCCCATGTCATCTCAAATACCCCTTTTTTATCTTTCACTATTTGGGTCCACCTTTCGGCTTCCATTGTCTGTTTAACCTCCTTTTTTCAATCTGCTAATGTTGGACAGGTATTCTGTTTCCAAAATCTGGGGATTAATATTTTTGCTGCGTTTAGCAGGTGTGGCACAATGCTATTCCTGTACTTTTTAATAGAGCCAGGTGTTCCACCATGGAGTAGGTAACATAGGGGCGTAAATTCCATAGATATTGGGGTCAATCCATCAACCCATGGTGCAATTGCTTCCCAGAATATTTAAATTTTTGGGCATTCCCACCACAAGTGTAGGTATGTACCCCTTTGCTCACACCCTCTCCAACACAGGGCATCTGCCGCTGGATACATCTGATTTAACTTTACTGGTGGCCTATACCCAGGGGTGGACTGACAACCCATGGGGCCCCCGGGCAATATAAGATTATGGGGCCCCTGGCCACCACGCCAGGAGGCAGGGCAGCTAAAATCTCAGGATTTTCACATCAAAAGCATGTTGGTTTAATACATAGCAGGGACAGATATAAAAAAAACACAGATTTTTACACAATGTGCCTGGTTTTATTGAGCCTGGCAAACCTAAAGGGGCCCCCTAGTGGCATGGGGCCCTCGGGCAGTGCCCGAAAGTCCCAATGGTCAGTCCGCCCCTGCCTATACCACCTTGTCATAAATTTATAGGCCATTTCCTGGATGTGCGAACTTCTAGATGTGGAGTGGGTTAATTTAATCATTTTTGTACTTTGTTCATCTGATAGCCTCATATTTAATTCTCTTTCCCATTTCCTGATAAAATATGGTACTTTATTCTTTTGGGCTCCTTGTATCAGTTTGTACATCTGGGACAGCAAGTGCCTCGCTTCCCCCAGGTGCGCGCACCGATCCTCAACCTTGTAGTAGAGTTTAGTGATCTCAAGGTGGGTTTCATTTTATTAAGGAATCGTGCCGAATCGCAAAAAGTGCTCTGGTCAGGAAGGGGGTAAATTTTTTCAGGGCTGAAGTGGTTAATACAAATAACAAAAAAATGAAAATAATGTTTTTAAAGCATAACTATAGTCAAGCTGAGTAAAGATGTCACACGATCAAAGTCTCAGCTGACGTTATATTGCATTGTAATGAAATGAACAAATCTACTTTGATTTGATTAGTCTTTTGAATCTCAAATGCACGAAAAACAACACATATTCAGAGCAAAAATTGCTGTATTGTCTCTGATGTACACAGTTCCTATATCATCATCGCCATCTAGTGGCCATAGTGCTTTTTCCCATTTGAAATTAGGCAAACAGTAAAAAAACACTTTAAGGCCACTAGATGGTGCTGATGATATTGGAAATAATCATATTAGGGAAAATACAGCAAATATTTATTCTCACTGTGTGGAGTTTTTATAATTTAATTGTGGGTTTAATTATGGCAATTTTTAGGGGTTAAAGTGATATAACAAGTAATTCGGCCACACCCTCTTGCGTGTCACTTCCTGTATGTAAATATAACACAGGAATCATGGGAAAGGAATCCTGGGTCATTTATATTAGATCAGTTTAAATATTATGAGAAGGAATAGAGTCATAAAAGTATAAAAAGGGTCAATTGTTTATTTTGAAAAAGATAATAAATAATAGAGCCTTTCAGTAATAATGTCTCCCCCCTTTTTTTTTTTATTATTAAAAATGTCTCCCTGAGCTGTGTGATGATGTCATAAATTTGGGTGTTATGTGAGATTATTAGATTGTATTGTCAGTGAGGTCAATCCTTACCTGTTCCTCCTTAGGGAGAAACAGAAATGATGAATGGAGGATGATGAGTGCTGATTACGCTTTCTCCCCCACTGCCTTGAATGACAACTCAGGGTGGTGTGATTCTGATATCAATCACTGGCAATCATAATCTTCATTGGGTAAATAGCAGAATTATTATACTGAAAAATTAATTGAGTGAATCTGTGTTCACGCAGGTGTAATGAGGAGCCTTGTCAATGTCTGTTCACTGCAACTGCTGCTGCTGGTGGTGGTAATATAACTACCCCAAATCAGTTTACCGAATGCAGTGCGACCTATAGAAATGGATGGAATCGAGTGTGAAAATCCGATTCCAACGTGGACGAGAAAAAGTGTCCTGCACCATTTCAATGTGATGCGATTTTAGCCATACTGAATTTGCATCGCACAGATATCGCATGTGATGTAAAAAAAATGGTATGTGATCCTGCACTTAAGACTAAAATGGTAGGCTGCTGCCCTCCTGCGTCCGTTCCCTATAAGGGTTGGTGTAAAAATATAAACGAAAAAATGCACGCATATGAAAGGTGCAGTAGCATAAATAGTGGTCCAATAAAATATGGACGTGTTAAGAGGTGCTGGTGTATGTAAGGTATGATCCACCTGTGGATGGCTGCGCCTGGTCTGGTCTTTTTGTTGGGTTCTAGTCTGTCCTTCTGGCTGGCTGGCGTAAGTGCTGTCCCTGTCAGAGATCTGGTAGGAGGAGCTGGAACTGCCCTGGGGAGTCTGGAAGGGTTAGTATTGGCGGGGGGCTGCTAGGTGGTGGGAACCCCCCCCAAGAATACCTTGAAGGGCTCTCTATCTGGCAGGGGTGGAGGGCTGCACTGGCTGGTCGGGGGGTTGGATTTGGAACGGAAAAGCCTATGGTGCATGTGTCCCTTACTTACCTGGCAGGGGAGACACCATGATCAAGAAGGTGGTTCTCCCAGGGCGAGGCTCGGCCATTGCACTCCGGCTGTGCTGATCGTGGTGTCATCCCTGCCACTGCTCGGCCTTTTGGCTAAGATCAAGTGTAGTATCGGTTCTTATCAGTTGCCAATAGGTGGTGCTAAACTGACTGTCCCCAGTACTCGGCGAGGGGGAAAGGGATGGCAGTCGGTGGCTGCTAAGCCTGTTGGCGTAGAGGCGAAAGCCTTCTGATCGGGGCAGAGAGACATGAGGTCGAAGCTGAAGGGCTGGGCCCCTGGCCTTTGGCCTGGATCCGGTGGTGTCTGCCCCAGTCAGTTGTTCGGCGAGGGAACCTTTGCTAATCCTTCCGGGGAGAGGCGGGTAGTACTTCCCGAATGTAATTAGGTGGGAGAGCTGGGGGTTGTGGGTAGTAGTTGGCTGCGGCTGGCTCTCCCCAACCTCTTCTCCCACCTTCCTGGCTGGGAAGGGTGCTGCTGGTCTGGACCGAGGGTCAGGGTCCGTTGAAAAGCCTGTGGAGATAGTGCCCCTGGAGTGGCAGTCCAGGGGTGCCATACATAGCACTGAGTGTTGAGGGGCACTCAACGTGTGGCACTTTAGGTCACTGATCTCCACATACACCTTTTTAGCACCTGCCTCTAGGGCCGAGCCTTTTGGCTAGGACCAGAGGAATTTTTGTTCCTGGCCGGAGGGCCGGCCATTGTATTGCACAATGGCCACTTTCCACTCACCATTCCCACCTTCCTTTACCCCCACTTTCTTTTTTATTTTACCCCCTGTCTGTCTTGTTTTGTCACTTTTTTTTGTTGCACTTTAGTGTGGCGAGTAGGGTGCTGGTCCTCGGGCCTGACTCTGAAAGTCTTGGGAGTAGGTGGACATGGCCTTCTGGTTTAGTTCACCTGCTCTCATGGGGTCTCCCTTCGGGGGAGCCCCACCGAGGAGGGTTCTGTTTCGGCAGTCCCTCCGAGGATGTAGGCCATGTGGTTTCGGCTGCATGGGCCATAGTGGGGTCCAAGTGGTTTCGGCTGCTTGGACTCCAATACTCTTGTCCCTGTCTGGAGCCTAACGCCCCGGGGGATCAGAGCTGGGTCGTCTTAGGAGGACCAATTGACGATGGCACCCATCGCAGTTTTTTGTGTCACTCTTTATGTGTGTGCACATTTTTTCCTGC
Source organism: Rana kukunoris (assembly GCA_029574335.1). Lineage (NCBI taxonomy): Eukaryota > Metazoa > Chordata > Amphibia > Anura > Ranidae > Rana > Rana kukunoris. Next base: position 517,896,595 of record CM056051.1, on the reverse strand, counting down.
ACCGGGTCAAGTTTTTGGGTTGTGTTTTGCACGCCACAGGCTTTTCAATAGAAAAAATGAAAAAAAAAAAAAATCTGTTCTTATCAGTTGCCAATAGGTGGTGCTAAACTGACTGTCCCCAGTACTCGGCGAGGGGGAAAGGGATGGCAGTCGGTGGACGCTAAGCCTGTTGGCGTAGAGGCGAAAGCCTTCTGATCGGAGCAGAGAGGCATGAGGTCGAAGCTGAAGGGCTGGGCCCCTGGCCTTTGGCCTGGATCCGGTGGTGTCTGCCCCAGTCAGTTGTTCGGCGAGGGAACCTTTGCTAATCCTTTCGGGGAGAGGCGGGTAGTACTTCCCGAATGTAATTAGGTGGGAGAGCTGGGGGTTGTGGGTAATAGTCGGCTGCGGCTGGCTCTCCCCAAACTCTTCTCCTACCTTCCTGGCTGGGAAGGGTGCTGCTGGTCCGGACCGGGGGTCAGGGTCTGTTGAAAAGCCTGTGGAGATAGTGCCCCTGGAGTGGCAGTCCAGGGGTGCCATACATTGCACTGAGTGTTTGAGGAGCACTCAACGTGTGGCACCTTAGGTCACTGATCTCCACATACACCTTTTTAACACCTGCCCTTAGGGCCGAGCCTTTTGGCTAGGACCAGGGGATTTTTTGTTTCCTGGCCGGAGGGCCGGTCAACGTATTGCACGTTGATCACTTTCTACTCACCTCTCCCACCTTCCTTCTCCCCCACTTTCTTTTGTTTTACCCCGTTTGTCACGTTTCTTCTTTTTATGTTGGTGCACCTGCACTTTTTGTGTGATGAGTAGGGTGCTGGTCCTCGGGCTGGCTCTGAAAGTCTTGGGAGTAGGTGGACATGGCCTTCTGGCTTAGTTCACCTGCTCTCATGGGGTCTCCCTTCGGGGGAGCCTCACCGAGGAGGGTTCTGTTTCGGCAGTCCCTCTGAGGATGTTAGGCCATGTGGTTTCGGCTGCATGGGCCTTAGTGGGGTCCTCGTGGTTTCGGCTACTTGGACTCCTATTACTCTTTTCCCTGCCAGGAGCCTAACGCCCCGGGGGATCAGAGCTGGGTTCTCCCTGGAGGACTATTTGACGATGCACCCGTCACAGTTTTTTGTGTTACTCTTTATGTGTGTGCACATTTTTCCTGCACCGGGTGAAGTTTTTGGGTTGTGTTTTGCACGCCACAGACTTTTCAAAAAATTTTTTTTTTTGGAGTGGCAGTCCAGGGGTGCCATACATTGCACTGAGTGTTGAGGGGCACTCAACGTGTGGCACCTTAGGTCACATATCTCCACACACACCTTTTTAGCACCTGCCTCTAGGGCCGAGCCTTTTGGCTAGGACCAGAGGAATTTTTGTTCCTGGCCGGAGGGCCGGCCATTGTATTGCACAATGGCCACTTTCCACTCACCATTCCCACCTTCCTTTTCCCCCACTTTCTTTTTTATGTTACCCCCTGTTTGTCTTGTTTGTCACTTTTTTTGGTTGGAGCACGTTATGTGTGGCGAGTAGGGTGCTGGTCCTCGGGCTGGCTCTGAAAGTCTTGGGAGTAGGTGGACATGGCCTTCTGGCTTAGTTCACCTGCTCTCATGGGGTCTCCCTTCGGGGGAGCCTCACCGAGGAGGGTTCTGTCTCGGCAGTCCCTCCGAGGATGTTTGGCCATGTGGCTTCGGCTGCATGGGCCATAGTGGGGTCCTAGTGGTTTCGGCTGCTAGGACTCTAATAACTCTTTTCCCTGTCTGGAGCCTAACGCCCCGGGGGTTCAGAGCTGGGTCCTTTGCGGAGGACCAATTGACGATGGCACCCATCGCAGTTTTTTGTGTTTCACTCCTTATGTGTGTGCACATTTTTTCCTGCACCGGGTGAAGTTTTTGGGTTGTGTTTTGCACGCCACAGGCTTTTCAATAGGAAAAAAAAAAATACATTTATTTTTTATTTTTTGCATTTTAGTCTAAATATGAGATCTGAGGTCTTTTTGACCCCAGATCTCATATTTAAGAGGACCTGTCATGCTTTTTTTTTCTATTACAAGGGATGTTTACGTCTTTTGTAACAGGAATAAAAGTGACTTTTTTATTGTGTAAAAATTAATAAAATAAATAGGAAAACAACACTTTTTTTTTTTAAAGCGCCCCATCCCAACGAGCTTGCGCGCAGAAGTGAATGCATACGTGAGTTACAGAAAATTACGGAAAGATAAGTATTCAATTTTCTTTTCCTTGGTGACTTCATGGCAGCATACGCATTGTAAATGACTCGTAACCAGGGAGTTAATGCTGATGAAAGCAGAATTTTTAAGTGACTATTTATGAAACAGAAAATTGTAAGGTCTTCTTCCCAAAATCCTGAGAGGTGAGACTAGCTGGATCTAGGCTGTAGTGAGCCATAAATGTGGAAAACGGGGACCAGCTTGCTGCTTTGCAGATTATCTCAGGGGAGACCTTTGCCAAGACTGCCCATGAAGATGAAATCCCTCTTGTTGAGGGTGCATTCACTTCCTGAGGAACAGGAAGCCAACTAGCCTTGTAAGCCCTTTGTATAATCTACACAATCCATCCCGCTATTGATCCTGTGTGGCCTTCAGGACAGAAAAGAAACTGGTCTACATAACAAGTGTCTTCTTGAGGGGCAAAGACAGACAGTCGTAATATTTACTTAAAGAAAGCTGTTTAGCGAAAAACATGTTTCCTTTACTGACCCTTTAACAATAAGGCAATGCTTGCCTTGCATATGACTCTGTGGCGCAACGGTAGCGCGTCTGACTCCAGATCAGAAGGTTGCGTGTTCAAATCACGTCAGGGTCAGCTGATTTTTGATAAGCTGCTATTTCATGAAATTTGTTTTAAAAGTTGCAAAATGGATTATGCGTGACAGCATACAGCTATCTCACTATGTAATTGGAATGAAAAATACACAACCTGTAGGGCTTCTTTACATGTGTAGCGGGCAGCTGTTTTTCTCTGCTGGCCCTGCTTTAAATTTAGAGGGTAGTCAGAGGTTTAGTTACTTTTGACCTATTTGTTTTCAAATTTGGGCCTCTGTCCCAGCCATTGCTGTACTGCAGATGACCACTATTGTTGTCTGGGGTGTCGGTACCACCCCAGGCCGAGGGTGGCAGCAGTCAGATCAAGGTGTGTTGGGTATTTTGGTGAGGATGGGTGGCTGCGCTTGGTCAAGGTCTTTTTGCCGAGTTCTAGTCTGGCCTTCTGGCTGGCTGGTGTAAGTGCTATCTCTGTCAGCGATCTGGTAGGAGGAGCTGGTGATGCCCTTTGATGAGTGGGGTAGAACCATGCAAATCCGCCGCCTTTTGGCTAGGGCCGGAGGAATTTTTCTTATTCCTGGCCGGAGGGCCTGGTCATTGTACACCACAATGACCACTTCTTTCACTCTCCTCTCCACTATCCCTTTCCCCCCACTTTCTTTTATTTAAGCCTATGTTTGTCACGTTTTTGTTTGTGCATGTTTTGTTCACTGTGTGACCAGTAGGGTGCGGGTCCTCGGGCCAGCCCTGAACGTCTTGGGAGTGGGTGGACATGGCCTTCTGGCTTAGTTCACCTGCTCTCATGGGGTCTCCCTTCGGGGGCGCCCCACCTAGTACTGGGAGGGTTCTGTTTCGGCAGTCCCTCCAAAGAAGTTGGTCCGTGTCGGCTTTGGTTGCTTGGACTGCAGTACCTCAGTCCCCGTCTGGAGCCTAACGCCCCGGGGGATCAGGGTTTGGGTCCCTCTTCACAGAAGGACCACTTGACGTTGCACCTGTCTGCACGTTTTTGTGACCACTCTTTATGTGTGTGCACATTTTTTTGGCACCGGGTAGAGTTTTTGGGTGTGTTCACACACTATAGGCTTTTAAAAAAAATCAGCAGGCCTGGGGTGCTTGCTGTGCATGCTGGGAAAGCTATGAAATATCTGAGTCACTTCCTGCTTTTTCTCTTTCTCCAAGGATTTCCCTTGAGAGGCTGTCTGTGTAATCCACTTATCTAGACCTCAGGCCTTAGGGCATAGAGTAATCGAGTGTTGAGGGATCTCCTGTCATGGGAGGTGTCCCTAAGCTGCTGGATGAGATGAAGTGCTACTGGCCATTGGAGAAGCAAAGCTGCAGTTGTCCTACCACAGGGATGGTGAGTGACCGACTGAGCTGGGAAGCACCACATGAACCTTACCACTGCTGTTCTGCCTTGTATCCTAAGACTGAGACTACACTGGAACCTCAGTTGACAAGGTGGCACATTTATGAGATGAATTCCATCCAGCAGAGTTCTGTTACGGAAGGATTACTATTGGTGAGAAGACCAGGTATGAGATCAGAGACTGTGTAATGTTCATGGAACCCTCAGGTATCCTGTGTTCCCTCCACCCTCCTTCCCACTCTTCATGCATGTTCATTATTAAAACATATTCAAAGTGACTGGCATCCTCAATTAATCCACCACCATCTGGAAAAAGGACTTTCACCCTGAGAAGGAATGTGCCTGGGACATTTATCACCAAGTAAGTGTGTCTGGGACATTCGCATGTACCTATTGGGTATCAGTAGAGCCAAATGTGCCAGGACTGATTACCGATAGCATTAAATAAACATCCACTCATTGAGCGTAAAGAGTCAATTTTCCAAGAAATGGCATCACCCATAGTGTAAATATGACCATCTGAGGTGAACTATGAAATCCTCCACCGCACACCAACACACTGGCATTCTTACCACAGAAAATGGACCACTAGGTTATAGGTGGTCATATAAGAATGATATATCCACTATAGCACGACTCCACTCTGGTAACAGACAGCCAAAACTCATAGGGTCATAACATGGAGTGAATCCACAGGGTCATATATAAAATAAAAGAGAAGCAGCTCCTCATAGTGGAGATTGACCTAGGTGCCACACGTTGAGTGCCCCTCAAAACACTCCAGGGGCACTATCTCCACAGGCTTTTCAATGGTCCCAGACCTCCGGTCCGGACCAGCAGCACCCTTCCCAGCCAGGAAGGTGGGAGAAGAGGTCGGGGAGAGCCCACCTAAGCAGGCTACTACCCACAACCCCATCTCTCCCACCTAATTACATTCGGGAAGTACTACCCACCTCTCCCTGTAAAAGGAGGAGCAAGGGTTCCCTCGCCGAACAACTGACTGGGGCAGACACCACCGGATCCAGGCCAAAGGCCAGGGGCCCGGCCCTTCAGCTTCGACCTCATGCCTCTCTGCTCCGATCAGAAGGCTTTCGCCTCCACACCAACAGGCTTAGCGTCCGCCGACTGCCATCCCATTTCCCCCTTGCCGGGTACTGGGGACAGTCAGCATAGCACCACCTATTGGCAACTGATAAGAACAGATTTTTTTTTTTTTTTAAACCATCAGATCACCAGCAAACCAAGCTTCAGCAAACGTATTCACCAAGAGCCAGTCACACACGGTCTTTCAAGGTACTTTGCTTTAATCATCATCTGGTCTTACTTTACTTTCTTCACAAACAGATCACATAATATACATTAAAAACACAATATACAAACCCCTACCCCCACCCTCCACCTCCCCTCCACCTCCTCCAACTCCAATAAACATTCGCCTCATCTTTCCCCATCCATCTCCTATCAACCAACAACACCACATACAACTTTGCCAACACCAAATTCACGCAATCCACCTCTGATAACACACACTTTCTCCTCACCTCCCAACACCTAGCATCCCACACCACCTCCTTCAAAATAGCTATCAAGATCCAAACCTTCCTTTGAATGGCTTTCTGCCCCTCCACCAACCCATAAAACCAAATCATTTTACTCAAATTATCTACCTCCAAAACCTCTTCCAAAAAGGAGGCCATCTTCCTTTGTACCCTACGTACAAAAGGACAGTCAAACAAAGCATGTTCCACTGTCTCTATGCCATTACATCCCTCTCTCGGGCAAACCTCATCTCTGGCCAAATCCCTTCTTCTCAGGAAGGACTTAGTCAGCAGGGCTTCGTGAAAGGCAAGCCAAGATATCTCTTTTTGCCTATTCGCGACTCCTTTAATAAAGAACCTCTTCCAGCACAATTCCACCATTTTGGAACCAAGGCCAAGAATATTGTCCCTCAGCTCACTAATTTCTGGTAGAAAAAAGGGGTCACCAAAGCCACTGGTCTCGACAGGTCCTTACTACACCAGCCCCACTTTATTAAAGCCCATCCAGCCAGATACCTCATTAGTGCAGTTGTTTTACCTCCTCCACTAAAGGCTTTGAAATGTACAAGCCAATAGTGCATACTTAGGAAGACTGGGATATCCGGAAATCCACACACCCCTCCTTCCACACTCTTCACGATAGACCTCCGTTCTACCCGCTCCATTTTACTTCCCCAAAGGAAAATAAACAAGATCCTTACAATTTTCTGTAACCACCTAGTATTGGGGGGAAAAACCAAACTAAAATACAGCAGTAATGGCAAGATCACTGCTTTGGTCACTAGAACTTTCCCTGTTAATGTCAGCCGTCTCATCCTCCAGAAGTCAACTTTCTTCTTAATCTTATCCAAAGCTTTCTCTGCATTAACTGAGCTCAGTTGATTCCTCATAAAATGCGTCCCCAAGATCACTAAGGAGTCTACTACTTTAACCTTGACATCTTTCAATGCCCCAGAACCACTGAACACACAAATTTGACTCTTTTGCCAATTGACACTTAAGCCAGACACACTCCCAAACAAGCTCAACTGCAGTTCAGCTCTCCGGGCATCCACCTCGGAAGAGCAGGTGACGGTGATATCATCCATATAGCAGACCGCCTTTACATTCTCCCCTCCGCCTCCTGGCAGAAAGATCCCTTTAATCCTTTTGTCCTTCTGTACATGCCGAAGGAGTGGCTCAATCGCACACATGAACATTATAGGCAAGAGCAGACAGCCCTGCCTTACCCCAGCCAAAACCGGAAAGAAGTCCGACAGGTTACCATTAACCACCACTTGGCTCCTGATCCCTGTATATAATCCTCGCAAGGTTCTCAAAAAGGGAGGTGGAATCCCCATTTGTTCCAATACCTTAAATAAAAAGGAATGAGCAACATGGTCGTATGCCTTTTCTAGGTCTATTCCCATTAACGCCAAGGACATGTTATTAAAATGTCGGTCATCCTTCTACCGGGCACTGCGCACACCTGCCCCTCCCCTACCAACTTATTAGCCACTTGGCTCATCCTCCTCGCCAATAACTTGGTCACCAATTTATAATCGACATTTAACAAAGTAATAGGGCGCCAGTTTTTAATGTCTCGCCGGTCACCTTTCTTAAACAATAAGGTAATTGCCCCTTCCTTCATTGTTGAGGACAGTTCCCCAGTTGACACACAATACTGAACAATTTCAATCAAGTGTTTTTTTAAGTACTGGCCAAAATTTCAAATAAAGTTCTACTGGGAACCCATCACTCCCTGGGGTCTTATTCTTCTGCATACTATTCAATATGCTTTCCACCTCCAGCTCCGTTACTGCATCCAGTAACCCTTCGACCTCCTCCTTTCCCAAACACTTTCCAAGAACACTACAATAATCTATTTGTTCCTCCTCCACCACTCCCTCCTGCACCGCATATAACTTTTTATAGAAAGAGAAGACCTCCTTCACCATCCCTTCACCCATCACCTCCTCCTCCCCTACCAACACAGAAGCCATCACTTTCTTCCCTGAATATGCTTTTTTAAAGAAGTACCTCGAACAACGCTCCCCTTCTTCCATTTCTTTTATCTTAGCATTGAAGATAATTCTTTTCCCTTTATCCTTCAGGGTTTTCTCCCTCTCACTTCTCACCTCCTTTAAATCTTCATCCACCTCCACCCCTATCTTTTTACATTTATATAAAAAGTGTAGCTTCCTTACTAATGCCAGTTCTTTATCTCTTTTCTCCTTAGCCTTCGTACCACACATCTTCCTTAAGAATTTTGCCAGAGATTCCTTCACCCAATCCCACCATCCCAGGACATCTGCAAAATCTTTTTTATACTCCACCAACTCCTCCAGGTAAGTACACACTTTCCCATACACCTCCTCATCCTCCAATATAGACGTATTTAGCTTCCACAATCCACTGCCAAACGTTACTCCTGCGCCCAACTCCAACTTGCAGCACAACAACTTATGATCGGAGAAAAGGACAGGAACTACTTTATACTCCTTCACCTCCACAAACTCAGAGGCAAAAATGAAATCAATCCGAGATGATACAGTCCCCTTATCCGACCAAAAGGTATGCCCCGGCCGTTCCCCTTCCACCACTACCGCTGCATCTTGGAGTTTAAAGTCATCCACCAGTTCGTTCAACAGACGTGAGGTCACATCCACACCTCCTCCCTCCCCCACTCCATGTCTATCACTCCCCTTCCGCACACAATTAAAATCACCGGTAATGATAGTTGCAACCCTTCCCGGCAGTTGCAACTTTAGGGTGCTGAGAAACTCCTTCCGCCCTCTTTTGTCTGCCGGAGCATAGCAATTTAACAATCTCAATTTCTTGTTTTCATATTCTAGAGTCACGGCCAAACATCTCCCAGGCACCACCTCCTCATGTGCTAACACTTTAACCTCCTCATTTTTAATTAGCACTCCAACACCTTTCGATCTTGATTCATAACATGGTGTCCACACAGCCAGCCCTTTCCTCCACTTAGCGACCCCATACAGATCCTCTGCACCACATTCCTGCACACAAATAATATCTGCTTTCACCGATTCCAAATAATCTAGAACCAAAGCCCTCCTACCACCCGACTTCCGACTCCTCACATTCAGCATGGCCACAATCAAAGCCATAAAAAAGAAGCAAATAGAAACAGCCATCATAGTTCTCAACATTGTTCTGTCTTCTGTCCAGCCTTTTCATTCCTTACTCTCCGGCTTCTCCTTAGTCCGGGGGAAATGGCGACTTCCTGTTCGGAAGCCCCAGGAGAGACAATGTGCAGGGAACCCTCCTCCCCGCTTTCCACCCCACCCTTCCATTTTCCCGACACCTGAGTCTCGGATCCGGGGGTATAGGCCACACGTTGCCCACACTCCAGACTTTCCTCACTATCACCATCCTCATCCTCTTCATCCTCATCATCCATGTCCTCCTGCTCCTCCTCTTCGCTAGTTGAAATGTCCCCAACCAGCACAGGCACCACAAAAGGACTAGATGCAGGACTGGCAGTCTGATCCGCACCCTCAATAATAATTTCTACCCCTTCCGGAAAGTCCTGGGGTTGTTCAGTCGAATCGCCTACTTCCATCTCCTCTTCACGGGGGGAATTGGCATCCACTTTAGGACCACCCGCGTGGTCCCCTCCACCACCCTCTGCCATCTCGGGGGTCGCGGAGCCGTAGCCGGCCACATCCGCCGCAGCCGCAGCGTCAGTGCCTGACTCTAGCGCTCCGCCACTCGCCCCTGCTGCGTCATTGGGCGGAACGTCATTGGGCGTACTTTGGCTGGCCCTGATAGAACAAAAAACCTCTCTCTCCCCCAACTGTAAAAACGTGAGGTGGCCGCCTCACACCCCCAATACAAGTAGGGTCCAGCTTGAACCTGCCCAGAAACCTATATTTACCGGTCCAAATCTTATACCTATTCAGGACAGGCTCCCCCCCTCTTAACGCTTCACAGTAATTGTCTAAAAACGCTCTTACTAGCACCGGATCCGCAAACGGGTTGTACATATGAACAATTATTACTTTCTCCTCTTCCATGAATAAGGGTATTACCTGTAGAAGCTTCAATGCTCCTTCTTCTTTCCTCTTCTCTGCTTCCTCAAATATATTCCAGCACAACGCTGTGGAGGAAAAAGTCACATCGTAAATTCCCTGGTTGGGAAAATCCTGCAAACACATAATATCCCTCACCGCCACAAGGAAAGTATCCATCAACACGTCCACCACGATAGTCTTCAGCGTCACTTGGTCTTTAAATCCTGGCATAACCAGAAAATGCAGCGAGTCTTTTAGCCCACGGCCCGCCACCCTGGAAGAGGTCCGCTCGCCCACCTAAGGGGCCCCACAAGGGGAACCCCCAGGCTCCGCCAACCGACCAACTACGCCTTGAGGAAGGCGATCGCTTCCCGTTGCCCGGGGACTAATCCTAAGGCCAATAGCAGCAAGGGGGGGCCCTCCGAAGAGGAACGATCCCCCCAAGGCCGACCGTCGGGTACCCCGGGCACCTCTTGACTACTCACCAATGCAGCAGAACTACACTGGATCGTAGCCAAAAGGCCGAGAAGCGGCAGGGAAGACACCACGATCAGCACAGCCGGAGTGCAATGGCCGAGCCTCGCCCTGGGAGAACCACCTTTATGATCATGGTGTCTCCCCTGCCAGTTAAGTATACACAGTTTTTAACACCTGCCTCTAGGGCCGAGCCTTTTGGCTAGGACCAGAGGAATTTTTGTTTCCTGGCCGGGGGGCCAGCCAACGTATTGCACGTTGGTCACTTTCTGCTCACCTCTCCCACTTCCTTCTCCCCCACTTTCTTTTCTTTTTTCTTTTTACCCTGTGTGTCACGTTTCTTCTTTTTATGTTGGTGCACCTGCACTTTTATGTGTGATGAGTAGGGTGCTGGTCCTCGGGCTGGCTCTGAAAGTCTTGGGAGTAGGTAGACATGGCCTTCTGGCTTAGTTCGCCTGCTCTCATGGGGTCTCCCTTCAGGGGAGTCTCACCGAGGAGGGTTCTGTTTTGGCAGTCCCTCCAAGGATATTAGGTCATGTGGCTTTGGCTGCATGGACCTTAGTGGGGTCCTCGTGGCTTCGGCTGCTTGGACCACTATACTCTTTTCCCTGCCAGGAGCCTAACGCCCCGGGGGATCAGAGCTAGGTTCTCTTTGAGGACTATTTGACGATACACCCGTCACAGTTTTTTGTGTCACTCTTTATGTGTGTGCACATTTTTTCTGCACCGGGTTTTATTTTTCAATAAAAAAAAAAAAAAAGCAGCTCCTCATAGTGTAATATGTTAATTCAAGATGATTATATTAAGTAAAAAGCATACATGGTACTCACATTTGGAGAATTAAAACAAGCTTTTCAGGAACACAAAAAGTCCTTGGTTAACATGTGTTTCCAACCAACCACATGCAGTATGGTGACGTCAGATCCCTGGGCTCCACCCTACGTGGTGTTTCATCCAATTAGGAACTTCGTCAGGGGTGTGTCACACAGGGGTGTGTCACGCCTGTAGATAACATCCACTAGAATTTGCAGCAAACTACCCACTTGTACACTTCAGCGACTCCTGGTTAGCATACCAGGCCAGACAGCATCATCATTTATAGAAAAGAACAGAGGCTGCACATAGTGTAAAACCACTATATCATCTTTTATTAAAAATGTGACAGGTACTTACAGAGGTAGATAAAAAACAGCAGATAAAAGCACCTTACCATCATCAATTCAAAAGACTTGATGATGTCACCGGTCAAGCCCCGCCAAACGCGCTTTGTCATCAAACAGTGTCGTCAGGGTAACAGGTGCCGCTTGTCGACCGCCGCACGCACTTTTACGTTGTCAGAATGGCACAGGCAGGCAGATTGGCATAAGGTTTAAATCTGCCGCCCAGCGGACACACGCGTGCACCCCGCGTGCCTCGTGAGCGTGTTCACGGGTCCCGAGAACTCGATTTCCCGGGCAGCCTGCGATTGTGGTCGGCAAAGGCAGAACAGGGGGATGCCTTTGTAAACAAGGCATTCCCGTATTTTCTGCCTAGTGACACTCACTGATGGCTGTTCCCTGTGATCGGGAACAGTCATCAGTGACGTGTCACGTGGGGATTTTTATTATATTTTAAATTTTTTTCAAAATTCTCGCTCTATTTTTGTTTATAGGTGATCAAATACCACCAAAAGAAAGCTCTATTTGTGGGAAAAAAATACGTCAATTTTGTTTGGGAGCCACGTCGCACGACTGTGGCAATTGTCAGTTAAAGCGAAGCAGTGCTGAATCGCAAAAAGTGGCCTGGTTTTTGACCAGCGTAATGGTCCGGGGCTTAAGTGGTTAAAAATGCATCAAATACACTTGTTAAAAAAACTCTATGCCTTTGGGAAAACACGTCAACCACAGCCTCCATAGGTGGGAACCTAACCTTATGCTTATGTAATTAATATTGGACTGCATGCAACGCATGAGCTATGGGGGCTTAAACAGGTGTTGACATTTAGACTTGGGCATCTGTTACAGTAGAGGTTAGGAGACCTGGTTGTTACCTTTATTAGCCTCAAATAGGGCACATTCTGCTCAAGATAAGATGTATGCACGCAATAGAGTGAATGAGTGGTGTTTTTATACACAATTGTGTGTTTTTTAAATTGGTGGGTGATAGTTGTTAAGTATGCTTTTTTTTATTAAGAATTAAACATTTTTAAATATTTTGTACTAAGAAACTCGATACTATGGGCCAGGTTCAGGTAGATGGGAGCATCTTTGCTCTGGAGTAACGCTTCTCATTTACGTTACGCTGCCGAAATTTTAGGAGCAAGTACTGTTATTCAGGAAGCACTTGCTCCTAAAGTTGCAGTAGCGCATCGCAAATGAGCCGGCGGAATTCAAATTGGGCGGGGACGGGGCGTGTATTATTAAAACTAAGCGCGATCCCGCGGCGAACGTACTGCGCATGCGTCGCGTGTCAATGCATCCCAGTGCGCATGCTCCAAATTCTGTCAGTGAACGTCAATGACGTCACATCCCCATTCATGAAAGTTTTACGCAAACGACGCGATTTTTATTTTTTCCGACGCGATGACGACGCCTATACTTAACATAGGATACTCCACTAGGGGGCTGCTTTATCTTTACGCCGCGTATCGCTTACGGAAACTTAGGAAAGTCACTGCGTCGCGCCCGAATACGATCGTGAATTGCCGATTCCCGCTGATTAACATATTTTTTCATCGTAAATCAGCCCCCGGCGCCATTTTTAAATTAAAGTTGCGATGCGATGGCGAAATTCAATTGCGCCGATCGCATCGGAACTCTAACCCGGCGTTTCTTGTTTTCTGGTTACAGAAAACAAAAACGCCGGCTTAAAGTGACAGTTAGGCTGGCGGATCACTGGATACTCCAGCCTAACTCTACCTGAATCTGGCCCTATGTCGGAGTGAAGTCACTACTGTCACGGTGAAGTCACTACTGTCACTTTCTGTAGACAGGGTTTCCTAAACCCAGGTTATTTTCATTTTGTTCCTAGTTTTCGATTGGTATACATTTTGACATACAAGCAACCTGTAAGTGCCGGTTCACACTACAGCGACATGAAAGTTGGCATGTCTTTGTGAGGCAACTTGAGGGAACTTCGAGGGAACTTCAAGGCAACTCCAAGTCACCTCCAGGACAGGCAACTTTGCCAGTGGCCAATCAAACAATAATCAGCTCTGTGGGAGGGGTTTGCCTGAGAAAACTATTTTCTCTTCCTGTAAAGTTGCTTCAGTTAAGACACTGATCCGACTTTGAAGCCCACTACCTTTAAAAATTAATGGGTACAAGTCGCCTAACAGTCGCCTTGATGTAGTACAGGAACTCTTTCTGAAGCCAGAGCGACTTTAGTAGTGTGCATTAAGATGGCTCTCATTCACTTAAATTAAATTTCTCATGTCGCGCGACTTGGGGTGACTTGGGGCGACACAAGTCGTATCCAAATTCGCGGTAGTGTGAAAGGGCAGTTATAGTATCATCAAATTAGAAGATTCCATTTTTAAATAATATTGGTTTTAGCATAGAAACAAAACAAACCAGTCGACGAGGATGGGATTCGAACCCACGCGTGCAGAGCACAATGGATTAGCAGTCCATCGCCTTAACCACTCGGCCACCTCGTCAAGTTGGCAGGCAGCTGCAAAATTTCAGAATTTTTTCAAAAGTAAAAACCTGCAATTACTAATACATTTCTAAAAATTAATGATTACCTATTATGTGTGGGCACGTACACAAACATCCAAAGAGGAGAAGCATGTAGGCAAGGAAATCGTTGTCTGGTATCTTGTATTTCTAGAGCCAGAAACCAATTTTGTCCGAGGTTATGGAGAAGGATGTCACCAAACTAATACCTCCTGCTCCTCTAAAGGATTAGGAGAAAAAGATTAAAAATATTACAGTGTAAAAAGTTTAAGAATCGATCCAGCCGAAAACCTTGAAGAAATTAGTACCGTGCTAACCAGCTAATTTGCTGGGTTTTTCATAAACTAAAAAGAAAAGCTACAAATAACTATAAATATGTACTACTGGGAGCTCTTTAAAATGCTACTTGTCCACATAACAAATGTTCTCTTGAAAGGCAATTACAGAGCGTGTGATAAATGTCTTCAAATAGTGCAGAGAAAGATGCCATGTGACTCTGTGGCGCAACGGTAGCGCGTCTGACTCCAGATCAGAAGGTTGCGTGTTCAAATCACGTCAGGGTCATCTATTTTTTTTTTTTTTTATATAAAACTTCTAAATTACTTGTTTAAAATTTAATTTATTGTAGCAATTCTTCAAACAAAGAAGATGCAGTGATCATGAATTATTGCATGTGAGTCTCTATTTTTAGAACAGGATTGGGTATTTAGAGTTAACACAGCTTCATTTTTTCCACTTCTGTGTACATTGCAAAGCTTACTTCGTTAGGAGAATAGCCTCTATTCCTTTAGTAAATTACCCTAGTGTAAATCTACAGATGCTTTAGTCATAAACCCACCTTTGGTGTTCGAACATCACTGTAGGCCTGGAAATTGAGGACTCATGCAAACTGTACACTTTGGCCATCTTTTGTTAGATGCCTTTCCTCCTGGCAGTGGTGTTTTGGCAGAAAAATGCTTGACGCTTGTAAACGCATGTTTAAGCGCTTCCAGGTCTTTGCCATTAATTTGTAATTAATTTAATTGGCCAGGATAATTTATTCTGGCCATTTCATTTAGTTATCGCTCAAGTACAAAATACAAAATACAAGTAGAATTTCAACCTAATGTTAACTTGCATTCAGGTGAATTTAGGCATGTCGGGCATTTTGTTTCTGCCAAAATGCCACTGTTCTTGGATGCACCAGAAATTAGTATTTTTTTTTTCTGCCTCTAAACTCCCCTGCCTTTAAACTGCTTTTAATGTGTGCATGGACACACAGGCTAACAGGCGCCTTTAGAGGCAGAAAAAAGAAGGGTTGTCCAGATACTAGTATCGGTATCAGTACCGATACAGAGCATTTGCCCGAGTACTTGTACTCGGGCAAATGCTCCGATGCTTCACCCAAAACCTGGCCAGTCAGGGATGATCGGTGCAGTGGGGGAGTTACAAGCACTGATCACCCCTGTATAGATTTCAATAAAGCCTGACAACCGCTTCTCCGCCCCATTTCAACTGCTTTAGTCAAATCTATACAGGGTGATCAGTGCTTGTAACTCCCCCCACCGCACCAATCACTGCTGCTTGTCCCCGTATCCTCCTCCATGTCCCCCTCCATTCTGCTCCATGTCCCCCTTTATGTTCTTTGTCCCACTTCATTCTGCTGCTGTCCCCCCTCCGTGCTCCGTGTCCCCCTCTGTTCTAATTCTGTTTCCCCTCCATGCTCCGTGTCCCCCTCTGTTCTGCTGCTGTCCCCCTCCATTCTGCTGCTGTCCCCCTCCGTTCTGCTGATGTCCCCCTCTGTGCTCCATGCCCCCCTCCGTTCTGCTGCTGTCCCCCTCCGTTTTGCTGCTGTCCTCCTCTGTACTCCATGTCCCCCTCCATGTCCTCCTCCACCATCTATGTCTTCGATCCGTCAGGATGGAGAGCGGAGGTAGCCACTGTCACATGACAAAAAAGTATCGGTAATCGTTATCGGCGAGTACTTGTAAAAAAGTATCGGAACTTGTACTTGGTCTTAAAGTGGCATCAGGACAACCCGAGAAAAAACCCCACTAGGCACCACTTAGATCATCAGTAAAAACATTCAGTATGCATGAGGCCTTAAAATTTCTAGTCAGATAGCCATATATGATTGTTATTTGTGTGTGAGCAAGCATGTCGCCTGTTTGGAAACTCTAAGGCCGCATACACACGATCGGTCCAACCCGATGAGAATGGATCGTTTTCATCGGTTCACCGCTGAAGTGGCCTGATGGTCTGATGTGCGTACACACCATCAGTCCAAAATCCGATCGGGTCAGAACGCGGTGACGTAGAACACAACGACATGCTGAAAAAATGAAGTTCAATGCTTCCAAGCATGCGTCGACTTGATTCTGAGCATGGACCATTTTTGGACCGATGCTTTTGCGTACTAACCATCGGTTTGGAACGATGGTCAGGCGTCCATCGGTTTGATTTTAAAGCAAGTTTTAAAACTTTGGTCCGACGGACGACGGTCCGATGGGCTGTACACACGATCGGTTTGGACCGATGAAACTCGCCTTAAGGCCAGTTTCATCGGACCAAACCGATCGTGTGTACGCGGCCTAATGTGCACCATAGCATACAGCTTTGTGACACTATTTATGAAAAAAAAAAACACAAACTATAAGACTACAGCCATGAGCAAAAGTTTTGAGAATGACACCAATATTAATTTTCACAAAGTCTGTTGCCTCAGTTTTCATGATGGCAATTTGCATATACTCCAGAATGTTATGAAGAGTAATCAGATGAATTGCAATTACTTGCAAAGTCCCTGTTTGCCATGAAAATGAACTTAATCACATAAAAAAAAAATGTCACTGCATTTCTGAAGAAGGTTTCAGGGCACCCAAGAAAGTCCAGCAAGCACCAGGACTGCCTCCTGCAGTTGATTCAGTTGCGGGATCGGGCACCACCAGTGCAGAGCTTGCTCAGGAATGGCAGCAGGCATGTGTGGGGGCATCTGCATGCACAGTGAGGCAAAGAGTCTTGAAGGATGGCCAGGTGTCAAGAAGGGCAGCAAAGAAGCCACTACTCTTCAGGAAAAACATCAGGGACAGACTGAAATTGTGCAAAAGATATAGGGATTGGACAGCTGAGTACTGGGGGAAAGTAATTTTCTCTGATGAATCCCATTTCCGATTGTTTGGGGCATCCGGAAAAAACCTTGTCCGGAGAAGAAAAGGGGAGCGCTACCATCAATCCTGTGTCATGCCAACAGTAAAGCATCCTGAGACCATTCATGCGTGGGGTTGCTTATTAGCCAAGGGAGTGGGCTTACTCGCAATTCTACCTAAGAACACCGCCATGAATAAAAAATGGTACAAAACATTCTCCGAAAGCAACTTCTCCCAACCATCCAAAAACAGTTTGGTGGTGAACAATGCCTTTTCCAGCATGATGGAACTAAGTGGCTTGGGGAACGCTCAGAGGCTATCACCTAAGCGGAGACCTGTAGAGGATTTCTATCCTGGACGATGCTCTTTGGGAACTTTAACACATGGAAAATAGAGATATATAATTAGTGGGGATTCCCTGATTAATCCATAAGTGCCATAATAGTTGCCCACCAGCATTTTTCATTGGTTGTACAAGCTACTATCAATCGCCCTAAGGTTCTTGTGTAAATTTGTCTTACAGATTGACCTAGAAGCTACATGAGGATTTATCCGCGTATCCACAGCTGTGCTGTTGATTATGTTCTCTGCTTACTTTCTCCTTTTTAACTATAAAACCAACATGCCATAAGATCCTGAAGAAGCATCTTTTGAATATGCGCAACATGTCGAGTTGAGGTGCACTATGACACACCACCTTTTTAATTTTAACGATACTTCATCAACTATTGGAGAGTGACCTATGGGTCCCTCATTTTAAGTATATTATCATATGATACGTAGGTGGTGTGTTGTCTTTGCTTCAAGGCATATTTGTGAATAACCAATTAATTTTAATGCAATTTGTTTTGTATGTTTTCTGCAATAAATGTATTTTTAAAATGGATTGTAAGAATTTTGTGAGCTACCTAGTGCAAACATTAAAAACAAATTAATTACATAAAAAAGATGATCAACAAATGAAAGTAAAAGTGACAGCTGCTAGCACTAATGACATCTCATATACCGTGTAAAGCCAATTAAATTAATGTGCTGCGCTGTCTCCCCCAAAATCTCCCCAAATTAAAATGAATGAAATATATTTTATCTGTAAATGATAAATATATATTAACCTAAATAAATATACTATATGAAAACATGCAAATAAATCAAATATATAAATATATTGGGCCAGATTCACAGAGCCTTTACTCCGGTCTAACTCGCGTTAGACTGGAGTACTTTCAAATTACGCGCGTCATTTCATTAGTCTGAATCCTCAAACCATGAAACGACGGTTTATCTCAACTGGGTCTGGATGAATGCCCTTTGCAGGCAGGGCCTGTGGGTCTATACGGTGTAGCAAAAATATTAAAAATAAACAAATGCAGCGCTATGTGATATATCACTCACTCAGGTGAAAAAATATATGTATATAATTGCCGTGAGCAATGCGCGAGTGAATGTTGGAGCAACTTGAATTCCCAAACAAAGAATACAAATGGTAAAAAATATATAAATTAAATACTTATTGTCAAGAGCACAGTATACATCAAAAATGCTTAACTTTAGCAAGTCCACAGTGAAAAAAAATAAAAACATATATACATATATATTCAAAACTTATTTTCAGCAAGTCCACAGTGAAAAAAATATATAATATTATGTCCCATAAAGTGATGATGATCCAAATAATACTAACTGTGACTTTACACACGTGCCCCCCTTCTTCTGTGTGACTGTGCTCACCTCCAATTGTGTGACTGCACAACTAAGTTTGGTCCACAATAGCATCCGAACCACCTCTGGACTCTAAGTAGCAGGACTTACAGGCTCCCCCAGGTGTAATCCAAGCATGATATCCTCAATTTAAAATACAAAAGAGGTCAGATAGTGCATCATCGTTTAAATATAGAAATTTATTATAGGTAAACATCAAGGTAATCACACTTTATGGGTGCTTGCAGCACACCAGACTTTAGAAAACATACAATGTTAAAATCCTCTCCAAATGGTTTGCAGGCTTGTTGTGTGAATCAGCAGCTATCTCAGAGCGAAAGTGACTATCTCCTCAATCGTCTTGGCCCCTCCCCTATGAGTGACCACACAGGGCGATCACGTGTCTTCCTCAGGGAGATCTCTATACACATTGTGTAGCAAAAATTGAAGTCTTTGGTGCTAGCTGTCTTATCTGTGGCTACAGCTCCCAGTACCCCTTATTCAGGCCCTGCCAGCCCTCCTGGCTGCAGCTGCCCCTTTCCACTGCCCGTGCCACCACAGTCCTTCTGATGGGCTCTGCACCCATACCAGACTACTCCATCCCACTTCTCTCAGGCATGCCACCCAGCCCTCCTGACTGTGTGTCACTCACCAACCATCTTGGCTGTTTCTGTTCCTCCTGGCAGTGTTCTCTCGCTGTCCTCTCCTTGTTCTTATGCCTCCTGACTATGACACCTCCTGGTGTCTTGAAGAGGGTCCTGGCCACACCTGAGCCCAGGCCCAAGGTTCCCCCCCAGACTGGGGAGCTTCCTCAAAGGCCACGGAAGCCTAACACTCCATCTCTAGCTTTCACCCAAACTCTCCTCCCAAACTGGGATGACCCGGAGTATTTGAGGGGGCCTGACCCCTGTCAACCCAAGTTGGGATTCGTCAGGGACCTCAAAATACTCCAGGCAGCTCCACCTTACACCCCCTCCCATTCTTTTGGAAGTTTCCAGTATGTTCAAGAAGTAGGGGAAGGTCTCAGTGACGCTGAATTTTCATCCTCCAGCTCTCCCTGGATCTCTGCCCATCCCAGGAAAAACACAGAAAGGCTCTGCCAGTTAAGCCTTTAGAAATTTACCTACACTAAGCAAATAAATCTATCTACACTTCAAGCAGGCTAGAGGATGCTACAAGTAAATTAAGCAGTTTAATATTTTTAATCTTCCCCAGCGTCACACCTTGCTTTTGGTGCGTAAAAAGTTGAAGCTCTTTGTCTTTCCAGATATTTCATTGTTTTTCTTTACCACACAATAATGACACGTGATGAATGTTGTTTCCTTATAATGATGTGAACTGTATCTCCTGCTCCAAAATATGGTCTACCAATCTAGACATAGCAGTAGTTACTCAACACTTTGAAAATTAGGAAATTACTTAAGGTTACAAGGCAAAATAGCATTGGAAGTTTAAGCAGTAGGAGCATGCGGGTCATTAAAACTTTTGGAATTTCCCATACCAGGAGTCAAACCCATGCTGCCTGGGTGAAAACCAGAAATCCTAATTACCAGACTATATGGAATACTCGTCAATAGGACCTGAGCATTTTTTTTTTAAATTATAACAATGAAAAAACATCATCTTTGATGTATTGCAGCCATCTGTGACTAGTAGATGCTATGCCTCCTTAGCGCAGTAGGTAGCGTGTCAGTCCCATAATCTTAAGGTCATGAATTTTATCCTCACAGGGGGTAATGGTCCCTCCATGTTTTGTGTGATATGTATTCCTTAATCTCTAAAAATAGCAACTTTTAATCCCACAAGTTTTTCATGACACCACAGCGATTTAAAGGTGAGTAGAACGTTTTGCCCTCCACCATATTCCTTAGGCCCTGTACACACGATCAGTCCAAACTGATTAAAACAGACTGAAGTTTAGTTTCATCAGTTCACCGATGAAGCAGACTGATGGTCTGATGTGCCTACACACCATCGGTTCAAAAACTGATCGTTTGAACAGAACGCGGTGACGTAAAACGTGCTGAAAAAATGAAGTTCAATGCTCCCAAAAAAATATATAATATTATGTCCCATAAAGTGATGATGATCCAAATAATACTAACTGTGACTTTACACACGTGCCCCCCTTCTTCTGTGTGACTGTGCTCACCTCCAATTGTGTGACTGCACAACTAAGTTTGGTCCACAATAGCATCCGAACCACCTCTGGACTCTAAGTAGCAGGACTTACAGGCTCCCCCAGGTGTAATCCAAGCATGATATCCTCAATTTAAAATACAAAAGAGGTCAGATAGTGCATCATCGTTTAAATATAGAAATTTATTATAGGTAAACATCAAGGTAATCACACTTTATGGGTGCTTGCAGCACACCAGACTTTAGAAAACATACAATGTTAAAATCCGCAGTAGGTAGCGTGTCAGTCCCATAATCTTAAGGTCATGAATTTTATCCTCACAGGGGGTAATGGTCCCTCCATGTTTTGTGTGATATGTATTCCTTAATCTCTAAAAATAGCAACTTTTAATCCCACAAGTTTTTCATGACACCACAGCGATTTAAAGGTGAGTAGAACGTTTTGCCCTCCACCATATTCCTTAGGCCCTGTACACACGATCAGTCCAAACTGATTAAAACAGACTGAAGTTTAGTTTCATCAGTTCACCGATGAAGCAGACTGATGGTCTGATGTGCCTACACACCATCGGTTCAAAAACTGATCGTTTGAACAGAACGCGGTGACGTAAAACGTGCTGAAAAAATGAAGTTCAATGCTCCCAAGCATGCGTCGACTTGATTCTGAACATGCCCGGGTTTGGAACCGATGCTTTTGCGTACTAACCATCGGTTTTGATCTATCGGTCAGGCGTCCATCGGTCCAATTTTAAAGCAAGTTCTCTGTTTTTGGACCGAAGGACAACCGTCTGATGGTCGGTTTGGACCAATGAAACTGAACTTCAGTCCGTTTTCATCGGTTTGGACTGATTGTGTGTACAAGGCTTTAGAATCTGAAATCCTTAACTCTTCTTAACAGATCTTATAAAATATTTTTTTTATAAAATACATATTGTTATTCAGTAGAAATGGCAGGAACTGCTGTCAATTTGACAGTGGAGATTCCAGTTTGTTTTGCAAAGCTGCTTTCCATAATGAATGGTTGGCAGAAGTTTCAATGTCAGCCAAAATGTTATTTAAAATTCTATTACTACAACATTCACAATGACATGGGATTGACATTTTATTACACCACTAGTAAAGTCTGATCAATTTAGATGAAATTGCTGTATTTTTATCTGATTTTGAACAATTATTTCAATACCTTGTATTGAAGCGTTCAATTTGTAGCCCAGTTAGATCATTCCAATTCAGGTGGTTGATATAACTCATGGGTGCTGGATTGCTTGGTGATGGAAGGCAACATGTTTATTTCATAAAAAAGATGTGTTTGAAATAAGAACTATGAAGTTTTCTTTCTGGTTGTTTCAACCAGGTGTCTGGAATTTGGAATGTAACCAGTTAACATCAAAGCTTTGTAGCATATCAGAATCTGCATCTGGAAGTTAGTAACAAGGGCTTGGCTCAAGCCCACCTGGTGTGATATGTGGGATTACAGGCTTCAAAGAGAACAAGGGCTAGCTAACGTTGAAGATGGCCCAGTGCTCATAGACATTATACATGGACAGTGCTGCCCCTAGAGGCAAATACTGCAAGACGTCAGTAATATAATCTATTGAGAAGGACTACCTCTTGGCAATATCTAATTGGATATGAGGCAAGTGGGGGTGGCTACGAGTGGGTGTGAATGAATGTGTGTAAAAAGGGCCCTCATTTGCCATCCATGTCTAGAGCACAGGTGTCAAATACAAAACCCGCGGGCCGAATCCGGCCCTCCAGATCATTTGATGTGGCCCTCGCACCTCTCCAGCCCTCCTCTAGTCCTCCTCCAGACCCTTACTTTCTGCTTTCAAGCAACGCATCCAGCTTATTCCCAGCAGCAGTATATGTAATGGGGGGTCCACTGTGATGTGAGGGAGAGTGGGGGACTCAACTTCTGATGGTGGGATGACTCTTAACATATAATGTAAGGGGAGGGGATGCGCTGGACATCTAATCTTACAGACACAACCGGCCCTTTTGAGGGCAATCATAATGCTGATGTGGCCCACAATGAAATTGAGTTTGACACTCCTGGTCTAGAGGATTGTGATAAGTATTTTTGATATTCTGCTGTTTAGTGTGTGATGTTAGTATATTCCTATTTTCTTGGGAAATAAATGAAAGATATTATTTTACTAAGTAATGTGTTTACTTTTATGGATAACCTTATATCATCGTGCTTATCAGAGAGAGTCTTAACCTCCCTGGCGGTATCCCCGAGCTAGACTCGGGGTGTTTTTTTTTGCTGAGATTGGTATCCCCGAGTCACGCTCGGGGTAGCCATGCAGAGCCTGCAACGCGCGCTGTCTTACCTTCTTCCTGGATCCAGCGATGCATCCACGGGTGCTCGCTCGATTCACACAGCGTCCCCGTGTCCCGCCGTTCTCCGTTCCCTGCGACGTTACGACGCACGGAAGCGGAGAACAGCGCCAAATTCAAAAAAGTAAACAAACACTTTACATACAGTACAATGTAATCATAGAAATTACAGTACTGTATGTAAAAAATACATACCCCCCTTGTCCCTAGTGGTCTGCTCTGTGCCCTACATGTCCTTTTATATAATAAAAACTGTTCTTTCTGCCTGGAAACTGTAGATTGCCCATAGCAACCAAAAGTGTCCCTTTATGTCAAAAATGGTTTTAGATCAGCTAGAAAACAGCGATAATAAATTATAATCACTTGCAGAATTGAGCGATAGCGATTTGTGGGGAAATTCGTCATAAAAATAAATAAATAATGACAGCGACAATTCTGCAACTGAGCAAATTTCAGTGTTTTTGAGTTGATTACATGATTGAATATTTTTTATTATAATTACATTATAATTTGTTATAATTATTTATAGTTTTTTATTATATAAAAAATTATGATTTTGTTTTTCAAACTTTATCTTGTTTGGACAGATTTAAACAAGTTATTCCTAAGAATTGCAGGCCTACAGTATAAAACGCCAAATTTCCATGCAAATAATTGTACCGCTTTTGGTACGTAATTCCAGACAGAATCACACCGCCAGGGAGGTTAATAGACTAGCTAATTATAGGCTTAGACAAGTCAATACATTTATGCAATAAAGGGAATTCGTAACCATCGGAAGAATAGTTGTAATATTGCAATAACTTACTTCACTTGGTTTCAGGTACTGTAATTACTTTCAGTCATGCTTGATTCCTAGTCAATTGCAAATTTATACTGCTTAATAGGTATTTTGTTTTTGGACAGTTTATGCTAACGTCCTCAGAAATTTCCTTTTCTCTGGAAAACTAAAGTCACTATCTATTAGACATGTGCACAACAAAAAAAATTGTTTTGTTTTGTCTTGTTTCCGTAGATTCGTAAAGATTCGTAATACGCAAATTTTCATATTCACACTCGTTTGTATTTTCGTAACAGTTTTATTTTCGTCGATACTGAATGATTCGTAATTCTTTCTAATTTATTTTCTTTGATTCGTTAGATAATAATTTTAGTTTATTCGGTACACTACTCATAATTTAGTAATTGTTATTTTTGTGAGATTGCTTTTTCAATTGATTCGTAACATTGTTTTGTTTTCGTTGATTCGCGTCTACTACCGTGCTTCAAATGGATTCGTACTTTCGTAAATACATTGCGGTCATTTGCAATCTCGTATTTTAATTTTGTTTTCAACACGCGGCTATAGCCTCCTACCGTGCTTCGAATGCATTTGTTCTTTCGTAAATACATTGCGGTCATTCATAATGTATTTTAGTTGCGTTTTCAACACGCGGCTACAGCCTCCGCCCCTGTACGCCATTTTGAGAGGGTGTATCTTTCTTAATTTCTAATAAGTCCTGTACTTACTCCCAGTCCACTCCCTCAGTCACGAGACCTTACTCAGTCTCCTCCTCAACTGAATCTAAAAAGATTCAGGAATGCATTGTGACTCAGACACAAAAGAAATAAGCTGATTTGCTAAGATATTAAGTAAGATACATCACTCATTACACTGCCCATTCGAAAGAACGTTTCGAGAACACAAAATTATGAACAGAAAAATAAATGAATTTACGAACATGCAAATGAAAATATGAACATACATATTAAGATACACTTTCCATTCAAAAGAACGATTCGAGAACACAAACAAACTTACGAACATACAAGGAAACAAAATTGCGAACACACTAATGAAATACGAACATACAAAATTACGAACAGACAAAGGATTGAAAATATGGAATGCAAATCATTAGTTATAGATGTAATTTTCGTTCTTTAAGGCCACGTACACACGACCAAATAAGTCCTATAAAATCGGTCTTACAGACCGACTTGATCGGATTTGTCTGCTGGGATGTACACGATCAAACCAAAATCCCCGCCGGCAGACAACACGGTGACGTGGCGGTGACGTTGACGCCGCCACGTCACCTTCACCAGGAAGTAAAACACTTCCGCGCATGCGTCGAATCCCTTCGACGCATGCGCGGGCAGATATGTCTGCTGGTTAGCGTACTAACCAGCAGACATGTCGGACGGACGGGTTCCCAGCAGACAGATTTTAAAGCATGCTTTAAAATCTGTCTGCTGGAAAAACCCGTCTGTCCGCCCGTACACATGATCGAATCTATCTGCTGAAATGGTCTGTCGGACCGTTTCCAGCAGATAGATTTGATCGTGTGTACGTGGCCTTAGGCCCCATACACACGAGCGGACAGATTTGTTCAAATCTGTCCGTCCGACAGATTTGAACAAATCTGTCTGCTGGGATTTTGGTTTGCTCGCGTGTACACACGGGCAAACCAAAATCCCCGCCAGCAGAGAGCGCGCTGACGTGTCGTGACGTGGCGGTGACGTTGACGCCGCCACGTCACCGCACCAGGAAGTAAAACACTTCCGCGCATGCGCCGAATCCATTCGGCGGCGGTGCGGCGGCGGTGCGGGACGACATGTCTGCTGGTAAGTGTACTAACCAGCAGACATGTCGGGCGGACAGATTCCCACCCGATAGATTTCAAAGCATGCTTTGAAATCTGTCGGGTGGACAAATCTGTCTGCTCGGCCGTACACATGATCGAATCTGTCTGCTGAAACGGTCCAGCGGACCGTTTCCAGCGGACAGATTTGATCGTGTGTATGAGGCCTAACTGTTTTGGTGTTTCGTATTTTCGTAAGTTTGTCCATTCGTAAGTTTGTATTTTCGCATTTTCGTTATTTTGCTTATTCGCAATTTCGTCATTTTCGTATTCTGGTTATTTAAGCTATTCGGATGTTCGAATTCATCCGAATGTACTAATACTAACAAATTAACAAACTAACAAATTCGTACAAAAATCCATTCGTTACGAACCGAATCGCATATGTCTATTGTCTATGAAAATTCATTCCAATTGGTCAACACCCTTCCACCACATTATCTCTTAGAACATTTTTTTTTCGTTTTGGGTAGAGTAATAAATGGCTAAAACACATGACATATTTTATATTTGCTATCTCTCTCTTAATTCCTTTCCTGGCAACACAATGGAAAGTGGAGAAAAATCAATCTACAGTTGAGAATATCACCTCTTAAATGTCTTTCACTGCAACAAATGTCCCCATTTGGAAGATTTACCCTCCTACTGCATTTGTTACACTAACGAAAAAAATTCCATCTGATTCGGTGACATTGGTCACCAGGAGAAATAAAGCAGATTTTTTTTCCATGGACATTAATAAATATCTGACTGAGGTTATAACCCTTTCCTCCTATTTAAAAAAATATATATTTTGGGTAGAAATAAATATTTTACAAACATCAGTAAGAGTCGGTTCACACTGGGGTGACACGACTTCCAGCACGACTTTCAGAAGCAACTTCAACAGGACGTGAGCATGAACCACAGGGCGATCTGGGGCGATTTACAACACGACTTGAAGTCCTTTTTAGGTCAGGAGACATTCCAGTGGCCAATAAAACAACAATCAGTTATCACTTATTTTTGTTGGGCATTCCTATTGTGGGACACCTCGGTTCAATTGGCGCTGCACTTTTTTTCACAAAACAACAATCAGCTCTGGGAGAGGGAAGGGGAAGGAGGGGTTTGCCTGAGAAATGCATGTTATCTTGCAGAAAGGTTGCTTCAATTAAAACAGTGATCAGACCTGGAAGCGACTTCCATTGAAATCAATGGGTACAAATCGCCTAGAAGTCTGATTGAAGTAGTACAGGAACCTCTTCTGAAGTCAGAGCGACATGAGTAGTGTGTATTAACACCGCTCCCATTCACTTACATTGCTTTTCTGGACTGCACGACTTGGGACGACTTGAGACGACTTCAAGTCGGATCCCAAGTCGCCCCAGTGTGAACCGACTCTAACACAAATAAATGGAAAAAACAAAACATTGTGCCTATAGAAAATACATTTAGATAGTGTTCCTTTAGTGCTGCCCAGGAATATTTCTTAGGTATCCAGATCTTGTCCAGGTTCTCAGCATGAGCTTTGTATCAGTGATTTATGTTTAGTGTGTTAGTTCCTACTTTTGTCCTCCATGACAACCTAAAAAACAAAAATTAAATGAAATATATATATTAAAAATAATACATAAAGGTAAACAAATAAACATTTATTTCCTATCCATTTTACATATCTAAGTGGTGTTTTTTTTACTTTTTAAGGACGAGAGTAAATACTCACCTACCTTAAAGCGGATTTCCGCCGGAAAAAAAAATATTAAAAGCCAGCAGCTACAAATACTGCAGCTACTGACTTTTAATATTAGGACACTTAACTGTCCTGAAGTCCAGCGCTGTTGGCAGCAGAGGACGAGCGATCGCTCGTCACTCTGCTGCCCCCACCTCCATCCTCAGTGAGGGAACCAGAAAGTGAAGCATTCCGGCTTCACTGGCCGGTTCCCTACGGTGCATGCACGAGTCTTGTGTGCCGTGCTCACTGGTCTCGCTGTGTTCTGGGAGCCCTGTGTTTCCCAGAACACAACAGGGGGGACAGGATTTGAAGTCCTGCCTGCAGTCTACCCACAGACTGTGTGGCCGGAAGTGGGTGCAAATACCTGTCTTTTGACAGGTATCTGCACGCCCCCTCCCCCCTGAAAGGTGTCAAATGTGACACCAGAGGGGGAGAGGGTTCCGATGTGCGGAAGTTCCACGTTAGGGTGGAGCTCCGCTTTAAAACATAATTCCAGGAAACTTGAGAATCCCCACCTGCAGTGGAACTGATCTCACACTTCAAGGGTTACCTACTCTTTTAGATCAATAGCACATGTGTCAAACACAAGGCACCATTACCTGAATCCTGCCCTTTCAGGCCATTGTATGTGGCCCTCCCACCTCTCCTGCAGCCCCCTCATCTCTGCCAGTACCTTATCTCAGTAGTCAGCAGCAGAGAGGAGGACAGAACTCCTCCACCAGATCCTGTGCTTCTACGTGCAGCTGCAAAAAGGTTAATCTATGCCCCCCTTGTCTCAGTAGCCATCAGCAAAATGGAGGTCAGAACTCTTCCTACAGACACTGGATATCCGTGCAGCTGCAGCACCCTCTCATCTCCGACTCCCCTGGTCTTAGCATTCAGCAGCCTCTGGTAGCTGACTCCAGTCCTCCTCTGTTCCTCCTTCAGATCCTGAACTTTATGGTGCTTCTGGGCAGAAGCTGGGGGCAGAGCTAGGAAGCATAAAGTAGGGGGGGGTGCACTGTGATTTAAAAAAGAGTGGAGGGCTCTTGACATCTGATGTAAGGAGGTGGGGTACTCTGGACATCTGCTTATAATTATGAGAATAGCACAATTCTATGCCAGTTGAAAAGGAAGGGTCACAAACCATTGGTATCATTCGCAAGAATCTTTATCAGAGACTGCCTAGACAGAAAACTATGGCAGAACCATGCTCTGTCTGAGCATTCACCGATAACATTTCTTGTGGATGATACCGACGGTTTGCGCCCTTGTTTTCAGATTTGCATCATCTGCTATAGAAGTGTGACAGGGCTTGGTACCGGTCTGCACCTGCTCTCCACAGCCTAAGTCTAAATTATTACTAAAACCAGAAATAATCTAATGCAGAGGCAAATATTTAATATGATAAATAGTAGCTACATTTATATAGTCTTGCAGATACAACTGGCCCTTTGAGGGCAACAATTATGCTGATGCAGCCCGCAAAGAAATTGAGTTTGAGCACTGGACACCTGCCATTGTGCTATATGCTGAGTGTCCAATGTGCCCCTGTGCCTTCAAGGAGGGGTGGGCTCCTTCCAAGTTCACCTGCCCTCTGCCTATCCATTGGAATGCACATGCTTCTGCTGTGGAGGCTCTCAAAATTTAAAGTTAGGACCACAGATATTGGGGTGACATGAAGTGGCTCCACAGCTTGCACATGTATTTACAAATGTATGCAAATGAAACCCCTGTTTTTAGCGCCTACTGTTAGACAGGATATGTTGGTTGCAGGCTGGTCGGTATGTTGTGCCAGTAATTTTTTTGGTTTTGTTTGACGTGTGTTGCCCCTTCCATGTGCTCCTTGCTACAAAGGTCAGTAAAAGGTTTGGGGCAGTGGCCATTTGTTTGTATATAAAATATTTACTTACCTCATCCTTCTCCCTGCTAGACCAGTCCCATCAGTGTCTTCTACCTTATGCTCCACTGGTCTAAGGCCCTGACATCATCAAGACCAATGTACAGTCCGTAGTCCTTTACTGGACAGTCCACCGAATGGGCCATTTGCTGGGGAGCAGAGGATCAAGTAATAGAATGCTTTGTCTCTCTCCCAGACATAAAAGAGCAGATAACCCTTGCCGTGCAGACCCACCTCCAGGAGGAATTTTCAGTTTCCCAGATTTGGGTTTTACCTTATGTGGCACCTACGCAGTGTTACTTTCATTAAGAACTCTAGGCAATGATCCCTATAGTGCAGGAATGAGAGTAAGTACCTACTCCTATCATTACAGTTACAACAGGTTTTTTTTAGGTTAAAGGGGTTGTAAACCTTCATGTTTTTTTCACCTTAATACATCCTATGCATTAAGGTGAAAAACATCCGCTACTTTCCGACCTCCCATTTACTTACCTGAGCCTTCGAAAGTCCTGCATCGAGAACGCACTTGCTTCTCAGCTCTTCTCGGCCCGGTCTTCTCGGCTCTTCGTTGCATAGATTGATAGCAGTAAAGCCATTGCTTGCGCTGCTGTCAACCAACTCCATTGACACGAGGGCCAGGGGGGCAGGGCGGGGCCAAGTCCTGTAGTCAGTGGCTATGGACGCCAGATACAAGACTTGAGAGCAAACCCACAGGGTAACCCCCTTGGGACAGCGGGGGCTACCAGAAGCGGGGAGGAGCCGAGACAGCCGCCAAGGGACCCCAGAAGACGTTTATCGGGGACACTCTGTGCAAAACAAAGTGCACAGTGGAGGTAAGTATAACATGTTTGTTATTTGAAAAAAAAAATTGAACCTTAACAACCCCTTTAAGAAAAAGCATAAGCAGATTTTTCCTTCATTGAAAATTACTTCTCAAAATAATCAATAAATCCTGCAGTAGGCTGCTGAATTTTATATGCAAGTTTTGATTTTTCCAAGTTGAGTTGGAAGACAAACCTGGCCCTAGACTCCACTTGCCTTATGCGCCTCCCTATTGATAACTAATGCAACTCACTACATTAAGGCTTCTGTCACATTGACCTAGCTGGTGATTCCTTATCCACGGTAAATCGCGTTTGCCAGCAGTTAGTGGGTGATCGGTAAGAGATATGCCACCTGCCACCATTTACACTGAAATCCTTATTCACCTAACCACAACCACATTGTTTGTACAGGAATGCAGCTCATCCCCATTCACCTCTACGGGTGTGGTGCCAGGTGGTATTGTCTGCCAAACACAACATGCCCTAATTTTTTTACAGAATCACAAAGCACAACTTCACAGTGGTGACAATATGTATGGCGCTATCTGATGGCAATTGCGCACCGATATGCCCCATGTGCCAGGGACCTAAAAAAACAATAGAATAACTTGGTAGGCTGGAAGGGCAAGGCAAGCCTGACTTTTGCGAAAATGCTCAGATTTGCATATATCTTTAGCCTACTGTATATATTAGAATCTACTGATCATATTGACTTGACATTTGGTTTTCAACTGAAGGTTTCTTCTGAATTGTTCCTTTTGTCCTTTGTGACAGGTTTTTTTCAACTTAAAGGGGTTGTAAGGGTTAATTTTATTTTCATATAAGAAACATACCATATTTACCTCCACTGTGCAGTTTGTTTTGCACAGTGGCCTCGACCCTCGTCTTCTGGGGTCCCTCGGCGGCTGTCTCGGCTCCTACCTGCAAGAGCTAACTCCGTTCTGGGAAGCGCTCTCCCAAGGGGGTTAGCTTAAGGGCGCACTCCCGTGTGATACAGTGGCAGCCATAGCCGCCAAGTGTATCACTCGGCCCGCCCCTGGTGCGCCACGTCATTGATTTGATTGAAAGCAGCGGGAGCCAATGGCTGCGCTGATATCAATCGCCAATGAAGAGCCACCTCAAGCTAGGGGAAAGTATTGCAG
Organism: Rana kukunoris; assembly: GCA_029574335.1. Taxonomy (NCBI): domain Eukaryota; kingdom Metazoa; phylum Chordata; class Amphibia; order Anura; family Ranidae; genus Rana; species Rana kukunoris. Next base: position 517,865,308 of record CM056051.1, on the reverse strand, counting down.
TATCATGCCCATGTAGTTTTGTGGCTCAGGTAAGTAAAACAGGGGGGGGGCTGGGGGCCCGAGAGTGCAAGGTGTTTTTTTACCTTAATGCATAGGATGCATTAAGGTGAAAAAAACACAAAGCTTTATTACATCATTTGGCATAATCAATTCAGAGAAAAACCTCCACTCTGTTCAACCACTGGAAGAAGGAAAAGATAAAACGATAATTCTCCCAATCTACAAGATTCTGGTCCGGCCGCACCAGGAGTATGCTGTCCAGTTCTGGGCACCAGTCCTCAGGAAGGATGTACTGGAAATGGAGTGAGTACAAAGAAGTGCAACAAAGCTAATAAATGGTCTGGACTCTGGAGGTATTGGTTATGAGGAAAGGTTGCGAGCACTGAACTTATTCTCTCTGGAGAAGAGACGCTTGAGAGGGGATATGATTTCAATTTATAAATACCATACTGCTGACCCCACAATAGGGATAACACTTTTTTTTGCAGAAGGGAGTTTAACAAGACATGTGGCCACTCATTAAAATTAAAAAGAGGTTTAACCTTAAACTACGTAGAGGGTTCTTTACTGTAAAAGCAACAAGGATGTGGAATTCCCTTCCACAGGCAGTGGTCTCAGCGGGGGGGGGGGGGGGGAGGGGGAACAATTGTTTAAAAAAACTATTAGATAAGCACCTTAACGACCACAACATACAGGGATATACAATGTAATACTGATATATAATCACACACATAGATTGGACTTTTTTCAACCTCACCTACTATATAACTATGTAACACACTGTGCAAGTTCCAGCTCAACTTGTTGGACATCACAGAGGGTTGTGGACGCCTTCCATGTGGGAAAGTGATTCATATGCTCAACCATTAACAAAAGTGCCAGCTATTTCACTTCCCCCTTGTGGGCCATCAGAGTGGCACAGAAGCAAAGGAAAGACTGGTCAACACAGCAGCATAATAACAGGCTAGCTGAAGACAAACCGGAAATTGAGGAACATTTACCCATCTATTCCTTTACAAAGCTCTACTGCTCTACATTGGAGCATTGTCCTGAACTGCAGCCTAAGGGGAGCCATTTAGTGATATATAGTTATTATAACTTGCATTGTATTACGTAGTCACTGTTTGTGCATTTCCTTTGTGCATTGGATGGTCTGTGTGCTGAGGCCTCAATGGGAAGGTATTTAATACATGTGTTATGCCCTGTACACATGATCAGAATTTCTGATGGAAAAAGTCAGACGGACTTTTTCCATCGGAAATTCCGACCTGTGTATGCCTCATTGGAGTAATTCCATCAGAGTTTACATAGAGAACATGTTCTCTTTTCCTCCCATGGAATTCTGTCAGAATTCTTATTTGAATTTGGTTGGACAAAGGTTCAATCGTGTGAACAGGGCATTAGGAGTATTGAAGATCTATCTCCCTGTGCACCTGTTCACATATTCCCTCATCAGGTTGTCATTGGGTACTGCACTGAACAATACCTCTGTCAGTCATAACTAGGGATGAGCTTCGAGTTCGAGTCGAACTCATGTTCGACTCGAACATTGCCTGTTCGCTTGTTCGGCGAACAACGAACAATTTGGGGTGTTCGCGGCAAATTCAAAAAGCCACGGAACACCCTGTTAAAGTCTATGGTAGAAATCTAAAGTGCTAATTTCAAAGGCTAATATGCAAGTTATTGTCCTAAATAGTATTTGGGGACCTGGGTCCTGTCCCAGGGGACATGTATCATTGCGAAAAAAGATTTAAAAACGGTAGTTTTTCAGGAGCAGTGAATTTAATAATGCTAAAAGTGAAACAATAAAAGTGAAATATTCCTTTAAATTTCATACCTAAGGGGGGTGTAAAGTTAGCATGTGAAATATCGCATGTTGCCCATACTTAGAACTGTCCCTGCACAAAGTGTCATTTTTTAAAGAAAAAAAGACATTTAAAAATGACTCGCGGCTATAATGAATTGTTGGCTCCGGCAATTCAGAGAGAATTCATTCTTAAAAAAAAAAAAAAGCGTGGGGCCCCCCCCCAAATTCCATTACCAGGCCCTTCAGGTCTGGTATGGATATTAAAGCGGAGTTTCACCCTAAATATAAGCCCTCCCATGTGATCCAGCATACTGGCGTCAGCGCCAGTATGCTGTTTTTTTTTTTTTAAATCCATGTACTTACTGTCTTATGCAGATATTTATTTTTTTTACCCCGCGGTGGACGTGGCCAGTATAGCGCGTCACATCTTACGAAAGTACCCGAAAAGGACTCGGGTAATCGCGGGAAAATGCGGCGCCTGCGCACAGACCTAGGAGCTGACTGCGCAGGCGCCGTATTTCTCTGAGGACTCGGAGAAATACGGCGCCTGCGCAGTCAGCTCCTAGGTCTGTGCGCAGGCGCCGCATTTTCGCCGAGATTACCCGAGTCCTTTTCGGGTACTTTCGTAAGATGTGACGCGCTATACTGGCGCCGTCCACCGTGGGGTAAAAAAAATAAAATTCTGCATAAGACAGTAAGTACATGGATTTAAAAAAAAAAACAGCATACTGGCGCTGACGCCAGTATGCTGGATCACATGGGAGGGCTTATATTTAGGGTGAAACTCCGCTTTAAGGGGAACTCCGCCGTCAATTTAAAAAAAAAATGACGTGGGGTTTCCGCCAAATATCCATTCCAAACCCTTCAGGTCTGGTGTGGATTTTAAGGGGAACTCCACCCCAATTTTTTTTTTTAAATGGCATGGATTTCCCCCAAAAATCCACACCAGACCCTTATCCAAGCACATTAACCTGGCCGGCCGCAGAAAAGAGGGGGGGACAGAGTGCGCCCCCCTCTCCTGAACTGTACCAGGCCACATGCCCTCAACATGGGGAGGATGTCCCCATGTTGATGGGGACAAGGGCCTCATCCCCACAACCCTTTCTACGGTGTGTGTGTGTTTTCCAACTATTTACACTTCCTTCGTGAAAATGGTAGGGGTACAATGTACCCTATTACCAATTCACATAGGGGGGTCCAGGATCTGGGGGTCCCCTTTGTTAAAGGGGTCTATCAGATCCTGATAACCCCTTCACCTCGCAGACCCCCACAACCACTGGGCAAGGGTTGTGGGGATGAGGCCCTTGTCCCCATCAACATGGGGACATCCTCCCTATGTTGAGGGCATGTGGCCTGTTACGGTTCAGGAGAGGGGGGCCACACTCTGTCCCCCCCTCTTTTCTGCGGCCGGCCAGGTAACATGCTCGGATAAGGGGTCTGGTGTGGATTTTTGGGGGAACTCCACGCCATTTTGTTTTTTTATTTGGGGTGGAGTTCCCCTTAAAATCCACACCAGACCTGAAGGGTCTGGAATGGATATTTGGGGGGAACCCCGCGTCATTTTTTTTTTAAATTGACGGCGGGGTTCCTCTTAATATCCATACCAGACCTGAAGGGCCTGGTAATTGAATTTAGGGGGGACCCTACGTTTTTTTTTTATGAATGAGTCCTTTCTGAATTGCCAGAGCCGACAATTCATTAAGTCAGTTTTAAATGTCTTTTTTCTTTCAGAAATGACACTTTGTGCAGGGACAGTTCTAAGTAGGGGAAACATGCGATATTTCACATGCTAACTTTACACCCCCCCCAGGTACGAAATTTAAAGGAATATTTCACTTTTATTGTTTCACTTTTAGCATTATTGAATCCAAGTTTTAAAACTTGTTTTGCATTGATACATGTCCCCTGGGACAGGACCCAGGTCCCCAAACACTTTTTAGGACAATAACTTGCATATTAGCCTTTAAAATTAGTACTTTAGATTTCAAACGTTCGAATCTCATAGACTTTAACAGGGTTCTAAACTTCACACGAACATTTGGTGTTTTCGCAAGTTCTGGTGCGAACCGAACAGGGGGGTGTTGGGCTCATCCCCAGTCATAACCTGTGTTCAATCACTGTTTAACCATACCTTTTATTTGTGGTATTCTTTACCATAGTAAACATTCTTGAGTGGTTCAATGATTCTGTCTGAGTTTCTCAATAATAACCTGGTATTTTACAATGGAACCCAAGGTGTCAGAGGTAAGAGAGGGTCTGCAGAGTCGGGGTGGTCAGTGGGGTATAAAGTCAATCAGCATCCCCCATGGGGGTACCACTACATCTCTAAACAGTATAAAAACTGTATTCGTAGCTGATTAACATGTTCATTCAACTTTCAAAACATAAAACATAGGGTAAATTATCAAGAGATAACATTAACATTATAAAGTCTAATGTCTTTCTTCACATGAGAATACAGTATATTTCCATAAATGTATCACTGTTATCCACACAATGTGCTGCTTTCTTGCTCACCATGAAATTTTTGATCTCCTGGGTCCTCAGTTTCTTCTTCTGGATCCACACTGAGGTTCACTTCACAACACATGGATTGTTTCTCTTCTTCATCAGAGATTTGAGTGATCGAGAAGGTGTAGATTCCACTGTCTGATGGCACAACGTCTCTAAGTTCTAGGTCACCTTTCCCATCTTTCCAGAATGGCAAGGATGTTCTACCTTGGTCAACTTCCATGTAAATACCTTTCTGAGAGTGAACTGCAACATTATTGCCAGGTCCAAGGCTCTTTTCCCAAGACAGCAAGACTTTGTTAGGATTCCAAGGGCTCAGATTAGCTGCACACGGAAGAATGATTGTATCACCAGTTTCAGCCCTGACCTCAGTTTTGGGGCGTGGGCAGCAACCCTTGGCATCAACTAGATAAAACATCAACAAGAGACAATACATTGACTAAAATGAATTTAGAAAGGAGCGTAGAAGAGAGAGAATGTTAAGATGAGGTCCTTTAGAAAGTTAACCCTTTTTATATGCACATGACAGGGCTGATGGGTCTTAACACCCTTCTGCTGCATATATGCAACACTGTGTTGTTCTGGAGATTACTTCATCAGTGCCCCCAGAACTTTGACCAAGCAATCCAGCTGCTAATTAGCCCTAGGATGGCTTCTACATAAAAGTCGGCCGCCTGCTTCAAAAAACAATACCAGGATGATGCCTGTAGCTGCAACTGGAACAAGGAAAAGAACACACTGTGCAAGTTCCAGCTCAACTTGTTTAACATCACAAAGGGTATATTGACACCTTCCATGTGGGAAAGTGAGTCAAATGCCCAACCATTAACAAAAGTGCCAGCTATTTCACTTCCCCCTGGTTGCCCATCAGAGTGGCACAGAACAGAACCAAAGGAAAGACTGATATATGATGCTGGGGACAGGCTTGGGGGGGAGGGAGTAAAGGAGACCTTTTAATTTGACCTTGCATCAGAAGAAAGGTTCAGTTTAAGTCATTCATATAAGTGTTGAATGCTGGGCCATCTAGTCTTTTTTATAGGTACTGCTAAACTCTGTATACAGTATAAAAACTGTATACGTGGCTGATTAACATGTTCAATCCATTTTAAACCTAAAATATGGGGTACATTATCAAGAGATTGGGGGATGTTTTGCCTGAGGGCATCCTCTTGACATTTTCTCAGTTGTACCAGAGATTTGGTTTGCCGGCCTGGATGCTGTTTAGGTACCACCAGTTGAAACATGCACCTAGGGCCCAGTTTCCCCAGCCCCTGACTTATGCAATAGATCCTATTAGGAAGATGTTACCCCCTGGGACGCTGGACAAACCCCTGTCCATCCTGTATAGTGCGCTCCTTTGTACTAACTCAACTAAAATGGGTAGACTTTGGGAGCTCTGGCACAGTGATATTCCTACTCTGGATAAGGAGGACTGGAGGAGAGTTTGAAGCAGGGACCCAGGCTGGCAATTTCATCAAGGGATAAGCTAGTGCAGGTCAAATTTCTCCACAAAGTATATCATACTCTGGTCAGACTCCAACGGATGTTCCCAAGCCGCGACTCCAATTGCTCCCAGTGTCTCACCCACACTGGAACATACATTCATATGTTCTGGTAATGCCCTGTCATTGTGTCATACTGGCATGCTGTATTTGATGAAATCAACCTTAGACTTCAATTGGAACTAACTAACTCCCTCACCTGCCCTGCCCATGCTAGGAATCCCAGATGATGAGAAGCGCTTGCATCACTCTAAGTTACTCATAGCCTATCTCTTATCTCTTGTACACACAAGCGGAATGTCCGAAGGAAAAAGTAAGATGGAAGCTTTTCATCGGATGTTTCGTCCGTGTGTATGCCCCATTGGAATTTTTCCGTTGTAAATTTTGACGGAATTAGATAGAGAATCTATCTTAAATGGGCGATCTTACTTAAATGGACTTCCATATCTTCACCGTCTGTCTCTGCTTGGGAAAATCTGGTGGATGAGGCTCTCCCATTATACAAGTTTTTTTTTTTTGAAAAGCCTATGGCGTTCAAAACACACCCAAATCTCCACCCGGTGCCAAAAAAATGTGCACACACATCAAGAGTGAAACCCTGATCCCCCGGAGTGTTAGGCCCCATACGTGGACTAAGGTACATCACATGGTCCGAGCAGCCGAAGCCGACACGGACCCCATTCTTTGGAGGGTCTGCCAAAACAGAACCCACCCAAGTACTAGGTGGGGCTCCCCTGAAGGGAGACCCCATGAGAGCAGGCAAACTAAGCCAGAAGGCCATGTCCACCCACTCCCAAGACGTTCAGAGCTGGCCCGAGGATCGGCACCCTACTAGCCACACTGTGACAAAACGTGACACCAAACAAAAAAAATACATAAAGTGACGCACACAGGGGATAAATAAAAAGAAAGGGGGGACAAGGAAGATGAGGGAGAGTGAAAAGTGACCATCGTGCAATACGATAGCTGGCCCTCTGGCCAGAAAACAAAAATTCCTCTTGTTCCAGCCAAACACTCAGCCCTAGAGGCAGGTGTAAAAAAAAGTGTGATATGGTGAAGTGACCATGGTGCCAAAAAGCAAAAGTGCCGGAAGAAGCACTAGTGCAATTATAGCACCCCTGAACTGCCACTCCAGGGGCACATTTACCATAAGCTTTTCTCACAACCCTGACCCACAGCCCAGACCGATGCAGCTCCACCTCAGCCAAGAAGGTATCAGAACACTGAGTGCCTGTAGAGAACCCCGATCGCTGGGCCTCCACCGCTCACACCTAATTATATTCACGGTACCGGCCAATTCCCCTCAATAACATCGAAAAGGGGCAGGCTTTCCCAACCGAAAAACTGAAAGGGGCGTATACTACACAAATCCAGGCCAGAAGGCCAGGGACCCGACCCTTCAGCTTCGACCACATATTTCTCCGTCCCAATCAGAAGGCTTTAACCTCTACGCCAGCAGGTTCTGCATCTGCCACCGCCATTCCTTTCCACCTCGCCGTGTACTAGGGATGGTTAGCATAGTGCCACCTCCTGGCAACTAATAAGAACAGATACTACACTTGATCTTAGCCAAAAGGCTGAGAAGCGAGCAATTAGCCTGGTATGGATTTTTTTTGGGGGGGGGGTGGCGTGCACACTTTTTTTTAATGTTGATGCTGGGTTCTCTTTTATATTCTTACCAGACCCAAAGGGCCTGGTAATGGACTGGGGGGGAACCCATGCCATGTTTTTCAATTAATTTTATCTGTATTGCCGGAATTTAACAATTCATTGAGCAATTTTAAATGACTTTTTTTCCTTTAGAAATGTCATTTTGCTGGGGTTCTGTTATAAACACAGAAAAAATGCACCACTTTACAGGCATTCTATAGACATTGAAATTTAAAGGAATATTTCACTTTTATTGTTTCACTTTAAGCATTTTTAAAATCACTGCTCCTGAAAAAACTGCAGTTTTTAAAACTTTTTTGCATTAATACATGTCCCCTGGGGCAGGACCGTGTTCCCAAACACTTTTTATGACAATAACTTGCATATTAGCCTTTAAAATTATCACTTTTGGTTTTTCATGTTTGTCTCCCATAGACTTTAAAGGGACACTAAAGTCAGGGATTTTTTTTAAATAAAATAACAAACATGTGATACTTACCTCCACTGTGCAGTTCGTTTTGCACAGAGTGGCCCGGAAACCTGTCTTCTGGGTTCCCTCGGCGGCTGTCTGGGCTCCTCCTCGCAAAAGCTTTCCCTCTTCATGCGAGGGCGCTCGCATGGAGGAAAGCTTTTGCGAGCGCGCTCCCCACTCTCCCATTATACAAGTTAACATACTCAAATAGGGGGTGCACTTGGAAATATGAGAAGGTTTGGGCCGCCTGGATGCTTACATGAGATGATGGGCATTGCACCACATGGTTACATTATGGGTAGGTATGGCTGAAACAGTAGTTGAATAGAATTTGCATTTGGCCCTGTTGGCACTCACATCTTTTCAATCTCTTTAGTTTCCTGTTATCGACTGTATGTTCAAGAAATTGTATGGTCTGCATTATCCTGTATTGTACTACTGTTTTTTGAATAAAGTACCTTTATGTTAAAAAAAAAAATTTATCAAGAGATTACATTCACATTATAAAGTCATATAATTGACCAAGATCCAAAATGAAATATAAAAAGGATTAACAAAAATAACAATGTCTTTCTTCACATGAGAATACAGTATATTTCCATAAATGTATCACTGTTATACACACAATGTGCAGCTTTCTTGCTCACCTTGACAACATTTTTTTTCTCCTGGGTCCACAGTTTCTCCTTTTGCATCCACACTGAGGTTCACTTCACAACACATGGATGGTTTCTTCTCTTCATCAGAGACCTGAGTGATCCAGAAGATGTAGGCTCCACTGTCTGATGGCACAACGTCCCTAAGTTCTAGGTCACCTTTCCCATCTTTCCAGAATGGCAAGGATGTTCTACCTTGGTCAACTTCCATGTAAATACCTTTCTGGTAATGAACCGTAACATTATTGCCAGGGCCAAGCCTCTTCTCCCAAGACAGCAAGACTTTGTTAGGATTCCAAGGGCTCAGGTTAATTGAACATGGAAGAATTATTGTATCACCAGTTTTAGCATTAATCTCCGTTTTGGGACATGGACAGCAACCTTTGGCATCAACTAAAAGATGAAACATCAACAAGAGGCAATAAGTTCACTAAAACATTTTCAGAAAGGAGATCAGAAGAGAGAATGTTAAAGCGGAGGGCCATCCAAAAAATAAACTTTATAGCAATTGCTTCCCTTTTTTGCAAAAAATAAATAAAAAAAGTTTTACTTGCCTCTAAATGGCTGTTACTAGGCAGATTTCCTAATCTGCCTAGTTCCTAGTCTGCGGTGGATGAACTTCCCTTCCTCCCTTGCCTGGCCTCCTGGGAAATGATGCTCATTTACCAGAAGTCTGTGGGCTTTACTCTGCCGAAAAATCACAGCGCCGCCTGTTGTCATGGCAACAATTCTAACTAACGGTGCTACGAGCTCCGCTAGACTGCGCATGCTCGAGATTGAGAGGGGTATGCTGGTTACCCAGCATGCACCTCTCTCTGCAAAACCAGGAAGACAAATGAACTGGGCTTCACATGCCCACAGCCATTATGAAAACGGACAGAAGTTCGCTGAGACGACATACAGTAAGTTTTTATACAGATTTAGTAACCGTTCCTGAAATTTTGATAGGTTTTTAAGAATATTAAAGGGACACTAAAGTCAGGACTTTTTTTTTTTAAATAACAAACATGTTATACTTACCTCCACTGTGCAGTTCGTTTTGCACAGAGTGGCCCGGAAAGCTGTCTTCTGGGGTCCCTCGGCAGCTGTCTGGGCTCCTCCTCACAAAAGCTTTCCATCTTCATGCGAGGGCGCTCGCACGGTGGAAAGCTTTTGCGAGCATGCTCCTGTGATACAGCGGCGGCCATAGCCGCCGACTGTATCACTCGGCTCCGCCCCCGGCGCACCACGTCATCCACTGTGATTGACAGCAGCCCAGCCAATGGCTGCGCTGCTATCAATCCGCCCAGCCTAGCCAATCAACAGCCAGGCTAGGAACCGAAGAGGATGACATGGACGTGCCCGGGAGTTTTCAAATGGTATGCATTAAGGTAAAAAAACTTTTACCTTTACAACCCCTTTAAGTGTAATGATTTGCAAAAAAAATTATGGCCAGAGCACCACTTTAAGATGAGGTTCATGTGTAGGGTAACCCTTTTATGACAGCAGTAAGCACATGACCGGTGACTGAGCTGGTGGGCCTTAACGCCCTTCTGCTGCATATATGGATCACTGTGTTGTTCTTGGTCATACTTCATAACCCCCCCATAATGTTAACCAAGCTGTCACAGAATGGCTGGTGTACGCAAAGCAATGTATGGGTACGTTGCTTCGAAATTCCTGCCCTGCAAGCTCCGTGACCATGCCCGCAGGAGCCACAGACTCAATGTCCACTGGTGTTCCGTGATCATGTCACGAAGCAGCAGAATGGGGGGATGCCTGTGTAAACAAAAGAGCTGTAAACTGTCAGTCACAGCTCTCTGCTCTTCTCCCTCCGTGGTCACTGGAGCACTGAGCTGTGGAGGCACAGGGAGTGGCCATTTCAAACTCTCAGCGGCTCGCTAAGAGGCTGAGCCGGGTGTCAGTCCAGACACCTGGCGGATTCAGTCTCACATGTGCCTGGACTGATCGGTGACGTCAGCAGAGAGTAGAAAATTGGTCACAGGAGTGCAAAACGAATTGCACTCCTGTGATACAGAGGAGAAGTACAGCCAAACGAGTTATACTTCTCCTTTAAATACCAGATTTATATTTTGCACACATGATAATGCGCATTATGTTGCCTTAAGGCAGTCCATATATTTTTCCTGCCAATGCAACCCAGCTCTTCCAATATGGCACCTGACCCTTTTTTGGGAACACAAAATAAAGCAATGCATGGTATTTGCGATGCACTGCAGCACAAGTAGGCTGGGGTGCCATTCAAAGGCACCACAATACACTAAGGGCCAGATTCAGGTAGTCCAGAGCATCTTTGCTCTGGAGTAACGCTTCTCATTTGCGTTGCGCTGCAGAAATTTTAGGAGCAAGTGCTGTCATTCACGAAGCACTTGCTCCTAAAGTTGCGGCAGCGCATCGCAAATGAGCCGGCGGAATTCAAATTGGGCGGGTACGGGGCGTGTAGTATGCTAACTAAGCGCGATCCCGCCGCCAACGTACTGCACATGCGTCGAGTGTCAAAACATCCCCGTGCGCATGCTCCAAAATCTGTGAATGAACGTCAATGACGTCACATTCCCATTCATGACCGTTTTACGCAAGCGACGTTTTTTTTTTTTTTTTCCGACGCGATGACGACGCCTATACCTAACATAGGATATTCCAACCCCATGTAGGTATAACTATGCGCCGCGTATCCCGTCCGGAAACGTCGTAACGTCACTGCGTCGCGCCGGAATGCGATCGTGAATTGCCGATTTCCGCTCATTAACATATTTTTTGAGCGGAAATCGGCGGGAACGCCCCCGGCGCCATTTTTAAGTTGAAGTAACGATGCGATGGCGAAACTCAGTTACGCTGCTCGCATCGGAGCTTCAACCCGGCGTTTCTTGTTTTCTGGTTACAGAAAACAGAAACGCCGGCTCAAAGTCACAGTTAGGCTGGCGGATCACTGGATCCGCCAGCCTAACTGTTCCTGAATCTGGCCCTAAGATGTGCATAGTGTGGTGTGTTGCGGTATGTCATTCAACCTGGAAGCAGGGGTGGCTCGTCCATTGTGGGCGCACAGGCGCGGCCCCCCCTATTCATGCCACTGCTCTCCCTATCCATGCACAAGGCCCCTTTCAGGACACCGGGCGCATGAATTGCTATGGTGAGGAAGTAATGACAAAGTTGTCGTCATATAAACAGGCTCATAGCAACAATATTATAAAATGCCCTTGTCCGCCCTATCATCTGCCGGCTCAGCAGGGATTTATGGAGAGCCCCCCGCTAAGCTTACAGAGCACACGGAGGCCGGATCATTACTGATCCGCCCCGTGTGAAATGGGCCTAAAGTGTATAGATCTGTGAGAGCTAAAGTGGTTAATAAAGGAAGGGATAAAATAGGTCTTGACCTATTACAAATATTTTTTGCCTTTTGAATGTATAGTGGTTTATATATTTATGTTTACATTTTTTGTGCAGATAGCAGATGGCTCACTATTTACCTTTCACAAGTTTTCTTCTGTTATTTATAATGCTCAGTACGTGCCTCAAGCTGAAAATTACACACATGGGATTCAATTAGACAGAGGTAGCCAAAAGGCCAGCAGATATTGAAGTGCTGTCTTTTAGGAGTTTTTTGTTGTGTTTTAATTTTTTTTATGAAAAACATGCCTTTACAATATGAATATTAAATCTTTTGATTTATAGGAAATTAACATTAGACACAATGGGCCAGATTCTCGTAGATGCGCGCCTAATTATGCAGGCGTTGCGCATCTCAGATGCACTACGCCGACGTAACGCGGAGTGGCAAGTACCGTATTCCCTAAGTAAATGCGCTCCAAGATGCGCCTGCGTCGCGTAAAAACATCGGCGTAATCCGGCGCAACAACAAAGTAGGAGGGAAGTGGGCGTGTTGCATTGTAATGAAGCGTGACCCCATGCAAATGCAGGCCGGGACGAACGGAGCATGTGCCGTGACGTGGATGACCCGCGCCGTGACGTGGTTGACCCGCGCCATGACGTGGATGCCTTCTGCGCATGCGCAAAGCCTCCCTATGATTCGCCGGCGCAGGGTATATAATGCGGCCACACATGCGCCTGTGCAGCTCAAACGTCTCCCATTTTCTGGAGTTTGTGCAGGACAAAATGACAAGTGTTGTTAAGGAGAGGAGGAAGAAAAATTTCTCCCCAGAGAAGAGGGCCATTGTTGTGAGGGCAATGGAGAAGTATGATTCGCGGCTCCATGGTGCTGACAGTGCCCAGACCAGCAAGTCCCGGAGGGATCAGATCCTAATGAAGGTGGCGTGCCAAGTCAATGCCCTTTCTCATGTGGTCCGGACACCGCAGGACATTCAAAAGAAAATGAATGACCTGCGGCGTCTCGTGAAGGGCAAGCTGGCTGCCATAGCTCGGCATGCCAGGGGCACTGGAGGGGGCCCACCCTGCACCGTCCGCCTGACTGAGGAGGAGAAGGTGGTTGCCCGCTGCCTGCAGACGGAGCAGGTTGAGGGAGTTGGGGGCTATGAGTCCCAAAAGCCAGCCCTGAGGACAGGTAAGTGTGTTTTATATTCTATCTGTTGTGTAGCATGTATGGGGTGAAAGGGAACATGTGCCAAGTGTGTGGGTCCACCAACATGGGCATCTTTTGTGTCATCCACAGATGTGCAGGAGGGAGCGGGGCCATCTGTTGATGCCAGGGCCCGTCAGGATCCATCCCCCGAGCATCCAGTCCCTCTGGCTGCCCCCCTGGAACAGGACTTGGAGGGAAGTGGGCACACCTCAACGGAGGAGGTGGTTGAGGAGGATGTCGTAGTCCAGGACCAGGACCTGTACGTTGTTTTGGAGGAGGATGATGGGTTGCTCGGACCAGCCCAGGCTATCCCCCCATCTTTATCGAACCCCTCAGTGTCCCCCCCCAACCTTTCCAGTCCCTCTGTTTCCCCCCCCCCTCATCTCCGGCCCTTCAACATCCTCCCCTTATGCCCGGTCCCCTGCCACTCCCCGGAAGGCGACGTGCAAGACCAGGGGTGTTCATAAGGTCCTGCCGGAACAGCTGGCCAGACAGCAGGACCAGCAAAATCGGCACCTGTCAGAGGTCGTGGAGGAGATGAGGCGCCTGGCCGACAGCCTGGCCTCCTCGGGACACCTTACAGATGCCATCCAAGACCTTGCTGTCAACAGCGCAGCAACGCTGAGCAGCAGGCGACCACCTCCGACCTTGTAGGGGAGGTTCATGCCCTGCGCCTTGCAGTCGAGGAGCAGACTGCTGTGCAGACACGCATATCGGTTGCCCTGGAGGGCATGCAGGCAGCCAGGGAGGGACGTGGGGATGCTCCTCCTCCACCTGCTACCCCCCCCACCTGTGGCTGCCCCCAGGCAAGTGAGGGGCAGGACCCGTGGCACCAGGCGGAGCCCCCGCCAGGCCCATTCATTTTTTTATTTCTTATTATTTTGCTCTGGGTAAGAGCTTTTTTTTTTGTTATATTATGCTCTGGGTAAGAGCTTTTTTTTTTGTTATATTATGCTCTGGGTAAGAGCTTTTTTTTTTATTTGATACTGCACACGGTGCAGTGTGAATGGTGTGTGAATGTGAGGGGGTTGGCACTCCTGCCAGTAAGGGCTGTCACCCTCGGCCGTTGGGGAGAGGTTATCCCCACGGCTGTGTGAGTGGTGTATGAATGGACAGCAACATCATTGGGGCCTTGACGTGGCGTTGCTGCTCCCAAGTCCTACATGCTGGACTTGGGCTAATCCAATGTGATGTGGATGTGGGGTGTGTGTGCTAGGGACCACAGTGGTGTACACGCGTGCATTGTCTGTGTGCCATGCTGTATGTGTGTGTTTAACGGTCAAAGATTCGTAACACGAGGACCCTCCTGACTGCTCTTCCATCAGCTGACAGGGTCTCCTCTGGCAGGGGGGGGCTGTGTGGTTGGGGGGTCAGGTCATCACGTAGGGCAATCTGCAGGCCCTTTTTCATGGCAAAGTTGTGCAGAATGCAACATGCACTGATGATCTGACCCACAAAGTTGGGGGAATACAATAGGGCCCCCCCAGACTTATCCAGGCATCAGAAACGGGACTTCAGGAGGCCAAATGTGCGCTCCACCAGTGCACGGGTTTTGATGTGTGCTTCATTGTATCTTCTCTCTCCTCTGGTTTGGGGGTTCCGGAAAGGAGTCATGAGATGGGGTCCCAGTACATATGCAGAGTCACCTGTAAGGGAAAAGACAGGAGGATATTAGTCATGCATGTGCCCCCTGTGATGTCAGCATCATGGGGAAGGACAGTCATGCATGCCACCCATGTCACTCACCAACCAGCCAGCTGTCCCCATACATGTCTTGCTCAAAATCTTCTGGGATGTTGCTTTGACGGTATATGTAGCTGTCATGGCTGGACCCGGGGTCTTTGGCACGGACGTGCCATATGAGGTATTTGGCATCGGCTATCACCTGTACGTTGATGGAGTGCCAATGCTTCTGATTGCGGTAACTGTGCTCTGTAGCATTGGGGGGCTGGAGTGCCACATGTGTGCAATCAATGGCCCCGATGGTGCGTGGGAATCCGTCAATTCTGTAGAAATCTGTCATTGCCTTCTGCCGCAGGTGCTCAGTGGTGGGTCTGATGATGTGGTGGGACATGCGTCTGAGGATTGCGGGGACAACCTGGTGCAGACATCTGCTTATGCTGGTTTGTGACATCCCAGCCACCACTCCACTTGTACGCTGGAATAATCCACTGGCCAGGAAATGGAGTGTTGCCAGTACCTTCACCAGTGGCTGCAGTGCATGTGAGCGGTGTGTTGGGCTGGTGATGTCATCCTGCAGGGCTGTGGTTAGTTCCAGGATGGCAGCAGGGCTGAATCTGAAGATGCGATACACCCATGCCAAAGAGCCTCATGCACGCTCGGTAGATCCTCTCATGTTCCCCCCTCCTCCTACTCCTCCTTCTATGCTCCTCTTCCTATGCATACATTAGTAGTGATAAGACCATGGCTGCCCCTGGCATGTTGGCATACGAATGTGTTTTCCAGTAAGTGTGATTGCTCAGCTATGGTGCTGCTGTAGTTGCTCTCCAGCTGACTTGCACACGGACTTGAGCAAAGTTACCCGTGCTTTTATGAGGGGTATGTTTACTCAAGGCTTTCGTGTTACGCGCACCACGAGTAGCCAACGCCGAACGCGCGTAGTTTCGGGAATCTGCGCATCTCCCTAATGTGCATATTTTCATGCTAATTGAATGGGAACTGAATATTTGCGATGCGTAAGTATGCGCCTACGCTGCGCTAGCTTAAAGCATTTTCGACGCTCAGACGAAAAATATTTTCTCGCGTATGTGGTTCTGTGTTTACCGCACATCGATACGCAGGCGCACATTTACAATTACGCCGCGCATATCCATTTACGCAGGCGTAGCGCCGCTGAGAATCTGGCCCAATAAGTGGAAACGTTGAAATGTGCATTCTGAATATTGAACAAATAGTGAAAAAGGACTAATATAATATTTATGTTTCCGTACCAAAAAATTCAATAAAAAAATCATATAATCATAATAACATCTTTTCCAGACCTAAAGTAATATTTATGTGCTCATACTAAAAAATTCAATGATATACCCATGCTAACACCTTGTCATATAAATAGAATGTATGTATACAACAACAAACATGTGTCTGTTTAAAACAAATCAAAAATCAAATGCAACAATTTAACCATATAGGAAATGTTCAAAATAAAGTCTCTCAAAAATATATTAAGTATTGTGATTTTTTTGTTACTTAAAAAAAAAAAAAATAACACATAGTTTGTAGCGGAATTCTTATTCCTTTATCTCTTTATATGGCATTTTTACAAATGTTATAATTGTTCCATAATTTAACACAAACCTTTGATTTATTTTTAATATTGTATCTCTCTCTCGCACCTGAGATTATATTGTAAATATGTATCTGAGTTTTAACTTTTCATTTTCAACATAAATCATATTTCTTTTGCGTGATGCTAGATTTCTATCTAAATTGGTTAAGTCACAATATTCAAAAATATTATTAGAACTTCGGTTTAATATTATATACGTGTATATGATCCTTATTTCTGCTACCACAACTTGTATCTCTGTATGTAATATATCAACTGCACCTTTGTTAATTATTGAAAATCAATAAACAAAATTGACAAGAAAAATAAAATAAAAATAGTTGTATTGCATGTTCTCCCTGTGCCTGTGTGGGTTACCTCCGGGTACTCTGGTTTCCTCCTACTGCTGGTAGGTTAATTGTCTTCTGTCTACATTGGCCCTAGTATATGAATGTAAGAATGTTCCATAGTTCCATAGTTAGTCAGGTTGAAAAAAGACACAAGTCCATCAAGTTCAACCATAGGAAATAAAATAATAATAATATCATACAATCACATATACCCAATTCTATACCCACAGTTTATCCAGAGGAAGGCAAAAAAAACAGCAAAGCATGATCCAATTTGCTACAGCAGGGGAAAAATCGGATGTTCCCCAGATCAACTTTACCTATAAATGTTAGTACCCAGTTATAGTATGTACATGTAGGAAAGTGTCCAGGCCTTCCCTAATGTGAGCTAGGGACCTTAGATTCTAAGCTCCTTGAGGGCAGAGACTAACATGAATGTTCAATGTATATGTAAACTGTTGTGTAAATTGATTTATAATAAAAAAAATTACATAAATTACTATTATTATTTGAAACATTTCATGCATGGTAACATTGTTGCAAATAGTTTTTAAACTTTATTGTTGTATACACACATTGGGCCAGATTCTCATAGAATTTTGCTTGCGTATCGTAAGCCATTTACACTACGCCGCCGCATCGTACTAGAGCAAGTGCCATATTCTCTAACCATTTGCTCCATAGTTTGCGTTGGCGTAGCGAAAATAGCCCAGCGTAAGCCCGCGTAATTCAAATGAGGCGGCTTGTATTTAAATTAAGCGCGCCCCTGCGTCGAACGAACTGCGCATGCGCCGGCCGGGGAAAAAGCCCAGTGCGCATGCTCCAGCTCACGTCGGAAATCGTCATTGAAAGCGACGTCAAGACGACGTGATCGTCACTACGCAATGCCCCTATTCGCGAACGAGTTAGTAAAACGACGTAAGCGATGGAAAAAGCCGACGGTGACCCGACGCCATACTTAACATGGCATCCGACAGCACCCGACGGCATCCGACGGTACTTCTATGTTACTCCACATAGAAGCTGGGGTAACCTTACGCGGACGAAAACGACGTACGTGACGACGGGGTGGCGTAAAAGCGATCGGGAATCGGCGTACTAGCCTCATTTGCATATGCAAATGAGAAAACAACGTAAAGGCCACCTAGTGGCCGGAGTTGTCATTACAACTACGATCCGCAAGTGTAATGGTTTTACACTTGTCGGATGTTGAAGCGTATCTATGCAAAAGTGATGCTAAGCATCACGCGCATAGATACGAGGCAAAAAAAACGGCGATACGACGGGGTATCTGAGATACTCCGTCGTATCGCCGCTGAGAATCTGGCCCATTCTGTTTATATGAATAGATGTTAATATGAATACATATCGTATCACACAGTATTTTTGGTACCCACACTATAAATTTGCGCTGCATTCAGAATACACATTTTGGGTGTTTATTTTAAAACTATTTAGCGCAGAATTGACAGCACGGGTTTTTAAATCTAATATGGCTGGGGGAATGCTTGTGATGTATAGCACTGCCGAAACAGAATGCCATTAATAAAAATTAAATTTTTGTGGCTTTTAATCAATAAAAATTAAAATGGATACACTGTCAATTCTCAAACAAAAGTCAATGTTTCTTACAAAGGTATTATGCTATCAATTCTTGGTTTGCTGCATATATCATCCTGTGTAATACAGGAGACATTATTCATAGACAAGACATAATGTTGGGCTATACTGCATAGTACACAAGGGGCCAGATTCACAGAGCGATTACGCCGGCGTTACAGGAGATGCGCGGCGTAAGTCTAAATTTGCGCATTCGTTTCGATGCGCCGCATCCCCAAAACGAGATACGCAAGAAATCTACTTTTTTTGACCGGCGTAATTTCGATAGACCGGCGTATCCGTCCGCGCAAAACTGCGCTAGACACACCATTGATTTGCTATTCAAATATGCAAATGAGGGAGTTACGGGGATCCACAAAAGAACGTTGGTGCAGCGCAGGCTACGCGCTGTGCGCAACAGCTGCACGTCCTGTCTAAAATTAGACCATATAAAAGGTGGAATAAAATGAGACAATCCGTCTACATGTCAGCTAAAGCAACACTGTTAGTGAGGAGCAGAGCAGTCACACTTGCTGCCCAACAAACTGTATGCCAACATGCCAGTGGCATCCATGCTCATAGCTATACTACTGACTTTAGATGAGCAAAAAAGGAGGAGAGCACGGAGGAGGGCACGGAGGAGGGCAGAGGATTTTTTTTTTCCAAAAAAAATTTCTTTGCTTTTATAAACATTTTTACAAAAAATATACATACATATATACATCAATACATAACATACATACATACAAATTACAAACACTGTCTCACTATCTTTCAATAGCCCTTTAAAACCTTGATGGATATAATAATCTAATCTGATACAAGCCCCGAACTCTTCACTTGATATATCACACATGCATAGACATCTTTGGCATGAGAGATTCTGAGGTGTCTCGCATCTTCAGATTCACCCCTCATGCCATCCTGGAATTAACCACAACCCTGCAGGAGGACATCACCAGCCCAACACATGACACCACCCATGACACCCATGACAGCTACGTATACAATCCTAGCCCCATCCCCACAGATTTCAAACAGAACATGTATGGGGACAGCTGGCTGGTTGGTGAGTGACATGGGTGGCAGGCATGACTGCCCCCCCCCATGATGCTGAAATCACAAGGGGCACATGCACTACTAACATCCTCCTGTCTTATCCCTTCAGGGTGACTCTGCATATGCACTGGGACCCCATCTCATGACTCCTATACGGAACCCCCCATGGTACCCTGTTGTATTCCCCAAACTTTGTATGCCAGATCATCGGTGCATGTTGCATGCTGCACAACTTCGCAGTGAGAAAGGGCCTTGAGATTGACATAAGTGATGACCTGACCCCTGAACCAGACAATCCCCCCCTAACCGAGGCTACCCCGTCTTCTGAGGGAAGAACAGCCAGGAGCCAGCTCACATTAGGCATCTTTGCACGTTAAACACACACACATTAATCATGGCAGAATGAGAATGCATGCACGCACACCACTGTGGTCCCTAGATCACACACACCACATCCTCATCACATTGGATTGGCACAAGCCCACCATGTAGGACTTGTGAGCAGCAACGCCACGCCACGGCTCCAATTATGTCACTGTACATTCATACACCATTCACACAGACCTGGGGATCACTTCTCCACCACAAATGAGGATGACACCCCTTTTTCGGCAGGAATGTCACCCCCACATTCCAAAATCATTCACAAACAGAACCAAAAAAAAAAAAAAAAAATTGACCAGCAAAAAAAAAAATTCCCAGCAAAAATATAATTTAAAATAAATAACAACAAAGAAAACACATAAAAGACACAAATCACTCTGCAAAACAGTCCCCAAATATCTCAAAGACACGTCACAAACAAACGCTACAAACAACAGAACAAAAGCACCTTGCTGTATAGGAAGGGATACAAAGGGATGTACTTTTGCAAAGGAAGGGCGTTTGTCTCTGTCTATTTAAGCTGTCTGCGTAGTTCACTAAGTTGCCCGGGTCCACTACCAATTTCACTGATTGCGCCGTTCCCGAGTTGTGAGCATGCGCACAGAGGTGCTGACCATGGTCTGCTTCATGTGCGCATGCGCGAGTCGGCTGGCCCTTCATTTGCATGGGGTCATGGCTCATTTCAATGAAACACGCCCACGTCCTTCCCAATTTGAATTACTCCGCCTTACGCCTCGGAATTAACGTTACTCCGGCGCTAATTTCTGCGCAAATACTACGAGGATACGGTGATTGCGCCTCTACATTGCGCCGGTCTAACGTAAAGGAGGTGCGCTACGCTGGTCAAAAAATGCGCCAATGTACGTGAATCTGGCCCAAGGTCTTTTCTTATATGATATTGGAAACACTATCCATAAACACAAGGCAGTATCAAGAATCTTGAAGCTAAGAGTGCAGATAATATTTTATGATTTTAGGGTGGTTCTCTTTTGGTGAATTCTATTTCATCCAGTTGAAGGAATACTGAGTGGCATCAAGTGTGGCATACAAATTGATGTGTGTATCACAGCAGTGGAGAATAAAACGTTATTGGTTTGATGTTTGATGTTGATGGGATGGAGTTTTACTTTTAAACACAAACTGGTTTAGATTGTATCCATTTTAAATTAAATTGATCAAGAGACATATTGTTATATTTGTTTTAATTTTTGTTATTGATGTTCTGTTTGACAGTGCTCTACATGTCAAATTTTATTTAATTGTTTAAATGATTTCATTTTATGCTTTGGAAAAAAAGATTGTTTACATATAGTAAAAGAAAAATATAAAACATCCATTTAAAATCATACACAGTTTTTAGGCCTCTTGCAGCTTGAAAAAGCTCAGTACAGCTTATTTTTTTTACAGAGATAAAATACAGTAATGTAATGTAGAAAAAATGTGGAGAAATAACTGCGCTAATAAATCATAACAACAAAACAACAAAATAACCTGTGATGAGACAGGTAGAAAAATGGTTAGGCTCAAAAAAGAGCAAATATGTGCAGCTGCACCTTACTCGTGACATTAAACAGTGATGACATAAGAGAAAATAAACAGGTTGCGCTAAACATAATGGGCCAGATTCAGAGAGCCATTACGCCGGCGTTACAGGAGATGCGCGGCGTAAGTCTAAATTTGCGCATGCGTATCGATGCGCTGCATCCCCAAAACAATATACGCATGAAATCTACTTTTTTTGGACCGGCGTAATTTCGATAGACTGGCGTATCCATCCGCGCAAAACTGCGCTAGACACACCATTGATTTGCTATTCAAATATGCAAATGAGGGAGTTACGGGGATCCACAAAAGTAAGTTGGTGCAGCGCAGGCTACGCGCTGTGCGCAACAGCTGCACGTCCTGTCTAAATTTAGACCATATTGAAGGTGGAATAAAATGAGACAATCCGTCTACATGTCAGCTAAAGCAACACTGTTAGTGAGGAGCTGAGCAGTCACACTTGCTGCACAACAAACTGTATGCCAACATGCCAGGGGCATCCTTGCTCATAGCTATATAATGACTTTAGAGGAGCAAAGAAGGAGGAGAGCACGGAGGAGGGCACGGGAGAGGATATACCGCACACGCATAAACCTCTTTGGCATGAGTGATTCTGAGGTGTATCGCATCTTCAGATTCACCCCTCATGCCATCCTGGAATTAACCACAACCTTGCAGGAGGACATCACCAGCCCAACACACCGCTCACATGCAGTGCAGCCACTGGTCAAGGTCCTGGCAACACTCCATTTCCTTGCCAGTGGCTCTTTTCAAAGAACAAGTGGAGTGGTGGCTGGGATGTCACAATCCTCCATGAGCAGATGTGTGCACCAGGTTGTCCCTGCAATCCTCAGATGCATGGCCAACCAAATCATCAAACCAACCACTGAGGACCTGCGGCTGAAGGCAATGACAGATTTCTACAGAATTGCCAGATTCCCATGCACAGTGGGGGCCATTGATTGCACACATGTGGCACTCCAGCCCCCCCATGAGACAGAGCACATATACCGCAATTGGAAGCATTGGCATTCCATCAATGTACAGGTGATAGTCGATGCCCTCATATGGCACGTCCGTGCCAAACCCCCCGGATCCAGCCATGACAGCTACATATACAATCAGAGCCCCATCCCAATGGAATTCGAACAGAATGTGTATGGGGACACCTGGCTGGTTGGTGAGTGACATGGGTGGCAGGCATGACTGTCCCCCCCATGATGCACACATCACAAGGGGCACATGCATGACTAACATCCTCCTGTCTTTTCCCTTACAGGTGACTCTGCATATGCACTGGGACCCCATCTCATGACTCCTATCCGGAACCCCCAAACCCCAGGAGAGGAAAGATACAATGAAGCCCACGCCCAAACTCGTGCAGTGGTGGAGCGCACCTTTGGCCTCCTGAAGTCAAGTTTCTGATGCCTGGATAAGTCTGGGGGGACCCTGTTGTATTCCCCAAACTTTGTGTGCCAGATCATCGGTGCATGTTGCATGCTGCACAACTTCGCAGTGAGAAAGGGCCTGCAGATTGACATACGTGATGACCTGACCCCTTAACCAGACAATCCCCCCCTAACCAAGGCTACCTCGTCTTCTGAGGGAAGAGCAGCCAGGAGACAGCTCACATTAGGCATCTTTGCACATTAAACACACACATTAATCATGGCACAATGAGAATGCATGCATGCACACCACTGTGGTCCCTAGCACACACACCCCACATCCTCATCAAATTGGATTAGCACAAGCCCACCATGCAGGACTTGTGAGCAGCAACGCCACGCCACGGCTCCAATTATGTCACTGTACATTCATACACCATTCACACGGACCTGGGGATCACTTCTCCCTGGTCCTGGGGAACCCTTTTCCGGCACATTCCGAAATCATTCACAACACACAAAAAAAGGGGGAAACCAAATTAATGCCGCTGGCGTGACCCACGCCTGGGGCGCCCACGGCCATGGCCCCGGTTTCTCAGGGGAGACTCATGGGGGGGGGGTAATCCGGGGAAGGAGGAGCAGCCCCTGGTCTCTGCCCACCTGGCGGCCTGCCCTCCAAGGCCACGGCAATTCTGTTCAGGCCAGCACTTAGTGATGCCGTATTGGCCTGGATAGCCTGGGTGAGGGCCCTCACATCCTGCCCAACATCTGCTGTAGTAGTCTGCAGTTCGTTTAGGCAGTTTGTAAGAGCCAGGGAGTGGCAGTCCAGGTCCCCAAGCGTATCCTTTATGGAGGATAGGCTCTCCTCCATCCGCACCAAAGTCTGGCTGACCTGTCCCAGATGGTGGGTCTGAAGGGCCTGGTCCCTTCTGAGATTGGCGGGCAGAACCTCGGCCACCCCCCTGGTCTTCTGGGACGACTTCCTGCCTCCAGCTGATGCTTGTAGCCAGGGAGAAGGGGAGGCCCTTGGGAGGGGGGCCCTGTTGGGGGAGGAGTGGGAGGGGCTACCCCTTATGGAGGGCTGGCTGCTGCCAGCCAGAGGGGAAGACTCCTCCAAAAATAACAATCCACTGGCTGACATGACATCCTCCTCCTCCTCCAAATCCTCCTCCTCCAACTCCTCCGAGGACTCTGGCCTTGTCTGGGGGTCCTCATCAGGCTGGTGTCCCGGGGATGGTGCAGTCAGGCCAGATGGCCTAGCATCCTCCTGCACATCTGTGGATGACACAAAACATTCACAGGTTGGAGGATCCACACACTTGCCACATATTCCCCCCCCCCCCACACACATGCTACACACCAGATAGGACAAATAAAACCTTACCTGTCATCACGGGGTCCTGACTGGAGTCATAGCCAGGCAGGCCCTCCACTTGTTGCCTATTAAAGGTGTGGGCCACCGCACGCTACTCCGCTGTCAGCCTAACAGGGCATGGTGGGCCCCCTCCAGTGCCCCTGTCATGGGCTGCCATTTTGGCCAGCTTCTTTCGGACCAGACGCCGGAGATCATTGATCTTCTTTACGATTCTCTCCCGTGCCCGGGTCTCCCCCCCCCCCCAAATGAATTTACCTGGTCGGTAATGTTCTGCAAAATCTCCTTCTTCCTGGCCGGGGTGGTGTTGGCACTCTCCGGGCCGTGAAGGAAACGCCCATATTGGGTAAGGGCCCGGGTAATAATTTGTTTCTCCCCCAAAGAAAAATTGCTCTTGCGCTTCCTCTCAGTCATACTCATACAACAACTCTCTCCCAAACAATCAGCAAAAATCACACACAAAAACAAGCAGGAAAAATCAAGCAACAAAACAAACAAACAAAATCTATCAACCAAAAAGTCTCACAACCAGTCACCAAAAAACACTATCAAATATATTCTACAAAACACTAGATCAAACAGACAACAAATATCACAAAGACAAGTCACAACGCAACAAACGCGAACACTCAACAGAACAAAAACACCTTGCTGTATAGGAAGGGATACAAGGGGATGTACTTTTGCAAAGGAAGGGCGTTTGTGTCTGTCTATTTAAGCTCTCTGCGTAGTTCACTAAGTTGCCCGGGTCCACTTCCAATTTCACTGATTGTGCCGTTCCCGAGTTGTGAGCATGCGCACAGAGGTGCTGACCATGGTCTGCTTCATGTGCGCATGCGCGATGCGGCCGGCCATTCATTTGCATGGGGTCACGGCTCATTTCAATAAAACACGCCCACGTCCTTCCCAATTTGAATTACTCCGACTTACGCCTCAGAATTTACGTTACACCGGCACAAATTTCTGCGAAATACTACGAGGATACGGTGATTGCGCCTCTACATTGCGCCGGTCTAACGTAAAGGAGTTGCGCTACACCGGCCAAAATATGCGCCAATGTACGTGAATCTGGCCCAATATATCAGCATATACATCTGTGACAGTAAAATATATGAAGACTTGTGAATAAATATAATAATGTGACATTCAAAAGGATCTTTGAGAGAAATGTCTTTCAGTAAAAAATACAGTGACAAAGACTATCACCAGTGAGGGAAAAAATCCACAATTGGATAAAAGGACACCAGTCAGAGTGACAATCCAATGTAAGGCCGCGTACACACGACCAAATAAATCCGATTAAATCGGTCTGACAGACCGATTTGATCGGATTTGTCTCCTGGGATATATTGGTTTTCAAACCAAAATCCCCGCCGGCAGACAGCGCGGTGACTTGGCGATGACGTTGACGCCGCCACGTCACTGTCACCAGGAAGTAAAACACTTCCGCACATGCGTCGATTCCATTTGACGCATGTGCAGACAGATATGTCTGCTGGTTAGTGTACTAACCAGCAGACATGTCGGACGGACGGGTTCCCAGCAGACAGATTTTAAAGCATGCTTTAAAATTTGTCTGCTGGAAAAACCTGTCTGTCCGCCCGTACACACGATCGAATTTGTCTGCTGAAACGGTCCGTTGGACCGTTTCCAGCAGATAGATTCGATCGTGTGTACGCGGCCTAAGAGATCCTCCACCACTAAAGTAATTAAATCTGGTCCCTTGATCATAGAGGACCCCAGACAGCGTGTAGTTTTTAAGGCTGAAAGGGCTGGAGGCTGGATAGACACGCTTTGATGAAGATCACCACCTTGTTCCAATGTGTAAAAACCTTGGATGCCGTATAACATAGGACGAAAAAAACATAGGGGGCCACAATAGTGTAAAACCAATGGATAAAAATTTACTTAAAAAAAGGCAAGAAAACACTCACATTTTGCAGTGCTTAAATATCTATACAGTCTGATGCTCCTGTTGGGGGAGGAGTGGGAGGGGGGCATCCTAAGAAGGTATAGGTACATCCTATGTACCTATACACACAGGCACATAAACAAACACTGTGTATTCTTCAGTAACATTTTTTTTTAGAAAAATCAGCATTTTTCGTCAGTAATTTACCCCTCATGCGCACAAAAATGTCCATTAACCACTTAAGGAACAGGCATATTTTTTAAACATTTTTTTTTTTGCTAGAAAATTACTTAGAACCCCCAAACATTATATATATTTTTTTCAGATATCCTAGAGAATTAAATGGCGGTCGTTGCAATACTTTAAGTCACACTATATTTGCACACGTAATTTTTTGGGAAGAATTTTTATTTTTTAATAAAAAATAGGAAAACACTAAAGTTAGCCCACTTTTTTATATTGTGAAAGATAATGTTACGCCAAGTTAATTGATACCCAATATGTCATTGAAGAAAAAGAAAATTGGTCGCACACCATGGAAGAAAGAACTTCTGTAGACTAGTTACTTAATTGTCAAGGTGCCAAATGTTGTAGACAGGACAATACAGGAACATTGGTAGACCTGTTTCACGTGGATAACCCATGCTTGTTCAACATATCACACTTCAAAATTGCGTCTGCTCGTGGAATGGTGACAAACTTTGACCCTTAAAAATCTTCATAGGCGACGTCTAAAAATGTCTACAGGTCACCAGTTTTGAGTTACAGAGAAAGTCTTATGCTAAAATTAATGCTCTCACTCTAACGATCGTGATGATACCTCACATATGTGGTTTGAACACCATTTACATATGCGGCCGTGACTTACATATGCGTTCGCTTCTGTGCACGATCACTTCAGGACAGGGCGCATTAAAAAAAAAATACAGGACCTCTTTAATATGAGATCTGGGGTCAAAAAGACCTCAGATCTCATATTTACACTTAAATGCAATAAAAAAAATCCCCTTTAAAGCCGATGAGCGGAAGTGACCTTTGAGGTCGCTTTCATCATCCAATGTTAATGAGTTGAGCGGGGGGCCATCATTCCATCATTTGACACACAGCCTCTAAGGCCGCGTACACACGATCAAATTTATCTGCTGGAAACGGTCCGACGGACCGTTTCAGCAGACAAATTTGATTGGGTGTACGGGCGAGCAGACAGGTTTTTCCAGCAGACAAATTTTAAAGCATGCTTTAAAATCTGTCTGCTGGGAACCCGTCCGTCCGACATGTCTGCTGGTTAGTACACTAACCAGCGGACATATCTGCCCGCACATGCGTCGAATGGATTCGACGCATGCGTGGAAGTTTTTCACTTCCTGGTACGGTGACGTGGCGGCGTCAACGTCACCGACACGTCACCGCGCTGTCTGCCGGCGGGGATTTTGGTTTGATCGTGTGTACACGATCAAACCAATATATCCCAGCAGACAAATCCGATCAAAACGGTCTGTCAGACCGATTTGATCGGATTTATTTAGTGGTGTGTACGCGGCCTTAGGGGAAAGGATCAAATCGTCTCTCTTGCTACCGACGGCACCTCTCCGCCACTGATAAAAGTGATATTGCGGTGAGTCTGTCGCGGAGACCACTCTTACTTAAAGAGGGCCGCCCGTCGTTTCAGAAAATACCGGAGTTATGGCAGATATCTGCTGCCATAACCCTGTATTCTGCCAACGTACAGGCGGTTTATGGCAAGTAACATATTGTAAACCGGAAAATACGTTTACACGCATGCGCATGCAAATGTTTGAAATTGCGCAAACACGTATGCAGGAAAATACGTGCAAATACATACAAAAAAAATGGCTGAAAAAATATATGCTCAAACAGGAGTATCGTGTACAAGAGACCTTAAAAGCACTTAAAATTAAAACACTATGGGCCAGATTCAGGTAGATGGGAGCATCTTTGCTCCAGAGTAACGCTTCTCATTTACGTTACTCTGCTGAAATTTTAGGAGCAAGTGCTGTCATTCATGAAGCACTTGCTCCTAAAGTTGCGGCAGCGTATCGCAAATGAGCCGGCGGAATTCAAATTGGGCGGGCACGGGGCGTGTAGTATTTAAACTAAGCGCGATCCCGCGGCGAACGTACTGCGCATGCGTCGAGTGTCAAAGCATCCCCGTGCGCATGCTCTAAATTCTGTGAATGAACGTCAATGACGTCACATTCCCATTCATGAACTTTTTACGCAAGCGACGCTATTTATTTTTTTTCCGACGCGATGACGACGCCTATACCTAACATAGGATACTCCACTAGGGGGCTGCTTTATCTATGCGCCGCGTATCGCTTCCGGAAACGTCGTAACGTCACTGCGTTGCGCCCGAATTCGCTCGTGAATTGCCGATTTCCGCTCATTAACATATTTTTTGAGCGTAAATCGTAAACCGGCGCCATTTTTAAGTTGAAGTAACGATGCGATGGCGAAACTCATTTACGCTGCTCGCATCGGAACTTCAACCCGGCGTTTCTTGTTTTCTGGTTACAGAAAACAAAAACGCCGGCTTAAAGTGACAGTTAGGCTGGCGGATCACTGGATCCGCCAGCCTAACTCTTCATGAATCTGGCCCTATAGCTTCCTTTCCTAATGAGTGAAAGACAGGCTATAAGTGCAAGATAGTCCAGAAATAAAGAAAGAAAAGTAACTCTTCACAGCAGCCGTTCTCAACCTTTTACAAACAGAGGAACCCTTAAAAATAACTTTCTGGTCTCAGGGAACCTCTGCTAAAAATTATTATATCTACAACTTGTGATACATTAGAGTGATAGTCATTGGGAAGAATGCTCCTTACATTTGTGCTCATTGGGAAAAACAGATAGCCAAAAAAAGGCTATACATCAATGGAGTCAGTGGGAACTAATCTAAAAGTCAGAACTTGCTCATTACTCACAGAACCTCTAGCAACCTCTGGAGGAAACTTAGGATTCCATGGATTCCTGGTTGAGAAACCCTACTTTAGAGTAATTAATAACAGAGAACAGGAGAGCCAAAACTATTCTAATTACATACCTTTATCCTTATCGAGAGTTGGAGTGGGACTCATTATAAAGGTGTTGCTATACAGTCAGGCATCCGATACTTTAAAGCCTTTTGGTGCTAAAGCACACGCCTTTTGTGGTGTATTTTTTTTTATTATGTTGCAGAACCAGTTTGAGCTAGTCAACCAGCTTCCAGTTATTCTTGCTTATTTAAATAAGTGTTGTCAAGATATAGACACATGGTAGCAACGCAACTTATTGTAACATGTCTACCTACTGTCAGCACAGGGAAGTGTGCCAATACCTTCCTAAAACACAAGCACGTTTGTTCGTTAGTAAGGTTCTGGGTGTGATCCTTTTTTTAAACAAGCACAATAAAGTTTAACGCTCAAGTCCAGACACAAACACTTAATTTAAATATATTCCTCTATTGCAAACAACCATTTGCTTTGTGTGCACCAGGCTCTTGTAAATGTAGTAGTGATTTGTTCACTGTGTTATTGATGTCTGTATAAAGAGCAGAAATGTATATGTAAAAGAAGGGGGTGTTGTCTGCGCTGAAAGTGAACAGGGGGGGAGGAGGGGGGGGGGTGTGGGTGATAGGGGTGAATGGATGGGACGGGTGGCTGGATGGGTGGATGCAGGTGGGTTTAGGACAACATGATAACCAACATAATCGAAACAATGATGTGAATGAATAAACACATAAGGGTGATAACCAATAAATACAAAAATTATTACAATAATTATTACAATAAGGAAAAACCCAACACACTAGCCAGTGTAATGTGAAACCAGTGAAAAACAATCCTAAATCCAAACTATAAGACCAGAGAAAATTCCATGAGGAAATGCCTCTGGATGGAAAAAATATGAAATAAATAAAGTCTCTAGTGAAAAAACCCAAGAGTCCAGATAAGTCCAAATTGAAATGGTGGTGCCAGGAAAGGGTGACAGCAGAAAGCACCTCAGGTGGTCCCCAGCTCCTCACCTCAAGGCTATAGCTCGGATAGCCTGCAACAGCACCTCCCGGTGGAGGACAGTGATCCCTCGGCAGGGCAAGCAGCAGAGGCACTCCTCAGCGGTAAAGGTAAAGCAAAAAAGAAGAAAGCGAGTGAGTGACAATAAAAGACGTCTGGTAGGCAACTAGTGTCACTCGTACATCCACTCACCCCGGGGTGATGGATGATGGGCCTATCTCCCACGAACAGCGAGTTCGTACTTCTAATGGCAGATATCCTCTTCTAAGCTGGCCAGATGGTCACTCACAACAAGGGATCTCTCAGATGGCATACATGATAAAAGAAACAGACCATAGCGCAATCCCGCAAGGTAAAAAACACATTTAATAAAAAAATAAAACTCACATTTAAAACGATCCAAAAGGCACAAAACAAACAGACGTCAGGAACACACTGCGTCAGGCGTGTGGACTCTGTGGCTCCTAGGATCCCTACGCGTAGGGATCCTAGGAGCCACAGAGTCCACACGCCTGACGCAGTGTGTTCCTGACGTCTGTTTGTTTTGTGCCTTTTGGATCGTTTTAAATGTGAGTTTTATTTTTTTATTAAATGTGTTTTTTACCTTGCGGGATTGCGCTATGGTCTGTTTCTTTTATCATGTATGCCATCTGAGAGATCCCTTGTTGTGAGTGACCATCTGGCCAGCTTAGAAGAGGATATCTGCCATTAGAAGTACGAACTCGCTGTTCGTGGGAGATAGGCCCATCATCCATCACCCCGGGGTGAGTGGATGTACGAGTGACACTAGTTGCCTACCAGACGTCTTTTATTGTCACTCACTCGCTTTCTTCTTTTTTGCTTTACCTTTACCGCTGAGGAGTGCCTCTGCTGCTTGCCCTGCCGAGGGATCACTGTCCTCCACCGGGAGGTGCTGTTGCAGGCTATCCGAGCTATAGCCTTGAGGTGAGGAGCTGGGGACCACCTGAGGTGCTTTCTGCTGTCACCCTTTCCTGGCACCACCATTTCAATTTGGACTTATCTGGACTCTTGGGTTTTTTCACTAGAGACTTTATTTATTTCATATTTTTTCCATCCAGAGGCATTTCCTCATGGAATTTTCTCTGGTCTTATAGTTTGGATTTAGGATTGTTTTTCACTGGTTTCACATTACACTGGCTAGTGTGTTGGGTTTTTCCTTATTGTAATAATTATTGTAATAATTTTTGTATTTATTGGTTATCACCCTTATGTGTTTATTCATTCACATCATTGTTTCGATTATGTTGGTTATCATGTTGTCCTAAACCCACCTGCATCCACCCATCCAGCCACCCGTCCCATCCATTCACCCCTATCACCCACACCCCCCCCTCCTCCCCCCCTGTTCACTTTCAGCGCAGACAACACCCCCTTCTTTTACATATACATTTTTCTCTCTGCCCAGGACAGAGTGTCAGGAGTCTGCTGCAGAATCCCCAGTCCACCTTCCAGCCCAATTCCACTCCCACCCATCCCCCTTGGTAGCGCAGGAGTCTTTCCATATATCTGTATAAAGAGCAGAGCTGTGGGAGGGGCCAGCAGGCCACACCCACTACAGGCTGCCTGGAGAAAACTACAGGGGGGGGGGGGGGGGCGGCGGAAACAAGACCACTCATCTTGCACAAGGAGAGAGAGCAGCAGTGAGCGTCTTTTAGACATGTGCACAGAAAAAAAATAATTTGTTCCGTTTCGTATGGTCCCGTCTGTTCGTTTCCGTTCGTTTTTCGTAAAACGCCCGTTTTCCCGTTCGTTCCCGTTCGTTTGTCGTACGACGTGATTTTTTCGTATTCCGATCGTTTCGTATTTCCGTTACCGTTTTATTTTCGTACATGCGGGATGATTCGTTATTCTGTTTAATTCATGTTTGTTTCTTGTTAGACAATAATTATCGTGAATTTTCGTCAATTTGCATTCTGTGTATCTTGAATGCTTTTCTTTTGTTAGTGTCAGTTGTATGTTCATTGTTCAATGACATCTATAACAAAAGAATTTCATTATGTATATTGAATGAATTCCTTTTTCTGTTTTCTGTGTATTCAAAATACTGAAGGCAAATTTTTTGTTATAGGTGTCATATCAACATACGAAAATAACAAAAGAAACGTGTTCAAATGCAAATCTTTTGTTTATGTTTTTTTTGAATGGCCAGAGAGTTAGGCTGGCCATACATGATACAATTTTCTGTGCAATTTTCTTTAGATTTACCTTCAACTATGTAGTGCAAGGGCCTGCCTGATTGCATACAATTGAAAGTGTTGTTTAGTTTGACCTCATATATGGTTTTTGGTAAATCTAAAAGAAAATTGTACAAGAAAATTGAACATGTATGGCCAGCCTCAGTGACTGAAAGCAGCTTCTCTTTTGTGCAGAATAGTGAGTACACTTGTACAGTAAAGCCTAATAAACTTTTCTGTGGATTTTCATCTGAAGGGAGATCAGTTGGCCAGACTTTTGAACCCAAAAATGGTTTTCTGATGCAGTTTAAAAACAAACGAATTTTCTGAGAACGATCGGAAAACGATCATTTTTATGTTTGTTGTTAAAATAGTCTGACCAAGTATATGGGGCTTAACAATACTACTATAGTAGTACTTAATACTACTGTTAAGGCGTTTAAAAAATTATTGCGCAAATACCGTTGGAAATTAAAAAAAAATAATGACCGCCACTTTATTCCCTAGGGTGTCTGCTAATAAAATATATATATAAAATGTTTGGGGGTCCTGAGTAATTTTCAAGGAAGAAAATATCATTTTTACATGAAGGAGAGAATTGCCAGAATAGGCGCGGTATGGAAGTGGTTAAAGTGCAACAATAAAAGTGAAATATTCCTTTAAATTTCGTACCTAGGGGGAGTGTAAAGTCAGCATGTAAAAAAGTGCATGTTTCCCGTGGTTAAAACTGTCCCTGCACAAAATGACATTCTGAAGGAAAAAAAGGCATTTAAAATTCACGTGGCAATTCTGAGAGAATTCATTCATAAAAAAAAGCGTATTCTTCCATCTTCTCCTTCCGCTGGCCTTCTCGTCCGCATCTTCTTCTTCTTCCCCGGACGCTGCGCTAGAAACTGAATTCCCCGCCGTGTGACGCTCCTCACACGGCGGGGAATTCAATTGGAAGCAGAGCGTCCAGGGAAGAATTCCCTGCCGTGTGATGCTTCTGTGACCCTGCCCCCCTCTGACGCACATGCACCACACGGGGAGTTTCTTAGGAGATTACCCGTGGCGTCAGAGGGGCGTCAGAGGGGGGCGGGGTCGCAGGAGCATCACACGGCGGGGAATTCAGTTTCCAGCGCAGCATCCAGGGAAGAATGAGGAGGAAGATGCGGACTAGGAGGCCGGTGGAAAGAGAAGAAGATGGCAGAATGCGCTGGTCAAGATGCGGACGAGAAGACCCAAGAAAGAAGCAGAGGAAGAAGAAGATGGAGGAAGAAACCCGAATGAAAGAAGAAGAAAAGAAGAAGAAGGAAGATGGAAGAAGAAGAAGATGCGCGGAAAGAAGATATTAATAAAGGACTTGTCAAAAACCATCTCTTGTCATTTTTTACACTTTTGATTTCACACAGGGGGGGGCCGGGTCCGTCACCCCTTTTTTCTGCAGCCAGCCAGGTTAACATGCTCGGTTAAAGGGTCTGGTGTGGATTTTTGTGGGGACTCCACGCCATTTTTTTTTTATTTGTCGTGGAGTTCCCCTTAAAATACATACCAGACCTGAAGGACCTGGTATGTATATTTGGGGGAAACCCCACATAATTTTTTTTTTACGGCGGGGTTCCCCTTAATATCCATACCAGACCTGAAGGGCCTGTTAATGGAATTTGGGGGGACCCCACGCTTTTTTTTTTTTTATGAATGAATTTTCTCAGAATTGCCAGGAGCCGACAATTCATTATAGCCGCGAGTCAGTTTTGAATGGCTTTTTTTTCCTTCAGAATGTCACTTTGTGCAGGGACAGTTCTATGTACGGGAAACATGCGCTTTTTCACATGCTGACTTTTCACCCCCCTAGGTACGAAATTTAAAGGAATATTTCACTTTTATTGTTGCACTTTAAGCATTATTAAATTCACTGCTCCTGAAAAAACGGCCGTTTTAAAACATAAAAAAGGCATTGATACATGTCCCCTGTGGCAGGACTCAGGTCCCCAAGCACTTTTTAGGACAAAACTTGCATATTAACCTTTAAAATGATTTCTCCCATAGACTTCTACAGGGAATTTGACGGTGGCTTTACATATTACTTGCATTACGCCCGCTGCTACGCCATTCATGCACCTAATTAGGGATTCATCCAGCACACTAATTAAGCCATGAACCGGCACGGCGCATAGACAATAGTAAATTAGCCCCTTTGTGTAGGCGTGGCTGGTGCAAAAAAAGTTTGACCAGGAAGAAGACATTACAGAGAATAAAATGTAGGTAAGAAGCTGAGATGGGAGGTGCTAATTCAGGATAATTCAGGAGTTGTGAAATGATGGGTCTGGACCATTTGACTGCCCAAAGAGATTTGGCACTGCGTCGCTTTAACTGAGAATTGCGCGGCCGTGCAACGTGGCTCCCAAACAAAATTTGCTTCCTTTTTTTCCCCACAATCAGAGCTTTCTTTTGGTGGCATTTGATCACCTCTGTGTTTTTTTTTTGCGCTATATACAAAAAAAGTGCGTACATTTTTTAAATAAAAGGGCAATATTTTTTACCTTTTGCTATAATAAATATCCCCAAAAAATATTTAAAAAGTATTCTTCTACATATTTTGGTAAAAAATGCAATAAGCATATATTAGTGGGTAGGGGGCGCTAGAAATAAAAGTTTTGTCTACAAAGTCATCAGGAAGCGTCCAGTCACGCTTCCTGATGACGTTGTAGATGAAACGTACGTCGAGGCGGTACCTGGGCACGCACAAGCCATGCACTTCCGGTCTTACTGGTTCACGGCTGTCAGTGGTGGAACACACGCCAGCTCCCCAGGACGGGACTATCTCTCTCTATTCCCTTTCAAGCCTACAGCCTCAGTGCCGGGATACGGGCACCAACCAAAGTAAGGGGCCACTTGGCATTTTGTTTTATTCAAGTTCTTTAATACATTTAATACACTATGGCGGCTTCTTTCTCCTCTGTTTATTTGTTACGCTACCCGATGCTGAACCCGGAACTTTTATGACTTCTGAGCTGATCCATAACCAACTAAGCTACTATTGACCTCATTTTAATTAATCAGGTCAACACTATTTGGTAAGAAGCCACCTATCTAAACCTTTGGTGACCTATTGGTGAAGGTGGAAACCTCTTTGCACATCGCACCTGGATGAAAAAGAGCACATTGCACTTTACTTTATTTATTCTTGGAACTGTTATTCACTGTGTATATGGACACACTTCAATCTTTTGATTGGTCATACTAGGACACTCTCCTTTCTTTTATTGGAGCTCCTATATACAGGGGTGTATTTAGGTTTTGTGCTGCCCTAGGCCTGACGAAACCCGCACACCCACTACTTTATATATGACGCCCCCCTTCCTGTTAAGACTACACCCCTTCCTTTTTAAGACCTGTCATTTTCATGGGAGGAGGACAGAGGGACGCGGTGGGAGGGGAACAGGGTGGGATGAGGACAGAAGGACAGGGTGGGATGAGGACAGGGGGACAGGGTGGGATGAGGACAGAGGGACGCGGTGGGATGAGGACAGAGGGACGCGGTGGGATGAGGACAGAGGGACGCGGTGGGATGAGGACAGGGGGACAGGGTGGGATGAGGACAGGGGGACAGGCTTTTTTGCCGCCCCCCCACAAAGTGCCGCCCTAGGCCTGGGCCTTGTCGGCCTAGGCCATAATACAGCACTGCCTATATATGTGGTCCTAAGGATTTCACTGTTTAATCTTTGTTGATTATTGTTTTATTTCAATATACTGTTTGCATTTATTTCTAGCGCCCCCTACCCACTACTACATAATACGAGATTTCAGACATCTGATTTTTTTGGGGAGCTGCTTTTCACAGATATTTATTTAAGGAATTAATTATTTATCACTATTTAGTTGGCGCGAGATTTTCTCTATTTTTCCAATAAGCATATATTGATTGGTTTGCGCAAAAGTTATAGCATCTACAAAATAGGGGATAGTTTTATGACATTTTTATTAATAATAATTTTTTTACTAGTAATGGCGGCGATCAGTGATTTTTATCATGACTGCGACATTATGGCGGACACATCAGACACTTTTAAAGCCATTTTGGAACCATTGTCATTTATG
Organism: Rana kukunoris; assembly: GCA_029574335.1. Lineage (NCBI taxonomy): Eukaryota > Metazoa > Chordata > Amphibia > Anura > Ranidae > Rana > Rana kukunoris. The sequence continues at coordinate 517,828,994 of CM056051.1, read as the reverse complement.
CAGTGATCAGTGCTATAAAAATGCATTGATTACTGTGTAAATGACACTGGCAGTGAAGGGGTTAACCAGTAAGGGCGCTGAAGGGGTTAAGTGTGTCCTAGGAATGTGTTCTAACTGTGGGGGGTGGGTTACGTTTGACATGACAGTGATCAGTGTCCTTGTCACTAGGCTGAACGGGGAAATGCTGATGTGATCATGGGACCCGCGGTCACACTCACTGAGCTTGCGGCGGGCAGGTGCGCACCCACAATGCCGGGTCTTAAAGGGGATGTGCCTGTATGCTCTTATGCCCAGCCGAGCCATTGTGACAAAGTATATAGTCATACGCTGGTCGGCAAGTGGTTAACCACTTAAGCCCCGGACCAATATGCTGCTAAATGCCCAGAGGCGTTTTTACAATTCGGCACTGCGTCGCTTTAACAGACAATTGCACGGTCGTGCGACTTGGCTCACAAACAAAATTTGCGTCCTTTTCTTCCCACAAATAGAGCTTTCTTTTGATGGTATTTGATTGCCTCTGCGATTTTTATTTTTTGCGATATAAACAAAAATAGAGCGACATTTTTGAAAAAAAAACAACGTTTTTCAAACTTCATTTTCCAAAACGACGTTGCATACACACCATCGTTTTTCCAAAATGCTCTAGAAAAGCGTGGTTACGTACACCACATTCAATGGCACTCTGTTCCATTAAAGCTCCGTCTCATAACTTGCTTCGTCGTTTTAAATGTCGTTTTGCCCACACACGATCACTTTTCCTGACGCCAGACATGGCAGCATACCTAAGATATAGCCCCGCCTCTATATCCGCCCACAGGACACGTGACAACTCTCTATAAAACTCTGACTGAGAGCTACCTCCCCCATTCTCCTTTTTTGTCCTTAATATCAGCCTACAGACAGTTTCGTTCAGGATACGCTCTTACCTGCCGACTATTGTCGAAGTTCCGGCTGGGTTCAGCCTCTCCCAGTTCGAGGTCCCACATCTTAGGCACGCTAAATGCACCAACAAGGTGGGGAACCCCTTCTGGTGGTCTTCTGGGGTTGAGGTGTTCTCTAATCAGAGACGACAGTCCTCCTTTGGCATTGCCGGCGATGGAGTCTGATTTGAGCAAGCTGGGACTGCATGATGACTTCTTTCCTATGGAAGCCCTTTTCCAGGTCTGTCAGTTTTTCTTCTTGTTCTCATGTCTTTAAAGGCCCCATACACACTGCAAGTTTTGTTGTCTGTTTTCCTTTAGAATTGCCAGGACCATGTGGTGCCTGCCTGATTGCATACAGGTTGAGGCTTTAGGCTTTGGCCTCATGTTGTGTGGTTTTGATAAATCTGAAGGGTAAAATCTGCTGAAGATTGTATGGTGTGTAGCCAGCTTAAGGTGTCCTTTTGTGTGGATGGGTGTTGGCCTTCCTAATTGTATTAGAGTAGAGGTAGGAGAGGACTGAGTCTCAGGTGATCCAATTGCAGGGAGCAGTTAAACAGCTAATGAATGCCTTTGCTTTTAAACATCTCCTTCTGGGGTAAGTCTTATCTATCCTAGTAATAGGGATATATGGGGGAGAGAGGAGTAAGGAGCAATGTTTTACTAGGGGGATGGGGGTTCTGCCAGATTATTTTTACTATTTGTAAAAATGCTGAGACATATGTATATTTTTCTCTTTCACTTCCCTTATTTCTGTGGTCATGCAGTCCCCCATGCACCTTTCAGTAACTCCCATCAACATGAGCCTACTGCCACATAACAAAGATCACCCCCACTATCAGGTAGAGGGCCAACTTTTGGTAAGTAAGAAGACGCGGGAGAAAAGAGTGCATTGAGCCCTGACGAGCGTGCCTTCTTATCTGTTGCAACCCCGGCCGCTCACACCCGCTCAAGGAGATTCAGAGACCCTCTCTGGATCATCAGGATTTTCAGGGCGGAAGATGTCTCCTCCAGTCCTGGCAGACCCCAGTACAAAGGGTGCAAATGTACGCTTGAGAGAACGCACACAGCTTCTCCTCTGAGGGCTCAGCGCCCAAAAGGCGAGTCTTGGTCATGTGGAGATGACCCTATGCCTGGAATGCTACTTTGCAGTGACTGCTTCAGGCAGCTTGCCAGAGAGCAGTTTGGGAGTCAGCAGGCGTCACCTTGCTCAGCAAAATAGTCCCCAACCCCCTGGCTGAATTTTCCAGTCATCTCAGGCAGCCAAGGACAGAAGTGGATGGACAGTATGGGCACTACACCAGGTCAAAACCAAGCCATTTAACCCTCTCTAACTGGAGGGGTACCAGGCACTTCGGGGGTGACTCCAGCCCAGCAGATTAAGCAGGCTAGTTCCCCAAACCCAGTATTATAGCCAACCTTCCAGGCAGAGGGAGATGATATTGCCTCCTCCTCAACAGAAGATCCTGAAGATTGAGGCTTTGTTTTATGCTAATATCCTCATTTGTTATTGCAGTAAAGCTGCACTGTAATGGGTGGATCCGGTACCTCCTCCAAGGAAGGAGAAAACCAGTTATTACACACCGTACAATCTGATATAAAATTGTGTGACAATCGCTGTACAATATGCATTAGGTACCGTTATTCTTTCAGGGCACCCCAAATGCCATGCGATTCTGCTGTGATAAGTCACATTGGAGAACGCACCTTTCAAAACATTGTGCAAAGTTGGTCGTCCTCAAATAGGAGCAGGGGCTTCTATTTGCGCACATAGGGCAACCAAGTGCATATACATTGGTCTACTCTAAGTGACAAATTCAGATACCTCTAAAAGGTGACCTAAGCACAGATTGCCTTTTAGGGCAATGGCAGATCATACTGCAAGTGTGTGCAAGCCTTTGGGTTCCATAGGAGGAATCTAAAGAAGCAGGTAAGCTACCTTTCTTCTCTTATGACAGAAATAGGAAGCCTGTTTTCAGAGAGGACTGAGAAAGGGAGAGAGAAGATCCTCCTCAACCAATAGGTTGCAGAAGTTGTTTCCACTAATGGGGAAGGATGCGACTCCTTTATCTACCCTCCAACAGTGAATGCGGCAGTCGCCAGACTGACCAAGAATGTGACACTTCCGATGGAAGGCCCTTCCTACTTTCACAAGATCCTTGTGAGACGCATTGCTTTAACATCCATAGCAAGTGCTATGTGAGTATGTGGGCGCAGAACTTGGAGTATGCGGTTAAACCCAGCTGCCAAAGAGAAGAGTCATCAAGGCTCTTGACGAGATAACTTTCAGTGGACCCTACAGGTGAGGCAGCTATAGACATCATTCGATGGTCATCGAGAGCCATCCTTGGCTCAGTCGCAGCCAAAGGTGCACTGGGGCAAAATCCTGGGCGGCTGGCTCATCCTCAAAGCTGAATTGCCGTAAGCTGCCTTCTGATGGGAAGGCGCTGTTTTGTCAAAATACTGGAAACTATCTTCTCCAGGCTTATAGGAGGAAGATCAGATCTTTTGCCCCAGGATCGAAGAGCCAGAGGGGGCAACCATTCAGAGGAACACCAAACAGGTACTGCGATTTTGGAGGCTTTCGCCCATCCAAGGGCGTCAGAAGACCCATGCGGCTCCCCAAGATACTCAGAAGCCCTTTTAACGCCAGGCCTGTCCAGGAGGCAGTTGGAGCCAACTGGCTCAAAGTGACCCAGTTCCGGTAAGTCCACTACCGAAGAATGGCGGTTTCAGGCCATGTAAGAGAAGAAATGGCTGCGCATCCAGGAATTTCAATATTCCTTTTATTGTCTAAAGTAATGACCCCAAAAACACCAACACAAGGTCACATAGACGCTTTTCACACATTCATTTTGTGCTTAATCATTTCCAATGGCAAGGCCGTTATTAGTTATTTAATCGGCAGCCTCCAGAACTACCTCAAGAGGCTGAATCAATCTATACGGATAGACTCAAGATGGAGTCTCTCCATACCATAAATCCAGGTCATTCAACAAGGTTACTGGAGGATTTCAGTGGACCTGCAGTGTACCTATCAGCATGTCCTGGTCCTTCAGTCATACCAACCGTTTTGAGCCGGGGGGCAAGCATTGCCAAAACTAGTTGGCGCCTATGCGGAATATGCTCTACCTAGGGGCCTGGTTTAGTACTCAGGCAGCCTCAGTTTCTTTGCCACCTCAAACTCCCTAAAGTCAGGGAGATGTTCCAACAGGCGTTGGCTGCACCAGTGATGTCAGCATCCCAGGGCATGAGTCCTCTCGGGACAATGGCTTTTGTATTCCGAGGATCCTCTGGGTTGACTGGAAACTCAGTTTTCCAACAAGACGTCCTGACGCATTGGAAGCATTTTGTCTAGCCAGAGGCACCAGAGTTCTGGTGATTAAAAAAAAAAGAAAATAAACTGCTAAATGGCTCAGTCTATTAGGGCTGTAGCCATGGATCATTATTGCTACAGATACCAGCACAGCAGGGTGGGACACCACCTGCGAGCATCTCAGGATTCAGGGCAGGTGGGAATTTCCCACTCAGGGCCTAGTTTCCATTTCCTGGAACTCCTACCAGCATTGGCATTGAACACTTTACTGCCACACACATAGGGTCTGCCAGTCCTACTCTGTCTGGACCACATGGCAGCAGTCCCATATACAGCGACAAGGCGACATGCACAGCCAGTCCCTCCTGGGAGAGATGGAACCAATCCTGGCTTTGGCCCAGCAATATCTCCCAGATTTGAGGGCCATATATCTTCCAGCCTATCAGAATTTGGAAGCGGATTGTCTATCCGGGCAATTCAAGGATCCCAACGAATGGTCCCTTCACCCTGAAGTGTTCCAAGGGTTCATCCACGAGTGGAGGTTCGCTCAACTGGATCTGTTTTGCCTCATCGGTCTGCTACAAGGGGAACCGGTTCCTCTCACGCTACCCTCATCCATTAGTGGAGGGGACAGATGCCTTTACCAAGCCTTGTCGCCGGTGTTATTCAACATTTATCTTCGTCCGCTTTTTGAAATCATCAGCAGTCAAAAACTGCTTTATCACTCATATGCAGATGACACGCAACTGTATTTCCGCATTTGCAATAAAAAGGATCACCACCTCAATCTAGAGACATGCCTCTCTCTGATAGAGAACTGGATGACAAAGAGTTATCTAAAACTCAACGGAGCGAAAACAGAACTCCTTCTGTTTCACGCCAAACGTAAGAATCTACCTGCAACAACTTGGACACCCCCGCCCATTCTTGGCAAAATCATCACCCCTAGCGCCAAAGTCAAAAGCCTCGGGGTCATTTTCGACTCCTACATGACTATGGACGCACAAATAGGGTCAGTAGTCAGCGGATCTCACCATCTGCTGCGCCTACTACGCAGGCTTATCCCTTTTATCCCCAAAGAAGACATAGCGGTCGTGGTGGGAGCAGTTGTTAACTCCAGATTGGACTATGCAAATGCCCTTTACCTCGGACTCCCTAAGTACCAAATCGCTCGTCTACAAGTCGTTCAAAATACGGCCGCTAGACTTGTGACTGGGAAAAAACCCTGGGAATCAATCTCACCTTCACTGAGATCCCTTCATTGGCTGCCAGTAAATGACAGAATCACTTTTAAAGCACTCTGTCTAACGCATAGATGTATCCATGGGAATGCCCCCCATTATCTACGCGAAAAAATAAAAGCCCATAACCCCAATCGCGTTCTGCGATCCACTGATCAAAATCTCCTGCAGATACTGAAAGCCGGATACAAATCCAAAGGAGATAGAAGATTCGCGGTCCAAGGTCCCAGACTATGGAACGCTTTGCCAACCAGTATTCGGTTGGAGGAGAACTACCTAGCATTCAGGAGAAAGATCAAGACTCATCTCTTTTGATACCAAAGGAGACAGGAACAACAAGCGCCCAGAGGCGATTCAGTTCACATGTGCCGCGCTATATAAGTTTTCATTCATTCATTCATTCATATACCTTCCCTCCAGGAATTTTAGGATTAAAGAAATTGTTGAGCCTGACAGTCATCACAGGTTTTCCTTACTGAATGAATGAATGAATGAATGAAAACTTGTATAGCGCGGCACATGCGAACTGAATCGCCTCTGGGCGCTTGTTGTTCCTGTCTCCTTTGATATCAAAAGAGAAAAGTCTTGACCTTTTTCCTAAATGCTAGGTGGTTCTCCTCCAACCGAATGCTGGTTGGTAAAGCGTTCCATAGTCTTGGACCTTGGATCGCGAATCTTCTTTCTCCTTTGGACTTGAAGTTGGCTTTCGGAACCTGGAGCAGGTTCTGATTCGTGGATCGTAGAACGCGATTGGGATTATGCGTTTTTATTATTTCGCATAAATAAAGGGGGACATTCCCATGGACACATCTATGCGTAAGACAGAGAGCTTTAAAAGCAATTCTGTCTTTAACTGGCAGCCAATGAAGGGCTCTCAGTGAAGGTGAGATGGATTCCCAGGGTTTTTTCCCAGTCACAAGTCTGGCGGCCGTATTTTGAACGACTTGCAGACGAGCGATTTGGTACTTGGGGAGGCCGAGGTAAAGGGCATTTGCATAATCCAGTCTGGAGTTTACAATTGTTCCCACCACGACCGCTAAATCTTCTTTAGGGATGAACGGAGTGAGTCTGCGTAGTAGGCGCAGTAGATGGTGAGATCCACTGACTACTGACCCTATTTGTTGCGTCCATTGTCATAAAGGAGTCAAAAATGACCCCTAGGCTTTTGACTTTGGCGCTAGGGGTGATGAGCTTGCCCAGAATAGGCGGGGGGGTCCACGCTGTTGAAGGTTGATTCCTATGCTTGGCGTGAAACAGAAGAAGTTCTGTTTTCGCTCCATTGAGTTTAAGATAACTCTTTGTCATCCAGTCCTCTATCAAGGAGAGACATGTCTCTAGATTGAGGTGGTGATCCTGTCTATTGCAGATGCGGAAATACAATTGTGTGTCGTCTGCATATGAGTGGTAGAGCAGTTTTTGGCTGCTGATAATCTCAAAAAGAGGACGGAGATATATGTTAAACAGCACTGGTGACAGAGGCGATCCTTGAGGGACTCCGCATGTTACTGTGCGTTTTTCTGACGTAAAAGGTCCTAACTTTACTGTTTGCGATCGGTTTTCCAGAAAAGAGGAGAACCAAGATAAATCGCCTTCTGCGCCTCACAGATCTTGGGTCTCTCTGGCAATGGGTATCAGTGTGTGCACACTGATAATTCTGCCTGTGACCCCTCATCTCCTCTTATCTGAGGGAGATGCACTACATCGGCAACCATCACGTCTAAATTTAGCAGCCTGGAAATTGTAAGGCAGAGGTTACAAGAGTTTTCCAGATGTTTTCCAGATGGGATTAGAACTCTGCAGAGTTCTTTGAAGGGATCAATCGATGCTATCCACTCCAGGGTATGGATTAGGCCCACAAGCTTTGCAGCTGGGCATCAGTTTGACTCTTGTGACCCAAATTTATCTCAATCCTGTCTTTTCTACAATCTAAATTGGATTTGGAGCTCAGTTTGCGTAAGGTGAAGATTTCTGCCATCTTGTTTTTTTCCCAAAAAAAATAAAAAATGGGCAGCAAACCTGCCAAAGGATCACTTCATGGGAGGTACTTGGACTATGCCTTCCCAAGAGAAATAGGTTTCCTTTAATGGAACCTGGCAGTAGTCCTCAATTTTCTAGCAAACCCTCATTGTACTCTTGACAGAAGACTGCTCTTTATGGAGATCTCTTTTAAAATCGGCCTTTTATTAGCCTTGATTTCGGGGGAGAGTGCTTCGACTCCAAAGTTTGGGGCGACAGAGCCTCATTCTATGTTCTTCCGACACAGGGTTGGGCTGAAGTCTTTTTGTTCCAAAGCGTGACATCCATGTTTTGTCTTTTCAGTGAATGGGTGCTTCTAGCCTTCCCAGTGCAATCAGATGCTGATCTGCTCAAGTTAGGCTTTGAGGACTTTGGAATGTCCATCTCAGGCTACTTCTACATTCAGAATGATTAAGATTTAAAGAGTAAGTGGCTTCGGCCCGAACCATCTCGGCCTGAATCGTGAAAATACTCACTGGGCATGTGGAGGCGGTAAGGATCCTCCAGAGATGGTTAGAGCTCATCGCTCAACCAGGGTGATGTCATCTTCTTGGATAGCACAGGCAGGGTTGTCTCTGTAGACAGTCTGCAAAGAGGCTAGCTGATCATCACATTATATGTTCTTAATACACCACAGGGTGGATCTAGCAGCTCTTACTACGATAGAGTTTGGGAGGAAGTTTATCCAAGCTTCTTTGTCTTTTTTAAGTTACAGCATTAAACCCTCCCTCTAGAAAGCTCTTCATTTATCATAGGTATGCTGCCATGTCTGGCGTCAGGAAAATGGAAAATTGTATCAAATACTTACCGTAATTTTCCTTTCCTGATGCCAAGACATGGCAGCATACGAACCCTCCCTCTGATATTTTGTACTTTATACGGAGAATGGGGGAGGTAGCTCTCAGTCAGAGTTTTATAGAGAGTTGTCACGTGTCATCGCTCCCGGAGGTAAGCCGCCCGTGGCACGCAGCGGAGGGGGTCCCGATCGGACCCCCGAACCGCTAGTAGGCAGGGACGTAAATTTACGTCCATCTGCCTGTCCGAGCCCTTTTGTGGATGTAAATAGGCGTGCTGCGGGCGTTAAGTGGTTAAAGGAGTTTAGTGCTATTTCAAGTCCACAATGGACTATCTGCCAGTTTTAGCTTATTACCTTCCCTTTAAGGCAAGTAAGCTTAACTGCTCATGTAACAAATTCAATTTTTGTGATGAGTAATAGGAAATCCAATCGTTGAGTGACTTGGCTGGGTTTGGCCTGTTATTGGCTTCTATTTGTTATGAGGGTTCTTCAAAATGTTTCTGCACTTTTTAAAATTGAATTATGTATAAAAAAAATGTGGAAATCTTTTGAAGACCCCTCGTATATTTTGATTGGCGTATGTTTGTAAATTGGTAACAAGTGGTTAAAAGGAGTACTTACTACATTATGAAATGCATAATGGCAGCAGCCCTTTACCATGAGGGAAGCACACACTTCAATGTGCGAAATACTGGTCAAATAAGGGAATTCAGTCATTTCTTTTTAGAACATCATCATATAAGCATCATATTTGCATGTACTTATTTTTTCGGCCAACAACTCCTGTGATGTTACATTTTGGATTTAAATAAAAGTTAGTATTGCTTACCTGTTGACAGGTTGAGCTAACAGCATAAGATGACGAGGTGGCCGAGTGGTTAAGGCGATGGACTGCTAATCCATTGTGCTCTGCATGCGTGGGTTCAAATCCCATCCTCGTCGCAACATTTTATTAATCCTTTGGGCCAGATTTAAGTGGAACCCAATTTGAGACTCTGATTACCACCCAGAGGCTGGCCCCATTCAAAGCAATGGGAGGCTGACATTACCCATGGCCAATCACATGCAATGGCTTTGAATGTCTTCTTGCCACAGCTATTCTTGGAAGACCCTAAAGAGTCTCCCGCTGGTAATAGCAATCAATCCCATTCACAAGTGTTAATGGGGCATTAAACCATTTAACTGATAGAGTGCCACCAAAAAATCCTAGAGCAGTGATGGCGAAACTTGGGGTGTTCGCTGAAAATTCGAAAACCACGAAACACCCTTTAAAAGTCTATGGGAGAAATCAGTTGTGCTATTTTTAAAGTTTAATATGCAAGTTATTGTCATAAAAAGTGTTTGGGGACATGGGTCCTGCCCCAGGGGACATGTATCAATGTAAATAAGCTGGTGTGCTTGGGAAACAGGAGCCACATTGGGTCAGAGGTTATGTCAGCTCTGCAGGGGCAGGCTCAGGGGTGGTTGATGCCACATCAGCTTAAGCCAGAAATGGTGGTTTGTGACAATGGCACCAACCTGCTCTCTGCCCTCTGTCAGGGACAACTGACCCATGTGCCCTGTTTAGCTCACGTCCTTAACTTGGTGGTGCAGTGGTTCTTGAAGCAGGCCAGGAAACTCTGCATTTCCGCTGGTCATATAATGCCAGTGCTCAGCTGGCTGACCTCCAAAAGGAATACAACCTGCCCAAGAACCACATAATTTGTGACATACCCACCAGGTGGAACTTTATGTTGGCCATGCTGTAGCGGCTGCACACACAGCAGAGTGCCATCAATGAGTATCTGTGCCAATATGGCACCAGGACAGGGCCAGGGGAGCTTGTTTTTTCCCCCCACGCCAGAAGGCCATGATCAAGGATGCATGCACGGTCCTGTGAGCAGTGACAGTGCATGCATCAGTGACACTGTCCCTCTTATCCACCTGTTGGAGCACACGCTGCATGGAATAATGGACAGGGCCCTTGAGGCAGAACAGAGGGAGGAAGAGGAGGACTTCCTTACCGCTCAAGGCCCCCTTTATCCAGTGTTCCTGCTGGCCCGCCTATCACACAGGAAGAGGACGAGGAGGGGGAAAATTGTATCAGCATGGAGGTGGAGTCTAGCACTTAGCATCAGCAGCAGTCTTCAATGGATCGATTATAGTCCCAAGAAACCCATGGACTTGTACGTGGCTGGGAGGAGGTTGCTGGGTATCATGTCATCCTGAGTGACCCAGAGGACTCCGGACCGAATGCCTTAGCAAACCTACGCTGCATGGCCTCCCTGATCTTGCAAAGCCTGCGGAAGGATCTTCATATTCGTGATATCAAGGAGAGGGATTATTACTGGCTGGCAACCCTCCTTGATCCATGTTACAAGGGTTAGGTTGCACAGAGGGAGCAGAAGATGAAACATCTTCGGAAAGGCCTTACAGAATGGTCTGTGCAACACATTCCCAGAGACTGGGAGGTTACAAAATCCTGGTCCTGGACAACGTGTTGCTGAGGCTTCAGTCAGTGACAGAAGGAGCGGTGGAGAAGGTGGCAGTCTGACCGATGCGTTCAGACAATTTTTTAGTCCGCAGCCCTAAGGTATGATCTGTTCCAGCAACCATCGCCAGCGTCTGTTTTACATGGTGCAGGAATAGGTAGGGGCAATATCAGACTTGGACACCTTTCCCACTGAAAATCCTTTGGGTTACTGGGTCTTGAGGATGGATCACTGGCCAGAGCTTGCATAGTATGCAGTTGAGGTAATGGCCTGTCTTGCATCCAGCATTCTTTCGGAACGCACATTTAGTGCTGCTGGAGGCTTTGTAACTGATCACAGGGTGCGCTTGTCCACCGACTCGGTCAATCGACTTACCTTCATAAAAATGAATCGGTCTTGGATCACCACCAGCTACCAATGATGTAACCGAATATTTTTTTTTTAAATGTCAGCTCCCTTCAAGACTGCCTATGCTGATGCTGAGTGACTATCCTCTTCCTCCTCAATGATAATGCTGATAGCTTGTAAGAACATTTTTGGTTCTGGGCACCGCCACCAGTGGCTAAAGCCCAATTTTTCTGTCCCAGGAGCACGTAATTACAATTTTTGATTCAATATTTTGCAGCAGGACTAATTCCTGCGCTCCAACTAGAGTATCTGTGAGGGGTTGCAGTGTTGTGGCATCAGTGCCTAAGGTCCAATTTATCTTCCCCTGTTCAACAGGGGCAAGTAATTACATATCTTGATCTAATATTTACCAGAAAGGCCCATTTCTGCGCCCACCAAGAGTAACTGTGAGGGCTTACAGTTTTGTGGCATCACCACCAAAGGCCCAATTTTTTGGCCCCTGTTCAACAGGTGCATGTAATTACAATTCTTGATCTAATATTTCACAGCAGGGCCCATTCCTGCGCACACCAAGTGTAACTGTGAGGACTTACAGTGTTGTGGCACCAGCACCACCAAAGACCCAATTTTTGTACCACTGTTCAATAATGGCATGTAGTTACAATTCTTGATATAATAGTTCACAGCAGGGTGTTTCAGCACCCACCAAGACTAACTGTGAGGGCTTACAGTGTTGTGGCAACACCAACACCTAAGGCCCATATTTCTGCAGAGTATATACCGCAGGCCCCTACTTTTAAACATCCAACTTACAAATGACTCCTACTTGCAAATGGAAGGAGACAACAAGAAGTGAGAGGAAATCTACCCCTAGGAAGGGAAATTCTCCCCTGAAAGAGTTAATATGGGAAAATGGTGTCTCCTCTCCACTGATGCTTTATCACCAATCCTTGTTTCACTAAAAACCCAACATTTTCAAAAAAGCTTTTGTCATTGGGACAGAAAGTGAGGTGAAATCTTCTGAACAAGTAGTGAGATTGGGACCTTTCACTTCTGAAAAACGCACAGCGTTATGCAGTGTCCCTTAAGGATCCCCACTGTCCCCAGTGCTCTTCAACATCGATCTTCGCCCCCCCCCCCCTTTGAAATCATTAGTAGCCAAAAATTACTTTACCATTTATATGCAGATGACACGCAACTGTATTTTCGCATCTGCAACAAAGAGGATCATCATCCAAGTCTAGAGACATGACTCTCTTTGATAGAAAACTGGATGACAAAGAGTTATCTTAAACTCAACAGCTCGAAAACAGAACTTTTCCTGTTTCACGCCAGTCGAAAGAATCAACTTCCTACAACCTGCACACCCCCGCCCATTCTGGGCCAAATCATCACCCCTAGCGCCAAAGTCAAAAGTCTTGGAGTCATCTTTGACACCTACATGGCAATGGATGCACAAATAGGTTCAGTAGTCAGCGGATCTCACCATCTGCTGCGCCTACTACGCAGACTTATTCCATTTATTCCAAAAGAAGACATAGCAGTCGTGGTGGGAACAATTGTCAACTCCAGACTGGACTATGCTAATGCCCTTTACCTCGGACTACCGAAGTACCAAATCGCTCGTCTGCAAGTTGTTCAAAATACGTCCGCAAGACTGGTGACTGGGAAAAAACTATGGGAATCAATCTCACCTTCGCTGAGATCCCTTCATTGGTTGCCAGTAAAAGACAGAATTACTTTTAAATCACTCTGTCTGACGCATAAGTGCCTTCATGGTAAGGCACCCCAATATCTATGCGAGAAAGTAAAAGCTCAGAACTCCAATCGCATTCTGCGATCAACCAACCAAAAGTTGCTCCAGATTCCCAAAGCCAGATACAAGTCCAAAGGAGAAAGAAGATTTGCGGTCCAAGGCCCCAGACTATGGAACGTTTTATCAACCAGCATCCGGTTGGAGGAGAACCACTTGGCCTTCAGAAGAAAGATCAAAACTCATTTCTTTTGATTACAAAGGAGAAAGGAACAACTAGCGCCCAGAGTCTTGTTTGCACCACGCCTTTCCTTTTTTTTTTTTGGGTGCAGGGTTCCCCTTTATATCCATAAAAGACCCAAAGGGGCTGATAATGGCCTGGGGGGGGGACCCATGCCATATTTCTCAATGATTTTCATCCATACTGTATTTCCGGGGACCAGACGTTATTTAATGAATGAATGAATGAAAAACGTATATAGCGCGGCACATGCAAACTAAATCGCCTCTGGGCGCTCGTTGTTCCTGTCTCTCTTGACATCAGAAGAGCAGAGTTTTGATCCGTCTTCTGAAGGTCAGGTGGTTTTCCTCCAACTGAATGCTGGTTGGTAAAGCATTCCATAGTCTAGGACCTTGGACTGCAAACCTTCTTTCTCCTTTGGACTTGTATCTGGCTTTGGGTACCTTGACAAGGTTTTGGTTGGTGGATCGCAGAGCGCGATTGGGATTGTGGGCTTTTATCTTTTCGCATAGATATTGCGGAGCCTTCCCATGGATGCACTTATGTGTCAGACAGAGTGCTTTAAAACCAATTCTGTCCTTTACTGGCAACCAGTGAAGGGTTCTTAACGAAGGTGAGATTGATTCCCAGGGCTTTTTCCCAGTCACAAGTCTGGCGGCCGTATTTTAAAAGACTTGCAGACGAGAGATTTGGTACTTTGGGAGTCCGAGGTAGAGGGCATTTGCATAGTCCAGTCTGGAGTTCGCAATTGTTTCCACCACGACTGCTACGTCTTCTTTGGGAATAAATGGAATAGACGCAGCAGATGGTGAGATCCGCTGACTACTGACCCTATTTGTGCGTCCATTGTCATGTTGGTGTCAAAGATGACCCCAAGACTCTTGACTTTGGCGCTAGGGGTGACGATTTGGCCCAGAATGTGCGGAGGTGTCCAGGTTGTTGCCAGTTGATTCTTACGACTGGAGTGAAACAGAAGAAGTTCTGTTTTGGAACTGTTGAGTTCAAGATAACTCTAATGTCGCGTACACACGATCATTTGTTGTGATGAAAAAAACGACGTTTTCAAAAACGTCATTTAAAATCACCGTGTGTGGGCAAAACATCATTTTATGTCTTAAAAAAAACGATCAAAAAAGAAATTTGAACATGCTTGATTTTTTTGTGTGGTTTTTTAAAACGTCGTTTTTTGTGTCATAAAAAGTGATGGTGTGTGGGCAAAACGATGTTGAAAACTACGTTTTTAAAGCCGCGCATGCTCAGAGGCAAGTTATGAGATGGAGCTTCAATGGAACAGAGTGCCGTCGAACGTGGTGTACGTCACCACGCTTTGCTAGAGCATTTTGGAAAAACGATGGCGTGTATGCAACGTCGTTTTGGAAAATGAAGTTTGAAAAAAGTCGTTTTGTTTCATCACTTGAAACGTCGTTTTTTTTTCATCACAAAAAGTGATCGTGTGTACGCGGCATTAGTCATCCAGTTTTCTATCAAAGAGAGACATTTCTCTAAACTGAGATGATGATCCTTTTTGTTGCAGATGCGAAAATATAGTTGCGTGTCGTCTGCATATGAATGATAGAGTAGTTGTTGGCTACTGTTGTTGGCAAGCAGTTTTAAATGACTTTTTTTTTCCTATAGAAATGTCATTTTGTGCAGGGACACTTCTAAACACCTGAAACACATGTCACTTCACAGGCACACTATAGACACCCAGCAGGTACGATATTTAAAGGAATATTTCAAATTTTCTTCACTTCAAGCATCATTAAAATCACTTCTCCCGAAAAAACTTTAGTTTTTAAAACTTTTTTTGCATTGATACATGTCCCCTGGGGCAATAACTTGCATATTAGCCTTTAAAATTAGCATTTTTTATTTTGAACGTTCAAGTCCCATAGAATTTAACGGGGTTCTAAAGTCCGTGCAAACGTTCGGTCCGTTCGCAGGTTCTGGTGCAAACCGAACCGGGGGTATTTGGCTCATCCCTACCACCAGGCAAGAGTTGTGGGGATGAGGCCCTTGTCCCCATCAACATTGGCACATCTTCCCCATGTTGGAGGTATGTGGCTTGGTACGGTTCAGGGGGGTGCTTTCTCATCCCCCCCTTTTCCTTTTGCTCAGATAAGGGTCTTTGGGGGTTGTGGGGTTCCCCTTAAAATCCATACCAGACTTGAATGGTCTGGTGTGAAATTTGGGGGACCCCCACACTTTTTTCTTTTAATTTTGGTTTGGCTTTCCCCTTAATATTCATACCAGACCCAAAGGGCCTGGCAATAGACTGGGGGGGAACCCATGCTGTTTTTTTCAATGACTTTTATCTGTATGGTTGGGACACGACAATTCATTATAGCCACGAGTAATTTACTTTTTTCCTTTAAAAATCTCATTTTGTGCAGGCACTGTTCTAAACATGCGAAAAGTGTGCCTCTTTACAGGCATACTATAGACACCCCCCAGGCATGACATTTAAAGGAATATTTTCCCATAGACTTCAACGGTGTTCAAACACATTTTTTGCCTGTTCGCATGTTCTGCTGCAAACTGAACCGGAGGTGTTCGGCTCAACCCCAGTAGGCAATGGAGGTGAGATCTGCAGACACATTTATCTTGGGGGGAACAGCAAGGCACAGGAGTTTTTTCTAGCATTGGGTATTAGGTGGGAAGAGTTTTTTTGGCATAGGTGAGAGAGGTTTATGCTCAATTTCAAGACCTTAAATCCCACAAGTCAAAATAATGCAATCTCACACAGGGCATAGAGGAGGCTTTTAGTAGCAAGTGGAACAATTACATTTTAGACAGAATGAAGGAAAGGCCCACTAGCAGATGGTTCTTCAATTTCAAGAGCTTTATATATTGGCAGATCTAAACTGATACATACTTTAAATCAGGGCTCAAAATTTCAAGTCCTGAGCTACTAGCCAGGCCTAAAGAGCTACTCGCCACCCAACTGGCCACCTAATTCATTCACTGCCCTGCGTCTAATTGCACCTGCAAACATGCCCTCGTAGATTATCTCATGGAATGACAATGTTTTATGCAGAATCAAGTTACAAAATTAAATCTTACCAACAACAACTTTAACAAAATAGGACAGGGCACTGGGGGCAGACCAGAGGGACATTGCACTGGGGGCAGACCAGAGGGACAGGGCACTGGGGGCAGACCAGAGGGACAAGGCACTGGGGGCAGACCAGAGGGACAGGGCACTGGGGGCGGACCAGAGGGACAGGGCACAGGGGGCAGACCAGAGGCACAGAGCACTAGAACTGTGTCTCTTCCCCATTCTCTTGCTGTCTCCTCTGAAACTCCCATCCATCCTCTTTCTCTCTCCCATTCATCTCATCATAAGGAGCCTTTGTGTGCGGCTCCACGCTTGCATGTCCCCACTTCCCCTTTTATTCAGGCTGACAGTGAGGAGAGGAGCTGCAGCACTGCGGGAGCGAGTACAATCCAGCGCTGAGATCCACACAACTGCACAGCCATTGACACCATAGCACAGCGCACACTGACACCGCACAGCACACATTGAGACCAGTCTGTTCACAGTGCTCAGGCTGAACTGATGGACACTTACATAGAACACAAGGAGAAGAAAACTGCACAAACTGGAAGGCTGCCGCTCTCATGTCAGGGCAACTTTCAGTGAGTGCTGTACCAGAGTGGTAATTTTCGCAATCCTCCACCTCACTCATTACTTTTTGCTCTCCAGCTACATTGGTCGGGGGCCCGGGGGGAAGGAGGCGGGCTCAGAGAGGTCATACTGTTAGGTCCCATGGCTTAATGAGAATTGTAAGGAGAGCACCTGTGTATTGCTCTGCCTGTGCGTGGCTCACCAGACTACTTTTCCCGAGCATGCACCTTTTCTCTTTGGCCGCCAATCTCATTGGGACTCTAATTGTAGGCACAGATTGGAGAGAGATTGGTCATGCAGCCCTGTCATCACTCGCCCCCAGCCTAAATTTACTCGCCAAATGCTAGTAGGCGAGTGGAAATTTTGAGGGCTGCTTTAAATGCAATCAGGCACAATCAAATGCAAATCACACACATAGCCACACCTGTTAATTAAAGTGTATCTATAGTCAAAATTGTAACTCATATATTAATTTCCACATTGCATTTCAATAATTTCTAGCCTACTCCTAATCATAATTTCAATGTGCGCATTCCCAGCATTACAAGGCAGGGTGGTACCATACACCAATCTGCTAAAAGTTTATGACCACTGCGGGTCAAGTGAATAACATTGATTATCTCATTACAATTGCATCTGATTCCACCAGACTCCTTGTGAGAGATAAAGCCCACCACCAGTAATATTAGTGCTTTTCTCACCTCAAAGAATTGACCTCTGTCTTCACAGAAAAGTCAAACAAGCAGTTTTCCAACACACACACCGGGGAGGCAAAGACAGATGGTAACCAGCCTGAACACCTTCAGATGATATCCGTTTTCCCTATGGCATGAAGCATAAACACACAATATAAGCTCTCTTCGTAAAAAGTTGCATGAAAGCGGTATTTATTGAATAAAATTTACAAACTCCATCATCTCATATACAGCCACAGAGCAGCTATCCATGGTACAACGGTTCGTTGGATAGGACCGAGTAACATCAGCGGAACGTGGCTCCTCCTCTTGTATGCATTACGTCCTATGGGACTTCATCAGCGGGGTGGAGTACGGCGTCACCTGATGCATAATAACAATGCTGAAGCTGATTCCTCTGAGACTGCGCAGAGTACAATGGCTGATTAATTTTAATATATATATATATATTAATATATATAGCTATGGTGTGTGTGTATATATATATATATTGCATAGAATGCATTAAGATAAAAAACATTTTTACAACCACTTTAATATATTTTAGATTTCTAAATAATTATGTTTATATTAGAAGTTATTAATATGAGTATATAATTTATATTTTTGATGCAAACATGTAAATATTAATTTAGTTTGAGTTTTTTCACAATTGGCGCTATATTTAGAATACACATTTGGGTTTTCTTTTTTATGCTATTTTATACATTTTCTTTTAACACTATTTTTAGTGCACTGGTTGAGTTGACAATGATTGTGTTTTATTAAGATAATGAATAAAGAAAGGAATGTAAAGGGCCATACACACGGATGGCATCGGCCTGATCAATAGAAACAACGGTCCTGGCAAAAGCCGAACTTCTGCCGAAGGGGTGTGACCAAAAAAGGTCTGCCGAACAGCATCCACCATTGGCTGAGAGGGTAATGTCCCCCTGTCAGAACACAATAGCTCGGTGAGGGATATTGCTGTACTAACATTGCATAGTTAGTACATCGGAAACTCCAGAGCTCTTCAGTTTTTTTCCCTTCAGCCCGCTGGGTTTAGCGAAAAATATTAATAATAGTTACATAGTTACATAGTAAGTAAGGTTGAATAAAGACAGTAGTCCATCCAGTTCAACTTGTGTAGGTGTACATGTGTCAGCGTTTATAATTACTTCCCATACTCCCCGCAGCCATCACTAATTGTGTAAGAGAGTTCCACATCCTTATTTCCCTGATAGTGAAGAACCCCCTGCACAGTTTAACCACTTGCCAACCAGCCGCGGTCATTATATTGTATATAGCTGTATGTCGGTCCCTTTAACAAATATAGCAGGCGTGCACGCCCGCTGCACAGCAGGGGAGATAATGCGCTTGGCCGGTGGTCGCAATGTCCGCTGACCATTCGTGATCCCTCCACACAGAGCCAGAATGAGGATCTATCAATGTAAACAAACAGATCCCTGTTCTGTCTGAGTACAGAGTGATTGTCTGTTCCTAGTGATTACCAACATCAATCTCTCTCTACTCTCACTCAGTTTCCTCCCCACACAGTTAGAAATACCTCCCAGGGAGCATTTAACCCATTTATCGCTCCCTAGTGTTATTTATACAGTGATCAGTGCATTTTCATAGCACTGATCGCTGTATAAATTTAATTGATCCCAAAAAAGTGTCAAAAGTATCTGTTTACCACAATGTCGCCGTCCCACTAAAAATCGCCATTACTAGTAAAAAAAAGATTGTAGACACTAAAACTTTTGTGTAAACCAATTAATATATGCTTATTGTAATTTTTTTTCCAAAAGTGTGTAGAAAAATATGTATTGTCCTATATTGATGAAGACACTTTTTTTTACTTTTTTACTTAAGTAAATATATCTATATAATTAGATATCTGTCTATTTTTGTTTATGTAGCACTAACCTCGAAGGAGATGCTGGTTTGATTTGGGTGGCATGTTACCTCTATTTTTCCTCTGTCTAGGATACTGGATGGGAGCTGTAATAAAGTTAATGTCCACACTGTCAAAGTCTTTACTGTGCTTTATTACCCAATGGGTAAAATGGTAAAAATAGTAATAGGTGAAGAGATATGGAAAATGGCGGATTCAGGTGTAACTGATTTCCGGAAACAGTCCTGCTTCCAACGACAACTTTCGTCACCACTCTAGCCAGAGTGGGTACAGTGCACCTCATTCAGCCTCTCAGAAACTATGAGCCAGATTCAGAAAGATTTACGACGGTGTCGTAAGACCGAATGAGCGGCGTCGTATCTCGGCGCCTGATTCAAAAAATCAGATACGCCGGGATATAGCTAAGATACGAGCGGCTTAAGTCTCTTACGCCGTCGTATCTTAGTTGCATATTTACGCTGGCCGCTAGGTGGCGCTTCCGTCGATTTACGCATCGAATATGTAAATTAGGTAGATACGCCGATTCAAGAACTTAGTTGCGGCCGGCGTATCTATTTGCATCGTTTTCGTAAGGCGTCGGACCGGCGTAAAGTTACCCCTGCTATATGAGGCGCAGCCAATGTTAATTATGGATGTCGGGACAGCGTCGTATTGTACGTAGTTTACGTCGTTTGCGTAAGCCGATTTAGAATGGGTCTGGGCGTAAGTTACGCTTACATCGTTTTCAATGACTATTTGCGATGTAATTTGGAGCATGTGCACTGGGATATGTTCACGGACGGTACATGCGCAGTTCGTTTGGCGCGTCATTTAAATGGGGTCGGGGTTAATTTAAATACGACATGCCCCCTACCTGCCCAATTTGAATTACACGCGGATAAGCCATCCCTTTAGGCTACGCCGCCGCAACTTACGGAGCAAGTGCTTTGTGAATACAGCACTTGCCTGTATAAGTTGCGGAGGCGTATCGTAAATAGGATACGCTACGCCTGCACAAAGATACGCTCTCCATCCTGAATCTGGCCCAATGTGTCCTTCGATGAAGCAACAGGCCTCTCCTGAGATAACAGCCTCGTGCTCGGTGTTCCCCAAGACAGGTTCTTCATCTGTCGGCTTCCTCCCTCGGAACAGATAGCACAGGACCACTTGTAAATTGCAAACCCAGTCTACCCACCGGGCCTACAAGGTAGATCATTTGCTCCAGACCAACGTGGTCCCGGAGCCAGGAACAGTCTAACACACACCCCGGCCAGAAGGGCCACACACAGGGGTGTTGGGACGACTGCCCAGGTGGATGGCAGTGAAGACGACCCATGCACATCGACCAACCCTCCTGATTGGCTGCTGAGTAGAAGCATCCACATGACCCTGACCTCACTGCTGCCAACCGCCGTCTGGAGGTATGAAGTTCCCCAGACAATGACCATGGACACACAGTACAGCCAGAGCTGAAGCAGAGGCCCTAAATTTAGCCAAATAAACATTATCAGAGGCAACTAACTCTCTGACCCCCTCTAATTTGACAGCAGCACCTGCTATAAAAGTAGCCAGGCGCTACATTTATAGTGCAAAAGAAAAAATCAAAAATACCACCAGAAGTAAGCTCTGTTTGTGGGAAAAAATACATAATTTTGTTTGGGTACAATGTCGCACAACTGTGCAATTGTCAGTTAAAGTGACGCAGTGCTGTATGGCAAAAAATGGCCTGGTCATTAAGTGGGAAAGTCCTTCCGGGGCTTAACTAGTTAAGGTTAAACAGCTTCTCCTCCAATCCTATTGTGTGGCCCCATGTCCTCTTACACTCCTTGAGACTAACATGTTTTTTCCTATGCTGGGAGCACGATTGAGATATTTGTAAATAGCTATCATATCTCATCTTAAGCGTTGTTTCTCCAGCGAGAATATATTTAGGGCCAGATTCAGGTAGAGTTAGGCTGGAGTATCAGTGATACTCCAACCTAACTGTCCTTTTAAGCCGGCGTTTTTGTTTTCTGTAACCAGAAAACAAGAAACGCCGGGTTGGAGTTCCGATGCGATCGGCGCAATTGAATTTCGCCATCGCATCGTTACTTCAACTTAAAAATGGCGCCGGAGGGCGTTCCCGCTGATTAACGCTGAAAAAATATGTTAATCAGCGGGAGTCGGAAATTCACGATCGTTTTCGGGCGCGACGCAGTGACTTTACGACGTTTCCGGAAGCGATACGCGACGTAAAGATAAAGCAGCCCCCTAGTGGAGTATCCTATGTTAAGTATAGCTGTCGTCATCGCGTCGGGAAAAAAAAAATCGCGTCGCTTGCGTAAAACATTCATGAATGGGGATGTGACGTCATTGACGTTCACTGACAGAATTTGGAGCATGCGCACTGGGATGCATTGACACTCGACGCATGTGCAGTACGTTCGCCGCGGGATCGCGCATAGTTTAAATAATACACGCCCCGTACCCGACCAATTTGAATTCCGCCGGCTCATTTGCGATGCGCTGCCACAACTTTAGGAGCAAGTGCTTCATGAATAACAGCACTTGCTCCTAAAATTTCAGCAGAGTAACGTAAATGAGAAGCGTTACTCCAGAGCAAAGATGCTCTCATCTACCTGAATCTGGCCCTTAGTGCGTGTACTAGGCTTTAAACTATAGGGTAAATAACAGTAGAGAACAGGAGAGACAATCCTATTAAATGAGGCTTCCAAATGACATATCTTCCACCTTGTAGTGGGATTCACTATAAATGTGTTGCTATACAATCAGGTAATAAATCCTTTAAAACCTATTTGTGATAAAGTGCACGCCTTTTACATTGTGTCTTTTTTACTGTTGCAGAACCAGTTTGATTCCAGCTAGCTAACAAACCAGTTTTGTCAAGATATATTAATCATAAAACTTTTACATTTTGGAAAGAATGGAAGAAAGGTTTACTTTACCACTTCAATACTGTGCACTTTCACCCCCTTCCTACCCAGTCCAATTTTCAGCTTTCAGCGCTGTCACACTTTAAATGACAATTGTGCGGTCGTGCTACATTGTACCCATATGCAATGTTCCCGACATTGATCCTTATCTTTCTTTGGTTCCTATGTTTCCTGCTTGTCATTTAAAACTTCAAAATCCCCTTCAGGTCTGGTATGGATATTAAGGGGAACCCCGCACCCAGATTTTGTAAACAATGGCGTGGTGGTTCCCCAGGCACAATATACTTTGAACAGCCGTATATATACTACACTGCCTGCCCTATATACTATGCCGAAAATTGGGCCTTTGGTGGTGTTGGTGGTACCAGAACACTGTAAGCCCTCACAGTTACACTTGGTGGGTGCAGGAAGGTGCCCTGCTGTGAAATATTATATCAATAATTGTAATTACATGCCCCTGTCAAACAGGGGCAGAAAAATTGGGCCTCGTGGTGGTGATGGTGCCACAACACTGTAACTCCTCACAGATACTGTTGTTGGGCGCAGGAACGGGCCCTGATGTATTTATTGCTTTGCAACACCACATTACACTGTATTAGATACTGTGTATATGGCCTAAAGTGTATTAGAAAGTGTACAACGGCTGCACTGTATTGTATACTGTGTACACCACCAGAAGTGTAGTAGAAACTGTACACCCTATATTAGATACTGTGTTCACCGCCTGAAGTGTATAAGAAAGTGTACAAAAGCTGCACTGTATTGTATACTGTGTACACCACCAGAAGTGTAGTAGAAACTGTGCACACTGTACAACATGTCATGCAATTTATTTAAGAGAATCTGCCAATTTGCAACTGTGCATTCCATGTAGCACACTTATGAGCCCTGCACTCTGTACATAGCATCTTCCTGAGCCCTGCACTCTGTACATAGCACCTTCCTGAGCCGTGCACTCTGTACATAGCATCCTCCTGAACCCTGCACTCTGTACATGGCATCATCAAGAGCCCTGCACTCTGTACATAGCATCATTCTGAATCCTTCACTCTGTATGCAGCATCCTCTTGAATCCTCCTGAACCCTGCACAATGCATGTAGCATCCTCCTGAATTTTGTATCCTGCACATAGCATCCTCCTGCACCCTGCACATAACACAAGCATACAGGGACACAATGACCACCAGCATACAGGGGCACACTGACCACCAATATACAGGGCCAGTGGTTACCTGTATACAGTGAACATAACAAATTAAGTAAAACAACTACAATGCAATTAAAAAAATCTCAAAAGCAAAAAAAGAGAAATGCAGCACTGCCCTACACTTCATCTATGCAATTGTACAAATGGACTTATAAGTGCAATGGTTAATACCCATAAATTAATATCCAGTGCAAATCAACCAATGTATTACAATATTGCAGTGATGGTGTCACCCCTTCTTCAAAAATATTTTGAGAGATTGTAGAGCTTCAATGTGCACAAAATTGTTAAACCCCCTACATACAATTTATAAAAGAGAAACAATTTGGTATTTTGAATGTGGCGAAGACCTGGTAAAGCTGAGTGCCTCCATCCCTATCTAATAAAAAAGGGGCAAGGGGAAGTGGGACTTTAAATAAAGCACATAGATCCTATTAAAAGATTATAATATATATATAAAAAATTTAATATGTCCATAACAAGGTACATAATAGTAATTACAGTGCATATAAAATCTCTAATACAATTCATGTATATACACACATACATATGCATATGTTAGAGGCAAGTATTCTCATTGTTCACATGTGCTAATGTAGCGCTCACCCCTGAAGGAGCCGCTGGTTGTTGTTGAGATGGGCCTATTAAGTTACCCTGATGTTGTCTAGAGGTGTGGTGACAGGATCAAAGTAGTGAGCGAAAGTCCAGACAGTCAATAAAGACTGTCCAATTGGCTGCTGGTGAACAACTCCTCCAATTGGCTGCTGAGGAACAACTTACTCTGCCAGAACCCCTTTGGTGCCAGCTGCCGTCCAGAGATGATATTACATCCCTTAGAATACAGACCGGTGGACATTTCCGGAATGACAGGGCTCACAATTTAGACAAATTGTGAATGGGAGCAAAGTAACTCTCCCATTCTCACTATTTTTTTGTATAGTGCCCATACTGAAAGTAAAGGGGAAAGTAAAGGGGCACTACACTTCATTAAAAGTTTCACCTCCCCATCCCTGCTTTTTTTCCCCCTATATACAATAATAATAACAGAGATGCAAATCAACCAGTGTATTGAAACATAGTAGTGATGGTGTCAACCTCTCTGCAAAAGGTAAGAAATATTGCAGAGCTGCAATGTGCAAAGAGTGGTGAAACCCACTAAATAATAATAATAATAATAATAATAATAATAATAATAATAAAATGTAAAATATGTACACCTATTGTAAATTGTATTATTATTATGTGTAGCGCCTGGTTACTCTCCAGAACCGGTGCTAGTGTAAATTTAGAGAGGGTCAGAGAGTTAGGTAACTCTGACCATGTTAATTTGTTCAAATTTGAAGCCTCTGTCTCAGCTTTGGCTGTGCTGTGGGTTCATTCTATCTTTCTGGGGTGCTGATCACACCTCAGGTCGACAGGTGGCAGCAGTGGAGTCAAGGATTGTGTGCACTTTCCCAGCAGCCTATTAGAAGGAGTTTCCCTCACTGTGCATGCTGGGGGAGGGTATTTATGAGGCAGACGCCAGTTTTCTGGGTCTTCTTCCCGTGTGGTGTCCACCTTCAGGGTAGCCATACCACGGCACCCCGGCGAAATGGCCTTCCAGGCCAGGGTGTGCGTGCCACGCAGTGTTTCCGGGACCACGTTGGTCCAGAGCATCTGAGCTGTGGCTGGGGCCCAGTAATCGACTGGGTCCCTAATCTAAAGAGGTCCCAAGCGTAAGTCCTGCTAGAGGAAGCTGTTTGGTGGAAAGTCTGCATGAGGAGTACCAAGAGATGACTGGTGTTCCAAGAGGGTTTCGACCATCCACCGGGGATCAAGGTAACCGGGTGCTGAGAGGCTGGCCGTTTTTCGACTATCAGTCGGTAACCTAGCTACAATTACCTGAAGGAGATCCAGGTGTCAAGTCTGCTAAGGAGAATTATCTCCAATGTTTCAATCATAGGGAGGGTCTGTGGCAGAGACTTTTCCCTGAGTTCCAAGTGACATTCTGGCTGCCAGGCTGGTGAGAGAGGCCTGTCCGGGTGCGCTATACCCACTCTGGTGGGAGTGGTGAAAAAGAAAGTGTTGTTGGAAGCAGGACTGTTTCCCTATTGCTTACACCTGAATCTGCTATTTCCATTTCTACTAAATCTCTACTCTTCACCAAGTTCTACTGTTTTTACCCGGCTGGGTAATAAAGAGCACAGAAAAAGACACATGTTGAGTGGACATTCCATTACTGCAACTTTCACCAAATTCCCCTAGACAGCAGAGGAACAGGAGGTAACATTCCACCCAAAACAAACCAGCAACTACTTCCGGGGTAGTGCTACATATATATATATATATATAGGGTGTTTCATCACTATTTGCACATTTCAGCTCTGCTATATTTCTTACTTTTTGCAGAAAGGGTGACACCATCACTGCTATGTTCTAATACACTGGTTGATTTGCATCTCTGTTAAAAATGTTCTATGTAGTAAGTTTTACCATTATTTGTATATTGAAGTCCTGCGATTTCTCAAAATATTTTTGGAGAGCAGGTGAAAAAATAACTACTATAATGCAATACGTTGCTTGATTTGCACTGGATATTCATTTATAGGTTTTACCATTGTACTTTTAAGTCCATTTTTACAATTATATAAAGGTGTAGGGTTGTGTTATATTCTTTGGCTTTTAATTGCTACACAGAGGGCAGGACATACTGATCACCAACGAACGTCATAAAAAAAAACTCCTTCTGCTGACCCCGCCCATTTGTTGACCACACCCACTTTTAGGCCACGCCCACATAAGCTCGGGAGCTTTGCGCGCCGCATTAGCATCCTCACAATTGCGTCTAGCACCACCGCCCAAAAAATAGTCTCAAGCCGACAATGCTCGGATTGGATTTGAATTTTGCCATCACACCCCCTCCCTTAAAGTTGGTAGTCATATCCTCAAAAGCATAATTTTTAATATCATGGACGAGATGTGAAAAATAATGTATATATTATGCAATCATTCCATGAACACATACCACATAAACTGCATATGTAATTTGAGGAAATTATGTTTATAAAATAAATTATCATTTGCCAATAAACAAAATGTCCCCAGATTTCATTTTAAAAAAATGGTCACCTTACTGTATAATTTCCTTTAGATTTATAACAACTAAGTAATATGAAGACCCACCTAAACAATCAGTTTAATTTGTAACAAATAATGTAGGCACTTAAACTAAATAGCTGATGGTAGATCTAAAGACGATTGTACAATCAGATTGTACAGAAGGTGGGTATTAAAAAAAATAAAAGAGATGGTATAGTAATGGGGAGGTGTGGTCCAGAGTGGTGAACATGCCCTAACACACCTTGTTATGCAATGCAGCAAGCAGTGCATGCAGGGATATAAGCTAAGGAGCATTGTTAAAGCAAAGTTTGAAAGAAAAACAGGTGAAAATGTAAATCTGCTATAGATAAGCGATAATCACATTGGGATGGCTTGGTCAGAAACTACATTCGAAAAAACGTAGATTTCTTATGAAAAGGATAAGCTTTGAAGAATGTTGATGGGTTCTCGCAGAAGAAGAGGGATCCAACTTTGAAGGGACGCCTGAATTGTTCTGCGCTCCAGAATGTTGATGGGAAGGCGTGCTCCCTCCAAAGAGCAAGTCCCCTCCACTGAGAGGGCATCCAGGGCCGATCTTTAGCCCAATGGGCTGGAATGTACAGGGAGAATTTTTCAAATCTTTGGTGGCGAGGTTTTCCGTGAGTCCGGCACTGGGTTGGAAATCTGCCACGCTTGGGAGGCTCTGGGGTTACATTGGGCTTGGGCTCAGACCGAAAACGATATAAATGGAAGGAGGCCACGGCAGGCGCTGCTGAGATTTGAACTCAGGATCTCCTGTTTACTAGACAGGCGCTTTCACCAACTAAGCCACAGCGCCTCGCTTGGGGCAAGGCCCTTTGTGAGAGTATCTTTTTTTGCCAAATCTTTGGGGCAGGGGGTCAATGTCTTCCGTGGGTTCGGAGACCTACCACGCTTGGGAGAAGTTAAGCTTGCGCAATCCTGAAAACGTTATAAAGGGAAAGACCCCAGGCTAGGCGCTGCTGAGATTTGAACTCAGGATCTCCTGTTTACTAGACAGGCGCTTTCACCAACTAAGCCACAGCACCTGACTTGGGGATTAAGGCCCTGGACACCCGGCCAAGTGCAGAGTGGGTGCCGAGGTGAACGCAGGGCAGATATGAAAAGTGGACAGGGCTCAAGATGAGCTGTGTCGTGGGGGATGGCACAGGATGGAGGTCGATTGTCTGCGTCCAGGATGACTGTGCCTTTTTTCTGTGTGTAAAAGGCCGGCGTGTCGTAAAATGCTTTACCTCAAGCACGTTTACATCGATCGCTAACTAAACTACCGACGAGAATGGGATTCGAACCCATGCGTGCAGAGCACAATGGATTAGCAGTCCATCGCCTTAACCACTCGGCCACCTCGTCACCTGTGCTCTCCGGCCTTCTGCAGCTTCTCTTCTGTGGTGTTTGGGAAGGGCCTTGCTTGATGGCGACAAACTGGAAGGGCACACGGAGAGTCTGGCAGGAGTCTGAGCAGGTCTGAGCACCACGTCCTCCTGGGGCAATCTGCTTCCTTCTGACTGGATTCCCATCTGCGGTTCTCGCAGAAGAAGAGGGATCCAACTTTGAAGGGACGCCTGAATTGTTCTGCGCTCCAGAATGTTGATGGGAAGGCGTGCTCCCTCCAAAGAGCAAGTCCCCTCCACTGAGAGGGCATCCAGGGCCGATCTTTAGCCCAATGGGCTGGAATGTACAGGGAGAATTTTTCAAATCTTTGGTGGCGAGGTTTTCCGTGAGTCCGGCACTGGGTTGGAAATCTGCCACGCTTGGGAGGCTCTGGGGTTACATTGGGCTTGGGCTCAGACCGAAAACGATATAAATGGAAGGAGGCCACGGCAGGCGCTGCTGAGATTTGAACTCAGGATCTCCTGTTTACTAGACAGGCGCTTTCACCAACTAAGCCACAGCGCCTCGCTTGGGGCAAGGCCCTTTGTGAGAGTATCTTTTTTTGCCAAATCTTTGGGGCAGGGGGTCAATGTCTTCCGTGGGTTCGGAGACCTACCACGCTTGGGAGAAGTTAAGCTTGCGCAATCCTGAAAACGTTATAAAGGGAAAGACCCCAGGCTAGGCGCTGCTGAGATTTGAACTCAGGATCTCCTGTTTACTAGACAGGCGCTTTCACCAACTAAGCCACAGCACCTGACTTGGGGATCAAGGCCCTGGACACGCGGCCAAGTGCAGAGTGGGTGCCGAGGTGAACGCAGGGCAGATATGAAAAGTGGACAGGGCTCAAGATGAGCTGTGTCGTGGGGGATGGCACAGGATGGAGGTCGATTGTCTGCGTCCAGGATGACTGTGCCTTTTTATTGTGTGTAAAAGGCCGGCGTGTCGTGAGATGCTTTACCTCAAGCACGTTTACATCGATCGCTAACTAAACTACCGACGAGAATGGGATTCGAACCCATGCGTGCAGAGCACAATGGATTAGCAGTCCATCGCCTTAACCACTCGGCCACCTCGTCACCTGTGCTCTCCGGCCTTCTGCAGCTTCTCTTCTGTGGTGTTTGGGAAGGGCCTTGCTTGATGGCGACAAACTGGAAGGGCACACGGAGAGTCTGGCAGGAGTCTGAGCAGGTCTGAGCACCACGTCCTCCTGGGGCAATCTGCTTCCTTCTGACTGGATTCCCATCTGCGGTTCTCGCAGAAGAAGAGGGATCCAACTTTGAAGGGACGCCTGAATAGTTCTGCGCTCCAGAATGTTGATGGGAAGGCGTGCTCCCTCCAAAGAGCAAGTCCCCTCCACTGAGAGGGCATCCAGGGCCGATCTTTAGCCCAATGGGCTGGAATGTACAGGGAGAATTTTTCAAATCTTTGGTGGCGAGGTTTTCCGTGAGTCCGGCACTGGGTTGGAAATCTGCCACGCTTGGGAGGCTCTGGGGTTACATTGGGCTTGGGCTCAGACCGAAAACGATATAAATGGAAGGAGGCCACGGCAGGCGCTGCTGAGATTTGAACTCAGGATCTCCTGTTTACTAGACAGGCGCTTTCACCAACTAAGCCACAGCGCCTCGCTTGGGGCAAGGCCCTTTGTGAGAGTATCTTTTTTTGCCAAATCTTTGGGGCAGGGGGTCAATGTCTTCCGTGGGTTCGGAGACCTACCACGCTTGGGAGAAGTTAAGCTTGCGCAATCCTGAAAACGTTATAAAGGGAAAGACCCCAGGCTAGGCGCTGCTGAGATTTGAACTCAGGATCTCCTGTTTACTAGACAGGCGCTTTCACCAACTAAGCCACAGCACCTGACTTGGGGATCAAGGCCCTGGACACGCGGCCAAGTGCAGAGTGGGTGCCGAGGTGAACGCAGGGCAGATATGAAAAGTGGACAGGGCTCAAGATGAGCTGTGTCGTGGGGGATGGCACAGGATGGAGGTCGATTGTCTGCGTCCAGGATGACTGTGCCTTTTTTCTGTGTGTAAAAGGCCGGCGTGTCGTGAGATGCTTTACCTCAAGCACGTTTACATCGATCGCTAACTAAACTACCGACGAGAATGGGATTCGAACCCATGCGTGCAGAGCACAATGGATTAGCAGTCCATCGCCTTAACCACTCGGCCACCTCGTCACCTGTGCTCTCCGGCCTTCTGCAGCTTCTCTTCTGTGGTGTTTGGGAAGGGCCTTGCTTGATGGCGACAAACTGGAAGGGCACACGGAGAGTCTGGCAGGAGTCTGAGCAGGTCTGAGCACCACGTCCTCCTGGGGCAATCTGCTTCCTTCTGACTGGATTCCCATCTGCGGTTCTCGCAGAAGAAGAGGGATCCAACTTTGAAGGGATGCCTGAATTAGTTCTGCGCTCCAGAATGTTGATGGGAAGGCGTGCTCCCTCCAAAGAGCAAGTCCCCTCCACTGAGAGGGCATCCAGGGCCGATCTTTAGCCCAATGGGCTGGAATGTACAGGGAGAATTTTTCAAATCTTTGGTGGCGAGGTTTTCCGTGAGTCCGGCACTGGGTTGGAAATCTGCCACGCTTGGGAGGCTCTGGGGTTACATTGGGCTTGGGCTCAGACC
Organism: Rana kukunoris; assembly: GCA_029574335.1. Lineage (NCBI taxonomy): Eukaryota > Metazoa > Chordata > Amphibia > Anura > Ranidae > Rana > Rana kukunoris. Next base: position 517,798,450 of record CM056051.1, on the reverse strand, counting down.
GAAAACGATATAAATGGAAGGAGGCCACGGCAGGCGCTGCTGAGATTTGAACTCAGGATCTCCTGTTTACTAGACAGGCGCTTTCACCAACTAAGCCACAGCGCCTCGCTTGGGGCAAGGCCCTTTGTGAGAGTATCTTTTTTTGCCAAATCTTTGGGGCAGGGGGTCAATGTCTTCCGTGGGTTCGGAGACCTACCACGCTTGGGAGAAGTTAAGCTTGCGCAATCCTGAAAACGTTATAAAGGGAAAGACCCCAGGCTAGGCGCTGCTGAGATTTGAACTCAGGATCTCCTGTTTACTAGACAGGCGCTTTCACCAACTAAGCCACAGCACCTGACTTGGGGATCAAGGCCCTGGACACGCGGCCAAGTGCAGAGTGGGTGCCGAGGTGAACGCAGGGCAGATATGAAAAGTGGACAGGGCTCAAGATGAGCTGTGTCGTGGGGGATGGCACAGGATGGAGGTCGATTGTCTGCGTCCAGGATGACTGTGCCTTTTTTCTGTGTGTAAAAGGCCGGCGTGTCGTGAGATGCTTTACCTCAAGCACGTTTACATCGATCGCTAACTAAACTACCGACGAGAATGGGATTCGAACCCATGCGTGCAGAGCACAATGGATTAGCAGTCCATCGCCTTAACCACTCGGCCACCTCGTCACCTGTGCTCTACGGCCTTCTGCAGCTTCTCTTCTGTGGTGTTTGGGAAGGGCCTTGCTTGATGGCGACAAACTGGAAGGGCACACGGAGAGTCTGGCAGGAGTCTGAGCAGGTCTGAGCACCACGTCCTCCTGGGGCAATCTGCTTCCTTCTGACTGGATTCCCATCTGCGGTTCTCGCAGAAGAAGAGGGATCCAACTTTGAAGGGACGCCTGAATTGTTCTGCGCACCAGAATGTTGATGGGAAGGCGTGCTCCCTCCAAAGAGCAAGTCCCCTCCACTGAGAGGGCATCCAGGGCCGATCTTTAGCCCAATGGGCTGGAATGTACAGGGAGAATTTTTCAAATCTTTGGTGGCGAGGTTTTCCGTGAGTCCGGCACTGGGTTGGAAATCTGCCACGCTTGGGAGGCTCTGGGGTTACATTGGGCTTGGGCTCAGACCGAAAACGATATAAATGGAAGGAGGCCACGGCAGGCGCTGCTGAGATTTGAACTCAGGATCTCCTGTTTACTAGACAGGCGCTTTCACCAACTAAGCCACAGCGCCTCGCTTGGGGCAAGGCCCTTTGTGAGAGTATCTTTTTTTGCCAAATCTTTGGGGCAGGGGGTCAATGTCTTCCGTGGGTTCGGAGACCTACCACGCTTGGGAGAAGTTAAGCTTGCGCAATCCTGAAAACGTTATAAAGGGAAAGACCCCAGGCTAGGCGCTGCTGAGATTTGAACTCAGGATCTCCTGTTTACTAGACAGGCGCTTTCACCAACTAAGCCACAGCACCTGACTTGGGGATCAAGGCCCTGGACACGCGGCCAAGTGCAGAGTGGGTGCCGAGGTGAACGCAGGGCAGATATGAAAAGTGGACAGGGCTCAAGATGAGCTGTGTCGTGGGGGATGGCACAGGATGGAGGTCGATTGTCTGCGTCCAGGATGACTGTGCCTTTTTTCTGTGTGTAAAAGGCCGGCGTGTCGTGAGATGCTTTACCTCAAGCACGTTTACATCGATCGCTAACTAAACTACCGACGAGAATGGGATTCGAACCCATGCGTGCAGAGCACAATGGATTAGCAGTCCATCGCCTTAACCACTCGGCCACCTCGTCACCTGTGCTCTCCGGCCTTCTGCAGCTTCTCTTCTGTGGTGTTTGGGAAGGGCCTTGCTTGATGGCGACAAACTGGAAGGGCACACGGAGAGTCTGGCAGGAGTCTGAGCAGGTCTGAGCACCACGTCCTCCTGGGGCAATCTGCTTCCTTCTGACTGGATTCCCATCTGCGGTTCTCGCAGAAGAAGAGGGATCCAACTTTGAAGGGAACGCCTGAATTGTTCTGCGCACCAGAATGTTGATGGGAAGGCGTGCTCCCTCCAAAGAGCAAGTCCCCTCCACTGAGAGGGCATCCAGGGCCGATCTTTAGCCCAATGGGCTGGAATGTACAGGGAGAATTTTTCAAATCTTTGGTGGCGAGGTTTTCCGTGAGTCCGGCACTGGGTTGGAAATCTGCCACGCTTGGGAGGCTCTGGGGTTACATTGGGCTTGGGCTCAGACCGAAAACGATATAAATGGAAGGAGGCCACGGCAGGCGCTGCTGAGATTTGAACTCAGGATCTCCTGTTTACTAGACAGGCGCTTTCACCAACTAAGCCACAGCGCCTCGCTTGGGGCAAGGCCCTTTGTGAGAGTATCTTTTTTTGCCAAATCTTTGGGGCAGGGGGTCAATGTCTTCCGTGGGTTCGGAGACCTACCACGCTTGGGAGAAGTTAAGCTTGCGCAATCCTGAAAACGTTATAAAGGGAAAGACCCCAGGCTAGGCGCTGCTGAGATTTGAACTCAGGATCTCCTGTTTACTAGACAGGCGCTTTCACCAACTAAGCCACAGCACCTGACTTGGGGATCAAGGCCCTGGACACGCGGCCAAGTGCAGAGTGGGTGCCGAGGTGAACGCAGGGCAGATATGAAAAGTGGACAGGGCTCAAGATGAGCTGTGTCGTGGGGGATGGCACAGGATGGAGGTCGATTGTCTGCGTCCAGGATGACTGTGCCTTTTTTCTGTGTGTAAAAGGCCGGCGTGTCGTGAGATGCTTTACCTCAAGCACGTTTACATCGATCGCTAACTAAACTACCGACGAGAATGGGATTCGAACCCATGCGTGCAGAGCACAATGGATTAGCAGTCCATCGCCTTAACCACTCGGCCACCTCGTCACCTGTGCTCTCCGGCCTTCTGCAGCTTCTCTTCTGTGGTGTTTGGGAAGGGCCTTGCTTGATGGCGACAAACTGGAAGGGCACACGGAGAGTCTGGCAGGAGTCTGAGCAGGTCTGAGCACCACGTCCTCCTGGGGCAATCTGCTTCCTTCTGACTGGATTCCCATCTGCGGTTCTCGCAGAAGAAGAGGTATCCAACTTTGAAGGGAAGCCTGAATTGTTCTGCGCACCAGAATGTTGATGGGAAGGCGTGCTCCCTCCAAAGAGCAAGTCCCCTCCACTGAGAGGGCATCCAGGGCCGATCTTTAGCCCAATGGGCTGGAATGTACAGGGAGAATTTTTCAAATCTTTGGTGGCGAGGTTTTCCGTGAGTCCGGCACTGGGTTGGAAATCTGCCACGCTTGGGAGGCTCTGGGGTTACATTGGGCTTGGGCTCAGACCGAAAACGATATAAATGGAAGGAGGCCACGGCAGGCGCTGCTGAGATTTGAACTCAGGATCTCCTGTTTACTAGACAGGCGCTTTCACCAACTAAGCCACAGCGCCTCGCTTGGGGCAAGGCCCTTTGTGAGAGTATCTTTTTTTGCCAAATCTTTGGGGCAGGGGGTCAATGTCTTCCGTGGGTTCGGAGACCTACCACGCTTGGGAGAAGTTAAGCTTGCGCAATCCTGAAAACGTTATAAAGGGAAAGACCCCAGGCTAGGCGCTGCTGAGATTTGAACTCAGGATCTCCTGTTTACTAGACAGGCGCTTTCACCAACTAAGCCACAGCACCTGACTTGGGGATCAAGGCCCTGGACACGCGGCCAAGTGCAGAGTGGGTGCCGAGGTGAACGCAGGGCAGATATGAAAAGTGGACAGGGCTCAAGATGAGCTGTGTCGTGGGGGATGGCACAGGATGGAGGTCGATTGTCTGCGTCCAGGATGACTGTGCCTTTTTTCTGTGTGTAAAAGGCCGGCGTGTCGTGAGATGCTTTACCTCAAGCACGTTTACATCGATCGCTAACTAAACTACCGACGAGAATGGGATTCGAACCCATGCGTGCAGAGCACAATGGATTAGCAGTCCATCGCCTTAACCACTCGGCCACCTCGTCACCTGTGCTCTCCGGCCTTCTGCAGCTTCTCTTCTGTGGTGTTTGGGAAGGGCCTTGCTTGATGGCGACAAACTGGAAGGGCACACGGAGAGTCTGGCAGGAGTCTGAGCAGGTCTGAGCACCACGTCCTCCTGGGGCAATCTGCTTCCTTCTGACTGGATTCCCATCTGCGGTTCTCGCAGAAGAAGAGGGATCCAACTTTGAAGGGAACGCCTGAATTGTTCTGCGCACCAGAATGTTGATGGGAAGGCGTGCTCCCTCCAAAGAGCAAGTCCCCTCCACTGAGAGGGCATCCAGGGCCGATCTTTAGCCCAATGGGCTGGAATGTACAGGGAGAATTTTTCAAATCTTTGGTGGCGAGGTTTTCCGTGAGTCCGGCACTGGGTTGGAAATCTGCCACGCTTGGGAGGCTCTGGGGTTACATTGGGCTTGGGCTCAGACCGAAAACGATATAAATGGAAGGAGGCCACGGCAGGCGCTGCTGAGATTTGAACTCAGGATCTCCTGTTTACTAGACAGGCGCTTTCACCAACTAAGCCACAGCGCCTCGCTTGGGGCAAGGCCCTTTGTGAGAGTATCTTTTTTTGCCAAATCTTTGGGGCAGGGGGTCAATGTCTTCCGTGGGTTCGGAGACCTACCACGCTTGGGAGAAGTTAAGCTTGCGCAATCCTGAAAACGTTATAAAGGGAAAGACCCCAGGCTAGGCGCTGCTGAGATTTGAACTCAGGATCTCCTGTTTACTAGACAGGCGCTTTCACCAACTAAGCCACAGCACCTGACTTGGGGATCAAGGCCCTGGACACGCGGCCAAGTGCAGAGTGGGTGCCGAGGTGAACGCAGGGCAGATATGAAAAGTGGACAGGGCTCAAGATGAGCTGTGTCGTGGGGGATGGCACAGGATGGAGGTCGATTGTCTGCGTCCAGGATGACTGTGCCTTTTTCTGTGTGTAAAAGGCCGGCGTGTCGTGAGATGCTTTACCTCAAGCACGTTTACATCGATCGCTAACTAAACTACCGACGAGAATGGGATTCGAACCCATGCGTGCAGAGCACAATGGATTAGCAGTCCATCGCCTTAACCACTCGGCCACCTCGTCACCTGTGCTCTCCGGCCTTCTGCAGCTTCTCTTCTGTGGTGTTTGGGAAGGGCCTTGCTTGATGGCGACAAACTGGAAGGGCACACGGAGAGTCTGGCAGGAGTCTGAGCAGGTCTGAGCACCACGTCCTCCTGGGGCAATCTGCTTCCTTCTGACTGGATTCCCATCTGCGGTTCTCGCAGAAGAAGAGGGATCCAACTTTGAAGGGAAGCCTGAATTGTTCTGCGCACCAGAATGTTGATGGGAAGGCGTGCTCCCTCCAAAGAGCAAGTCCCCTCCACTGAGAGGGCATCCAGGGCCGATCTTTAGCCCAATGGGCTGGAATGTACAGGGAGAATTTTTCAAATCTTTGGTGGCGAGGTTTTCCGTGAGTCCGGCACTGGGTTGGAAATCTGCCACGCTTGGGAGGCTCTGGGGTTACATTGGGCTTGGGCTCAGACCGAAAACGATATAAATGGAAGGAGGCCACGGCAGGCGCTGCTGAGATTTGAACTCAGGATCTCCTGTTTACTAGACAGGCGCTTTCACCAACTAAGCCACAGCGCCTCGCTTGGGGCAAGGCCCTTTGTGAGAGTATCTTTTTTTGCCAAATCTTTGGGGCAGGGGGTCAATGTCTTCCGTGGGTTCGGAGACCTACCACGCTTGGGAGAAGTTAAGCTTGCGCAATCCTGAAAACGTTATAAAGGGAAAGACCCCAGGCTAGGCGCTGCTGAGATTTGAACTCAGGATCTCCTGTTTACTAGACAGGCGCTTTCACCAACTAAGCCACAGCACCTGACTTGGGGATCAAGGCCCTGGACACGCGGCCAAGTGCAGAGTGGGTGCCGAGGTGAACGCAGGGCAGATATGAAAAGTGGACAGGGCTCAAGATGAGCTGTGTCGTGGGGGATGGCACAGGATGGAGGTCGATTGTCTGCGTCCAGGATGACTGTGCCTTTTTTCTGTGTGTAAAAGGCCGGCGTGTCGTGAGATGCTTTACCTCAAGCACGTTTACATCGATCGCTAACTAAACTACCGACGAGAATGGGATTCGAACCCATGCGTGCAGAGCACAATGGATTAGCAGTCCATCGCCTTAACCACTCGGCCACCTCGTCACCTGTGCTCTCTGGCCTTCTGCAGCTTCTCTTCTGTGGTGTTTGGGAAGGGCCTTGCTTGATGGCGACAAACTGGAAGGGCACACGGAGAGTCTGGCAGGAGTCTGAGCAGGTCTGAGCACCACGTCCTCCTGGGGCAATCTGCTTCCTTCTGACTGGATTCCCATCTGCGGTTCTCGCAGAAGAAGAGGTATCCAACTTTGAAGGGAAGCCTGAATTGTTCTGCGCACCAGAATGTTGATGGGAAGGCGTGCTCCCTCCAAAGAGCAAGTCCCCTCCACTGAGAGGGCATCCAGGGCCGATCTTTAGCCCAATGGGCTGGAATGTACAGGGAGAATTTTTCAAATCTTTGGTGGCGAGGTTTTCCGTGAGTCCGGCACTGGGTTGGAAATCTGCCACGCTTGGGAGGCTCTGGGGTTACATTGGGCTTGGGCTCAGACCGAAAACGATATAAATGGAAGGAGGCCACGGCAGGCGCTGCTGAGATTTGAACTCAGGATCTCCTGTTTACTAGACAGGCGCTTTCACCAACTAAGCCACAGCGCCTCGCTTGGGGCAAGGCCCTTTGTGAGAGTATCTTTTTTTGCCAAATCTTTGGGGCAGGGGGTCAATGTCTTCCGTGGGTTCGGAGACCTACCACGCTTGGGAGAAGTTAAGCTTGCGCAATCCTGAAAACGTTATAAAGGGAAAGACCCCAGGCTAGGCGCTGCTGAGATTTGAACTCAGGATCTCCTGTTTACTAGACAGGCGCTTTCACCAACTAAGCCACAGCACCTGACTTGGGGATCAAGGCCCTGGACACGCGGTCAAGTGCAGAGTGGGTGCCGAGGTGAACGCAGGGCAGATATGAAAAGTGGACAGGGCTCAAGATGAGCTGTGTCGTGGGGGATGGCACAGGATGGAGGTCGATTGTCTGCGTCCAGGATGACTGTGCCTTTTTTCTGTGTGTAAAAGGCCGGCGTGTCGTGAGATGCTTTACCTCAAGCACGTTTACATCGATCGCTAACTAAACTACCGACGAGAATGGGATTCGAACCCATGCGTGCAGAGCACAATGGATTAGCAGTCCATCGCCTTAACCACTCGGCCACCTCGTCACCTGTGCTCTCTGGCCTTCTGCAGCTTCTCTTCTGTGGTGTTTGGGAAGGGCCTTGCTTGATGGCGACAAACTGGAAGGGCACACGGAGAGTCTGGCAGGAGTCTGAGCAGGTCTGAGCACCACGTCCTCCTGGGGCAATCTGCTTCCTTCTGACTGGATTCCCATCTGCGGTTCTCGCAGAAGAAGAGGTATCCAACTTTGAAGGGAAGCCTGAATTGTTCTGCGCACCAGAATGTTGATGGGAAGGCGTGCTCCCTCCAAAGAGCAAGTCCCCTCCACTGAGAGGGCATCCAGGGCCGATCTTTAGCCCAATGGGCTGGAATGTACAGGGAGAATTTTTCAAATCTTTGGTGGCGAGGTTTTCCGTGAGTCCGGCACTGGGTTGGAAATCTGCCACGCTTGGGAGGCTCTGGGGTTACATTGGGCTTGGGCTCAGACCGAAAACGATATAAATGGAAGGAGGCCACGGCAGGCGCTGCTGAGATTTGAACTCAGGATCTCCTGTTTACTAGACAGGCGCTTTCACCAACTAAGCCACAGCGCCTCGCTTGGGGCAAGGCCCTTTGTGAGAGTATCTTTTTTTGCCAAATCTTTGGGGCAGGGGGTCAATGTCTTCCGTGGGTTCGGAGACCTACCACGCTTGGGAGAAGTTAAGCTTGCGCAATCCTGAAAACGTTATAAAGGGAAAGACCCCAGGCTAGGCGCTGCTGAGATTTGAACTCAGGATCTCCTGTTTACTAGACAGGCGCTTTCACCAACTAAGCCACAGCACCTGACTTGGGGATCAAGGCCCTGGACACGCGGTCAAGTGCAGAGTGGGTGCCGAGGTGAACGCAGGGCAGATATGAAAAGTGGACAGGGCTCAAGATGAGCTGTGTCGTGGGGGATGGCACAGGATGGAGGTCGATTGTCTGCGTCCAGGATGACTGTGCCTTTTTTCTGTGTGTAAAAGGCCGGCGTGTCGTGAGATGCTTTACCTCAAGCACGTTTACATCGATCGCTAACTAAACTACCGACGAGAATGGGATTCGAACCCATGCGTGCAGAGCACAATGGATTAGCAGTCCATCGCCTTAACCACTCGGCCACCTCGTCACCTGTGCTCTCTGGCCTTCTGCAGCTTCTCTTCTGTGGTGTTTGGGAAGGGCCTTGCTTGATGGCAACAAACTGGAAGGGCACACGGAGAGTCTGGCAGGAGTCTGAGCAGGTCTGAGCACCACGTCCTCCTGGGGCAATCTGCTTCCTTCTGACTGGATTCCCATCTGCGGTTCTCGCAGAAGAAGAGGTATCCAACTTTGAAGGGAAGCCTGAATTGTTCTGCGCACCAGAATGTTGATGGGAAGGCGTGCTCCCTCCAAAGAGCAAGTCCCCTCCACTGAGAGGGCATCCAGGGACGATCTTTAGCCCAATGGGCTGGAATGTATAGGGAGAATTTTTCAAATCTTTGGTGGCGAGGTTTTCCGTGAGTCCGGCACTGGGTTGGAAATCTGCCACGCTTGGGAGGCTCTGGGGTTACATTGGGCTTGGGCTCAGACCGAAAACGATATAAATGGAAGGAGGCCACGGCAGGCGCTGCTGAGATTTGAACTCAGGATCTCCTGTTTACTAGACAGGCGCTTTCACCAACTAAGCCACAGCGCCTCGCTTGGGGCAAGGCCCTTTGTGAGAGTATCTTTTTTTGCCAAATCTTTGGGGCAGGGGGTCAATGTCTTCCGTGGGTTCGGAGACCTACCACGCTTGGGAGAAGTTAAGCTTGCGCAATCCTGAAAACGTTATAAAGGGAAAGACCCCAGGCTAGGCACTGCTGAGATTTGAACTCAGGATCTCCTGTTTACTAGACAGGCGCTTTCCTGTAAGCGGATGTAACTATGGGATCATAGGATGTGGTCTGTTTGGAGCATTACTGGTTTAGAGGTGGGAGGGCAAGTATATGTGCTGGAGGGGGAGGAATGTTGATGATGGGTGACGCGGGGATCGTGTATCTACTAATGTCTGATGTAAGCTATGGAAGAATTTACCTCATCTGGAGAGCTGTACTGTTTGTTTGAATATGTCTTTGGAACAATAAAAACCTTTCTGATTAAAAAAAAAAAAAAAGACAGGCGCTTTCACCAACTAAGCCACAGCACCTGACTTGGGGATCAAGGCCCTGGACACGCGGTCAAGTGCAGAGTGGGTGCCGAGGTGAACGCAGGGCAGATATGAAAAATGGACAGGGCTCAAGATGAGCTGTGTCGTGGGGGATGGCACAGGATGGAGGTCGATTGTCTGCGTCCAGGATGACTGTGCCTTTTTTCTGTGTGTAAAAGACCTGCGTGTCGTGAGATGCTTTACCTCAAGCACGTTTACATCGATCGCTAACTAAACTACCGACGAGAATGGGATTCAAACCCATGCGTGCAGAGCACAATGGATTAGCAGCTCATCGCCTTAACCACTCGGCCACCTCGTCACCTGTGCTCTCCGGCCTTCTCCAGCTTCTCTTCTGTGGTGTTTGGGAAGGGCCTTGCTTGATGGCGACAAACTGGAAGGGCACACGGAGAGTCTGGCAGGAGTCTGAGCAGGTCTGAGCACCACGTCCTCCTGGGGCAATCTGCTTCCTTCTGACTGGATTCCCATCTGCGGTTCTCGCAGAAGAAGAGGTATCCAACTTTGAAGGGAAGCCTGAATTGTTCTGCGCACCAGAATGTTGATGGGAAGGCGTGCTCCCTCCAAAGAGCAAGTCCCCTCCACTCAGAGGGCATCCAGGGCCGATCTTTAGCCCAATGGGCTGGAATGTACAGGGAGAATTTTTCAAATCTTTGGTGGCGAGGTTTTCCGTGAGTCCAGCACTGGGTTGGAAATCTGCCACGCTTGGGAGGCTCTGGGGTTACACTGGGCTTGGGCTCAGACCGAAAACGATATAAATGGAAGGAGGCCACGGCAGGCGCTGCTGAGATTTGAACTCAGGATCTCCTGTTTACTAGACAGGCACTTTCACCAACTAACCCACAGCGCCTCGCTTGGGGCACGGCCCTTTGTGAGAGTATCTTTTTTTGCCAAATCTTTGGGGCAGGGGGTCAATGTCTTCCGTGGGTTCGGAGACCTACCACGCTTGGGAGAAGTTAAGCTTGCGCAATCCTGAAAACTTTATAAAAGGAAAGACCCCAGGCTAGGCGCTGCTGAGATTTGAACTCAGGATCTCCTGTTTACTAGACAGGCGCTTTCACCAACTAAGCCACAGCACCTGACTTGGGGATCAAGGCCCTGGACACGCGGTCAAGTGCAGAGTGGGTGCCGAGGTGAACGCAAGGCAGATATGAAAAGTGGACAGGGCTCAAGATGAGCTGTGTCGTGGGGGTGGCACAGGATGGAGGTCGATTGTCTGCGTCCAGGATGACTGTGCCTTTTTTCTGTGTGTAAAAGGCCGGCGTGTCGTGAGATGCTTTACCTCAAGCACATTTACATCGATCGCTAACTAAACTACCGACGAGAATGGGATTCGAACCCATGCGTGCAGAGCACAATGGATTAGCAGTCCATCGCCTTAACCACTCGGCCACCTCGTCACCTGTGCTCTCCGGCCTTCTGCAGCTTCTCTTCTGTGGTGTTTGGGAAGGGCCTTGCTTGATGGCGACAAACTGGAAGGGCACACGGAGAGTCTGGCAGGAGTCTGAGCAGGTCTGAGCACCACGTCCTCCTGGGGCAATCTGCTTCATTCTGACTGGATTCCCATCTGCGGTTCTCGCAGAAGAAGAGGTATCCAACTTTGAAGGGAAGCCTGAATTGTTCTGCGCACCAGAATGTTGATGGGAAGGCGTGCTCCCTCCAAAGAGCAAGTCCCCTCCACTGAGAGGGCATCCAGGGCCGATCTTTAGCCCAATGGGCTGGAATGTACAGGGAGAATTTTTCAAATCTTTGGTGGCGAGGTTTTCCGTGAGTCCAGCACTGGGTTGGAAATCTGCCACGCTTGGGAGGCTCTGGGGTTACATTGGGCTTGGGCTCAGACCGAAAACGATATAAATGGAAGGAGGCCACGGCAGGCGCTGCTGAGATTCGAACTCAGGATCTCCTGTTTACTAGACAGGCGCGTTCACCAACTAAGCCACAGCGCCTCGCTGTGGGCAAGGCCCTTTGTGAGAGTATCTTTTTTTGCCAAATCTTTGGGGCAGGGGGTCAATGTCTTCCGTGGGTTCGGAGACCTACCACGCTTGGGAGAAGTTAAGCTTGCGCAATCCTGAAAACGTTATAAAGGGAAAGACCCCAGGCGAGGCGCTGCCGAGATTTGAACTCAGGATCTCCAGTTTACTAGACAGGCGCTTTCACCAACTAAGCCACAGCACCTGACTTGGGGATCAAGGCCCTGGACACGCGGTCAAGTGCAGAGTGGGTGCCGAGGTGAACGCAGGGCAGATATGAAAAGTGGACAGGGCTCAGGTCGATTGTCTGCGTCCAGGATGACTGTGCCTTTTTTCTGTGTGTAAAAGGCCGGCTTGTCGTGAGATGCTTTACCTCAAGCACGTTTACATTGATCGCTAACTAAACTACCGACGAGAATGGGATTTGAACCCATGCGTGCAGAGCACAATGGATTAGCAGTCCATCGCCTTAACCACTCGGCCACCTCGTCACCTGTGCTCTCCGGCCTTCTGCAGCTTCTCTTCTGTGGTGTTTGGGAAGGGCCTTGCTTGATGGCGACAAACTGGAAGGGCACACGGAGAGTCTGGCAGGAGTCTGAGCAGGTCTGAGCACCACGTCCTCCTGGGGCAATCTGCTTCCTTCTGACTGGATTCCCATCTGCGGTTCTCGCAGAAGAAGAGGTATCCAACTTTGAAGGGAAGCCTGAATTGTTCTGCGCACCAGAATGTTGATGGGAAGGCGTGCTCCCTCCAAAGAGCAAGTCCCCTCCACTCAGAGGGCATCCAGGGCCGATCTTTAGCCCAATGGGCTGGAATGTACAGGGAGAATTTTTCAAATCTTTGGTGGCAAGGTTTTCCGTGAGTCCAGCACTGGGTTGGAAATCTGCCACGCTTGGGAGGCTCTGGGGTTACATTGGGCTTGGGCTCAGACCGAAAACGATATAAATGGAAGGAGGCCACGGCAGGCGCTGCTGAGATTTGAACTCAGGATCTCCTGTTTACTAGACAGGCGCTTTCACCAACTAAGCCACAGCACCTTGCTTGGGGCAAAGCCCTTTGTGAGAGTATCTTTTTTTGCCAAATCTTTGGGGCAGGGGGTCAATGTCTTCCGTGGGTTCGGAGACCTACCACGCTTGGGAGAAGTTAAGCTTGCGCAATCCTGAAAACGTTATAAAGGGAAAGACCCCAGGCTAGGCGCTGCTGAGATTTGAACTCAGGATCTCCTGTTTACTAGACAGGCGCTTTCACCAACTAAGCCACAGCACCTGACTTGGGGATCAAGGCCCTGGACACGCGGTCAAGTGCAGAGTGGGTGCCGAGGTGAACGCAAGGCAGATATGAAAAGTGGACAGGGCTCAAGATGAGCTGTGTCGTGGGGGATGGCACAGTGCCTTTTTTCTGTGTGTAAAAGGCCGGCGTGTCGTGAGATGCTTTACCTCAAGCACATTTACATCGATCGCTAACTAAACTACCGACGAGAATGGGATTCGAACCCATGCGTGCAGAGCACAATGGATTAGCAGTCCATCGCCTTAACCACTCGGCCACCTCGTCACCTGTGCTCTCCGGCCTTCTGCAGCTTCTCTTCTGTGGTGTTTGGGAAGGGCCTTGCTTGATGGCGACAAACTGGAAGGGCACACGGAGAGTCTGGCAGGAGTCTGAGCAGGTCTGAGCACCACGTCCTCCTGGGGCAATCTGCTTCCTTCTGACTGGATTCCCATCTGCGGTTCTCGCAGAAGAAGAGGTATCCAACTTTGAAGGGAAGCCTGAATTGTTCTGCGCACCAGAATGTTGATGGGAAGGCGTGCTCCCTCCAAAGAGCAAGTCCCCTCCACTGAGAGGGCATCCAGGGCCGATCTTTAGCCCAATGGGCTGGAATGTACAGGGAGAATTTTTCAAATCTTTGGTGGCGAGGTTTTCCGTGAGTCCAGCACTGGGTTGGAAATCTGCCACGCTTGGGAGGCTCTGGGGTTATATTGGGCTTGGGCTCAGACCGAAAACGATATAAATGGAAGGAGGCCACGGCAGGCGCTGCTGAGATTCGAACTCAGGATCTCCTGTTTACTAGACAGGCGCGTTCACCAACTAAGCCACAGCGCCTCGCTGTGGGCAAGGCCCTTTGTGAGAGTATCTTTTTTTGCCAAATCTTTGGGGCAGGGGGTCAATGTCTTCCGTGGGTTCGGAGACCTACCACGCTTGGGAGAAGTTAAGCTTGCGCAATCCTGAAAACGTTATAAAGGGAAAGACCCCAGGCGAGGCGCTGCCGAGATTTGAACTCAGGATCTCCAGTTTACTAGACAGGCGCTTTCACCAACTAAGCCACAGCACCTGACTTGGGGATCAAGGCCCTGGACACGCGGTCAAGTGCAGAGTGGGTGCCGAGGTGAACGCAGGGCAGATATAAAAAATGGACAGGGCTCAAGATGAGCTGTGTCGTGGGGCATGGCACAGGATGGAGGTCGATTGTCTGCGTCCAGGATGACTGTGCCTTTTTTCTGTGTGTAAAAGGCCGGCGTGTCGTGAGATGCTTTACCTCAAGCACGTTTACATCGATCGCTAACTAAACTACCGACGAGAATGGGATTCAAACCCATGCGTGCAGAGCACAATGGATTAGCAGTTCATTGCCTTAACCACTCGGCCACCTCGTCACCTGTGCTCTCCGGCCTTCTGCAGCTTCTCTTCTGTGGTGTTTGGGAAGGGCCTTGCTTGATGGCGACAAACTGGAAGGGCACACGGAGAGTCTGGCAGGAGTCTGAGCAGGTCTGAGCACCACGTCCTCCTGGGGCAATCTGCTTCCTTCTGACTGGATTCCCATCTGCGGTTCTCGCAGAAGAAGAGGTATCCAACTTTGAAGGGAAGCCTGAATTGTTCTGCGCACCAGAATGTTGATGGGAAGGCGTGCTCCCTCCAAAGAGCAAGTCCCCTCCACTGAGAGGGCATCCAGGGCCGATCTTTAGCCCAATGGGCTGGAATGTACAGGGAGAATTTTTCAAATCTTTGGTGGCAAGGTTTTCCGTGAGTCCAGCACTGGGTTGGAAATCTGCCACGCTTGGGAGGCTCTGGGGTTACATTGGGCTTGGGCTCAGACCGAAAACGATATAAATGGAAGGAGGCCACGGCAGGCGCTGCTGATATTTGAGCTCAGGATCTCCTGTTTACTAGACAGGCGCTTTCACCAACTAACCCACAGCGCCTCGCTTGGGGCAAGGCCATTTGTGAGAGTATCTTTTTTTGCCAAATCTTTGGGGCAGGGGGTCAATGTCTTCCGTGGGTTCGGAGACCTACCACGCTTGGGAGAAGTTAAGCTTGCGCAATTCTGAAAACGTTATAAAGGGAAAGACCCCAGGCTAGGAGCTGCTGAGATTTGAACTCAGGATCTCCTGTTTACTAGACAGGCGCTTTCACCAACTAAGCCACAGCACCTGACTTGGGGATCAAGGCCCTGGACACGCGGTCAAGTGCAGAGTGGGTGCCGAGGTGAACGCAGGGCAGATATGAAAAGTGGACAGGGCTCAGGTCGATTGTCTGCGTCCAGGATGACTGTGCTTTTTTCTGTGTGTAAAAGGCCGGCGTGTCGTGAGATGCTTTACCTCAAGCACGTTTACATTGATCGCTAACTAAACTACCGACGAGAATGGGATTTGAACCCATGCGTGCAGAGCACAATGGATTAGCAGTCCATCGCCTTAACCACTCGGCCACCTCGTCACCTGTGCTCTCCGGCCTTCTGCAGCTTCTCTTCTGTGGTGTTTGGGAAGGGCCTTGCTTGATGGCGACAAACTGGAAGGGCACACGGAGAGTCTGGCAGGAGTCTGAGCAGGTCTGAGCACCACGTCCTCCTGGGGCAATCTGCTTCCTTCTGACTGGATTCCCATCTGCGGTTCTCGCAGAAGAAGAGGTATCCAACTTTGAAGGGAAGCCTGAATTGTTCTGCGCACCAGAATGTTGATGGGAAGGCGTGCTCCCTCCAAAGAGCAAGTCCCCTCCACTCAGAGGGCATCCAGGGCCGATCTTTAGCCCAATGGGCTGGAATGTACAGGGAGAATTTTTCAAATCTTTGGTGGCGAGGTTTTCCGTGAGTCCAGCACTGGGTTGGAAATCTGCCACGCTTGGGAGGCTCTGGGGTTACATTGGGCTTGGGCTCAGACCGAAAACGATATAAATGGAAGGAGGCCACGGCAGGCGCTGCTGAGATTTGAACTCAGGATCTCCTGTTTACTAGACAGGCGCTTTCACCAACTAAGCCACAGCGCCTTGCTTGGGGCAAAGCCCTTTGTGAGAGTATCTTTTTTTGCCAAATCTTTGGGGCAGGGGGTCAATGTCTTCCGTGGGTTCGGAGACCTACCACGCTTGGGAGAAGTTAAGCTTGCGCAATCCTGAAAACGTTATAAAGGGAAAGACCCCAGGCTAGGCGCTGCTGAGATTTGAACTCAGGATCTCCTGTTTACTAGACAGGCGCTTTCACCAACTAAGCCACAGCACCTGACTTGGGGATCAAGGCCCTGGACACGCGGTCAAGTGCAGAGTGGGTGCCGAGGTGAACGCAAGGCAGATATGAAAAGTGGACAGGGCTCAAGATGAGCTGTGTCGTGGGGGATGGCACAGGATGGAGGTCGATTGTCTGCGTCCAGGATGACTGTGCCTTTTTTCTGTGTGTAAAAGGCCGGCGTGTCGTGAGATGCTTTACCTCAAGCACATTTACATCGATCGCTAACTAAACTACCGACGAGAATGGGATTCGAACCCATGCGTGCAGAGCACAATGGATTAGCAGTCCATCGCCTTAACCACTCGGCCACCTCATCACCTGTGCTCTCTGGCCTTCTGCAGCTTCTCTTCTGTGGTGTTTGGGAAGGGCCTTGCTTGATGGCGACAAACTGGAAGGGCACACGGAGAGTCTGGCAGGAGTCTGAGCAGGTCTGAGCACCACGTCCTCCTGGGGCAATCTGCTTCCTTCTGACTGGATTCCCATCTGCGCTTCTCGCAGAAGAAGAGGTATCCAACTTTGAAGGGAAGCCTGAATTGTTCTGCGCACCAGAATGTTGATGGGAAGGCGTGCTCCCTCCAAAGAGCAAGTCCCCTCCACTGAGAGGGCATCCAGGGCCGATCTTTAGCCCAATGGGCTGGAATGTACAGGGAGAATTTTTCAAATCTTTGGTGGCGAGGTTTTCCGTGAGTCCAGCACTGGGTTGGAAATCTGCCACGCTTGGGAGGCTCTGGGGTTACATTGGACTTGGGCTCAGACCGAAAATGATATAAATGGAAGGAGGCCACGGCAGGCGCTGCTGAGATTTGAACTCAGGATCTCCTGCTTACTAGACAGGCGCTTTCACCAACTAAGCCACAGCGCCTCGCTTGGGGCAAGGCCCTTTGTGAGAGTATCTTTTTTTGCCAAATCTTTGGGGCAGGGGGTCAATGTCTTCCGTGGGTTCGGAGACCTACCACGCTTGGGAGAAGTTAAGCTTGCGCAATCCTGAAAACGTTATTAAGGGAAAGACCCCAGGCTAGGCGCTGCTGAGATTTGAACTCAGGATCTCCTGTTTACTAGACAGGCGCTTTTACCAACTAAGCCACAGCACCTGACTTGGGGATCAAGGCCCTGGACACGCGGTCAAGTGCAGAGTGGGTGCCGAGGTGAACGCAAGGCAGATATGAAAAGTGGACAGGGCTCAAAATGAGCTGTGTCGTGGGGGATGGCACAGTGCCTTTTGTCTGTGTGTAAAAGGCCGGCGTGTCGTGAGATGCTTTACCTCAAGCACATTTACATCGATCGCTAACTAAACTACCGACGAGAATGGGATTCGAACCCATGCGTGCAGAGCACAATGGATTAGCAGTCCATCGCCTTAACCACTCGGCCACCTCGTCACCTGTGCTCTCCGGCCTTCTGCAGCTTCTCTTCTGTGGTGTTTGGGAAGGGCCTTGCTTGATGGCGACAAACTGGAAGGGCACACGGAGAGTCTGGCAGGAGTCTGAGCAGGTCTGAGCACCACGTCCTCCTGGGGCAATCTGCTACCTTCTGACTGGATTCCCATCTGCGGTTCTCGCAGAAGAAGAGGTATCCAACTTTGAAGGGAAGCCTGAATTGTTCTGTGCACCAGAATGTTGATGGGAAGGCGTGCTCCCTCCAAAGAGCAAGTCCCCTCCACTGAGAGGGCATCCAGGGCCGATCTTTAGCCCAATGGGCTGGAATGTACAGGGAGAATTTTTCAAATCTTTGGTGGCGAGGTTTTCCGTGAGTCCAGCACTGGAACTTGGGCTTGGGCTCAGACCGAAAACGATATAAATGTAAGGAGGCCACGGCAGGCGCTGCTGAGATTCGAACTCAGGATCTCCTGTTTACTAGACAGGCGCGTTCACCAACTAAGCCACAGCGCCTCGCTGTGGGCAAGGCTCTTTGTGAGAGTATCTTTTTTTGCCAAAACTTTGGGGCAGGGGGTCAATGTCTTCCGTGGGTTCGGAGACCTACCACGCTTGGGAGAAGTTAAGCTTGCGCAATCCTGAAAACGTTATAAAGGGAACGACCCCAGGCGAGGTGTTGCCGAGATTTGAACTCAGGATCTCCGGTTTACTAGACAGGCGCTTTCACCAACTAAGCCACAGCACCTGACTTGGGGATCAAGGCCCTGGACACGCGGTCAAGTGCAGAGTGGGTGCCGAGGTGAACGCAGGGCAGATATGAAAAATGGACAGGGCTCAAGATGAGCTGTGTCGTGGGGCATGGCACAGGATGGAGGTCGATTGTCTGCGTCCAGGATGGCTGTGCCTTTTTTCTGTGTGTAAAAGGCCGGCGTGTCGTGAGATGCTTTACCTCAAGCACGTTTACATCGATCGCTAACTAAACTACCGACGAGAATGGGATTCAAACCCATGCGTGCAGAGCACAATGGATTAGCAGTTCATCGCCTTAACCACTCGGCCACCTCGTCACCTGTGCTCTCCGGCCTTTTGCAGCTTCTCTTCTGTGGTGTTTGGGAAGGGCCTTGCTTGATGGCGACAAACTGGAAGGGCACACGGAGAGTCTGGCAGGAGTCTGAGCAGGTCTGAGCACCACGTCCTCCTGGGACAATCTGCTTCCTTCTGACTGGATTCCCATCTGCGGTTCTCGCAGAAGAAGAGGTATCCAACTTTGAAGGGAAGCCTGAATTGTTCTGCACACCAGAATGTTGATGGGAAGGCGTGCTCCCTCCAAAGAGCAAGTCCCCTCCACTGAGAGGGCATCCAGGGCCGATCTTTAGCCCAATGGGCTGGAATGTACAGGGAGAATTTTTCAAATCTTTGGTGGCGAGGTTTTCCGTGAGTCCAGCACTGGGTTGGAAATCTGCCACGCTTGGGAGGCTCTGGGGTTACATTGGGCTTGGGCTCAGACCGAAAACGATATAAATGGAAGGAGGCCACGGCAGGCGCTGCTGAGATTTGAACTCAGGATCTCCTGTTTACTAGACAGGCGCTTTCACCAACTAACCCACAGCGCCTCGCTTGGGGCAAGGCCCTTTGTGAGAGTATCTTTTTTTGCCAAATCTTTGGGGCAGGGGGTCAATGTCTTCCGTGAGTTCGGAGACCTACCACGCTTGGGAGAAGTTAAGCTTGCGCAATCCTGAAAACGTTATAAAGGGAAAGACCCCAGGCTAGGCGCTGCTGAGATTTGAACTCAGGATCTCCTGTTTACTAGACAGGCGCTTTCACCAACTAAGCCACAGCACCTGACTTGGGGATCAAGGCCCTGGACACGCGGTCAAGTGCAGAGTGGGTGCCGAGGTGAACGCAAGGCAGATATGAAAAGTGGACAGGGCTCAAGATGAGCTGTGTCGTGGGGGATGGCACAGGATGGAGGTCGATTGTCTGCGTCCAGGATGACTGTGCCTTTTTTCTGTGTGTAAAAGGCCGGCGTGTCGTGAGATGCTTTACCTCAAGCACATTTACATCGATCGCTAACTAAACTACCGACGAGAATGGGATTCGAACCCATGCGTGCAGAGCACAATGGATTAGCAGTCCATCGCCTTAACCACTCGGCCACCTCGTCACCTGTGCTTTCCGGCCTTCTGCAGCTTCTCTTCTGTGGTGTTTGGGAAGGGCCTTGCTTGATGGCGACAAACTGGAAGGGCACACGGAGAGTCTGGCAGGAGTCTGAGCAGGTCTGAGCACCACGTCTTCCTGGGGCAATCTGCTTCCTTCTGACTGGATTCCCATCTGCGGTTCTCGCAGAAGAAGAGGTATCCAACTTTGAAGGGAAGCCTGAATTGTTCTGCGCACCAGAATGTTGATGGGAAGGCGTGCTCCCTCCAAAGAGCAAGTCCCCTCCACTGAGAGGGCATCCAGGGCCGATCTTTAGCCCAATGGGCTGGAATGTACAGGGAGAATTTTTCAAATCTTTGGTGGCGAGGTTTTCCGTGAGTCCAGCACTGGGTTGGAAATCTGCCACGCTTGGGAGGCTCTGGGGTTACATTGGACTTGGGCTCAGACCGAAAACGATATAAATGGAAGGAGGCCACGGCAGGCGCTGCTGAGATTTGAACTCAGGATCTCCTGCTTACTAGACAGGCGCTTTCACCAACTAAGCCACAGCGCCTCGCTTGGGGCAAGGCCCTTTGTGAGAGTATCTTTTTTTGCCAAATCTTTGGGGCAGGGGGTCAATGTCTTCCGTGGGTTCGGAGACCTACCACGCTTGGGAGAAGTTAAGCTTGCGCAATCCTGAAAACGTTATAAAGGGAAAGACCCCAGGCTAGGCGCTGCTGAGATTTGAACTCAGGATCTCCTGTTTACTAGACAGGCGCTTTCACCAACTAAGCCACAGCACCTGACTTGGGGATCAAAGCCCTGGACACGCGGTCAAGTGCAGAGTGGGTGCCGAGGTGAACGCAAGGCAGATATGAAAAGTGGACAGGGCTCAAAATGAGCTGTGTCGTGGGGGATGGCACAGTGCCTTTTGTCTGTGTGTAAAAGGCCGGCGTGTCGTGAGATGCTTTACCTCAAGCACATTTACATCGATCGCTAACTAAACTACCGACGAGAATGGGATTCAAACCCATGCGTGCAGAGCACAATGGATTAGCAGTCCATCGCCTTAACCACTCGGCCACCTCGTCACCTGTGCTCTCCGGCCTTCTGCAGCTTCTCTTCTGTGGTGTTTGGGAAGGGCCTTGCTTGATGGCGACAAACTGGAAGGGCACACGGAGAGTCTGGCAGGAGTCTGAGCAGGTCTGAGCACCACGTCCTCCTGGGGCAATCTGCTTCCTTCTGACTGGATTCCCATCTGCGGTTCTCGCAGAAGAAGAGGTATCCAACTTTGAAGGGAAGCCTGAATTGTTCTGCGCACCAGAATGTTGATGGGAAGGCGTGCTCCCTCCAAAGAGCAAGTCCCCTCCACTGAGAGGGCATCCAGGGCCGATCTTTAGCCCAATGGGCTGGAATGTACAGGGAGAATTTTTCAAATCTTTGGTGGCGAGGTTTTCCGTGAGTCCAAGCACTGGAACTTGGGCTTGGGCTCAGACCGAAAACGATATAAATGTAAGGAGGCCACGGCAGGCGCTGCTGAGATTCAAACTCAGGATCTCCTGTTTACTAGACAGGCGCGTTCACCAACTAAGCCACAGCGCCTCGCTGTGGGCAAGGCTCTTTGTGAGAGTATCTTTTTTTGCCAAAACTTTGGGGCAGGGGGTCAATGTCTTCCGTGGGTTCGGAGACCTACCACGCTTGGGAGAAGTTAAGCTTGCGCAATCCTGAAAACGTTATAAAGGGAAAGACCCCAGGCGAGGTGTTGCCGAGATTTGAACTCAGGATCTCCGGTTTACTAGACAGGCGCTTTCACCAACTAAGCCACAGCACCTGACTTGGGGATCAAGGCCCTGGACACGCGGTCAAGTGCAGAGTGGGTGCCGAGGTGAACGCAGGGCAGATATGAAAAATGGACAGGGCTCAAGATGAGCTGTGTCGTGGGGCATGGCACAGGATGGAGGTCGATTGTCTGCGTCCAGGATGGCTGTGCCTTTTTTCTGTGTGTAAAAGGCCGGCGTGTCGTGAGATACTTTACCTCAAGCACGTTTACATCGATCGCTAACTAAACTACCGACGAGAATGGGATTCAAACCCATGCGTGCAGAGCACAATGGATTAGCAGTTCATCGCCTTAACCACTCGGCCACCTCGTCACCTGTGCTCTCCGGCCTTTTGCAGCTTCTCTTCTGTGGTGTTTGGGAAGGGCCTTGCTTGATGGCGACAAACTGGAAGGGCACACGGAGAGTCTGGCAGGAGTCTGAGCAGGTCTGAGCACCACGTCCTCCTGGGGCAATCTGCTTCCTTCTGACTGGATTCCCATCTGCGGTTCTCGCAGAAGAAGAGGTATCCAACTTTGAAGGGAAGCCTGAATTGTTCTGCACACCAGAATGTTGATGGGAAGGCGTGCTCCCTCCAAAGAGCAAGTCCCCTCCACTGAGAGGGCATCCAGGGCCGATCTTTAGCCCAATGGGCTGGAATGTACAGGGAGAATTTTTCAAATCTTTGGTGGCGAGGTTTTCCGTGAGTCCAGCACTGGGTTGGAAATCTGCCACGCTTGGGAGGCTCTGGGGTTACATTGGGCTTGGGCTCAGACCGAAAACGATATAAATGGAAGGAGGCCACGGCAGGCGCTGCTGAGATTTGAACTCAGGATCTCCTGTTTACTAGACAGGCGCTTTCACCAACTAACCCACAGCGCCTCGCTTGGGGCAAGGCCCTTTGTGAGAGTATCTTTTTTTGCCAAATCTTTGGGGCAGGGGGTCAATGTCTTCCGTGAGTTCGGAGACCTACCACGCTTGGGAGAAGTTAAGCTTGCGCAATCCTGAAAACGTTATAAAGGGAAAGACCCCAGGCTAGGAGCTGCTGAGATTTGAACTCAGGATCTCCTGTTTACTAGACAGGCGCTTTCACCAACTAAGCCACAGCACCTGACTTGGGGATCAAGGCCCTGGACACGCGGTCAAGTGCAGAGTGGGTGCCGAGGTGAACGCAGGGCAGATATGAAAAGTGGACAGGGCTCAGGTCGATTGTCTGCGTCCAGGATGACTGTGCCTTTTTTCTGTGTGTAAAAGGCCGGCCTGTCGTGAGATGCTTTACCTCAAGCATGTTTACATCGATCGCTAACTAAACTACCGACGAGAATGGGATTCAAACCCATGCGTGCAGAGCACAATGGATTAGCAGTTCATCGCCTTAACCACTCGGCCACCTCGTCTCCTGTGCTCTCCGGCCTTCTGCAGCTTCTCTTCTGTGGTGTTTGGGAAGGGCCTTGCTTGATGGCGACAAACTAGAAGGGCACACGGAGAGTCTGGCAGGAGTCTGAGCAGGTCTGAGCACCACGTCCTCCTGGGGCAATCTGCTTCCTTCTGACTGGATTCCCATCTGCGGTTCTCGCAGAAGAAGAGGTATCCAACTTTGAAGGGAAGCCTGAATTGTTCTGCGCACCAGAATGTTGATGGGAAGGCGTGCTCCCTCCAAAGAGCAAGTCCCCTCCACTGAGAGGGCATCCAGGGCCGATCTTTAGCCCAATGGGCTGGAATGTACAGGGAGAATTTTTCAAATCTTTGGTGGCGAGGTTTTCCGTAAGTCCAGCACTGGGTTGGAAATCTGCCACGCTTGGGAGGCTCTGGGGTTACATTGGGCTTGGGCTCAGACCGAAAACGATATAAATGGAAGGAGGCCACGGCAGGCGCTGCTGAGATTTGAACTCAGGATCTCCTGTTTACTAGACAGGCGCTTTCACCAACTAACCCACAGCGCCTCGCTTGGGGCAAGGCCCTTTGTGAGAGTATCTTTTTTTGCCAAATCTTTGGGGCAGGGGGTCAATGTCTTCCGTGGGTTCGGAGACCTACCACGCTTGGGAGAAGTTAAGCTTGCGCAATCCTGAAAACGTTATAAAGGGAAAGACCCCAGGCTAGGAGCTGCTGAGATTTGAACTCAGGATCTCCTGTTTACTAGACAGGCGCTTTCACCAACTAAGCCACAGCACCTGACTGGGGGATCAAGGCCCTGGACACGCGGTCAAGTGCAGAGTGGGTGCCGAGGTGAACGCAGGGCAGATATGAAAAGTGGACAGGGCTCAGGTCGATTGTCTGCGTCCAGGATGACTGTGCCTTTTTTCTGTGTGTAAAAGGCCGGCGTGTCGTGAGATGCTTTACCTCAAGCACATTTACATCGATCGCTAACTAAACTACCGACGAGAATGGGATTCGAACCCATGCGTGCAGAGCACAATGGATTAGCAGTCCATCGCCTTAACCACTCGGCCACCTCGTCACCTGTGCTTTCTGGCCTTCTGCAGCTTCTCTTCTGTGGTGTTTGGGAAGGGCCTTGCTTGATGGCAACAAACTGGAAGGGCACACGGAGAGTCTGGCAGGAGTCTGAGCAGGTCTGAGCACCACGTCCTCCTGGGGCAATCTGCTTCCTTCTGACTGGATTCCCATCTGCGGTTCTCGCAGAAGAAGAGGTATCCAACTTTGAAGGGAAGCCTGAATTGTTCTGCGCACCAGAATGTTGATGGGAAGGCGTGCTCCCTCCAAAGAGCAAGTCCCCTCCACTGAGAGGGCATCCAGGGCCGATCTTTAGCCCAATGGGCTGAAATGTACAGGGAGAATTTTTCAAATCTTTGGTGGCAAGGTTTTCCGTGAGTCCAGCACTGGGTTGGAAATCTGCCACGCTTGGGAGGCTCTGGGGTTACATTGGACTTGGGCTCAGACCGAAAACGATATAAATGGAAGGAGGCCACGGCAGGCGCTGCTGAGATTTGAACTCAGGATCTCCTGCTTACTAGACACGCGCTTTCACCAACTAAGCCACAGCGCCTCGCTTGGGGCAAGGCCCTTTGTGAGAGTATCTTTTTTTGCCAAATCTTTGGGGCAGGGGGTCAATGTCTTCCGTGGGTTCGGAGACCTACCACGCTTGGGAGAAGTTAAGCTTGCGCAATCCTGAAAACGTTATAAAGGGAAAGACCCCAGGCTAGGCGCTGCTGAGATTTGAACTCAAGATCTCCTGTTTACTAGACAGGCGCTTTCACCAACTAAGCCACAGCACCTGACTTGGGGATGAAGGCCCTGGACACGCGGTCAAGTGCAGAGTGGGTGCCGAGGTGAACGCAGGGCAGATGTGAAAAGTGGACAGGGCTCAGGTCGATTGTCTGCGTCCAGGATGACTGTGCCTTTTTTCTGTGTGTAAAAGGCCGGCGTGTCGTGAGATGCTTTACCTCAAGCACGTTTACATCGATCGCTAACTAAACTACCGACGAGAATGGGATTCGAACCCATGCGTGCAGAGCACAATGGATTAGCAGTCCATCGCCTTAACCACTCGGCCACCTCGTCACCTGTGCTCTCCGGCCTTCTGCAGCTTCTCTTCTGTGGTGTTTGGGAAGGGCCTTGCTTGATGGCGACAAACTGGAAGGGCACACGGAGAGTCTGGCAGGAGTCTGAGCAGGTCTGAGCACCACGTCCTCCTGGGGCAATCTGCTTCCTTCTGACTGGATTCCCATCTGCGGTTCTCGCAGAAGAAGAGGTATCCAACTTTGAAGGGAAGCCTGAATTGTTCTGCGCACCAGAATGTTGATGGGAAGGCGTGCTCCCTCCAAAGAGCAAGTCCCCTCCACTAAAAGGGCATCCAGGGCCGATCTTTAGCCCAATGGGCTGGAATGTACAGGGAGAATTTTTCAAATCTTTGGTGGCGAGGTTTTCCGTGAGTCCAGCACTGGGTTGGAAATCTGCCACGCTTGGGAGGCTCTGGGGTTACATTGGGCTTGGGCTCAGACCGAAAACGATATAAATGGAAGGAGGCCACGGCAGGCGCTGCTGAGATTTGAACTCAGGATCTCCTGTTTACTAGACAGGCGCTTTCACCAACTAAGACACAGCGCCTCGCTTGGGGCAAGGCCCTTTGTGAGAGTATCTTTTTTTGCCAAATCTTTGGGGTAGGGGGTCAATGTCTTCCGTGGGTTCGGAGACCTACCACGCTTGGGAGAAGTTAAGCTTGCGCAATCCTGAAAATGCTATAAAGGGAAAGACCCCAGGCTAGGCGCTGCTGAGATTTGAACTCAGGATCTCCTGTTTACTAGACAGGCGCTTTCACCAACTAAGCCACAGCACCTGACTTGGGGATCAAGGCCCTGGACACGCGGTCAAGTGCAGAGTGGGTGCCGAGGTGAACGCAGGGCAGATATGAAAAGTGGACAGGGCTCAAGATGAGCTGTGTCGTGGGGGATGGCACAGGATGGAGGTCGATTGTCTGCGTCCAGGATGACTGTGCCTTTTTTCTGTGTGTAAAAAGCCGGCGTGTCGTGAGATGCTTTACGTCAAGCACGTTTACATCGATCGCTAACTAAACTACCAACGAGAACGGGATTCGAACCCATGCGTGCAGAGCACAATGGATTAGCAGTCCATCGCCTTAACCACTCGGCCACCTCGTCACCTGTGCTCTCCGGCCTTCTGCAGCTTCTCTTCTGTGGTGTTTGGGAAGGGCCTTGCTTGATGGCGACAAACTGGAAGGGCACACGGAGAGTCTGGCAGGAGTCTGAGCAGGTCTGAGCACCACGTCCTCCTGGGGCAATCTGCTTCCTTCTGACTGGATTCCCATCTGCGGTTCTCGCAGAAGAAGAGGTATCCAACTTTGAAGGGAAGCCTGAATTGTTCTGCGCACCAGAATGTTGATTGGGAAGGCGTGCTCCCTCCAAAGAGCAAGTCCCCTCCATTGAGAGGGCATCCAGGGCCGATCTTTAGCCCAATGGGCTGGAATGTACAGGGAGAATTTTTCAAATCTTTGGTGGCGAGGTTTTCCGTGAGTCCAGCACTGGGTTGGAAATCTGCCACGCTTGGGAGGCTCTGGGGTTACATTGGGCTTGGGCTCAGACCGAAAATGATATAAGTGGAAGGACGCCACGGCAGGCACTGCTGAGATTTGAACTCAGGATCTCCTGTTTACTAGACAGGTGCTTTCACCAACTAAGCCACAGCGCCTCGCTTGGGGCAAAGCCCTTTGTGAGAGTATCTTTTTTTGCCAAATCTTTGGGGCAGGGGGTCAATGTCTTCCGTGGGTTCGGAAACCTACCACGCTTGGGAGAAATTAAGCTTGCGCAATCCTGAAAACTTTATAAAGGGAAAGACCCCAGGCTAGGCGCTGCTGAGATTTGAACTCAGGATCTCCTGTTTACTAGACAGGCGCTTTCACCAACTAAGCCACAGCACCTGACTTGGAGATCAATGCCCTGGACACGCGGTCAAGTGCAGAGTGGGTGCCGAGGTGAACGCAGGGCAGATATGAAAAGTGGACAGGGCTCAAGATGAGCTGTGTCGTGGGGGATGGCACAGGATGGAGGTCGATTGTCTGCGTCCAGGATGACTGTGCCTTTTTTCTGTGTGTAAAAGGCCGGCGTGTCGTGAGATGCTTTACCTCAAGCACGTTTACATCGATCGCTAACTAAACTACCGACGAGAATGGGATTCGAACCCATGCGTGCAGAGCACAATGGATTAGCAGTCCATCGCCTTAACCACTCGGCCACCTCGTCACCTGTGCTCTCCGGCTTTCTGCAGCTTCTCTTCTGTGGTGTTTGGGAAGGGCCTTGCTTGATGGCGACAAACTGGAAGGGCACACGGAGAGTCTGGCAGGAGTCTGAGCAGGTCTGAGCACCACGTCCTCCTGGGGCAATCTGCTTCCTTCTGACTGGATTCCCATCTGCGGTTCTCGCAGAAGAAGAGGTATCCAACTTTGAAGGGAAGCCTGAATTGTTCTGCGCACCAGAATGTTGATGGGAAGGCGTGCTCCCTCCAAAGAGCAAGTCCCCTCTACTGAGAGGGCATCCAGGGCCGATCTTTAGCCCAATGGGCTGGAATGTACAGGGAGAATTTTTCAAATCTTTGGTGGCGAGGTTTTCCGTGAGTCCAGCACTGGGTTGGAAATCTGCCACGCTTGGGAGGCTCTGGGGTTATATTGGGCTTGGGCTCAGACCGAAAACGATATAAATGGAAAGACGCCACGGCAGGCGCTGCTGAGATTTGAACTCAGGATCTCCTGTTTACTAGACAGGCGCTTTCACCAACTAGGCCACAGCGCCTCGCTTGGGGCAAGGCCCCTTTTGAGGGTATCTTTTTTTGCCAAATCTTTGGGGCAGGGGGTCAATGTCTTCCGTGGGTTCGGAGACCTACCACGCTTGGGAGAAGTTTAGCTTGCGCAATCCTGAAAACGTTATAAAGGGAAAGACCCCAGGCTAGGCGCTGCTGAGATTTGAACTCAGGATCTCCTGTTTACTAGACAGGCGCTTTCACCAACTAAGCCACAGCACATGACTTGGGGAT
This sequence comes from Rana kukunoris, assembly GCA_029574335.1. Taxonomy (NCBI): domain Eukaryota; kingdom Metazoa; phylum Chordata; class Amphibia; order Anura; family Ranidae; genus Rana; species Rana kukunoris. The sequence goes on along the minus strand of CM056051.1, from coordinate 517,770,772 downwards.
CAAGGCCCTGGACACGTGGTCAAGTGCAGAGTTGGTGCTGAGGTGAACGCAGCGCAGATATGAAAAGTGGACAGGGCTCAAGATGAGCTGTGTCGTGGGGGATGGCACAGGATGGAGGTCGATTGTCTGCCTCCAGGATGACTGTGCCTTTTTTCTGTGTGTAAAAGGCCGGCGTGTCGTGAGATGCTTTACGTCAAGCACGTTTACATCGATCGCTAACTAAACTACCGACGAGAATGGGATCCGAACCCATGCGTGCAGAGCACAATGGATTAGCAGTCCATCACCTTAACCACTCGGCCACCTCGTCACCTGTGCTCTCCAGCCTTCTGCAGCTTCTCTTCTGTGGTGTTTGGGAAGGGCCTTGCTTGATGGCGACAAACTGGAAGGGCACACGGAGAGTCTGGCAGGAGTCTGAGCAGGTCTGAGCACCACGTCCTCCTGGGGCAATCTGCTTCCTTCTGACTGGATTCCCATCTGCGGTTCTCGCAGAAGAAGAGGTATCCAACTTTGAAGGGAAGCCTGAATTGTTCTGCTCACCAGAATGTTGATGGGAAGGCATGCTCCCTCCAAAGAGCAAGTCCCCTCCACTGAGAGGGCATCCAGGGCCGATCTTTAGCCCAATGGGCTGGAATGTACAGGGAGAATTTTTCAAATCTTTGGTGGCGAGGTTTTCCGTGAGTCCAGCACTGGGTTGGAAATCTGCCACGCTTGGGAGGCTCTGGGGTTACATTGACCTACCACGCTTGGGAGAAGTTAAGCTTGCGCAATCCTGAAAACATTATAAAGGGAAAGACCCCAGGGTAGGCGCTGCTGAGATTTGAACTCAGGATCTCCTGTTTACTAGACATGCGCTTTTACCAACTAAGCCACAGCACCTGACTTGGGGATCAAGGCCCTGGACACGCGGTCAAGTGCAGAGTGGGTGCCGAGGTGAACGCAGCGCAGATATGAAAAGTGGACAGGGCTCAAGATGAGCTGTGTCGTGGGGGATGGCACAGGATGGAGGTCGATTGTCTGCGTCCAGGATGACTGTGCCCTTTTTCTGTGTTCACCTCGTCACCTGTGCTCTCCGGCCTTCTGCAGCTTCTCTTCTGTGGTGTTTGGGAAGGGCCTAGCTTGATGGCGACAAACTGGAAGGGCACACGGAGAGTCTGGCAGGAGTCTGAGCCGGTCTGAGCACCACGTCCTCCTGGGGCAATCTGCTTCCTTCTGACTGGATTCCCATCTGCGGTTCTCGCAGAAGAAGAGGTATCCAACTTTGAAGGGACGCCTGAATTGTTCTGCCCACCAGAATGTTGATGGGAAGGCGTGCTCCCTCCAAAGAGCAAGTGCCCTCCATTGAGAGGGCATCCAAGGCCGATCTTTAGCCCAATGGGCTGGAATGTACAGGGAGAATTTCAAATCTTTGGTGGCAAGTTTTTCCGTGAGTCCAGCAGTGGGTTGGAAATCTGCCACGCTTGGGAGGCTCTGGGGTTACATTGAGCTTGGGCAAGATGGAAAACGATATAAATGGAAGGATCCACGGCAGTCACTCCTGTTTACTAGACAGGTGCTTTCACCACCTAAGCTACAGTGCCTCGCTTGGTGCAAGGCCCTTTGTGAGAGTTTTTTTTTTTTCAAATCTTTGGGGCTGGGGGCAATGTCTTCCGTGGGTTCGGAGACCTACAACACTTGGGACAAGTTAAGCTTGCGCAATCCTGAAAATGTTATAAAGGGAAAGACTCCACGCTAGTCTGCGCCTAGGATGACTGTGCCTTTTTTCTAAGTATATAAGGCCATCGTGTTGTGAGATGCTTTACGTCAAGCACATTTACATCGATCGCTAACTAGACTACCAATGAGAATGGGATTAAAACCCATGCATGCCAAGCACAATGGATTAGCAGTCCATTGCCTTAACCACTCGGCCACCTCATCACCTGTGCTCTCTGGTCTTCTGAAGCTTCCCTTCTGTAGTGTTTGAGGAGGGCCTAGCTTGATGGCGACAAACTGGAAGGGCACACGGAGAGTCTGGCAGGAGTCTGAGCAGGTCTGAGCACCACGTTCTCCTGGGGCAACAGCGGAGGTATGGGAATCAGCTCCATAGAGAGCCGGTCAAATGCATCCAATTCCCAATAGCAGGTAATTCTGCATACAATTTGCAATGGTGTGAGTTATTTTGAGGGGACAGCAAATTTACACTGTTATACAAGTTATACTTTACATTGTAGCAAAGTGTAATTTCTTCAGTGTTGTGAAAAGATAGAATAAAATATTTTCAAAAATGTGAGCGGTGTACTCACTTTTTTGAGATACTATACAGTGGAACCTTGGATTATGAGCATAATCTGTTCCAGGAGAATGCCCGTAATCCAAAGTACTCGCATATCAAAGCAAGTTTCCCCATTAAAGTAAATGAAAACGAAAATAATTTGTTCCACATTTACTAAAATGGCATGCAATACCGCATGCTGCCAGAGGCGGGGGGCGGTGGAGAGCCTCGGAAACGGCCGAAATGGCCCGGGACACTCTGGCTGACCTCGGCAAACTTCGGAAAGCCTTTGTTCCCGAGATTTACAGAGGTCAGCCGAGCTGTCCTCGGGCCTTTTCATGCATTTCCAAACGGCGCTGAACGGCGAAGATAGCCTGCGATCGGCAACGTTTGGCTCTGCTCGGCTTCGACGCCCCCCCACTTCAGGCCAAATGTGGCACTGCAGGCCACATTAGCTTGAATTATGCTCGTTTTGCGAGACAACACTTGCAAACCGAGTCAGAATCATTTTTAAAAAATTGCTCGTCTTTCAAAAAGTTTGAGTAAAGAGTTACTCGTAAACTGTTCCACTGTATATATATATATATATATATATATATATATATATATATATCAAACTAAAACTAACTGTCCTATAAAGTATATGTATGTACACACACCCAGACACACATATACTGTAGTCTGGTTGGTTCTCATGTATTGTACATATATAGACGATCTGCCAAATTATGCAATGTTGCCATCTAATGGTGATTCAGTGTATGACAATCCAATATTTTGCCCATGCGATACTGTAGAGCAGTTAAAGGGACACTAAAGTCAGGGCTTTTGTTTAAAAAAAATAACAAACATGTTATACTTACCTCCACTGTGCAGATCGTTTTGCACAGAGTGGCCCGGAAAGCTGTCTTCTGGGGTCCCTCGGCGGCTGTCTGGGCTCCTCCTCGCAAAAGCTTTCACTCTTCATGCGAGGGCGCTCGCATGGAGGAAAGCTTTTGCGAGCGCGCTCCCGTGATACAGCGGCGGCCATAGCCGCCGACTGTATCACTCGGCTCCGCCCCCGGCACGCCGCATCATCCGCTCTGATTGACAGCAGCGCTAGCCAATGGCTGCGCTGCTATCAATCCGCCCAGCCTAGCCAATCAACGGCCAGGCTGGGAACCGAAGAGAACGACGTGGACGCGCCCGGGAGATTCGAACGGTCAGGTAAGTACAACGGGGCTTCGGGGGGGGGGCGGTGCTGTAAGATTTTTTTTTTACCTTAATGCATAGGATGCATTAAGGTAAAAAAACTTGTACCTTTACAACCCCTTTAACTGCAGTGCATAATGGGACGTTGGAGTTTCAAAGCAGATGGGGCAACACAAAAGATTTTTAATTATAATCATAAATGAGAATATTGAAAAATGCATTGGCATCAATGGTCTGCTAGCCTGTGAAAATACAGTCGTGCAAGGTGACCTTTACTCAATTTAATTGTCCTGTTTGAATGCAGATGCTTATTACTTTCCTTAGCCAGAATTCCCTTTTCTGTGCACCCCTCTGATTTAGTTTCACTTTTGCTACTGGGGCCTGATCTCTCTTGTCTTCATAGCTAAGGGTTGCCAACAACTAATTCACTATCCAGTGAGAATGCCTTAGTGACCGACAGGTCATATTATCTATTCTTTCAATAAAGCCAACTTCCAGATAATTAATAAATCGCTTGAAAAAAAAACAAGCTAAGCATTGGTTATTAGTTGGTTTTGGGCATTAATCTGCTGTTTTAATGGACAAAAACACATGGCCCGTACGGGGATCGAACCCGCGACCTTGGCGTTATTAGCACCACGCTCTAACCAACTGAGCTAACCGGCCAGTGAAAACTGATGCAGTAGTGCTGTGTTCCACCTGTGAATGAAACAAATACTTTCAACGATTGTATTAAGTTTAGTCATTTTTGGTATTATCATTATACAGGATTTATATAGCACCAACAGTTTGCTCGGCGTTTTACAATGTTAGGGCAAACAGTACAATTACAATAAAATGAAATACAAGAGGAATCAAGAGGATACCTTATTTTAGACTGGGTCTCTGTGCCTCTCTATTCTATGCAGGCAGGTCCTACAGACCCAACCAGGACAGGGGCTTTTGGAGAGAACTAGGGGCAAGCCTCCTACTCCTACCCATGGAGAGAGTAAATCATTCTATAATGATGGACAACATGATGAACGCTTAGAGCATGGTTTGAATTAATTCTCTGAATAAGGACAATAAAGCTTTCCTTCTGGACTGGAAGAAAAAACGTGTAATATTAAGCTGGTACAGAGTAATGGTCAGATGAAATATGGTGGCCCTCTTGCAGACTGAGTTGGAGAGGCTCCTTCACTTAGGACAGAAATATTTATTAACAAGATCCCTCAAGAAATCTATGAAAATAAATGAATTCCACTTTATCAGACTGTTGGAACATTGATTGTCTTCTGATGACTTGTCTTGTGGACAGAATACTCAAATTTGTGTTTCTCCCATTGTGTGCCTCCTAGGTATGCATTCTCATTGTTAATGTTGTTAATTGAGTCACCTATTGTTTATGCCTTTTAGCTAATTTGGCCAACTCTTGGAGGATCCTACATGATGGGATTAGCCTTGTGTTAACTCCATACCACTGTGTGATGTTTTGGGTAAATATTTTGTTTTATTGTTCATGTGGTGACTGACCTACTTTTGAAGTCTATAAAAACCTGTAGTTCTGTTCAATAAACAGTCATTCCTTTGGTTCTATCTCTACATCTTGTCTAAGTACAATGTTTGGGGGAAAAAGGGCTGGTATTAGGTCTTGGTCTGCTTGATGGGCAGGAGGCACTTTTTGGCAGAAGGACGCACCCAAACATGGTGCCCAAGTGGATCCATCACATTTGGTGGCAGCAGTGAAATGCTTCCTGCAATCTGGGACATCTAAACCACCAGCAAACAAATCTCCTGCGCTCTGGTGTATCGCAAATCTGGGTATGCCAGTGTGGTCTAGTGGCAAAAGTCTGGAGTCTTGCAGCCCTCCACAGAACAAAAGGGTGTTCATAAGCTGAAATTAAAAAGAGAAAAGAAAGGAGGGCGCACCGACCTTGTGCATTACCACTTAAAGGTTTAATAAACAAGATAAAAAAGCAATGGTCCTACTCACAAACAATCTGAAGTAAGCGCTTTTTAAAACAGCTAGGACTGGAACCTTGCGGCACCTGCCAGTCAAAGCCTTGATATCAATGTGGCTGACGCGTTTCTGGGGCGTGCCCCCTTCCTCAAAGCCCAGGTGGTCCGTGATCTAAACCACCGCAGGGATCTGAGGTCTGGAGAGCAGAAGAGGAGAGGTACAGATACCAGCTGCCATGAAGGGGAATTCGGAAGAAGGCTGCAAAAGATGAGGATACAGCACAGGGGAACAGTGTCAACACAGGTCCTCCTAGGATGATATGTCCACCAGCAACAGAAGGAAGTGCTAGGCCATATGAAGTGCTACTGAGGAAAAATTGTCCCCTCCATCCAGGAAAGGTACTGGTCAAAGTATGAAGTGTGAGTGATGTTAAAGGGGAACAACTGCACAAGGACTGGACAGCTTAGTTAAGAAGGCTTCACCAGGCAGAGATGTGGTTGGACGAGAGCTGCAGAGCCCTCCACTGGTTTGTAACCCAAGCATCCACTTTTTTTAAGAGACTAGGAGGCATGGTTGTATCCCAAGTAGGTCCTTTCCTACTACTACACCTGCAACCACATCATAGTACCTTATGGTATGAATAATTCAAAATTGGTATAATCAATTTTTTTAATGTTTCCAATGTTTATTGTCTATTGTATAGAACGTCTATTCTTGACTGTAGCAGGTAGAAAAATCAAACATCTGACTGTCCTTGTCAATCATCCAGCTTGGATAACCTCTAACTGATAATCGTTCTTTTGCCTATTTGCTCTCCATACTGCCAGTTTTTTCATCTGTACGTTTTTTTTTTAAGGTGGGTAAGCTCTCCTATACTTAAAGCTTAGTGCAATGTGCAGAGTATCAACTTTTTGCCTTAAGTATGGAGTTCCCTGCTGAGGATTTATGTAGGTATTGGAGAACAACACCAACTATAGTGAGATCCAAAAACTCAATTTTAAAATGGTCACTGTTTGAATGTTACCCATTATATATTTAAATATTCCACTCTTTAAATAATCTTGGTAGACACCTCCTCCACATGGCCTTTACAAATAAATAAATCATCAATATATCTCCCAATTCAAAACATGGAAGGAGCTTTGAAACGCTTTTGTTTTTTTGTTTTGTTTTTCTTGAAGCATTTTTTTTTATTTAAGAAACTAGGGAACAAGATTGTACCTGAAGTAGATGTTTTGCTGCCAACATACAGTATCTGCAGCCACATGATAATAACTTGTGGTATGAAGTATCTGAAATCAAAAATGATAACATTTATTTTAATTGTATTTATTTATTGTTGACTATAGCAGGTAGAAAAATAGAAAATCGCCATAATTTGTATTCTTATTGGTATCTTAATCATTTTTGCCATGCTATCTGAAGAGGGGAACAGGCCACAATATGATTGGCCCTATCGATCATCCATCTTGGGTAACCAATAACTGACAACGTTCCGCCTGGAGTTCCCTGAAGTAGTTTTCTGTAGGTACTGGAGAACATCAACTATGATGAGATTCAAAAATGTTATATTGGTCACTGTTTGACAATTCTTCTTGATATACTGAAATAATTCATGAACCTAGACATCTCCTACACATGGCCTTTAAAAATAAATAATACATTGTTCATATATCCCCCAAACCATATAAAAAAAAAACTGGTAGGGAATATTACCTCGAAAGATGTGGAACTTCTCCCAGGGAGGGGGAATAAAAGCTTCACATGTTTGGGGGTAATATTTGCAGATGAAGAGGAATAAATTGTGGGTCACCAGATAATGTGAGTAATTAAATAGGATGGCCACCATTAAGACATCAAAGACTTTGCTGCCTCAAGAGAGCCAGTTCTACATACCCCAAAGTCTGAGAAATCGCAGCTGTCATACTTTACCTGGTGCTGACATATACAGCAAAACTCCAGTGTAATGAAACCATTTAATTCTCTTGCTTCATCGTTGATTTATTGTGGAAAACGGTATGCACAGGCAAACAGACATCCACAAGGGAACCAAGATGTGGCTCATTTCTAAGAACAATATACCCTCAAGCTGACCTCCAATTAAAAAACTGTGACTTAGTAAACTTACAACCCATTTTTAATCAAGCTGCAGCTATTAAAATTAGTGTATTAGATGCTTTATTGAAAAATATTAAAAGTCAAATAAAAAGTACAAATTACAATTCCAAATGTTTACCTCTGTAAAAAAAAATGTACAAAAAGCATTATATTAACCTCTTGCCACCCAAATAACCAATATTTGATGTGCTGGGAGAGTGGGCTCTACCGCATACACGCCACACATAGGCATCCATGGGGGTCAGGGTTTCTGCAAACGCTTGCTCACTGAACACTCCCAAACTGTCTCAATAATCTCTATTTATGTTTGGAAGCTGGCAGCATGTGATCCTGTGACAGACAATCACAGGGCTTAATCATACGATCAAGCCCTAAAAAGGGGCAAAACACGTCTGAGGAATTTTGTACATCTCATTCAAATTTATGCAACAAGGAGTTGGTGTCTGTGTACTGACAGCAGGGCCGGCCCTACCATGGGACCAAATGGGCCCATGGTCCCAGGCGGCATTTACAAAGGGGCGGCAGCCGGCAGTGATAAGTGAGCATAGCGTGAAGGGATACAACTGCAAAGGTCACCATAGCGACCCGCCTCCTGCTCCAGGGGGCGGGGCAGGCAGTGGTGTACCAATGTTGGGGTGGGGGCGGTGACAGCACCCTGGAAGCACCATGATTTGCCGCCGTTCGCATTTAGCAGTAACTTGTCTGGAAGGGGCACGCTAATGTGGGCGCACACACCCCGCATTTTGTGCAGGGCGTTTGCTGTCTCACGCGATCTTAGCCCAACTATTTATGGCAGCCGACATTGTTTCCCGACGGCTACCTCTTACTGGCAATGCACACAGTGAATGCCGATGAACCCGCCCCTACCACGCATCCTCCGCTCTGACGCCTTCATGAATACACAGACAGGAGGAGGAGCCGGGGGGGGGGAGACGAGACACTGCTGTGCTGTGCCGCTCATCTAAAGGTCTGTTTACAGTACACAAATATTATCACAGACACACTATAGATGACACTTGCGCGGGGGGGGGGGGGGGGGGGGCTGATATACATACCTGCAGTGATTTGTGTGGGGGGAGAGGGAACTACATGTGCTAGGGGGAAGTGCTGTGTCTTGTAGTGTACAGAGAGTAGGGGGACCCCTGTGTTCATTTAGAGACCTAAAACCAAAGCTCCCCCCAACAGGGCTAATAAAATGATGGAAAAAAAAACACTGACGCTGTCCTCTGCCCTACTAACACCATCCACTGACACTTTCCATTTCTCTACTGACACTGTCCGCTGCTCTACTTACACCATCAGTGGCAGTGCGTCCATATAGGGGGCGCAGGTGCGCGACCCCCTCTCTCTCCTGGACGCCACTGAAAGCAATACATAGATTCATGCATTGCATGAATCAATGTATTGTCGCCAGCGCTGCTGCCGCCCACTATTCAGATGGTTGGGCCCCTGGCGAGCACTAGCCATCTGAATAACAGCAGCTGGTTGGCTGTGGAAGTGTCTTTTGCACCGGGGCCCACAAGCTTCAAGCTACACCTCTACCCGTACCTTAGTAGCTGCCTGGCTGAACCCTACCTATCAGGATGAGGTCAGATCTGTCAAGAGGAGCAGGGCCAATCCCAGTCGGCTGTGCGCTGTACTGGTTGCTAGAATCGCCGAGCGACTAGAAACCAGTGATGTCAGCATTCAGAGCGCTCAGCCCCCATGCCTAGTCAATTAGATCTGCCTCCACCCACCCAGGGACTTACCTTGCCCAGCTCTGATTAATCACTTCAGCCCCGGAAGATTTGCCAACTTAATGACCAGGCCATTTTTTGCAATATGGCACTGTTAATTTAACTGACAATTGTGTCGTGCGAAGCTGTGCCCAAATAAAATTGATGTCTTTTTTCCCCCACAAATCGAGATTTCTTTTGGTGGTATTTGAGCACCTCTGCGGTTTTTATTTTTTGCGTTATAAACAAGAAATAATGCTATAATAAATATCCCCAAGAAAACTGTCTTCATCAGTTTAGGCCAATATGTATTCTGCTTCATATTCTTGGTTAAAAAAAAAATCGCAATAAGCAAATATTGATTGGTTTGCGCAATAGCTTCTACAAAATAGGGAATAGATTTATGGCATTTTTAATAGGGTTTTCTGATAAATTAAATTGGTGTTGTTCTGATATAAAAATAATGGATGTGGAGGTATTTTAGTGTGCCTGATTATTTTTTTTTTGGGGGGGGGGGCAGCATTTCATTCTTGGGCCCAGGCAGCACAATGTCTTGGGCCGGCCCTGACTGACAGCCACCATTTTGTTAAATTTAACTAGAGCCTGACAAGCCGATCTTGTCTGTCCTGCACCAGTTTATTTACATGCCGATCCAACTGACAAAGGATAGGAGGGAATTTGAGCAGTTGTCAGGGAAGGTCCCCTGCTGGTGATACTGCCTGTTATTTGGGCTGCAGTACTGGCCTCCACCAGCGGGGGCTTCCTGGCAGTATGGAGCACACAGCCTTTTCTCCGCTCAGCTGTAACCTGAGCTCATCAGCAGCACTACATATACCCGGCGAGCTCAAGCAGAGCTTGCCCTGGTATCGTCATATCTCCCAGACCTGAGCATGTATCCAGACCCTGTCCTTTGATCCTGATTTTGTGCCTTAAACTTGTTCCGTGATCCTTGATCCTGATCCCTGCCTGGACTCTTCCGCCCTATTTCCTGGTTCCTGTTTTCCCTGGATCTTACCCTGCAGCTCATCCATCCATCCGCTCCCTGCTCTGTCCTGTCCCATCCTTACCCATCGGCTGACTTCCCACGTGTATGACCTCGGCCTGGCTTGGTTTATGAATACGGTGGCTCCCTTTGACTGTATATATATTGTTTGCTGTTTGCACTGGTTGTCCTCACCTATTTTTGTAAATAAATGCCTTTTCACTTCACTAATCATATTGTTTGGTCTCCTCTGTGCAGTCACACAGTACTGATCTAATATATTCTCCTGACAGTATACCAGGGCGACCCCTTGATAAGACGTGACTGCATTGGGGAACCATCCTGGTGTAGTGCTCTAAACATGGATTACAATGAAATCCTTTACCTTTCTCTGCTGGCAGAAGAGGAGGAGGGGGCTTGTCGTCAGGTTTTGGAGGGTTGGACTAGTGACCAACTGATGGAAAATATCCGATCGGCTCATTCCTGGGTGGATCAGGGGTACATGACTTTTGATGATGTTCAGGCATTAATTCGGTTGTGTGTTAAGCCGGCCCTGTCATTTATTCCTGATGGTAGTGATGATTTCTCTCCCCCCTTTAGTCGTGACCAAGTTGAATCCCTGGTGTGGTTATTAGAGGATGACCTGGCTTATTTTGATGAGCATTATTCCTCCTGTCCCCAGCAAAAGGTATCTGAGTGTATTCGTTTTGTGCAGGCTCTGATTAGACAAGGTGTGTGTGAACCTGCTTTTGTTCAACCTGTGCTGCAGGCATGGTCAGATCTCCTGATTCCAGCCAAGCCAGTTTGTTCCAGCCCTGCTATTAACCACCTGCCTTCTCAGGGATCCATCTGTCCATCACCAATGGCAACCCCAGCTCAGTTAATTCCGCAGCCTACCAAGTATTATTACCCAGTCTCTACTTGTTGTTCCTACCCTGCCTTTAATCCACCTGCTTCTTCCTTTTCTCCAGTAACAACCCCACAAAAACCTCCTCCAGTTACCATCCCTGTGTCTCTGCCATATTCCAACCCTTCCTCCTACTTAATTCCACCCTCTTCATACACCCCTTCTGTTAACAAACCTGCAGTGACTAAGTCTAAAAAGAAACAGAAGTACTTCCCAACCCATACCATCGTGCCAGTTACCCAACCTGTCCCAGTACCCTCTGCTCAACCTGTCCCAGTGCCACCTGTTCAGCCTGTCCCAGTGCCATCTGTTCCAGTGCCATCTGTTCAACCTGTCCCAGTGCCAGCTGCCCAGCCTGTGCCAACCAACCAGCCTGTTCCTGTGCCAGCCCGATGTTCCTGTGCCAGCCGATGTTCCTGTGCCAGCCTGCCGGCCCGATGTTCCTGTGCCAGCCTGCCGGCCCGATGTTCCTGTGCCAGCCTGCCAGTCTGAAGTTCCTGTGCCCGCCTGCCAGCCTGCTGTTCCTGTGCCAGCCTGCTGTTCCTGTGCCAGTCTGCCTGCCTGCTGTTCCTGTGCCAGCCGTTTGTTCCTGTGCCAGTCTGTCAGCTGTTTGTTCCTGTGCCAGTCTGCCAGCCGTTTGTTCCTGTGCCAGCCGGCCAGCTGCTTGTTCCTGTGCCAGTCTGCCAGCCTGCTGCTCCTATGCCCTCTGCCCAGCTCGATGACCCGGAGCCTTCGTCTGCTGCCCAGCTCGATGACCCGGATCCTTCGTCTGCTGCCCAGCTCGATGACCCGGATCCTTCGTCTGCTGCCCAGCTTGATGACGCGGAGCATTCGTCTGCTGCCCAGCTCGATGACCCGGAGCCTTCGTCTGCTGCCCAGCTCGATGACCCGGAGCCTTCGTCTGCTGCCCAGCTCGATGACCCGGAGCCTTCGTCTGCTGCCCAGCTCGATGACCCGGAGCCTTCGTCTGCTGCCCAGCTCGATGACCCGGAGCCTTCGTCTGCTGCCCAGCTCGATGACCCGGAGCCTTCGTCTGCTGCCCAGCTCGATGACCCAGAGCCTATGCCCTCTGCTGCCCAGCTCGACGACCCGGAGCCTTAGTCTGCTGCCCAGCTCGATGACCCAGAGCCTTCGTCTGCTGCCCAGCTCAATGACCCGGAGCCTTCGTCTGCTGCCCAGCTCGATGACCCGGAGCCTATGCCCTCTGCCCAGCTCGATGACCCGGAGCTTCGTCTGCTGCCCAGCTCGATGACCCGGAGCCTTCGTCTGCTGCCCAGCTCGATGACCCGGAGCCTTCGTCTGCTGCCCAGCTCGATGACCTGGAGCCTTCGTCTGCTGCCCAGCTCGATGACCCAGAGCCTTCGTCTGCTGCCCAGCTCGATGACCCGGAGCCTTCGTCTGCTGCCCAGCTCGATGACCCGGAGCCTTCGTCTGCTGCCCAGCTCGATGACCAGGAGCCTTCGTCTGCTGCCCAGCTCGATGACCCGGAGCCTATGCCCTCTGCCCAGCTCGATGACCCGGAGCCTTCGTCTGCTGCCCAGCTCGACGACCCGGAGACTTTGTCCGCTGCCCAGCTTGATGACTCAGAGCCTGCTGCCCAGCTCGAGGACCCAGAGCCTATGCCCGCTGCCCAGCTTGAGGGCCTGGAGTCTGCTGCCCAGCCTGATTTGCCCCTGTCTGCTTCCCCACTTCATGTAACTTTATCCACTGCCCGGCTTGACATCATGGGCTTTCCCCAGCAACGACTGGTTGGAGCGTCCGGAGGCCGCTCCTTTGGGGGGGTACTGTCAGGGAAGGTCCCCCCTGCTGGTGATACTGCCTGTTATTTGGGCTGCAGTACTGGCCTCCACCAGCGGGGGCTTCCTGGCAGTATGGAGTACACAGCCTTTTCTCCGCTCAGCTGTAACCTGAGCTCATCAGCAGCACTACTTATACCCGGCGAGCTCAAGCAGAGCTCGCCCTGGTATCGTCATATCTCCCAGACCTGAGCCTGTATTTAGACCCTGTCCTTTGATCCTGATTTTGTGCCTTAAACTTGTTCCGTGATCCTTGATCCGGATCCCTGCCTGGACTCTTCCGCCCTGTTTCCTGGTTCCTGTTTTCCCTGGATCTTACCCTGCAGCTCATCCATCCAACCGCTCCCTGCTCTGTCCTGTCCCATCCTTACCCATAGGCTGACTTCCCACGTGTATGACCTCGGCCTGGCTTGGTTTATCAATACGGTATCTCCCTTTGACTGTATATATATTTTTTGCTGTTTGCACTGGTTGTCCTCACCTATTTTTGTAAATAAACACCTTTTTACTTCACTAATCGTATTGTTTGGTCTCCTCTGTGCAGTCACACAGTACTGATCTAATATATTCTCCTGACGGCAGTACTATTTTCATTGTTTAGAACCATTCACAGTGATCACATACAGGCAGTCCCCGAGTTATGAACACAATAAGGACTGTAGGTTTGTTCGTAAGTGGAATGTGTTCGTAAGTCGGAACACTGCTTGTAAGACTAACTTTCACCTGTGCAAGGATGTGGGATGTTCCGGGTGCTTCTGGGTCTCTTCTGGCCATGCAGTAAATTAAGTACTGCAGTGTGGAATGTGGCAAGATAGCTGCTCGGAGGTATCCAGGACCAGTGTGGAGCACAAGCAGCCAGCATTGAGGCCGTTCGAAAGTAGGAGTCGTTCGTAAGTCGGGTGTTCGTAAGTCGCGGACTGTCTGTAATCAGGAAGTCTGTGCCATCTCACACCCTTAAGACCCAGTTAAAGACACACTGGAAGGGGGCCGAAAGGGATTAGGTTGCTATTAGAGACAAACGGTCACCAAATTCTTTAACTATACACAAAATGTTTACTAGGAATGCCCATATCACCATGCTGCATTATGGGATTGATGAAAAAAGACTTTCCAATGCTACACCAAAAGATTCTGTCATCCCATTTATATGTATCTATAACTTGTAGTGCATGTTTAAAATCTACATTGTTTTCCTCTTATTTTTTTTATATTTTTAAAAATGTTTAAAAAAAAAAAAACAGTCTTCTTACTATGGGTGTTATATAACAATCCAACCAATCACACAGTTCAGGGAACTGATACCAGCTGCAATCGGTCTCTACTGGATCAGTATCATTCCGAATTTTGGGGATATGATGGACAGTGGACTATAGTAAATATTACAAAATCCACTGTCGAATATTTGTCCCAAACAATTCAGAAAAGTCATGGAATCACACACCACTTCCAATGGGTAAAATCATTTGTATTTTTCAGCCCAAGCACAGGCATTTAATCCAGGAACCTCCACTAACGCATATCGTCCCTTACTAGGGCTTCATGATTTTTGCTATACAATTAAGCCCCAGTTGGGGGTGGAATGCATTCGCGGGAGGATCTTGTATGGAGTGTTTGTGATTGTGGTGTACAATAAAACTTGATTTTACCCTTTGGAAGTGGTATATGGCTCCAGAACTGTGCTGAATTGTGTACGGAAGTAATGGGCCCTGGAAGAGATAACACCTTCAAGCTGGAGCTGAGGGCTGCAGAGGTCTTTATCTTCTTTTTTTTGTTAAAAAAATCTTTTGGAAACTATATCAAGAGACTATCTCTATAATATAGAGGGAGGTCTACCTAAATTGTGCAGTAGGATTCCCTTTTTATTTGATGTAAGTGATTTAAAAAAATGGTTGTCTGACTGCCTCGCTTTTATAATCCACACCATTGAAAACTACTACATGCACTCCCTTATCAGCATCATGTAGAGCAATATATAGTATTTCTAATTTTCAAACAGTTAAGGTCTAATGCAGGGGTCCTCAAACTACGGCCCGCGGGCCACATGCGGCCCGCGGAGGACTCTAAACCGGCCCGCCCGACCCTGACAGACAATGCCAGTTACACAGCGATCCTCGCTGTGTCACGGAGATCAGTTAGGGCGCGCTATGATAAATGTCCCGCCCTTCTCCTCCTAGACTAGCTTGTGTGATAGAACCAGTGTGCTGTCTGTCACACGAGCTGGTCTATGAGGAGAAGGGCGGGAGACATTTATCATAGCGCGCCAGAACTGTCAGCAACATTGTGAGCACAGCGTGACAGAGCCGGACGGTCCGTGACGCAGCACAGTAAGGAGAAGGCTGTGAGGGGGGTCTTGGTGTACAATAGTGAGTGAGGAAGGGGGGGGGGTCTTGGCTTGCGATGATAGGGATGATAATGATTTTGTGACTCTGTGATATGAGGGGGGCTCTGTGATATGAGGGGGCTCTGTGATATGTGGGGGGCTCTGATATGAGGGGATCTGTGATGGGGGGGGACTCTGTGATATGAGGGGCTCTGATATGAGGGGATCTGTGATGGGGGGAGACTCTGTGATATGGGGGGGGGGACTATGTAATATGAGGGGATCTGTGATGTGGGGAGACTCTGTAATATGCGGGGGGACTATGTAATGGGGGGCTATGTAATATTTGGGGAGTCTGTGAGTTTCTTTGTATTTGTATATCTGTTTATATATATTTTTCAAACTATAGTCCGGCCCCCCAACAGTCTGAGGGACCGTGAACTGGCCCCCTGTTTAAAAAGTTTGAGGACCCCTGGTCTAATGTCTCCTTCCTGGTGAGGTTATCACTACAAATATAATAAATTAACATATAGTGACAAAAGGTCAACATTTTATGTACTCAGACTATATTCTGTGCTGTGACTGTGAATAAATTTACATGCAGTTGCAAAGGACGAACAACTATGCAATTGTTTATATAAACACACCCTATAAATTCACAAAGGTTACCTTCTTTAGGGTAATTTAGCAACAAATGACAATCTAGTGCTTACAACATTAACAGAAAATGGAAACCTATAGCAACTAATGACCCCCCCCCCCCCCCACTCACAGTGACATCATAATGACATGACACCATGACAAATTAACAAAACCAAACAACATATACAAATTAACATATCAAATAAATACATTTAAATAAAACAAAATATATAGGTCATCTATACCTGGGTCTATCACCTCAATCTTTATCCAGAAATGGCAGAATAACTCAGAGGTAGGACGCATGCATGCACAATACAATGAAAGCCTATACGCGGTTGCAGCTTATTACATGACTTGTTTGTTAGCATACATTTTTCACCAGTCTATGAAATGCAGAGCACCGCTCCAGGTGTGAATGTATTGTACCCCCGCCCCTCCCGTGTTCCATCTACACATAAAGGCGCTCGCCCAGCTCGCCTCTATTATTGGAAAAATTTAAAAACTAAATATAAGAACATCACTGGTTTCAAGAAAACCAGTGCTTAATCATAACAATGGTTGAGCACTGATTTGTGTGAAATGCATCAACCCTCCTGTCTTTGCTCTTGTGCTTTGATGTTTTTATCTTGAGTTTTTTCATTTTTTCAATAAAGGAATTGTGTGTGGCCATTGTACCTCTACTATATATATGTAGCGGACTGCTCCTGTTGGGTAGATGCTGCTTTAAATTTAGAGGGCAGTCTGAGTGTTAGTTGACTCAGACACATATAATTTTGACTAAATTTGGCCTCTGTTTCAGCCTTGGCTGAGCTGGGAGTAACCACCGTTGTTCACCTGGGGGTGTTGTTATCACTTCAGGCGAAAGGGTGACAGCAGCTCAGTCAGGGTGATATTGGGTATCCCCCTCGGCAGCCAATCAGTGGGGGTTGATCGTCCCGCTGTGCATGCTGGGAGGGGTACTTAAGGAACAGACGTAGTTAGGCCGAGATCGTCGGTCATTGGTCTGTCGTCACCCAACACTTCGTGGCCCTCCTGGCCTGGGGTATGTGCTCCTGCAATCCTGGCTTCGGGACCACATTGGTTCGGGTTGTGATCTGTTTAATTAGGCCCAGTAGTCAGACTGGGTCTACGCTGTCAAGGTGATCCTCTGCTGTCTGTCCTGGAGAAAGGAAGTCACTTGGTGAAGGACCTATCTTGGAGAGGACCAAGCAAGAGGCTGGTATCTCGGGAGAGGCCTGGAAACTTCATCGAAGTATGCACCATATACTGAGAGGCTTGATGGTGATCGCCTATCAGACTTGAGTTCTACAGAAATTAATCTGGAGAGACCCGGGTGCTGAATCCTGTGTTAGGGGATTCTGGACCGAAAGTGTCTCCATCCAAAGGAAGGTCTGTGGCAGAGACTGTACTTTGTTCCGTGTGCCACTCCGGCTGCTAGGCCGGTGAGAGGGACCTATCCGGGTGCGCAAAACCCACTCTGACTAGAGTGACGACAAAAGCTGTGTTGCTGGAAGCAGGAGAGTTTCCAGATTGAAATTACGCACCTGAACCTATTTACTTGTTTACCCTTCCACCTCTTCAACCACTTCTTCTTTATTACAAAGTTCTGCAAAATACATCTTAGAAAATAAGTGTAAAGTGTGGACTTTTTCAACTCTCTCTACCACCCTGGATAGTGATGAGAAAGAGAACATCCCGCCCGAAAATATTCAGCAGCTCCTGCGGGGGTAGTGCTACATATATATATAAGAAAATATTTAAAAACAAATTGAAATGGACCATTGGTTGTGCATGGGGATTGTGCAAAATGGTGTTCCTTGGTTCCTCAATTAAATATATCAATTGTGTAGTTCACATTTCAAAAAAAAAAAAAAAAAACACATTTGGGATGAGGTCCTTTGGTGTCCACTCTTTCCAAAGTTGCAATTTTGCTCCTTAATCTGGTAAACTGTAATCTGGTCTGTTAGTCAACAGGCAGGGAATAATGGCCAACAGTCCAATGGTGAAAATGAGAACAGCCCACATTATCACAAAATTCAACAAAATATGGTCATCTGTAAAACAAGACATCATAATGCACATTAATAACCAGATTAGCTTTTTATTGCAAGTCTTTTTTATAATGGGGAAAAGGATTGAGCATGGAAATAATAAGCACCCTCGGTAAAGTACACTAAGGCCCCTAAGGACAGACGACTGTTTTGCCGCAATTAAAAGCATGTACTTTTTCATTGAAATTCAAGGCTCTTGGCACTGCGATTAGCTGCATTTGTACATTGCGATTACGTGTGGTTATATGCGGCCGCGTTTAGCTGCGGTAGTCATTTCCATAGCAACCCTTTTTATTTTTTTAATTATGATGTGCTTCCTGTTCTTTTTTTCTCTCACGCTGCTATCCGCAGTTGACACAAAAGACTGGGATTACCTGCAGTTAAATTCATATAGCTGTGCTACCTGGACGCATTCAATTCTATTTTTTCTATTCGCACCAAACCGCATGCAACGAAATCGCAGCTAAACATTGTGTGCGAATGGGGCCATTGGAAAGCATTGTGTGCTCTTAGCTGCGGTAGAAAACTAGAAAATCCGCAGCTAAAAGCACCAGTCTATCCGTCTGTATGAAAGGGACCTAAAGCTTGCAATGCACTAGTAGAATTTCATTTCAAAATGTTCATTTTCATAATAGTAGTGAGTGTTATCTCGCAACACAAGTAGAATTCAAGCTAATGGGGCGTGCAGTACCGCATTTGGCCAGAGGTGCAGGGGTGCCAGACCTGAGTAGAGGTCGGTCGGAGCCATTCGGAAATACTTGGAGAACCTCAGAAATACTCAGTTTCCAAGTACAGCCGAGCTGTCCCCAAGCATTTCAGAGTATTTCTGAGGCTCTCTGGCGCCCCCCACCTCTGTCCACATGCAGTATTGCATGTCATAGAAGTCAATGCAGAACAAATTATCTTCATTTCCAATGACTTATATCGGGAAACTTGCTTTGATATTCAAGTGCTTTGGATTACAAGCATTCTCCTGGAATGAATTATGCTTGTAATCCAAGGTTCCACTGTATGCTGTTAGGGCTGTATCAGTCATATGATGACAGCTCTGAAACTGGAAGTGATGAACTTGTCACCTCTGAATTTATTTTAGGTAGAGGAGATCGAAGACTGGTTGTTCTTTGATCTGCTCCCACCTGTCAAGTGGAGCCCACTGATGTGGTCCCAGGCTCCCAGGGACAGGGACTTTACAGCTGATAAAAACAGGTACATATTGATGGCTGCTTTTGCTTGTGCTTAAACCTTTAGGCTGCATTCACACCTAAGCGTAGGCGATTTGTGGCATTTTTTTACCACGATTTGCCGCAACAAATTGCTGCGTTTTCCCCCGCGATTTGCCGCGACAAAACGCTGTGTTTTTCCCCGCGGTTTTGTACAGGGCATTGGCATCAATGTAAAACGCCCAAGCTGGGTGGGACCATGCCACCAGCAGTGTAAAAGTGATAGGTGGCTATTCAGTTGTTAGATCACTTTCACTTTACAGCTGATGAAAACAGGTACATATTGATGGCTGCTATTGCTTGTGCTTAAACCTTTAGACATACTATGTACAGCCAAAGATCTAAACTAGTTAAAATTCCATTAGAACGGACAACTATGAGGGCTTGGGAAAAAGTGACTTCACATCTAAAATGTTCTGACATGACAGTCTGAACTCAACTGGCTCGTTGGTCTAGGGGTATGATTCTCGCTTAGGGTGCGAGAGGTCCCGGGTTCAAATCCCGGACGAGCCCTTATTTTATACCGAAACATGATAGATGTGATAAGGCATGGTGTCTGAATTCTGTGCTTTGAGATTACAAACCGGTATATGATGTAATAAGTGAAACCAAAAGTTTTAACTTGCAAACTCACTCACTGATATGAGAGTTAGGAAAATAGCATTTGCAACAGAAGAGGTCAGCAAATTATTGTTATTATTATTTGAAAGGTCCATTATAACTTCTCAACCAAAAAACAGAAGAGTCTGGGACTTTAATCGGGTGCTATCTCTCAGGGAATAAAAACACATAATACTTAAAAGCATAATTTTATTTCTCAGTACACTGATAACATTTGTATGGGTTACATTTCGATCATTATTAAAGCATACGATCATTAGAAATACCTTTTGTGTCCCCACCCAGTCACATTAACATATCTACACAGCTGTACCTGTCAGTGTACTTTCACATTGAAGAGTTGCATTGCGTAAGGGTGAGGTCACATCTCTCACCCTTTATGACTTCTCAGTTGATAATGTAAAGTTTACGTCAGGGATTATGTGGAGAAAATAATCTAAAGCATGGGTATTTAATTAAAATTCAGAGGTCTTTTTAAAAAAAAATTCTTTCAACAGAGGTCTGAATCTCATGTGAAGATTTAGTCAGATTCTGGCATGTTTGTGGTCAATCTATGTCTATCAAAAAAAAAAAGTAGTTTACAAGTTCTATGGCATTTAAATAATATTGTACATTTTTTGCTTTGGTCTCATCATTAGAGTGCCCTCTTACATCAAGTGTCTTATCAGAGTGCTTCCTTACATCAGATACCCCATCAGAGTCGCCCTTGCATCAAAAGTCCCCATCATCAAAGTGACCTCTTATATCAAGTGTCCACATCAGACTACCCCTTGCATCAAGTATCCCCATCAGAGTGACCCCCTTACATCAGGTGTTCCCATCAGACTCCCCCTTGCATCAGGTGTCCTTATCAGAGTGCCCCTTTGCATCAGGTGTTCCCATCAGACTCCCCCTGGCATCAAGTATCCCCATCAGAGTGCCTCCTTACATCAGGTGTCCACATAGGAATGCTTCCTTACATTAGGTGTCCTCATCAGCCTGAACCCTTACATCAGGTGTTTCCTTTAGATTCCCCTTGCATCAGGTGTCCCCATAGGAATTCCCCTTTGCATCAGGTGTCCCCATCAGAGTGTCCCTTACATCAGATGTTCCCATCAGGATGCACCCTTGCATCAGATGTCCCCATAGAGTGTCTGCTTACATCAAATGCCCCCATCAGAATGCTCCCTTGCATCAGGTGTCCCCACCAAAGTCCCCCCGTGCATCAGGTGTCGCCATCAGAGTCCCCCTTGCATCAGGTGTCACTATCAGAGTTCCCCTTGCATCGGGTCTCCCCATCAGAGTGACCCCTCACATCAAAGTACTTTCTTACATCAGATGGCCTCATAAGAGTGCCCCCTGGCATCAGGTGTCCCCATCAGAATCCCCCTTGCATCAGATGTCCCCTTTAGAATGACACCTTACATCAGGTGTTCTCATCAGAGTCACCCATACATCCGGTGTCCCCATCAGAGAGTCCCCTTACATCAGATCTCCCCATCAGAGTGCCCCTATACCTTTGAGCACATATCTCTGGCCAGTCCAGCCCACAAAATCTTCTGGCAGTTGGTGTTCCTTACTCCTGCACTGAACTGCTCACATATATTATTATTATTATTTAGGTACTTATACAATGTACATTCACATCAGTAATGGTGTGTTATCATTCAGTGCAGTAGTATTCCGAGCCCAGGCCAGCGTAATAGCACACCCCCAAGTGGTGGGTCCATGACAGCCTGGGCCCAGAAGAAGCACGTTGACTGACACGACTGGATTTTGCAGCAAAAACTGTTTTTTTAATTTTTACTTTCTGGTCTATTAATTTTCCTTTGACCAATAAAACTCACAAGAGTTGGTAATAATGTCCCCCCAAGACATCAACAAGTGGCAGAATCAGCAAAAGGCACAGGCCTTCTTGGTGATCTACAGGATAAGGTGGTTAATCAGGTGTATTCACAATCCCTTTCAGCTAGTTGAATGGAGAAACATCAGCCATTAAAATAAAGAACCCACGTAATGAAAATTGTAAGGTTTTTGAAGATTTGAGAACTATCGTTTACCTTTTACAATCATTTCTTGGGTTGTCTCCTCAGAGATGGTCAGTGTCACCACGCAACATCTGTGTTGGCTCCATGGTACCAGTGGAAGTAAAGTGATCCAGCAGGTATATTTCCCAGTGTCCTCTTCAGTCACTCTGTGGATATTCAGCTTAGCATTTCTATCTTGAAACCAGGTCCGGCCCACCAAAGTGCGGCCTTTAAAGTGCTCATTCTGCTTATCACCTTCTTCCTTCCCGTTCTGGAAGTGGACCACCAGGTCAATCACGGTGTGCTCCTTCTGCCAGGAGACTTGAACGCCATCTTTAATTACCCCTTTTGGTGGGGAAAAAGAGCAAGGCAGATGGGCAGTGCCCCCCAATTTGACAGCAATGTTTTGTTCCTCTTTTGGGCAGTCCTTTAACCCTAAGAAAGTTAGAAAAAACTAAAAGTAATAAAGAGGTGATAATAAACAGAACATGTCACTTAAGAAATATCGTAATTATCATTAGGGTATATGTACTGTAAAACCCAAATCTATTTTTAGTATGGCATCATGTCTTAATGTATACTGTAGATCTAAAGGCAAAACTTTTTGTTTTTGAGCACTGAGGACTTAAAGTGGATGTAAACCCATTTTTTTTATTTTCTATGTCACAATGTAGAGTATAAGATTTCCTATCATCTGTGCCCAGTCTTGCCACACGGAGTTAAACCAGCTCTGAGCAATCCTCTTTAATTGTTCAGTGAAATAAAATGGACTTACAGAAAAAAACCTTAGTCCGTTCTGCCCCCTTACTGTGAGTGACAGGTTATTTACATATATCATGCACTAACCTGGAGACTAATAATTCCCGCCCCCACTCCTTTTCTGAAGTCATGTGGTTACTTTTCTGGATTTTGTGATCATAGCAGAATATAGTGTAAGGAATGCACAAGAAAAAATGCATGTTGACAAGGGGAGTGTAGAGTAGAGCGGGGAGTCTACCAAGATCATGACTCCACCCACAGAGCTCCAGACAACAGATCCACCCACAGAATCTGCAGTTTTTTAGTTCTTATAACAGAAAGAGGGGAGACATTTGACAGATAAGGATACATGCAGGAGGCAAGTATAGATCAGCACTATGGTAGGGTGACCAGACATCCCCAGTTTCAGGGGACAGTCCCCTGATTGAGGACACTGTCCCCGGACCAAGTCTGTCCCCGGTTTTGTCCCCAGATTAAGTTTAATAGGGGGCGGGGGCAATTTAAAAGACAGTCAGTGCAGAATTAAAATAAAAAAATTTGAATTACACACCCCCGCTCGGCCGTGCCTCATACCATAGGGAGGTTGTATTTTTTCCATTACCTGTGACCCTTTCTTATGATCATGTGCTGGTCGGAGTGGAGGGAATATTTCGGGTGCATGTCCATTCAGCTCCGCTCGCATGTCCTTCTGCCTTGGCTCAAATCCTGGCCATCCACCTGCCTATCTCCTTGCCTTCCCTGGTGGAGTGATCTTCCTCCGCTCCCTATCCAGTAGTACTCAGGGCCCGAGAAGCTGCGAGGCGGGTGAAGATGGGAGAGAGTCGCTGATTGTTGCCATTACTAAAAATTAGGGTTGTGCCGATACCACTTTTTTAGGACCGAGTACAAGTACCGATACTTTTTTTCAAGTAGTCACCGATACCGAATACCGATAATTTTTTGTCCCCAAATGCAGCCATGTCCCCCACATATTGCAGCCATGTATGTCCCCCACATATGCAGCCATGTATGTCCCCCATATTGCAGCCATGTATGTCCCCCATATTGCAGCCATGTATGTTCCCCACATTGCAGCCATGTATGTCCCCCATATTGCAGCCATGTATGTCCCCCACATATGGAGCCATGTATGTCCCCCATATTGCAGCCATGTATGTCCCCCACATATGCAGCCATGTATGTCCCCCATATTGCAGCCATGTCCTTTCCCTCATACCTGTAGATATGATCCGTCCAATCCCGAGCAAGGGGGAGTGTCTTTACGTGGATTTGTGCATAGACACTCCCCCTTGCTTGGGATTGAACGGATCCGTTCAATCCCGAGAAGGGGTTTATACATGGCGGCGCGGGCATTACAAGTATTCAAAACGAAAGCTTGTAATGCGCGCTACGCTATAATGCAAGGGGATTAACGGCGGTATGCGGCAGCATCATATCTACAGGTATGAGGGACAGGACATGGCTGCAATATGGGAGGGAAGTATTCTATTTTGGTATCGGGGGTATTTGCGGGAGTACAAGTACTCCCGCAAATACTCGGCATCGGTCCCGATACCGACACTAGTATCGGTATCGGGACAACCCTACTAAAAACGAAAGAAAAAATATGTCCCCGGATTTCATTTTAAAAATCTGGTCACCTTACACTATGGCAGTAGTTTAGAAAGGATAAGAGTGGGGTTACAACCACTTTAATTGTGAAAGGGGTAGGACTGAACATTCTGATGTGGAAGGGGAAAAGGCCAGGGACTCGAATGTGAAAACATTCAAGTACTGTTGTTATCTAAATTACTTCTGTAGTGATGTGATCATTTCTTTGCCCATTTACCAAGTGTATACTCTAGTTTGGTGAGAGACGATTCACGCTTTTCAGTCTTCGTGCTTTTCAGTCCGTTACAGTGTGACAAATGTGCTATCTCCATTACGAACACTAGTTTTTACCAGAACGAGCACTTCTGTCTCATACTTCATTCTGGGCATGCACGTTTTTTTTTTTTTTTTTGCGAGTTGAAATTGCATACAGACAAACAGTTTTCCCACTAGGATTTTTCCTGATGGGGAAAAAAAAAAGAGATCCTGCTCTCTTTTTTCCCCGGCAGTTTTCCTCTTGGAAAAAGTCAGATGGAGCATACACACGCTCGGGATTCCCGGGCCAAAAGCTCTCATCTGACTTTTTCCAATGGGAAAACAGGTCGTGTGTACAGGGCATAAGTGTCACTTTTGTCTGCTGCTTCATTCCTCTGCTATCAGAATAAATTACTTCTGCCAAGCTTGCCTGACACCAAAAGTGGTGCCAGGAGAAGGATCCCCAGCTGATTGACAGCCACAGCTGTGCTCCTGTATGCTCCAATCAGCTCTCAGAGCTCTCCTCACTGAGCTTTGCAGAGTGTAAGTTCAGCTCTCCGTCCCTTTTTCTGAAGTCTCAGACAAGCTTTATAATACAGCCCTTTGAACAGATGTACAGAAGAGAGGGCTGCAAATAGACATGTGCAACTTACATCACCTCTCCCAGGGAGAGGCATGGTCAGGCACACAGAGCAGCCAGGTGATGAGCCAAAGGGTGGGCCAGGAGCTTTATCAATGGCTTGCTGCCTAGAGGGGAAAGCGGTTGAGTACTGCTTCAAAGTGATTGTAAAGTCTAATGTTTTTTTAGTTAAAAATAACAAACATGTTATACTTACCTGCTCTGTACAGTTGGTTTTGCACAGAGCAGCGCCGATCCTCCTCTTCTCGGGTCCCTCTTTGGTGCTTCTGGTCCCTTCCTCCTGCTGCGTGCCCCCACAGCAAGCAGCTTGCTATGGGGTCACCTGAGTCAAGCCACATCTCCCTGTGTCCATTCAGTCACGGAGCTGTAGCCCGGCTCCACCCACTTTCTCACCTCCTTGGCTGACTGAATTTGATTAACAGTAGCGCTAGCAAATGGTGCCACATTGCTGTCTCATCCAATGAGGAGGGGAGTCCTTGGCAGCCGAAAGGCACTCCTGCAACATCGCTGGATTTGGATGGGCCCAGGTAAGTATTCAGGGTGGCTCAGGGGGGGCTGCTGCATACAGAAGGCTTTTTATCTTAATGCATAGAATGTACTAATATAAAAAAAAACTTTTAGGTATAAGAAATGCTTTTGGATAAGGAGAGTTTTGACTCGCAGATACTTTTAGCTCTATCACTAAAAATAACAGCTCCAGAAGCTAGCTAATCGCCTGCCGAATCCAGTTTGGCAATTTCTGGAATGTGGAGGGAATTGCACTTACAATTCAACACGTGTACTACTGTTATTAAACATGTAATGCTGTCTCACAATGCTGCTCATGGCCATTGGCATGCAAATCAAGTGGGGTCTTAAGCAGGTCAAAGTTTACGCAATTATTCATCATTAACACAGTCAGTGTTGTTAGGTGGAATCCCTCTCACAGATACAGCCGGAGGCACTAATCTAGATGCACACAAGTCAATCGATAGATCGACTTGAGCACAACCAGGATGCCCATACATGAATCAAAGTTTGGCTGTTCTCTGTTGAAGTGGTCAAATTTTGATACATGTATGGCTGGCTTTAACGTTGAAAACTTCAGCCCCGGAGGATTTGGCTATGACTGGGCCATTTTTTGCGATTCGGCACTGCATTTGCACGGTCGTGCGACGTGGCTCCAAAAAACAAAATTGATGTCATTTTTTCACACAAATAGTTTTCTTTTGGTGGTATTTGATCACCTCTGGTTTTTATTTTTGCGCTATAAACAAAAGAAGAGCGACAACTTTAAAAAAATAAATATTTTTTACTTTTTGCTATAATAAATATCCCCAAAAAATATATAAAACATTTTTTTCCTCAGTTTAGGACGATATGTGATCTTCTACATATTTCTGGTAAAATAAAAATAAAAACACAATAAGCGTATATTGATTGGTTTGCGTGATAGTTATAGCATCTACAAAATAGGGGATAGTTTTATGGCATTTTTATTATTATTATTATTTTTTATTAGTAATGGAAACATTATGTTTTGGGGTTTCTCAGCTAAAGATACAGGCCAACTTTGCCACATTGAGCAGCCAGTGGACAGGGCCATGTATTGTAAAATCTTGGATGAGAACCTTCTTACCTCAGCCAGAACACTGAAGATGGGTCGTGGATGGATATTCCAGCATAACAATGACCCAAAGCATACTGCCAAGACATCAAACGAGTGGCTCAAGAAGAAGCATGTTAAGGTCACGGAGTGGCCTAGTCAGTCTCCGGATCATAATCCTATAGAACTTTTTTGGAGGGAGCTGAAACTTTGATTTGCCAAGAGACAGCCAAGAAACCTTAAAGGGTCACTAAAGGAATTAGCTAAATAGCTTCCTTTACCTTACTGCAATCCTAGTTTCATGTCCTCATTGTTCGTTTTTGCTTTGAAGTTGCTGTAATCTTTCTCTGATCTTCACACTTCCTGCTTGTCTGTTTCCTTATGGAAAAAAGTCATGGGAGCTTCTCTTTGTGGTCTCTAATCAAGGAGGTGTGATTACTGTGTGTCTAAAACCCCTCAGAACCAATCTGTTTCATTTTAAAAACAAACACTGCCCTGTATTGGCTCTGTGTCTCTGTACTTCACAGAAGCATGAAACTAGATGAAACTGCAGGCACATTATATGATTGATTGTTATCTATTTTTATTCATTTTTAAAAGGAATCAGCTAACTATTATGTCTCTATACCTGTAAACAGTAATTTCATCAAAACATTTTTTTTGCTTTACAACACCTTTAAGGATTTAGAGAAGATCTGTAAAGAAGAGTGGACCAAAGTACTTCCTGCTATGTGTGCAAATCTGGTAACCAACTACTTTATGGCACCCCTGTGCTTGCCAACAAGGGTTTCTCCACTAAGTACTTAGTCTTATTTTATCTGGGGATCAGATACTTATTTTACTCACTAAACTGCAACTTCATTTTTAACATTTGTTTTATGTGTTTTTTCTGGATTTTTTGGTTGATATTCTGTCTTTATCATTGATGTAGCATACCCCCTAAGGAGCTGCTTTTGTTTGTTCAGTTTGTTACTCTCCCTTTCAACCCCAATAAAAATAAAAATAAAAATAAAAAATCGTTTAGTGTCAGCTTTTCAAAAAACCTTAAAATATTCCACATCTTTCATACATTAGTGGTGTTGTTAAACTTTTTAAATGAAATTCATGTTTATTTTAAAACCATTCCTACTTTTCCAACTATTTTTTTTCTGATCATTATTATTATTCATTTATTACATAAAGCGAGGTGTGATACACAATAATCAATACATTTCACCTCACATTTGTTCCATTGTAAGGGACAGAACCAAAATCAGGACCATTTTTTCCAGCCTCTATGGCAGGCTGTGTTCCAGTCCGGGTGTTAAATTCCACTGGTGTCCACAATCAGGTGGACTTTAACCACTAAAGCCCTGGACCATTTTGGGTATGAATGGATAATTAAAGAAACAGCCCTCCGACTTAATTATCACCCACTGCGCTAAGTTGAGAACCTAAAAACTAGCTGCTGCTATAAGAATATAAATGTGAAAAATAATATATATGTACTACACCATCAAACTAAACAGGTGACATGTAATATATAGAAGCAGCGCTTAACCTCTTCAGGTCCACGCTATTAACAGAATACGTGAACAGCGCGGACCTGAGGCGCCGGGGTCACGTCTTTGGACGTGATTTGCTTGTAATTCCCCGCGCGCACCACAGGGTGGCGCGCGGCGGGGAAAAACAGTCCCGACGCATCACCGAGGATCCGATGCGTGTACCCGGCGGCCGCGATGTCCGTCAGGTACACGCGATCGTCGGTGAGAGAGCAGGGACGTGGAGCTCTGAGTGTAAACACAGAGCTTCACGTCCTGTCAGTGAGGTGACAGATGCTGTTTCTCTTGTACATAGGGAGACAGCATCGGTCACCTCCCCCAGTCACCCTCCTCCCCCCACACAGTTAGAACACACCCAGGCAATACATTTAACCCCTTCCTCACCCCCTAGTGTTAACCCCTTCAATGCCAGTCACATTTATACAGTAATTAGTGCATTTTTATAGCACTGGTCGCTGTATAAATGTGAATGGCGCCAAAAATGTGTCAAAAGTGTCCGATGTGTCCGTCGCAATATCGCAGTCCCAATAAAAATCGCAGATCGCCGCCATTACTAGTAAAAAAAAAATATATAAAAAAAAAATCATAATTATGTCCCCTATTTTGTAGGTGCTATAACTTTTGCGCAAAGCAGTCACTTATTGTGATTTTTTTATTTTTTTTACAAAAATACGTAGAAGAATACGTATCGGCCTTAACTGAGAAAAAAATATATAAAAAAAAAAAAAATGGATATTTATTATAGCAACAAGTAAAAAATATATATATATTTTTAAATTGTCGCTCTTTTTTTCATTATAACGCAAAAAATAAAAACCGCACGGGCGATCAAATACCACCAAAATAAAGCTCTATTTGTGGGGAAAAAAAGGACGCCAATTTTGTTTGGGTGCCACGTCGCACGACCGCGCAATTGTCAGTTAAAGCGACGCAGTGCCGGAAGCTGAAATTTCGCCTGGGCACAAAGGGGGTTTATGTGCCCAGTAAGCAAGTGGTTATAGTAGTGAAAAAATGTGATTCCCACTAACTAAATAATGTGACTATATGTGACACATAACATATATCGTATAACAGAAATCACCTGATACAGTGAAAAATGAACATACAAAACGGAATTATTAAACAAAAGAGCGGGAAAAAAAAGTTCAAATCCTGTGATAATCAGTGAAAAGGTGAAGAAGAGTTCATAGATAAATTGTTAGTGTCAATCTTCTCACCGCCTGTGCTCAGTGAATCCTTCACCCTTCCAAAATGCGCACTCACCACAAATAAATGCCCAGCACTCTCGTGCTAAGGCACAAAAGCAAAACTCCAAATCTCTCCAAATAATCGATATCAGTGTCCAATTCAGTGGTAAATTCCAACGTGTTCACATTAATAAAGAAAAAATAGCACTATAGTGTAATATTGTAAAACCAGTTTTAATCACACCCCTAAAAAAATCTTCATAAAATGCACTCACAAACAAAATCTTTCACCAAACTTTGAAAAACAAGTGACAGCATAGGTTTCCAAGTATCCAAAACAACAAGCTAGTGGTCACGGCGGACCCTCGATCGTTCCCAGTGTACTCACAGCACCCTGGCCGCTGCTCGATGTAAAGATGGTAATGGAGTTGGCCAGCTAGAAGTATATTGTGCGTCCGTATGGTTTACACAGGATCAAAGATAAATGACCATGCCCCCGACATGTTTCGTCATACCGACTTAGTCATGGGATTGGTCACAAGCTCTAAAAGTCGCCCTTTTATTCCGTTCCTCCATCGAAAAAGACGCGTATGCCGGAAACTGCGTCGAAAGTGACGCGGATCACGCAGCGTGCTCACGCTGACGCGATCAACGTCTCTTCCCAGACCTATTACAGGTCTATGTGTATTCAATGTTCCGTCAAAAATGAAAACTCCGCCCAGCCCACCCCGATTCGTCATCACGTCGGAAGTGACGTTTCGATGTAGGCTAAACACAGCACAAACAACCAACACTGCTATTGGTCGAAAGTCCCCGTGACCACAGAGCTCATTGTAAAGAATAACACATGTTCCTCATTAACTTAATATATAATATATTGAAACTGGTGACGTTCCATTGGTTGAATGCCTGAATTATAAACATATAGATATAAAAATATATACATATCAGCATACATAATCTATGTAATTGCAAAGTCAAATTAAAACAGTATAATGAATAGTTATACAGTATCTAAAAAAATTGAAATTAAAAATAAAAAGATGTACCATAAACATCATTGGATTAATATTACATATAATGCTTGTCTGGTTCATAATCGCCTGCACCTATGTAGTAAACCAAATCTCTGGGTGTCACAACTCTCATGTTTCTGGTAGTGATGTTATATATAACTATCCCATATATTAACACCTAGATGTCCTCAAGGGTTCCGTGCAATACTATGGGGGTTATTTACGAAAGGTAAACCCACTGTGCACTACAAGTGCAAGCTAAAGGTGCAAAGTGTACTTGAAATTGCACTGAAAGTGCACTTAGTAGTGCGGTTGCTGTAAAACTGAGAGGTAGCTCTGAAATGAGGGGAAGCTCTGCTGATTTTATTATCCAGTCATGTGCAAGCTAAAATGCTGTTTTTTTACTCTCCTTGCATGTCCTCCTCGGATCTACAGCGACTGCACTTCCAAGTGCACTTTTACTGCAATTTCGTAGTTTTTGTAGTGCAAAGTGGATTTGCCTTTCATAAATAACCCCCTATGTGTCATAACTGGTTTGACACTAATAATACTATTGAGTGTATACACAGTTCCCCAATAATATAGAATATCGTATCACGTCCAAAAAAAGTAATAATAAACCTGGCCGATAAACCAAAACATTCTGGACTATCACTAAATGTCATCATGAGTAAATACAAGAATAGCTCAAGCATTGTTGATGAAGCAGTTCAAATCTACCTCAATGTTCAAGCCTCTCGGTGTGTGAGACATTTAAGGAGAAATATCCATTGCGTTTCGCGTTGCGATAAATCTCTGACCCTATTCGATCCTCTCCAGGATGGGTGCACACAATCAATCCCACAAAACTGAGCCAGAGAGGGATCGCCATTATGTTTTAATTTAAAGTGCAAGGATACACTGTGGTCCTCAAACTTCTTTTTAATGTTAATTGTTCCGCAATCCGTATTCTTAGGAGCCTTTTTGTTCTCCCAACATACAACAGCCCACAAGGGCACCATAACAGATAAACAACATGAGAGGAATTGCATGTGATAAATTCTTTTATATCAAACGTGCTTCCATCACTCCCTGTTATCTGTAATTTCCCTCTGTTATGTACTCTTACCGTACGGCAGCAGATACATTTCCTACATGTGAAAAAACCTTTAAGATCAAAACTTAATCTGGATTGGTCAGGTGGGTCCAGAATTTTCCGGACCACCTGATCACCAAAATTAGGGGCACGCCTATAGATGAACCGTGGCTGGTCTGGTAAGATTTCCGCCAGATGTCTATCCTTACCCAGAATATGCCAATGTGTTTTGAATATATTTTCAATTTCTTTATATTGTGCATGAAACCCTATTAGGAAACCCAGTTGATGGACCATTTTGTTGCTAAAGGACCAGGCACCTTTTTGCGATTCGGCAATGCGACGCTTTAACTGACAATTGCGCACGTGGCTCCCAAACAAAATTGACATCCTTTTTTTTCACACAAATAGAGATTACAAAAGTTATTGCATCTACAAAATAGGGAATATGGCGACGATCAGCGATTTTTATTGTGACTGTGACATTATGGCGGACACATCAGACACTTTTGACACATTTTTGGAACCATTGTCATTTTTTACAGAGATCAGTGCTATAAAAATGCACCGATTACTGTGAAAATTACACTGGCAGTGAAGGGGTTAACCTGTAGGGGGTGCTGTAGGGGTTAAGTTTTTCCTAGAGAGTGATTTTAACCACTTCAATACAGGGCTTTTATACACACCTCCATAACAAATCATAATTTTTTTGCTAGAAAATTACACAGAACCCCCAAACATTATATATGTTTTTTTAGCAGACAGCCTAAGGAATAAAACAACGGTCATTGCAACGTTTTATCTTATATGGTATTTGCGCAATCATTTTTCAAACGCCTTTTTTTTTGGAAAAAAATTGTTTCATGAATTTAAAAAAAATAACAAAACAGTAAAGTTAGCCCAATTTTTTTGTAAAATATGAAAGATTATGTTACACCGAGTAACTAGATACCTAACATGTCACGCTTTAAAATTGCGCACACTCATGGAATGGCGCCAAACTTCGGTACTTAATCTCCATAGGCAACGCTTTGAAATTTTTTACAGGTTACCAGTTTAGATTTACAGAGGAGGTCTAGTGCTAGAATTGTTGCTGGCACTCTAACGCGTTCGCTTCTGCGCACGAGCTACCAGGGACAGGGGCGTTTTAATTTTTTTTTATTATTTTTTACATTTTTTTTTACACTTTTTTTTTATTATCACTTTTATTCCTATTACAATGAATGTAAACATCCCTTGTAATAGGAATGTGTGTGACAGGTCCTCTTTATGGAGAGATAAGACCCCACATCTCTCCTCCAGGCTGGAAAGCATGAGTTCAGTGAATTTTTTTTTTACCAATCTCATGATTACATTTGCAGTGGTAGGCTAGTCGCATTGTTTACTTACGGGGACCAGTCATCTCTATGCTTCCTGCCAGCACCGAACGATTCTTTCTCCGGGCCCCCGATGACACGAGAGAGCCCGGAGAAGCACCGGATGGCAGCGAGACCGGGGTTATGTCCCCTCCCACTGCCTAGAAGAACGATCAAGCGGTGGAACCACCGCTATGATCGTTCTTATGTTGCACAGAATCGCTGGCAGAAGAAAAGGATATCTGAATGATGCCTCTAGCTGCAGGCATCATTCAAATATCCCCCCACAAAGCCCAGGACCTCATATGACGTCCACCCAGGATGGGAGATCCCCTCTGTGGACGTCATATGACAATGGGCCTGTAATGAAGTGGTTAAAGGGTTTGTAAAGATTTGCAGTGCTCTTTTCATGTCCTCATTGTTCATTTTTGCTGTCAAGTGTCAAGTTGCTGTAATTCTTCTCTGATCTCCACACTTCCTGGTTGTCTGTTTCCTGATAACCACAGTGTTGGGAGCTTTCTCTCTGTGGTCATTATTTAAGGAGGTGTGATTACTGTGTGGTCAAGGAGTACAGGACCAGGTCGCGAGCGCGACCTACGGCTGGACATCTTAAAGGGGACGTATATGTATGTCCATATGCCCAGCCATGCCATTCTGCCGACGTATATCGTCGTGCGGCGTTCCTTAAGCGGTTAAGTATCCAGGAAGAGAGCACAGCAGGGCTCAGGCTGGAGACTCAGGGAGGAACCTAAGTGAGAGCTCTGTGTGTTGTACTGAAAGATTTGCTTACCTTCAAGTTTTGGGTGATGGCAAATCCTTGCCGGAAGGCAAGGATTTATTTAACATAAAAAAACATGAGTTCAAGTAGAGCACTTAGTATACTGAAAAACAATAATATGTAATTTGACTCCCAATCCTGCTGCTTGTGGCCACTGACATCCAAATCGAGAGGGGTCTTTCACTCCAGATCCGACACTAGAAGCACAGCATCCTCTTTGTGTATGGCAGGGGTGTCCAAACTTTTTTCAAAGAGGGCCAGATTTGATGAAGAGAACATACGTGAGGGACGATCATTTTGCCCGACATTCTTTGAACCATTAAAATTTGGTCTAAAAGTGTTCGTCCGATCACTAATACACTGCCCAACAAGAATTCTCCCGACTTCATGGCTGTGTGTGGTGAAGAGACGATCTCAGGAATGTTCTTTGGATAATGTGAAAAAAGTGTAGCGCCAATTAAACCAAGGTGTCCCACAATGGAAATACCCAACAAAAATAAGTGATAACCCCAAATAAGGTATAAAAATCCGGTTAAGTGAGAGTGTCAGTCCCCACCAGAAAAAACTATTCAAAAATAGTGATATATGTCAAGATAACAATGCTGCCAATATTACAAACAGTGTGCAATCCTAATAGTGAAATAAACTAATCCGGTATTAAATTGTGAATATCCATAAACAATCTTCTAAGCAGTCCAAATACAATGATGGATATATACAAATGATAATGTCCTCTGTTAAATAACTTTCCAGCATCTAGGGATTGTATGTAACCTGTCCCAATTGGAACCAGAAGGGGACTCTTAGTACTGGTCAGTGTCATACAACTCTTCTAAAACTCCATATTCCTGTATAGTAGGCGTAAGGTAAAGTTGGAATTGCTACGCTTACCGACTGCTGTAGACCCGCAGCTCACCATACGGTGGGGGGTCCCTTGAGCTTGGATGGGCTGGATACCCGGTCACTATCACCGTGCAGATCTTTCTGTGGATGATCCAGAGGTCCTCGCAAGGAAACAGCCAGGGTTTTCAATGAAGTTGAATCCTCATGCAAGATTGATCCAAACAGGAAATGGGAGATAGGAAAAAAAGGGAGAAAATCGTCTCCTCATAGTGTAAAAAAATGTATTTAAAAAGTAGGTACACGTTAAAAACAAATCAAAAAAGACTTCCTTATTACAAGAAGGAAAAAACTTGTAAAGGTGTATACAAAAATAAAAGCTTAAATGTCCCAACACACCACAGCAATATTCCACATCTAGGAACAACAAATGAATAAAAAAGTCCAGGAAGCGCAAAGAAATTCAGGTAAATTCCAGTGATAACCCGACCGGTTTCGTCTAACAAGACATCAACTGGGGTGTAGGACTGGATATCATGAGTCTCTTTGCGCTATAAGTAGTCATCCCAATTAATCCCATGAGACCATCATTACCACCTGGTGGAAGGACGGCGTGCGTTCCAAATCCCTCCATTTCCTGGTCCTATGCGTTCCAGGCGCCAGGAAGTGACACCTACAAGCGCATCAAGGCGCGCGGAAGTGACCACTCATAATGAGGTGGTATAATTCCACATATCTCTTCCAATCAGTAACCCCACTGTCACCGAGGGGAGGAGCCTGAGATCGACATCAATGGAAGCTCTGCATAACGTCTAGGGGGAGGAGACAAGTGACTCTGCGCTCCACCAATCACGCCGTCGATAGGGCAGAAAAATGGGGAAGCGCCTCCACAAGCACTCCGCCCATCTCCATCCCAGCAACATGACGGATGTCACTGCGTGCCCATAGCACGCACCGTCATCTCTGTGTATCACGTCGCGGCGGGGCGTCTCCTAGTGTCTGCACTCCACCAGTGCGTTCCAATAGGGTCAAAGGTCACGGTAAGAATCTGTAGAGTTTGAACAGTATACGTCTTAAGAAAGAGAAGAAAACCTCACAGAATAGAGATGGGCAAGCATAAATGCAAGCCCCTCTATATATGTTCACAGGTTATCTATGGACAAAAAAAGAGGGGAGGACTTGAATTTAGATGAAAACGGTCTCATGGAAGTAATGGGATTTGAACATATAATCTTTAAAGAGTGAATAAAGTAAATATATGATAACCCATTTAATCATCAAAGCAGACCTAAATATATCGGAAACCAATTGAATCAAGATTGGTTGATAAAGGCGTTTAAATCCCAATCAACGTTGAGACCCGAGGGCACATAGCTTTTTAATTGATAGATCTAGAAGACTTCTAATCTGGAGACACCTCGAATGCATGGTTCCCCTCTCCAATGGGGGACAAAGTGGTCAATAATCTGGAAAGCAGTTCCTTCTACCTTTTTATTATGTTTTTCCAGAAAGTGTCTTGGTACTGTATGTTTAGTGCAACCTTTCTTAATTTTAGCAATGTGCTCCCCTACCCTTGTAGAAAAACTACGCTTGGTGCGACCCACGTATTGTTTCCCACAAGGGCAGGTAATGAGGTAGACCACATACTTAGTTGCACATGTGGAAAAATGCTTGATAGGGAATTCCGCTCCTGTGACAGAGGATCGAAAATTCGTCAATCTCTTACGATGGATATTGTGCAAGCATACCTTGCACCTTCTACAGGGGTAATACCCTTTAGACAATGGAAAAAAGGACGGCTTAACCGGGGGGTCAGGGATATTCGGTGCGATTTGGTTCTTCAGAGACATCGCTCCCCTATAAATCACACCTGCTTGTATTGGGAGGACTGGACCCAGGATAGGGTAATTTTTCAAGATGTTCCAATGTTTTCGAATAATATTTTTGATTTGTTTATGTTGGGTAGAGAAGGTCGTGAAAAAGGAATTCCTAAATCTGGAGTCTTGGGCTGTCTTGGGTTTTTCTAAGGTTAAAGTAGATCTATCCATAGTTGAGATTTTCCCAATCTCCTCATCAATGGTCTCACTACAATAACCCTTATCCACAAATCGGGTTTTAAGGGTTTTGGCCTGGATCTGGAAATCTTCCAAATTGGAACAATTGCGTCTGATCTTCAATATTTGGCTCCGGGGTACGGACCTCAACCACGAGGGATGGTGGCAGCTATCGATCGGAATGAAACCATTCCGATCAGTGCTTTTGAAAAAGGTCTTAGTTTTCAATTGTTTGTTGTGTACAAAAATTTCCAGATCCAGGAAATGAATATTGGAGAAGCTGGCTTCATATGTGAGATCTATACCCACCTCATTCTGGTTGAGGTCAGCCATAAATATGTCCAGTGACTGTCTATCTCCCTTCCAGCAAAGAAATGTCCAGAATTTTGGGAGACAGGGCTACGTATGTCAAGTTACCCTCCAATCCAACTTTAAAATTTAAGGCGTCTCTTAAAAAGTTGGTGGAGACGGGAGTGAAAAGAGGAATACTTGATAATAAAGAAAGAAGCTTTTTTTCTCCCTTTTTTTCCTATCTCCCATTTCCTGTTTGGATCAATCTTGCATGAGGATTCAACTTCATTGAAAACCCTGGCTGTTTCCTTGCGAGGACCTCTGGATCATCCACAGAAAGATCTGCACGGTGATAGTGACCGGGTATCCAGCCCATCCAAGCTCAAGGGACCCCCCACCGTATGGTGAGCTGCGGGTCTACAGCAGTCCGTAAGCGTAGCAATTCCAACTTTACCTTACGCCTACTATACAGGAATATGGAGTTTTAGAAGAGTTGTATGACACTGACCAGTACTAATGCCGCGTACACACGGTCGTTTTTTGCAATGAAAAAAAAAAGACTTTTTTTAAAACGTCAT
Organism: Rana kukunoris; assembly: GCA_029574335.1. Classification (NCBI taxonomy): domain Eukaryota; kingdom Metazoa; phylum Chordata; class Amphibia; order Anura; family Ranidae; genus Rana; species Rana kukunoris. The sequence continues at coordinate 517,733,463 of CM056051.1, read as the reverse complement.
TTAAATTGATCGTGTGTGGGCAAAACGTCGTTTTTTGTCTTAAAAAAAACGACCAAAAAAAAATTCCAACATGCTTGAATTTTTTGTGTCGTTTTTCAAAACGTCGTTTTTTGTTTCACAAAAAGTCACCGTGTGTAGCAAAAACGTTGTTCAAAACGACGTTTTTCAACCCGCGCATGCCCAGAAGCTAGTTATGAAGCAAGCTTCAATGGAAAAGAGTGGTGAACGTAACCTCGCTTTTTGTGAAAAAACGATACTGTGTATGCAAAATTGTCTTTGAAAAGTGACGTTTCAAAAACGTCGTTTTTTACTTCACAGAAAACGTCGTTTTTTTTCATCGCAAAAAACGACCGTGTGTACGCGGCATAAGAGTCCCCTTCTGATTCCAATTGGGACAGGTTACATACAATCCCTAGATGCTGGAAAGTTATTTAACAGAGGACATTATCATTTGTATATATCCATCATTGTATTTGGACTGCTTAGAAGATTGTTTATGGATATTCAGAATTTAATACCGGATTAGTTTATTTCACTATTAGGATTGCACACTGTTTGTAATATTGGCAGCATTGTTATCTTGACATATATCACTATTTTTGAATAGTTTTTTCTGGTGGGGACTGAAACTCTCACTTAACCGGATTTTTATACCTTATTTGGGGTTATCACTTATTTTTGTTGGGTATTCCCATTGTGGGACACCTTGGTTTAATTGGCGCTACACTTTTTTCACATTATCCACTTACAATATTTTCCATTGTTGTGTTGGCTGCCTTTACCCCCCTTTTTTAGTTTCACGTATTTTACATAATACTATTGTATGTCACATATTTTTATATATTTTTTTTACTTTGGATTAGCGCAATATATTTTTATTTAATATGTTCTTTGGATATACTGGATTTATTTGCGTATAAGATCAGGATTAGTTGGTTTCCTTTAAAATTTGGATTGTCTTCCTTATCAATCCATATAAGAATCAGATTTTGCCTTTCTTATATTTCTCACAATGGCATAAACTCTCAATACAAATTGTTTAGGACTTAAAGCGGAGCTCCACCCATATAAACAACATTTTGCCATGTTGTTTAAAAAAAAAAAAAAAAAAAAAACCTGAAAAAAAATAAAATAAAATACTCACCCGAAATAGCTGTTGCTATGCGGAAGTCCGTAATCTGCCTCACCTGCACCTCGGTCCGATTTCTTCTTCTCCTTCTCCTTGTGAATGGGCGCGCTGCTTTCTGGGAATTGTGTGTGTTCTCAGAGAGCAGCGCGCCCATTCACAAGCCAGCGTGAGACTCGCGCAGGCACAGTAGGAAACGGGCAGTGAAGCCGTACGGCTTCACTGCCTGTTTCCCATAGTGTGAATGGCGGCGCGGGACTCGGAGAGATCGCGGGACCGGCATCGGGGGGGCCATCAGCGCGGGCGCCTAGGACAGGTAAGTGTCCTTATTTAAAGTCAGCAGCTACACTGTTAGTAGCTGCTGACTTTAAAAAAAAAATTTTCGCGGCTGGAGCTCCGCTTTAAGTGATAGCATTCCAATGATGACTGAAGCCAATTTATAGGGGGGGGCTGTTTAATACTTGGAAAATACATGTTTATGGTTTAATCGTTTTTGATTAAATTCTACAATTGTATGCTTGTTACAAACAGCATAGATTACAGAGTTGCAACACCAGTTTAAGGCCGCGTACACACGATGAGATATGTCCGCTCAAACTTGTCCGACGGACAGTTTAGAGCGGACATGTCTCATCGGATTTCGGTCCGATGGCGTGTACACACCATCGGATCAAAATCCCCGCCGGCAGACAGCATGGTGACGCGGCGGTGACGTTGACGCCGCCACGTCACCGCTATGTCACCGCACCAGGAAGTAAACAGTTCCGCGCGCATGCGTCGGATCCATTCACAGGATACGACGCATGTGCGGGAAGATATGTCCGCTGGTTTGCCGTACTAACCAGCGGACATATCCGACGGACAGGTTTGTAGCAGACAAATTTCAAAGCATGCTTTGAAATTTGTCTGATGGACAAACCTGTCCGCTAGCCCGTACACACGATCGGATTTGTCTGCTGAAACGATCCATCGGACCGTTTTCAGCGGACAAATTTGATCGTGTGTACGCGGCCTAAGAGTATCACAATACAGGGAAGCAAATAGATGATCTGGAAGATAGGTCATAATTAAACAAGTTGTTACTGTTTAGTTCAGCCTTTCTTACCTTTTTAACACAGAGGAACCCTTGACAAAAACTTGCCGTTATAAGGGAACACCTATTAAAAATTATTATATCTACAACTCATGATATATTAGTTGATGGTCAGTGAGAAGAATGCTCCTTACACTTGTGGACATTGGGAAGAATTACCCCTTATGCCACGTACACACGATTGGTTCATCTGATAAAAATGGACCAATGGATTTTTTCATCAGATATCCGATGAAGCTGACTTTCATCAGTCATGCCTACACACCATCAGTTTAAAATCCGATCTTGTCCAACGCGGTGATGTAAAACATAACGATGTGCAGAGAAAAATAAAGTTTAATGCTTCCGAGCATGCGTCAACTTGATTCTGAGCATTGCGTGGATTTTTGACCGATGGATTTCCCCACAGACGATCATTTTTTTCTATTGTTTTTTTAACCATCAGAAAATTTTAAAACAGGTTCTATTTTTTTTCACCGATGGGGCCAACACACGATCGGTTCATCTGATGAAAACGGTCCATCGAACCGATCGTGTGTACAGGGCATTACAGATAGCTAAAAAGACCAATGATGTCAGTGGGAACTTATCTGAGAGGCAAAAATTGCTCATTGCTCAAGGAACCCCTAGCAAACTCTGGAGAAACCCTGGTTGAGAAAACTGGCTTTAAGTTAAATAAACAGGAGAAAATGGCTGATTGCTCTAGATTTACTCAGGTAGGCTCATGAAGTTCCAGGGAACTGGATGATTTGCACCATATGATTTGTACCATAGTTTTTTTTTCAAACTTTTAGCACTTTTTTCACTAATGTCGCAAAAAAATAAAACCAGTGGTGATTAAATACCACCAAAAGAAAGCTCTATTTGTGTAAAAAAAAATGATAAAAAAAATTATATTTGGGTACAGTGTTGCATGACTGAGTAATTGGTATTCAAAATGCAACAGCGCTGAAAACTGAAAATTGGCCAGGGCAGGAACGATGTATAAGTGCCTGGTATTGCAGTGGTTAAACCTAAAAGCAAATACATGTTATATGGCAGCTTACCAATTCTAATGTCCCGTACACATGAGTGGGATTTCTGAGGGAATTCCGCTTAAGCTTCCGCTCAAGCTTGGCTTGGATACACACGGTCACACAAAAGTTCTCTGAACTTTCGAGCGTTAAGAACGTGATGATGTATAACACTACGACAAGGCAAGAAAAAGAAGTTCAATGCTTCTGAGCGTGCGTCGAATTGTTTCTGAGCATGCATGGTTTTTTTTTCCAGTCGGAATTCCATACAGACTAAAAGATTTTCCAATAGAAAGATTTTCTGTCTGAAAAATTGAGAACCTGCTCTCTATCCAAGTCCGTCATAAATTATGACGGGAAAAGTCTGATGGGGCATACACACGGTCGGAATATCCGATGAAAAGCTCCCATATGACTTTTTCCATCGGAAATTCCGACCGCGTGTACGTGGCATTAGATGTTATGGCTGCATTGGCTTTTTTTCTTTAGGCTTTCTTTCCTTTCTTTTATCTGGTGGTCTGGACAGTAAGTCTATTGTTTTTCAAAAGAACCAGTTTGCCTGCAAATGTAGCAGTAAGGCCCCTTTCAGACGGACAGCTGTTTTACCGCGGCTAAAAGCTTATTTCTTGATCGTACATCACGGGACACAGAGCGCATAGTCATTACATATGGGTTATATGGGTACCTTCAGGTGTGGACACTGGTGTAATCAACTTCACAGGAAGTTCCTCCCTATATAACCCCCTCCCACTGAGAGTGCTTTAGTTTTTTCGCCAGTGTCTTAGGTGTTGGTCACGTCTAGCTGTCCCTCGGAGGTCTCGGGACCCAGGATAGCTAGCCGGATCCGTCCGAAGTGCTTCAGAGCCAAGATGTACGGTACCCGGGCCCTGCTGGAGTGGGGTTTTGCCTATAATGCCTCTCCTTGGAGGGCTGGATTCTGGGCTCCAGTGCCTTAGTCTCTTCCAAGAACTAAACGCTACTGATGCCAGGATGCTATATAGGTCCAGGGGTGTGGGTTCCTTAACACAGGACCCCGGTCCCTGAAGGTCCAAGACAATACCCACGGAGATGGGGGAAGGCTGGGCCTCTTGCATTTTGCAATACCCTGCGGCGTGGAGCAGGTAAGAGGGAACCTGCGGGACTTGGTTCGACAGTAGGTATCCCCCTGGGGGTTCTGGGTTGGCTAACAGTATGCTGGGGCATCAGCCACTATCTCCACTATGTCTGTTGAGGCAGGATGGGATTCTAATGTTTACCCAGATAATATGTAGATATATGTATACTTGTGTAAGTTATATATTTTCTACTCACCCCAGGTCTGCCTGTTAACACTGATACTGCAACCCCACATGTTTTAAAGAGGAAATTGCTGGTAAAAAACTCCTGTTTCTTAGGAAGCCCATGGGGACAGCTTCCTCGCTGTGTGTGCACTACAATAAGATTAGTGCTTACCTGGTGTCTGTTGGTGCTGCATAACGCTGGTCCATGTTGTTCCTCTGCTCTGCTACCTCCATGTGGTTTCAGCGTGGTGCGCGCGATCGTGCGCGCGATTGTGCGCGCGTGTGTGCGCGCGTGTGTGCGCGCGCATACGCGCGCGCGTGCACGCCGCCTTTTATAGCGTCGGCGTGCGTCGGGGGGGGCGGGCCAGCAGCGTCAGGGTCTGTATAAAGGAAAAACTTTTCTCTGGCTGGTCTTTCCCTCCTGGAGGCAGAGGAAGAAAGGATACAGAGCGTGCAGCTGGGTCTTTTGGCCACACAGGGACACCTAGTGGCGGTTTTGTGGATCTTCAGGTCTAGGACTTAGGTCCACTATTGACCAGAAAAAAAAAAGAAAAAAAAAAAAAAAAAGTTTTTTTGCTTAAAGGGACTCAGCCTTAGATCCAGCAGTATCTGAGTCTACCTTGGACTCCGGCTAACGGGCATTGGTGTGTCAATACTCACAGGTTTCCTCGGTATTGCCACCTCCCAGGCGGGTAAAAAAAAAAAAAAATTTTTGAAAAAAAAAAAAAAAAAAAAGAGAAATATAAAAGAAAAAGAGAGAAATTAGTTCTTTTTCATTTTTCTCATACCTGCCCTCATATTGGTTACTCCTAGCTGCAACAGTCAGGTGTTGGCTATAGGGGTGACCCAAGGTTGTACAATGGCTCCAAAGGGATCTGGACCAGCCAAGGCTGCTAAAGGTGCCAAAAAGCAAAAGGGGTCTCCATCGGGGTCAGAGGATTTGGGCCAGGCTTCTACGGCCCCACCCTCACCAGTCAAGACACCGAGTGGCATAGTACAAGAGCCATTGGGGGTGCTGGGGGCAGAGGCGGCCCCCGATCCACCCATTCCCGTTTACGTGACGGAAGAAATGCTAGCAGCCACCATGTGTGGGCTAGAGAAAAGGTTAACTGCGTTGCTTTCCCGTCCTTGCCCAAGTAGCAAGCGGGCTAGATCCCCCTCACCCAGTGTGGGGTTTTCAGATGCGGAGGTCTCCTCTTCAGAGGAACGGGACCCACAAGGGGATCAGGCAGACCCAAGTCCCGACGGTTCAGACAGGGAAAATTCCACTATAGATGAATATTTTTCGGCCTCTCAAGCGGAGGGCCTGTGGATCCAGTCTTTGACAGATATGGTTCGCACTGCCTTTAAACTTCCAGTGCCAGAACTAGTAGCCCCGGAGGTATCCTCATTGGGGTCTTTAAAGGCTCCATTAACTGGTGCATCTTTTCCAATGCACCCCCTTCTGCGGAACGTGATTTACCAGGATTGGGCTCGACCTGATAGAATCTTTGTCCCTCCTAAAAGATTCTCTATTCTCTACCCTATGGAAGAGGAATATGTAAAGAAATGGGCTCTCCCTACAGTGGACGCAGCCATTTCCTGCGTGAATAAATCCCTGACTTGTCCGGTTGAAAATGTCCATATGTTCAAGGATCCGGTCGACAAGAAATTCGAGACCCTACTGAAAGCAGCTTTCACCTCAGTAGGTGCCATGGTTCAGCCAGCAGTAGCAGCCATTGGTGTTTGTCAGGCCCTGAAGGATCAGGCAAAACATATATTAAAGGACATGCCGGCTCAGCATACTCATGAATTAGCAGAATTCCCTAGGGCTCTCTGCTGTGCAGTAGATGCTATTAAGGACTCCATCCAACAGGCATCCCGTGCATCTCTACTGATGGTTCACATGCGTCGTCTTTTGTGGCTAAAGAACTGGTCAGCAGAGGCACCCTGCAAAAAGCTTTTAGCAGGGTTTCCCTTTCATGGGGGAAGACTATTCGGGGAAGACCTAGATAAATATATCCACACCATATCAAGTGGAAAAAGTACTTCCTTACCGGTCAAGAAAAGACCGCGTGGGCCCACGTTTAAACGACAGGCCATTGCAGGCTCGGCCCCTTCGACTTCCCGTCAGTATCGACGGCCTCCCGGGCGGTCAGCAGTTAATAGCCGCCCACAGGGACAAGCCGCGGCAAACAAGAGGCCCTGGTCTCGCAAGCCGGCTAAACCAGTCATCAAATCAGATTCATGAAGGGGCGCCCCCACTCTCTTGGGTGGGGGGAAGACTTCAGTTTTTCTCCGAAGTCTGGAAGGCCAGAATTCCCGACTCTTGGGTTCGGTCCGTAGTAGCCTCAGGCTACAAACTAGAGTTTCGAGAAATCCCCCCTCCTCATTTTCAGGGGTCAAGTCTTCCAAGCGACCCGTTAAAGAGGGCCTCTCTCGTAAGGCGTTGGATCGCCTCTTGCTCCAAGGAGTAATTGTAGAAGTACCAACCCAAGAAAGGGGTCTGGGATTCTACTCCAACCTTTTTTGTTATACCAAAACCAAATGGCGACGTCAGGCCTATATTAGACCTCAAACGCCTAAATCGCTTTCTAAGGATTCAGACCTTTCGTATGGACTCCATACGTTCAGTGACAGCCAGCCTACATCAGGGCGACTTTCTAGCATCTATAGACATAAAGGATGCATATCTGCATGTGCCGATTTACCCAGCACATCACAAGTTTCTTCGTCTTACGATAAACCAAAGTCATTACCAGTTCGTAGCCCTCCCTTTCGGGTTGGCAACAGCTCCACGGGTATTCACAAAGGTGTTAGCCCCGGTACTAGCCGTCCTAAGGACAGAAGGCATCTTGGTCCTAGCATACCTGGACGATCTCCTGGTTATCGACAGTTCAGCTTCCAACCTCAATCATGCAGTAGTCCGCACAGTGCGGCATCTAGAAGAGTTCGGGTGGATTGTGAACCAAGAAAAATCAAGGTTACAACCCACAAGACAGTTGGAATATCTAGGCTTTCGGTTAGATACAGAATGCCAGAGGGTATTTTTACCTCAAGAGAAGATCAGGTCGTTGATTCAAACGATTCAAATAGTCTTAGGCAAAAAGAAGCCGACTATTCGCCTATGCATGCGACTGCTGGGGAAGATGGTGGCCGCCTTCGAAGCAGCGCCCTACGCCCAGATCCATACCAGAATTCTGCAAGCAGCTATTCTCTCTGCTTGGAACAAGTCCATACAGGCATTAGACCGTCCATTAGTTCTTTCTCCAGAAGTCAGGCACAGCCTGTACTGGTGGCTGATCCCTCAAAAATTATCAAAAGGGAAAACCTTTTGCCCCATCTCGTGGAAAATAGTAACCACAGATGCCAGCCTAACAGGTTGGGGGGGCAATCTTAGGAAAACGGACCCAGCAGGGACAGTGGTCAGAGGCAGAAAGTCTGCTTCCCATCAATGTCCTAGAGATCAGAGCTGTTCGGTTGGCCCTGGTCGCCTGGACTCTCCCCCTGCAGGGTCTGCCAGTAAGGATACAGTCCGACAATGCCACGGCGGTGGCATACATAAACCACCAGGGGGGCACAAAGAGCCTGGCGGCTCAAAGGGAAGTAAACCTAATTTTTGCATGGGCCGAAGCCCATGTACCCTGCATCTCAGCAGTGTTCATCCCAGGGATAGACAATTCTCAAGCAGATTTTTTGAGTCTTCAACAGTTACTCCCGGGAGAGTGGTCTCTTCACCCCCAGGTATTCCAAGAGATTTGCCAAAGATTCGGAGTTCCCGATGTGGACATCATGGCAACAAGATTCAACAAGAAATTGGACAAATTCGTATCCCGAGCCAGGGACCCCTCGGCCTACGGGACCGATGCGTTGGTTTGCCCCTGGCACCAGTTTTTCTCTCCTGTATGCGTTCCCTCCACTACAGATGATTCCCCGCCTTCTACGAAGGATCAGGGTGGAGCGCAGGCCGGTGATCCTGGTGGCCCCAGCCTGGCCCAGAAGGGCTTGGTACGCACTCATCGTGAGGATGTCAGTAAAGGCACCATGGCCACTCCCCCTGCGCCCAGATCTGCTGTCTCAGGGCCCGATCTACCACCCTGCTTCACAGCAGCTAAATTTGATGGCTTGGCGGCTGAATCTCTAATTCTTAAAGGCAGAGGCCTCTCTGCCCAAGTCATATCTACGTTAATTCAAGCTAGAAAGCCAGTCTCTAGAAATATCTATTACAGAGTCTGGAGAACCTATGTGGAGTGGTGCGAGTCTCAAGGAGGGCATCCTCGCAAGTTTTTTATTGACAGGATCTTGCGATTCCTCCAGGTTGGCGTTGACAAGGGGTTAGCTCTTAGTACTCTAAAGGGGCAGGTGTCTGCCTTATCGATATGGTTTCAAAGGCCTTTGGCCACACATTCGCTTGTGAAAACCTTTTTACAGGGGGTCTTGCATGTAAATCCCCCTATTAGAGCTCCCCTCTGCCCCTGGAATTTAAATCTGGTCTTGTCAGCTTTACAAAGGCAGCCGTTTGAACCTCTGACAGAAATCCCTCTTGTGCTGCTAACCCGAAAGTTGGTTTTCTTGGTGGCTATGGCTTCGGCCAGAAGGGTCTCCGAGCTGGCAGCCTTGTCTTGCAGGGAACCGTACCTGATTCTGCATAAGGACAGAGTGGTTCTGCGGCCTCAGCCTTCTTTCCTTCCTAAGGTCATATCCAGTTTTCACTTGAATCAGGACCTAGTCCTACCATCCTTCTTTCCTACTCCCCAGTCCAGAGAGGAAAGACTGCTTCATACTTTGGACGTGGTCCGAGCCATGAGGGTCTATCTCAAGGCTACAGAAAAGATTCGGAAAACAGATGTGCTTTTCGTTCTCCCGGATGGCCCCAAGAAGGGTCAGCCGGCTGCCAAGTCTTCCTTGGCTAGGTGGATTAAGCAGCTGATTTTTCAGGCCTATGGTCTGAAGCGCGTTCCACCGCCCTTATCAGTTAAGGCCCATTCTACGAGGGCCATGAGTGCCTCTTGGGCGGCACACCATCAGATCTCTATGGCACAGGTTTGCAAGGCGGCAACCTGGTCTTCCGTACATACGTTTACTAAATTTTATAAGTTGGACGTCACAAAGGCTGCGGATGCAGCATTTGGGCAGGCGGTCCTACGGGCAGCAGTATAGAATCCTCTGGCCCGGTTCACGCCCCTTTGTTTCTGTTGGTGGAGCTATTTTACCTCCTGATATATTTTCTGTTTGGCTATTTTTGGCCTTACGGTCTCCCTCCCTTCATGGAGCATTGCTTTGGGACATCCCATATGTAATGACTATGCGCTCTGTGTCCCGTGATGTACGATCAAGAAAAAGGGATTTTTAATAACAGCTTACCTGTAAAATCCTTTTCTTGGAGTACATCACGGGACACAGAGCTCCCACCCCTCTTTTTGGGAACATTGTGTAACCTCAGAGAAATTGCTTGCTACAAAACTAAAGCACTCTCAGTGGGAGGGGGTTATATAGGGAGGAACTTCCTGTGAAGTTGATTACACCAGTGTCCACACCTGAAGGTACCCATATAACCCATATGTAATGACTATGCGCTCTGTGTCCCGTGATGTACTCCAAGAAAAGGATTTTACAGGTAAGCTGTTATTAAAAATCCCTTTTTATGTTTTGCTGGAATTCAAGACTCCAGGCACAGCGATTAGCTGCATTTGTACAGTGCTTTTAGCTGCGGTTGTGTTTAGCTGCGGCACGATAGTGAACGGGGTTTCGACTTGGATCCCTGCCAATATCAAGCACTGCGTCTGGTATGAATCTTGAGGGGGAACTCCATGCCAAATTTCAACTAAAAAACTGGCATGGGTTCCCCCTACAAGAGCATACCAGGCCCTTGGGTCTGCTATGGATTATAAGGAGACACCCAGTACGCCGAAAAAAAAACGGTGCGGGGGGTCCCCCCCAAATTCATACCGGACCCATATCCGAGCAGCAGCCCGGACGGTCAGGAAAGGTGTGGGGACGAGCGAGAGAACCCCCCTCCTTAACCGTGCCAGGCAGCATGCCCTCAACATGGGGGGGTAGGTGCTTTGGGGCAGGGGGCGCCCTGTGGCCCCCCACCCCAAAGCACCCTGTCCCCATGTTGATGAGGACAGGGCCTCTTCCCGACAACCCTGGCCGTTGGTTGTCAGGGTCTGCGGGAAGGGAGCTTATCGGAATCTGGGAGCCCCCTTTAATAAGGGGGACCCCAGATGCCGGCCCCCACCCTAGGTGAATGAGTATGGGGTACATTGTACCCCTACACATTCACCTGGTGGAATAAAAAAAAATGTAGAAAAAAAAAACACACGACACAGGGTAAAGTAATTTATTAGTCAGCTCCGGGGGCCCCCTCTCTTCTTTAGCTCTTTCACGAGGGGGGGCTGCTTCTTCGATGCCTTATGGGGGGTGTGCCGCTCTTCTCCGCCATCTGGTTCTCTTCCGCCGGGAGGGGGGACCGCTTTTATAAAAGCGCCCCCCTTGAGGGGTTATTCTGACATGTCATGTGTTTTTTTTTTTACATTTTTTTACCCCATACTCATTCACCTAGGGTGGGGGGCCGGCATCTGGGGGCCCCCTTATTAAAGGGGGCTCCCAGATTCCGATAAGCTCCCTTCCCGCAGACCCCGACAACCAACGGCCAGGGTTGTCGGGAAGAGGCCCTGTCCTCATCAACATGGGGACAGGACAGGGTGCTTTGGGGCAGGGAGGCCCACAGGGTGCCCCCCTGCCCCAAAGCACCTACCCCCCATGTTGAGGGCATTCGGCCTGGCACTGTCAACCACTTAAGGACCCCCGCACGCACATATACGGCCACAGAATGGCACGTACAGGCACAAGGGCGTAAATTTACGTCCCCGCCTAAGTGCGGTTCGGGGGTCCCATCGGGACCCCCTCCGCGGCGTGCGGGGGTCCCCCTGGCTCCGGGAGCGATCCGGGATCAGCGGGCGGATGTCGGCGCTTACCCGCCCCCCCGCGATCGCTCCCAGCCAATGGGAGCGCGCTCCCATCCTGTCAGTTCCTCCTCCTGTGTTTACACAGGAAGGAGAAATGATGTCACCTCTCATCGCAGCGCTGTTTCCCAGCGCTGCTGATGAGAGAAGACATCACAAGTAAGTGTGCACCAACACAACACTGACACACACTCACATAGGCATATTAACCCCTTGTGATCACCCCCCCCCACCCCCCTGTCACAGTGTCACTGAATGCAGTGAACTAATCACTGCATTTAGTGTCAGTGTGACAGGCAGTGTAAAAAACAGTTAGGCCCCTTTCACATTGAGGCGTTTTTCATGCGGTACAGCGCTAAAAATAGCGCTGCTATACCGCATGAAAAATCATGCCCTGTAGTGTTCAATGTGAAAGCCCGAAGGCTTTCACACTGAAGCGGTGCGCTAGCAGGAACGCTCCAAAAGTCCTGCTAGCCGCATCTTTACCGCGGTATAGGAGCGGTGTGTTCACCGCTCCTATAGCGCGCCTTCCCATTGGAAACAATGGGAAACCGCGGCAATAGCGCGGTAATACCGCCCGCAACGCGGGCGGTATTAACCCTTTTTCGGCCGCTAGCGGGGGTTAAAACCTCACCGCTAGCGCCCGAATATCGCGGTAAACACGACGGTATAGCGGCGCTACAAATAGCGCGGCTATACCGTCACCGCGGCTCCACGCCTCAATGTGAAAGGGGCCTTAGTGTTAGGTTCAGGATAGCCCCCCCACCCCCCCCTAATAAAGTTTTAACCCCCTGATCACCGCCCTAGTTAACCCTTTCACTCCCTATTGCCAGCGTCACTAAGCGATCATTTTTCTGATCGCTGTATTAGTGTCGCTGTTCCCGCTAGGTAGCTATTTTTTTTTATTGCGATTTTTTTTTTTACTAAAGACATGTGGCTAAATAAATTTTGGCCTAAATGTTTGACTAAAATTTAGTTTATTTGATTTTTTTTTAACAAAAAGTAAAAAATAGTGTTTTTTTTTCAAAAATGTCGCTCTATTTTTGTATATAGCGCAAAAAATAAAAATCGCAGAGGTGATCAAATACCACCAAAAGAAAGCTCTATTTGTGGGAAGAAAAGGACACAAATTTTGTTTGGGAGCCACGTCGCACGACCGCGCAATTGTCTGTTAAAGCGACGCAGTGCCGAATCGCAAAAACACCTTGGGTCATTTACCAGCGTATTGGTCCGGGTCTTAAGTGGTTAAGGAGGGGGGCTCGCTTGTCCCCACCTCTTTCCTGACCGGCCGGGCTGCTGCTCAGATACGGGTCTGGTATGGATATTGGGGGGACCCCCCACTCCGTTTTCCCCGGCGTACGGGGTGTCTCCTTATAATCAATAGCAGAACGAAGGGCCTGGTATGCTCCTGTAGGGGGAACCTATGCCGGTTTTTTAGTTGAAATTTGGCGTGGAGTTCCCCCTCAAGATTCATACCAAAAGCAGCCGACACAGTGCACTGCGATTACCCGCGGTTATGTGCTGATAGCTGCTGGATTTCGCAGCTAGACGCATTCCAGTTCTATTTTTTCTATCCGCACAAAATTGCGGGGGAAAAAAAACGCAGGTAACGTAGTGTGTGAATCAGTGGCGGCCCGCCCATAGGGGCGCCCGGGCGCCGCCCCCCTCCCCTCCTGTAGGAAAAAAAAAAAAAAAAAAATCTTTTTTTTTTTGGCCCCTTTAACCACTTAAGGACCCCCGCACGCACATATACGGCCACAGAAGGGCACGTACAGGCACAAGGGCGTAAATTTACGTCCCCGCCTGAGTGCGGTTCGGGGGTCCCATCGGGACCCCCTCCGCGGCGTGCGGGGGTCCCCCTGGCTCCGGGAGCGATCCGGCATCTGGGGGCGGATGTCGGCGAATACCCGCCCCCCCGCGATCGCTCCCAGCCAATGGGAGCGCGCTCCCATCCTGTCATTTCCTCCTCCTGTGTTTACACAGGAAGGAGGAAATGATGTAATCTCTCATCGCAGCGCTGTTTCCCAGCGCTGCTGATGAGAGAAGACACCACAAGTAAGTGTGCACCAACACAACACTGACACACACTCACATAGGCATATTAACCCCTTGTGATCGCCCCCCCCACCCCCCTGTCACAGTGTCACTGAATGCAGTGATCTAATCACTGCATTTAGTGTCAGTGTGACAGACAGTGTAAAAAAAAGTTAGTGTTAGGTTCAGGATAGACCCCCCACCCCCCCTAATAAAGTTTTAACCCCCTGATCACCGCCCTAGTTAACCCTTTCACTCCCTATTGCCAGCGTCACTAAGCGATCATTTTTCTGATCGCTGTATTAGTGTCGCTGTTCCCGCTAGGTAGCTATTTTTTTTTATTGCGATTTTTTTTTTTACTAAAGACATGTGGCTAAATAAATTTTGGCCTAAATGTTTGACTAAAATTTAGTTTATTTGATTTTTTTTTTAACAAAAAGTAAAAAATAGTGTTTTTTTTTCAAAAATGTCGCTCTATTTTTGTATATAGCGCAAAAAATAAAAATCGCAGAGGTGATCAAATACCACCAAAAGAAAGCTCTATTTGTGGGAAGAAAAGGACGCAAATTTTGTTTGGGAGCCACGTCGCACGACCGCGCAATTGTCTGTTAAAGCGACGCAGTGCCGAATCGCAAAAACACCTTGGGTCATTTACCAGCGTATTGGTCCGGGTCTTAAGTGGTTAAGAAATACACTAAAAAAAAAATATATATATTTATTTAATGCACTCTGATTGAGCGCCGGCCACCACTGCCCTATGAAGCGCCGTGTCACTGCAATCTAGACATGGCGCTTCATTTGCGGGCTTCTAGATTTCCTATGGGCGCATTGGAAAGCGCTGATATGCTTCCCGTTCCTCTCTATGGGTGCCAGGAGCATTACTACTTTGACTTCCGGCGGCATTTCGCAAACCGGAAGTGACGTCAGGCTGCAGGCTTTCTGAAGTTTACACTGCCCGAGCGGAGCTGGCGCTGGTAAGGTAAGCCAGCCAAGTGAAGCCACATGATTATTTTTTGTATTTTCTTTGATTGATCGCCCCATTAGGTCATCAGCCTGATCCCCACCCATCCACCTCAGAGCCTGTCATTGTATTTAGACTGCTGGGACTTGTAGTTCTCCATCTTCTCCTGGGGCTCATGGAGAAGATGGAGATTGGAGAACTACAAGTCCCAGCAGGTTATACATACAATAAGGCTCTGAGGTGGATGGGTGTGGATTGCATGCACCTATCAATCCGGAGGGGGGGGGGGCAGGATCAGATAACACTATCTGATCCTGCCCCCCCCCCCGGATTGATAGGTGCATGCAATCCACACCCATCCACCTCGGAGCCTGTTATTGTAGTTAGACTGCTGGGACTTGTAGTTCTCCAATCTCCATCTTCTCCATGAGCCCCAGGAGAAGATGGAGAACTACAAGTCCCAGCATGTTATACATACAATAAGGCTCTGAGGTGGATGGGTGTGGATTGCATGCACCTATCAATCCAGAGGGGGGGGCGGATCAGATAACTCTATCTGATCCTGCCCCCCCCCCCCCCCCGGATTGGTAGGTGCATGCAATCTACACCCATCCACCTCAGAGCCTGTTATTGTATGTATAACCTGCTGGGACTTGTAGTTCTCCAATCTCAATCTTCTCCATGAGCCCCAGGAGAAGATGGAGAACTACAAGTCCCAGCAGGTTATACATACAATAAGGCTCTGAGGTGGATGGGTGTGGATTGCATGCACCTATCAATCCCCAGGGGTGGGGGGGCAGGATCAGATAACACCACACATGGGCAGTGGATCGCCCACTTAAAGAATTATCAATCTGAAGGGAAAAGGGTATTTATGTGGTGTTATCTGATCCTCCCCCCACCCGCTCATAGGAGTTTGTGCTTGGGCTCTGTATGTGTTAAATTTTAAATTACATAATGACAACATTGATTTTTGTGGTGTTTGGAGGTTTTAAATGGACTGGTTTTGCCTTTTTTCAATCTGTTTTACGTACAATTAATCCTATGTATTTTGATAGCATACTGTCTGGGGTCACTGTATACCAATCTTTTGGGAATCTGCCCACTTGTTTGGGAAATTGTCTTTCTGGTATGTTGATCCACACATGGCCTTGTAAAATGACAGATTCAATATAAGTCCTCCGGAGATTCCCCTTCATTAGGGTGAGTCACCTAATCTGATCATGTAATAGATATATGCTTATTTGCCTTGAACTGCATACATGTGTGCTTGGTTGCATTGGACACCCATCCACCTAGGAGCCTTATATTATAACATGTTGGGACTTGTAGTTCTCCATCTTCTCCTGGGGCTCAGGTGCATGCAATCCACCATCTATGGGACTACAATTACCAGCAGTGAGAAAAACTGGACAAAGATGGTGGATAGCATGCACATGAGCCCCAGGAGAAGATGGAGATCTACAAGGAGGATGAGTGGTCATGCCTTGTTTTTTTAATGCTGGGACTTGTAGTAGTGTTGTACTGGAGCCTGGAGGAGTGTGTCTGTCTGCCCTGCCATCCTGTGTTAGTCTGGGGGGGGGGGGGGTTGATTGCTGTGTCCATCACCCCCCTGACATGTGTATAGTGTAGCACTGTAGCTGACCTGATTTGGGGGGGGGGGGTGCAGAATGCTGATATGTGCTATGTACAGGTTGCTGATATGTGCTATGTACAGGTTGCAGAATGCAGATATGTGCTATGTACAGGGTGCAGATATGTGCTATGTACAGGGTGCAGATATGTGCTATGTACAGGGTGCAGATATGTGCTATGTACAGGGTGCAGATATGTGCTATGTACAGGGTGTAGATATGTGCTATGTACAGGGTGTAGATATGTGCTATGTACGGGGTGTAGATATGTGCTATGTACAGGGTGCAGATATGTGCTATTTACAGGTTGTAGATATGTGCTATGTACAGGGTGCAGATATGTGCTATTTACAGGTTGTAGATATGTGCTATGTACAGGGTGCAGATATGTGCTATGTACAGGGTGCAGATATGTGCTATTTACAGGTTGTAGATATGTGCTATGTACAGGGTGCAGATATGTGCTATGTACAGGTTGTAGATATGTGCTATGTACAGGGTGCAGATATGTGCTATGTACAGGGTGCAGATATGTGCTATGTACAGGGTGCAGATTTGTGCTATGTACAGGGTGCAGATATGTGCTATTTACAGGTTGCAGAATACAGATACAGCGGACAAAGTAGGTGGATTATATAAGGGGTGTGGTTTACAAGAAGTGGGAGGAGTCAATCGTGGAGGGGCGGGGTCTTGCGCCCCCCCATCCTAAAACTTCACCAGCCGCCACTGGTGTGAATGATGTCATAGGAAAGCATTGTGTGCTTCTAGCTGCGGTAAAATCCACAGCTAAAAGCACCATTCTATCCGTCCGTCTGAAAGGGGCCTAAGAGTGTTGGGACAAACAACTGACCACTGACGGGTGTGTAAAACTTTTATCCCCGGACAATCTAAGGGCCAGATTCAGAAAGAATCGGCGGCAGCGTAGCGTATGCCATTTACACTACGCCGCCGCAATTTACTGGAGCAAGTGCCGTATTCACAAAGCACTTGCTCGGTAATTTGCGGCGGCGTAGTGTAAATGGCCTGGCGTAAGGCTGCGTAATTCAAAGGGGACGGCTTGTATTTAAATTAAGTGCACCCCCGCGCCGATCTAACTGCGCATGCGCCGGCCGTAAAAATAGCCCAGTGCGCATGCTCCAACTCACGTCGGAAAACGTCATTGAATTGATTCAACGACGTGAGCGTCATTTACGCAAATACCTTTTCTCGAACGACTAAAATGACGGAAAAAGACAACGCTGTCCCGACGCCATACTTAACATGGCATACGACAGATCTTCGTAATCTTACCCCTCATATAGCAGGGGTAAGTTTACGCTTACGGAAACGACGTGAATCGGCGTATCTGTCTCATTTGCATAGTCAAATGAGAAATCGACATAAACGCCACCTAGCGGCCGGCGGAACATTACATTTAGGATCCGACAGTGTAAGTGACTTACGCCAGTCAGAT
Organism: Rana kukunoris; assembly: GCA_029574335.1. Classification (NCBI taxonomy): domain Eukaryota; kingdom Metazoa; phylum Chordata; class Amphibia; order Anura; family Ranidae; genus Rana; species Rana kukunoris. The sequence goes on along the minus strand of CM056051.1, from coordinate 517,715,922 downwards.
CTTAGCGTAAATCCGGAGTATCATGTTTTCTGAATACAAAACAATGATACGCCAGCAGGAAATTCGAATTACGCTGTAATTCCTTTCTGAATCTGGCCCTAAATCTTGTGCATATGTAATGTATGTAATGCCGCGTACACACGATTATTTTTTGTGATGAAAAAAAACGACGTTTTCTGTGAAGTAAAAAACGACGTTTTTGAAACGTCACTTTTCAAAGACGATGTTGCATACACACCATCGTTTTTTCACAAAAAGCGAGGTTACGTTCACCACTCTTTTCCATTGAAGCTCGCTTCATAACTAGCTTCTGGGCATGCGCGGGTTGAAAAACGTTGTTTTAAACGACGTTTTTGCTACACACGGTGACTTTTTGTGAAACAAAATACGACGTTTTGAAAAAAAAGACACAAAAAATTCAAGCATGTTGGAATTTTTTTTTGGTCGTTTTTTTTAAGACAAAAAACGACGTTTTGCCCACACACGGTCAATTTAAATGACGTTTTAAAAAACGTCGTTTTTTTCATCGCAAAAAACGACCGTGTGTACGCGGCATAACACTCTCTCCCCAGATGTACAATTCTGCTACTGTGTTACTGACCTGATCACCAGATGAAAACAGAAGAAAAAAAGCATAGAATAAAGAAAACTAATACAACCACTACATTTAAAGGATTAATCATCTGCTATACTGTATATTACATTGTTTAGGTTTAATACCGCTTTAAATAGAATAAATCAAGTGAAAAGCACTAACTAGTTTAGAATGAAGTAAAAGTTTTCCATTACATGTTTTAGAGTCAAACGTATATCACGGGACTCGGTTATTTCAGATATTGTGAAATCATTGCATGACAAGCCTGGAACACATCCTCCACAGAATGTTGCCTTGCAGCATAGCAATGTATTATATTAAAAAAAAAACTACTATAGGTTCTACAACATGTTTTTTAAATTGTAAGTATCTCATGTTAAAAAAAGAGTGAATGGAAATGCATACAATAACTAATTTGCCTACCTAAATAAATTATTTTATACTTTAGGGACATGTAATAATCTTACTGTTCTTAATTATCTGTTAATTAAACCGTTCTTACTATATGCTGACAAATGTGCAGAAATGTAAATAAATATATTTCTTCTAATTTTACTTTATTTTGTATTCTGTAATTGTAACTGACAATCTCTTTAGTCAAGGAACCCTCCAGTCTGCAGATAATTATTGTTACATTACAGCTCACCTGGCAATCATATGACCTTAACACTCTGATAGGTACTCGATCTTCAGCAGAGACCCAAGCTGTAATGCTCGGTTCACACCAATGCGTTTTTTCATGCTTTTTGCTTTATAGCTTCCCCGCTGACAGTAGATTGTAAAAAAAAAAAAAAAAAAAAAAAAAAGAAGAAGAATTGCTGGCAAAAAATGGAATTGGAAAAATAAATGGCATCTTTGCCTTTTCAAGCTAGCTTTGAATTTTTTCAAGCAGTGGGAATGAAGTAATGAACAAAGCAGGTTGAGGTGAGCTTTTGTGCAAACCCTATGTAGGCCCAAACAGGGACATCTTCGCCTCCAGGCCCCAAAGCAGTCGCAGTAGCAATGGACCATTTGTATCATTACTCGTATGCAGTTGAGGTGTTTTGGGCCTTGAATGCGCTGCGGTCTTCTGTTACTCCTTTGTGGAGTGCAAATAGAAATTCTTGCTTGCATTACCTTTGGTGGGGAGATGATGTGGGTAGAGACCTCATATTACAGTGTTAGGGCAACAGACTTACTTTATAGCCCACCCCCATCATTGCTGATACTTACCTTTCCTGGTTTTCCCTGGCCACACTATTTGCCTTCTGGAGAAAAAGCCCAATTTTGAGCTCTGTGCCCCCTCTCTGACAACCCCAATCCCCCCTTAAGCCATCACTCAAAGTATGTTATTCTATGTTTATTTTTTTAGAGGGGGTAGTGGATTGTCAGTGTGTTTTTTTTATTTTTTTATTACTATTTACATTTTATTTATTGCAATATCTTTCTTTTTTTATCAGCCCTGTTGGGGGGGCTTTGGTGAGATATCAGGGGTCTTAACAGACCCCTAACATCTCCCCTCTGAGACAGAGTAAGGGACTAGGAACACAGATTCCCCAGTCCCTTTCTCAGCAGCCTCAGCTGCGCTAAAAATTAATGGAGAGAAGTCAGCCGCTTCTCTTCATTCATAAACTGAAACATTGTAATCACAGTTTACGATGTTTCAATTATGTGAATGGACAGAGTCAGTAATCACTGACTCTGTCCATTCGGAACAGTAAGGAGCCGAATTTACTGGCTCCTACCTCCGCTCTCCATCCTGACAGTTCCAGGGGGTCAAGGAGGTGTACAGGGGGAAAAGAAAACACCGCGGGGGACACGGAGGGAGAAGGAAACACCGCGGGGGACACGGAGGGAGAAGGAAACACCGCGGGGGACACGGAGGGAGAAGGAAACACCGCGGGGGACACGGAGGGAGAAGGAAACACCGCGGGGGACACGGAGGGAGAAGGAAACACCGCGGGGGACACGGAGGGAGAAGGAAAACACAGAGGGGGACACGGAGGGAGAAGGAAAACACCGAGGAGGACACGGAGGGAGAAGGAAACACCAAGGAGGACACGGAGGGAGAAGGTAACACCGAGGAGGACACGGAGGGAGAAGGAAACACAGAGTGGGACAGGGAGGGAGAAGGAAACACCGAGCGGGACACGGAGGCAGAGAGACTTCAGCAAAACGGAGGGGGGCTGGAGGAGGACACAGGACAGTCAGCAGTGATCGTGTGTGGGGAAGTTACAAGCACCGATCACCGCTAATTTTAAAGCAGCTGAAAGCCGTGGGGGTGGGGTGAAGAAAGAAGCAGAGAAATTACTTTTAAATCTATACAGCGGTGATCGGTGCTTGTAACTTCCCCACACACTGATCACCGCTAACTGTACAAGTATCGGGTGAAGCATCAGAAGCATTTGCCCGAGTACAAGTACTCGGCAAATGCTTGGTATCGGTCCTGATACGGATACTAGTATCGGTATCGGGACAACCCTACACTAGATGATGCGTAAAGCCAACGTGATGACATCAGTACCACTCTGTATCAATACACTGTGCGTGCAGGGCAATATACTGGGGAAAAAAGGCCCATGATGTCCTGTACTCACAGTCTTTCCTACGTCTTCTGGGTTGAGCGATGCTATAGTCATTCAACCCTGAAGACTGAGAACATCTTGTAGCAAAGAGGAGATACTGTGGGGGCAACCCAGTCTTGAAGTTGAGTGAAGGTTATTAAGATATAACATTTTGCTTGAAGTACCGTATATACCCGAGTATAAGCTGAGGCACCTAATTTTACCACAAAAAACTGGGAAAACGTATTGTCTCGAGTATTAAGCCTCGTACAAATGCTCGGTTTACTCGGCAAGAACCAGCAAGAAAACAGCTGGCAGAACTTTCTTGCCGAGTAAACCGAATGTGTGTACGAAGTTTTCAGGTTTCTTGACAAGAAAACTGCTCAGAATCTAGACGAGAAAAATAGAGAACCTGTGATCTTGTTCTCCTGGGCATTAATTCCTTCCTTATTCTTTCATCGGTGAAGTCCACAACATCCCACCGCTGCCAGTACTTCAACCATTGGAAACATTGTCAACCAAAAAGGTTTATATTTCAATCTCATAACTTATTGCTTATACCTGTATTAATCTTGCAACATCATTTATTGAACCCCAGTATCCAACCTGCATTTTAATGTTATCTCTACGCAATAAACTTGGTAAGAGATAACTTTTTAAATGGACCCCTTACATCAAACTGGTGCTCAAATCACTCCTACCTGCCAATGATCACCTGTGGAATATTCTCCAGAAAAAACACAATTGAGTTTCTTGAAAAGATTTCAGTTTCAGTTTAGACAGTAATGGAAAACTATCAAACAGAATGAGAAAAATAAGCTCAGAAAGGAGGAAATAGGTTTGTGCTGGACTGCATAGACATACAAAGTTTACCTTGTAACCCCTGGATCAGGCACACCAGCACTGCCAACATTAAAGAGCTCATTCTCCCAGCATATGAGGGTTCTCGAAAGATTTCACACTGTCTCAGTCCTCCCAGAATCAACTAAACTCTTCTTTCAGCTGTGTGAGCCTAACAGCGACTGCTTTCAATTTCACTATGACTCAGTAGCAGGAATGTTATCAGCATAGGCTCTTGTTATTGGGACTTCATCACAGTAATCAGCTGGCTCGTTGGTCTAGGGGTATGATTCTCGCTTTGGGTGCGAGAGGTCCCGGGTTCAAATCCCGGACGAGCCCTGCTTTTTTTTTTAAAGCAGGATTCCGAGCATAGTTTTTTTTATGTGCAGTCCACAATACATTACATTCAATATTATTTTACAATTATCAAAAAAACACGATCGGTAAATAAAACAGTGTAAACAGTGTACCTGATATCTGCTCAGCGATCTTGTGGCCGTTTCCATCTTAGCTGTGGGCATAAGAAGCCCAGTTCCTGTGTCTTCCTGGATTTCCCTGGAGAGGTGCATGCTGGGATTTTTAGGCACAGTAATGCCCAGAGATTCCTGGGAAATAAGTGTCATTATTTCCCAAGAGGAAACAGCCAAATATTGTACAATATAACAACATACAGTGCTATAAAATACAATGTAACAACACACCGCTATACAGTACAATGTAACATTTAAAGAGCGCTACAGTACAATATAACAACGTACAGTGCTATACAGTACAATGTAACAACGTACAGAGCGCTATGGTAAAATGTAACAACACACAGCGCTATACAATACATTGTATTAACATACGGCTCTGTACAATATAATGCAACAACATACAGCGCTATACAAAACAATGTATCAACATATAGAGCTATAAAAGGTACAATGTAACAACATAAGGAGCTGTATAATACAGTGTATCGACATACAGTGCTATACAATACAACAACGTAAAGAGCTATACAATATAGTATACCAACATACAGTGCTATACAATACAATGTAACAAGATACAGCGAAATATTGTACAATATAACAACATACAGTGCAATGTAACATCATAAAGAGCACTGCAGTACCATTTTTAACAACACACAGCACTATACAATACATTGTATTAACAGACAGCTCTGTACAATACAATGTAAAAACATACAGCGCTATACAACACAATGTACCAACATAAGGAGCTATACGGTACAATGTAATAACATAAAGAGCATACAGTGCTATATTGTACAATAGAACAACATACAGTGCTATAAAATACAATGTAACAACATACATTGCTATTCAGTACAATGTAACAAGAAGTTGCACTCCATAGTTCCCCAGTGTCCTATGTACACTGTCTGTATGTTGCATGTAGTGGAATACAGAGCTGTGGTGTACAGATCCATACACTGATTTCTCATGTGACATCTAATAGACCATGAATACAATGAAGTGAATGGAATGATGTGACGTCATAGTCTGGGTGTACTATGAGCACAATGCCATATAACACAAGGAGCTGACTAGTCATAGGGACAATGTATGTCAGCTTCCCACAGACTGCACAGTGAAGGAGTATTTCTATGTGTTGAAGATGTCACATCGGAAATTTCATGAAAAATCTAGTCGGGGAATGGCAGATCGGGAGGATTAGAATTTATATCTAATGGACTCACTAAAACCTTTGTAGTATTTACAAAAGAAAAAAAAATCCTGGCAGCGGTGGGATTTGAACCCACGCCTCCGAAGAGACTGGAGCCTTAATCCAGCGCCTTAGACCGCTCGGCCACGCTACCTGATCACAGATAGAACAGAATCATGTATCATGAGGAGGAATAATAAGGAACAGGTGCCCAGAGCTCAGGAACATATGAGTAGTTATCAGTTTAACCACTTCAATACTGGGCACTTTTTATCATACTGGGAAATTTTTATCATTTTCTTCACACAAATAGACATCTGTTTTGGTGGCATTTATTCACTTTTGGATTTTTTTTTTTTCCTTTTTCGTAGTTTCTGTCAGTAAATTTTTCTTCTTCACTGATGGGCGCAGATGAGGCGGCACTGAAGGGCATTGATACGCTGCACTGATGAGGTGGCATTAATGGGTACTAATAGGTGGCACCGATGAGCACTGATACGCGGCACTGGTGGGCACAGATAGGCAAACGGATAGGCAACACTGATGGGTGGCATTGATAGGCAGCAGTGATGGGCAGCACTGATAGCCAGCATTGACTGGCATCACTAATGGCTACTGATTGCTGGCAGTGGTTGGCACTCATTGCTGGCACTAAAGGAGCTTTATTGTAATCAGGGCACTGATGATCAGTGCCCTGATTACATACCTGATCGACTCTCCTCTCCTCACACTCTGTCAGTGTGAGGCGAGGAGCGCGGATTACCGGCATCTCCATGTTAATATGTGACCGGCTGCGATTGGACACAGACCGATCACATGGTTAAAGAGCCGCGGCTCTTTACAGAGATCAGGGCTTCTATCGCCACCCTGCACGCCCCAGAGAAGCTGCCATATGACATCCAGCCAAAATGAGAGCCGCACCGTCCCGCCATCATTTGACAGCAGGGCAGGCGGCAAGTGGTTAAAGTGTCTCTCCATGCAAACATTAAAAGAAAAACCTTAAGTAGGATTCAGATAAAATGTGCACATTTGTAATATGATAACTGTAGCACCTCCCCCCGAAAGAGGTTACATTTTGGATTCTCTGATCTCCGCCTCAACTCCAAGAATGACCTCAGCCCCTATGAGACACCTGGTTAAATAAAATTACTGCAAACACATTTAGGGCCAGTTCACACCACATGCAGTCCAGTGCGTTTTTTTTCTGCATCAAAAACGCATGGAAAGTAGGTGTCATGAACCTTGGAATACTGAAATATTTCTCCTTTGAATCTATTACACAGTGGTGGGTCTTCTGCCCTGTCTTAAGGCTACCCCCCCCCCTTCCAGTTGGCTCCATGGTCTATACATTGTTCTGTGTTTGACTGTTTGTTTATGTACTTTAATTACCCCCTGGGGCTTCTATGTCATTACACATATCAGTCCTCCTATTCAAGCTATCGGACCAGTTCCTGCTGATAAGTACTCATTTGCATGGCTTAATTGAGAACTACAATGTACTTTACAATTGACCAATAGGAAAGTGGTTGTTGGGGCAGGGTGTTAAAACTGCTATGTATAAGGCTCCTTTTACATGGACCGCTGTTCTGCCGCAGTTAAAAGCAGGTTTATTTTCTGCTGAAATTCAAGACTCCAGGCACAACGATCAGCTGCATGTGTACAGTGCGAGTAGCTGCGGTTGCGTTAAGCCGCGGCACGATATTGAATGGGGATCCGACTTGGATACCTGTCAACACCAGGCACTGTGTATGGTATGAATCTTGAGGGGTATCTCTGTAACGGTCACCACCGCTTACGACCTTCCATCCAACCACGACAAGCTTATCTGACACACTGTGACCATACTGCATAGACGATCCATATCCATTCCCATAAACAAGACGAGACTCAAGCTCTGCACTTGCTTCAAAGATATGACAATTTATTGGTATTTTCTCAGCTTCTTATACAGTCTCAAGCATAATGCAGTTAATCACAGGACAATGCAATCTCCACCCCCCTTCACACCATGGGGGGCTTCAATCACACTCTAAAAGGCATTCAGGTAATCTAACCATGTAGACTTGTCGGCACCGTATCTTCAATAGTGTTCAATTAAACTTGAATAGTAACACAGACATCTAGTTGAATAAGTTATCTAGACAGCTTTATCACACAATGGCAGAGTCTTGTGAGAGTGGGTGCAATCAACACCTTCAACAGAATGTCTTTACAGTGAATAGCCAACACCTTAAGATATTTCAATAGCATATTATACAAAGGTATGACTCGCTCTGAATTAACACCTTTCAAAAGCATGTGTGCCCATATTGAATAGCTAACAGCTTTTGATATTTGAAGACATCCTGCAAACATGAATTATTATTAATGTCCCTTATTAATGTCTTCTGTAATATATGAATTATGATTCTTTGTCACCCTATGGCCCTAGTGGACATAAGGTGACCCTAGACATAGGAATATCTCAGTCTGTCACGGGCCATACCGTTACAACCTGCAAAAATTTAAATAAAAAACCGGCATGGGTTCCCACTCCAAGAGCCTACCAGGCCCTTAGGTCTGCTATGGATTTCAAGGGGAACCCCATATGCCAAAAAACAGCAAAATTCATGCTAGACCATTATCCGAGCACGCAGCCCGGTCGGTCAGGAAAGGGGGTGGCGACGAGCGAGCGCCCCCCCCCCCTCCTGATATCCACCCCCTTATGTCGTCACCACCCAAAGCATGATGGGACTGTGACGTCATAAGAGGCCTATATAAATCGCTGCCCACTACGCACCCGGCATTACAGAAGGAGGAAGCGACGTGTCAACAATCGAAGAAGAGAAGTGGGTAGAAGACTTTGCAGAAGACCGGGCCCCTGCTAATAAAAGATAAAAGAGCTGCAAGAAGATACCAGTGAAGCCCGGCAGAAGGAGACCGGAGAAGAGGGAAGAAAACGACGCGGAAGACCGGGCCCCCCGCTAATAAAAGAGCTGCAAGAAGATAGCGGAGAAACCTGGCAAAAGGAAGAAGGAATCGGAGAGCAGAAGAACAGACCCCCGAAGTCGGAAAGAGACCACCAAAGTCGCAAGAAGACCCCCAGAGCTGCCTAATAAATTACTTTTAAAACCTGTGTAGTGTGTTTTTTTTATTTTATTTTTTTCCTCCAGGTGAATGGTAGGGGTACTCATTCATCTAGGGTGGGGGGGGGGCTGGGATCCAGGGGCTCCCTTATTAAAGGGGGCTCCCGGATTCTGATAAGCTCCCCCCCTCAGACCCCGACAACCAACAGCTAGGGTTGTCGGGAAGAGGCCCTTGTCCCCATCAACTTGGGGACACAGTGCTTTGGGGCGGGGGTGCCCCCCTGCCCCAAAGCACATGCCCCCCCATGTTGAGAGCATGCGGCCTGGTATGGTTCGGGGGGGGGGGGGCGCTCGCTCATCACCACCCCCTTTCCTGACCAACCAGGCTGTGTACACGGATAAGGGTTTGGTATAGATTTTGGGGGGACCACTACGCCCTTTTATCTGTGTACGGCGGTTCCCCTTGAAATACATAGCAGACCTAAGGGCCTGGTATGCTCTTGGAGGGGAAACCCATGACGGTTTTTTTATTTAAAATTTAGCGTGGATTACCCCCTCAAGATTCATACCAAGCGCAGCTGACACAGTGCACTGCGATAACCGTGCAGATAGCTGTGCCAGATCTCACCTATTTATTTATTATAGCAAAAAGTAAAAAAATATAGATTTTTTTTCAAAATTGACGCTCTATTTTTGTTTACAGCGCAAAAAATAAAAACTGCAGTGGTGATCAAATACCACCAAAAGAAAGCTCTATTTGTGGGGAAAAAAGGACGCCAATTTTGTTTGGGAGGCACGTCGCACGACCGCGCAATTGTCAGTTAAAGCGACGCAGTGCCGAATCGCAAAAAGGGGCAAGGTCCTTTAGCTGCATTTTGGTCCCGGTCTTAAGTGCATAAAGCATATAGAAACTTACAACACTGTTAAACCTTGCTACAAATAACTAATACATTAGAAAAGACAACCTTCAATATTTAGCAACTGCAGGTAAGGAAGGGCAGTAATCTATATGTCCTTGACACAGGCACTGAGAGGAAGGAGGGAAGACTTGTCAACTTCTCAGCTCCTTCTAGGCCGCAAACACCCTTGAGGGGCAAAGAAAAAGAAATGGGTTACACAAGTACAGTAGACACAGTTCTGTAATGTTGCAGGTCCTGAGGTGAAGAATACTAGTGTCTTCGCCTAGAAAACAGTGGGGCCCTTGTAGATTTAAACAAGCTTGCATGGAGCAGTAATCCCCTAGAATGTTCCGTTAGGTAGAGATTAAAAAAGGGCAAACTTATAGAAATGGTAGCTTCCAAACAAGCATCCCCTGACACTTAAAAGGGAAATTGGTGTCTGCATGCAGTGTCAGTTTGGTGTCAAGAAGGATGTTGGGTTTGCACCCTCTCACCAATCCTCTGTGTGATGACACAACAATAATCCCTGGTGCTTGTTCAGGTTCCTGATGCTCTTAGCGATGTTGTAAGGCACTGGATCTCTTACTGATGGCCGATCGATATTACTGATAACAAAACTCGCAGGCAACGGTCTCCATCCCTGAAAGGTGTGGGTCGTCTATGCGGAGTGGTGCTGGGCTGCTGAGTAGGGTCCCTGGACTAAATAGAAGTGGACCACGTGGCTGTCTCTGCTCCTGGCACCCCTCAGGTGTCCTCACTCCTCCATTTCCAGGCAGTCTCTGGAAAAGCTTGGCTTTCTCCCCTTCTAATGCTGCCAGAGTCTCTCTCTCTCCTCAGTCTCAATGGTTTTCCTCAGTCTCTTCCCTTCACAAACTGCTCCTCTCCTCACTGTTAAGTGCCACTGTGTCCTAGCAAAGGACTTTTTGAGCCTTGGTGTCTCCCTCCCTGATGCTGGTACCTCAGACAGCTCCATCTCCTCAGAAGTTCCCCTCTCCTCAGATGCTTTTTACCTCAGACAGTTCCCTCTCCTCAGAAGTTCCCCTCTGCTCAGATTTTTTTTTTTAAAGCTTTCTTTAAACTTCCACATTATATACAAAGTCACATTACATTTAACCACTTAAGACCCGGACCAAAATGCAGGCAAAGGACCTTGCCCCTTTTTGCGATTCGGCACTGCGTCGCTTTAACTGACAATTGCGCGGTCGTGCGACGTGGCTCCCAAACAAAATTGGTGTCCTTTTTTCCCCACAAATAGAGCTTTCTTTTGGTGGTATTTGATCACCTCTGCGGTTTTTATTTTTTGCGCTATAAACAAAAATAGAGCGACAATTTTAAAAAAAATTCAATATTTTTTACTTTTTGCTATAATAAAAATCCCCCAAAAATATATAAAAAACATTTTTTTTCCTCAGTTTAGGCCGATACGTATTCTTTTACCTATTTTTGGTAAAAAAAATCACAATAAGCGTTTATCGGTTGGTTTTCGCAAAATTTATAGCGTTTACAAAATAAGGAATAGTTTTATTGCATTTTTATTATTATTTTTTTTTTTTTACTACTAATAGCGGCGATCAGCGATTTTTTTCGTGACTGCGACATTATGGCGGACACTTCGGACAATTTTGACACATTTTTGGGACAATTGTCATTTTCACAGAAAAAAATGCATTTAAATTTGCATTGTTTACTGTGGAAATGACAGTTGCAGTTTGGGAGTTAACCACAGGTGGCGCTGTAGGGGATGTGTGCCTATGTGTGTTGTTTACTACTGTAGGGGGGTGTGGCTGTAGGTGTGACGTCATCGATCGCGTCCCCCTATCACAGGGATGACGCGATCGATGCTGCAGCCACAGAGAAGCACGGGGAAGCCGTGTGTACACACGGCTCTCCCCGTTCTTCCGCTCCAGGGACGGATCGCCGCACTGCAGCGGCGATCGGGTCCGCGAATCCCGCGGTCCCGGTCCTGGAGCTTCGGACCGGGTCGCGGGAGCGCGCCCGCGGGCGCGCGCCCGCGACCCACGGCTGGGTACTAAAATCAACGTATATATACGTTGATGTGCCCAGCCGTGCCATTCTGCCGACGTAAATGTGCAGTAGGCGGTCCTTAAGTGGTTAAAGAAAAAAAAATTAGTTTTTTTACCTCAGACAGTCCCCTCTCCTCAGAAGTTCCCCTCTCCTCAGATGCTTCCCCTCCTCCTTTTTCTCAGCACTATCTAACTCTCCCCTTTTTCCCCAGTGAGCTTTTTTTCTGTTTTCTGGAATGACAAGTCAGCATCTCTCTGTCTCCATCTAGTGGCCAAAAGGAGAAATTGCATTAATTACAAAATGCCTGCTACATAAAATTGTATTAAAGCAGATGTTCCATTAAAAAAAAAAAGTAAAAACATATTAAAAGTCAGCAGCTACTAACACTGTAGCTGCTGACTTTTAATAAGGACACTTACCTGTCCTAGCCGCAGCGATGTCGGCCCCCGCCGTGGCTAATCCTCGATCCTGGCAGCTCCAGGCGCCGCCATCCACAGTAAGGGAAACAGGCAGTGAAGCCGTGCGGCTTCACTGCCCGTTTCCTACTGCGCATGTGCGAATGGCGCGGCACAGGCAAAGGCTGCTTTCTGGGACACACACAGTTCCCAGAATGCAGCGTGCCCCATTCACAACAAGACACCGAGTGTAGGTTGAGGAAGAGAATCCACCGCGGAGGATGAAAAGGCAGATTCGGCACTTCCGCAAAGCAACAGATATTTAGGGTGAGTACATTTTTTTTTCCATTTTTTATTTATTCTTAGATTTTTAGTGGAATTTTTTTTTCAGGTGGGAACTCCACTTTAATTAAAGCGGAGGTTCACCCAAATAACATGTATATAACATTACATTCTGCATACTTCCAACATGTACAGTATCCCGTTTTTTTTTTTTTTGTCTGTACATACCGTATTATTGCTATTTTCCACCCGACTTCCGGGTACTCGCTCCCGCGGGAGTAGGCGTTCCTATGCAGACGCACAATGTCATCTGGGACTTCGCCCAGATGCTTGACGTCCTTGAGAAAAACGTCCACCCGGCGGATAAGGTCCCCCCCTATTGCGTAGGCGCGTCACGAGTTTCCGAAAGTAGCCGAACGGTGAGTCAGCTCTATATGGCGCCTGCGCAGTCAGCTCTACACGGCTCCTAAAGAGCATACTGTACATGTTGGAAGTATGCAGAATGTAATGTTATATACATGTTTTTTGGGTTTGCAAAGAAATGAACTGTCATTTCCTTAATAATGACATTATTTCTGGTTGCTGGCTGGCAATGCTTATTAGCTGCAGATGTTTATGCGTGCCAGTGTAAAGCCTCGTACACGCGATCAGATTTTCCGCAAACAAAGCCTCTGACTTTTGTCAGAAGGGCATTGGCCAAAAACCTGTCTTGCATACAAATAGCACACAATTGTCGGCCACCAAACGTGGCTTTTCAGCTCTTTAGCGCCACCCTTTGGTCACCTTTGGCTAATGTTGTGTTTGGTGAGCATTGCTTCCGAGCATGCGTGTTTTTAAAGCAGGAACAAAAATTGTCTCTGGACAGCCGCACACTGAACAGATTGTAGCCTTTATTGAAAGAAGGACAGCACTACAAGTCACAGCAAAGTAAAATAAAATAAAACCCAACTGCTGACGCGTTCCGCACTAACACTAGTAGAGACTATTAGACTAAGCACTAGTGTTAGTGCGAAACGCGTCAGTAGTTGGGTTTTATTTTTCTGTGACTTGTAGTGCTGTCCTTCTTTCAATAAAGGCTACAATTTGTTCAGTGTGCGGCTGTCCAGAGACAATTTTTGTTACTGCTTTGCTAAGTGCATTGCCTGCGTTCTTGTACTTTGGACTTTTTTGAAAAATCCGACAACAGACCGTGGAAAATTTTAAAGCCTGTTATCCAACATTTGTCCATGGAGCGTACAAAATCTGACAGCAATTGTCCAATGGAGTGAAAAACTGTTAGATTTTCCACCAACAGCCTGTCATCACACAATTCCCGTTGGAAAATCTGATTTCTATCACAAAGAAACACATGCATTATATATATATATACACACACACTGTATATTGCAATAAAATAAAAAATATTTACCATGTACCATGAACTGCCTGCGGCTGGCGAATTATTGTATTCCTGCTCTAAGTACTTTGTTTAGTATGTGCCGTTAGACAGCTAACGTTTCTGACCGGAACGTTTGTAATGTGAACAGCAGGTGGCGATAGAGACCGGGAACAGCTCCTTCCGCCAGTACAATGAAGCTTGCTCAGTGACGCCACTTCCTTGTTTATTTGCCAATACTTCCTCGAAATTGAAAGCATGGATGAGTGAAAGGAGAAGAAGTGCAGGGCTGCTGTTGCTATGGAAGCAGAGAGGCCCCCAGGGGCTCAGGTGGGTGTAAGTCCTGCAGACTGGGGGTTGGGAATGATAGGAGTGTCTGTATAATGAGGATGTTTTGTGTTACAGGTCAGTGGTTGGCTGCAGGCTGCTCACAGACATATCCTGGACTACCTGCAGGAGGAGGAAGGGGGAGGGGCCACTGGGCTATGCGATGATGTCATCAGGTGCATTCAAAATTTCTGCCCCCAGTTGCCGCTGAGCTACAGGTACAAAGAAACATGTACTAACCTCTAATGAGCAGGGAGACTGACAAATGTTTTCATTAGACCTTCTGTCAGGTTTTTATTGCTTGGGAGACTTCCCCTCACTTCCTGTTAGTACAGGAAGCAGGGGGATACTCTCCAATGACATTCTGATCAAAGCGCACACACACGTTTACTGTGGGGTGGTGGGAGGATGAAATAGCGATTCTGTGTTTTTTTTTTTTTTGCAGCCTGTGCCAGTACAACAACTCCTCATTTCTCCAGTGTCTCTAAACAGGAGATGGCGATACCCCCCCCCCCCCCCCCCCCTAGGACCTTCCCCTGCACTGCGCCCTCAGTCTCAGATCCCAGAAATTGCTGGCATGTGTCCACTGCATTTGCAGCTTAAAGTGGTCTCAGACCATCCCCTGCACTGCGCCCCCAGTCTCAGACCATCCCCTGCACTGCGCCCCCAGTCTCAGACCATCCCCTGCACTGCGCCCCCAGTCTCAGACCATCCCCTGCACTGCGCCCCCCGACCATCCCCTGCACTGCGCCCCTAGTCTCAGACCATCCCATGCACTGCGCCCCTAGTCTCAGACCATCCCCTGCACTGCACCCCTAGTCTCAGACCATCCCCTGCACTGCGCCCCCAGTCTCAGACCATACCCTGCACTGTGCCCTCAGTCTCAGACCATCCCCTGCACTGCGCCCCCAGTCTCAGACCATCCCCTGCACTGTGCCCTCAGTCTCGGACCCTTCTGGGTAGGGCGCCCCCTGTTTCGGACCATTCCGGGTAGGGTGCCCCCAGTCTCGGACCATTCCGTGCAGCGTGCCCCCAGTCCTGGACCATTCCCTACACCGCCTTCCCAGTTTTAGGACCATCCCGTGTAAGGCGCCCCCCCCCCCAGTCACAGACCATCCTCTTCACCACGCCCCCAGTCTCAGATCCCAGGAATTCTTGCCATGCTGGCATGTGTCTACCCCTATCCACTGCTTTTGCAGCGAAAGTTCCATGTTTAAAGAGGAGTCCCCCCACCACAAATAATGTAGCTGCTAACTTTTAATATTAGGACACTTACCTGTCGAAGGATCCCACGATGTTGGCACCCCAGGTGATTTTTCTGATTGGCTCTCAGGTGCTGCGCCATCATTCGTGGTAAGGAAAACTGCCTGTGAAGCCATTTGGATTCACAGCCAGTTCCCTATTGCACATACGCAAAGCATACTGTGATTTCTAACTGTCCCGGCAGCGGAGCAAGGAGAAGCGGGGCCAGGTATCTGTCAAAAAAAAAAAAAAGGCACCAGAGGGGGGTAGGAGACAGATAAGCAGAGCTTTTACTTTTGGGTGGAATTCCGCTTTAAAGACTGCGAGCAGATAGGGTCCGTATTACAAAAGAGACATTCAATGTCTCTTCTGCAATAAAATAAACCTACCAGCCTGCTCAGTGTTCTTTGGAACATACACCGAGATGTTTATAATCTGGCACATCGCTTGTATGTGCATGTGCAGAAGTGATATAATCGCACACCGGACTGTTAAATGAGAGGTAAGTATCGGGACTTTAGTAATTGCAGTGGGAGTAGTTGGGGGGCAGTAAAACTGCAGCTCAACCACGTGTTTTTACTATAACCCCCCCCGCACGCCCGAGGAAGGGTTAAACAGCTAAAAAGTGCTGATTGAAAGGAGTGTGACTGTTACTTGGCTCAGCCAGCACAGGACGCTGTGACGGGAGAGCACAATTAGTCATTTTTACCGAGAGGAAAAGATACCTAAATCAAAAATGTAGTCAATATTTAGACATAACATGCCAGAGTACAATACTATACAGAGATAAAAAGGTACGATAAAATATAATGGTTTGAGGTGAATTTTATTTTAAATTCAAAATTTCCAAGAAATCTCTCCTACTTTTACAATAAGCTGATTAAGCTGTTTAACCACTTAACCCTCGGAAGAATTTACCCCCTTCCTGACCAGAGCACTTTTTGCAATTCGGCACTGCGTCGCTTTAACTGTCAATTGTGCAGTCGTGTGACGTGGCTCCCAAACAAAATTGAAATCCTTATTTTTTTTTTATTTTTTTTTTTTTTTTTTTTTTTACAAATAGAGCTTTCTTTTGGTGGTATTTGATCACCTCATGTGGTTTTTATTTTTTGCTGTATAAACAAAAATAGAGCGACAATTTAAAAAAAAAAAAAAGCAATATTTTGTACTTTTTGCTATAATAAATACCCCCAAAAAATGTATAAAAAAATATTTTTTTTCCCTCAGTTTAGGCCAATGCGTATTCTTAATATTTTTGGTAAAAAAATTGCAATAAGAGTTTACTGATTGGTTTGTGCAAAAGTTATAGTGTCTACAAAATAGGGGGCAGTTTTTTTTTTTTACTAGTAATGGCGGTGATCTGCGATTTTTATCGTGAATGCGACATTATGGCGGACACATCAGACACTTTTGGTGCTATTTTGGGAACCATTCACATTTATACAGCGATCAGTGCTATAAAAATGCACTGTTACTGTGTAAATGTCACTGGCAGGAAAGGGGTTAAGTGTTTCCTAGGGATGTGTTCCAACTGTGTGGCTTACTGTGACACGACATTGATCACTGCTCCTGATGAGAGGGAGGAGATGATCAGTGTCCTGTCACTAGGCAGAACAGGGAGATGCCTTGTTTACAAAGGCACCCCCCCCGTTCTGCCATTCTGTGACCCAATTTGCACAGTCACGGAGACTGCGGCGGGCAACTGCCATTCTGCCGACTTATAAGTGCGTGAGGCAGTCGGCAAGCTGTTAAAATCACCAGGCTGCGGGTAACTAGACTAGTTCTATGATAGGAGGGGTGTGTTTGGAAAGTCCATCAGCCATGAATGACATACAGTGTAGAGCTGTGGTGACACCATTTCCTGTCTAATTGGCTCTTCTGTTAGTGAATTCCAGCTGGCTCGTTGGTCTAGGGGTATGATTCTCGCTTTGGGTGCGAGAGGTCCCGGGTTCAAATCCCGGACGAGCCCTACTTTTGATCCCCTTCTTCTTTTTGAGACACAATATAAATGTTTCTTAGTGTTCGAATCATCCTGTATATAATGCCCCCAGTCTTTGGTCTTCCTTTGTAGCATGCCCCCATTTTTAGGACCATCCAGTTGTTTGCCTTGCTTTATGTATGTAAATGACTACAGTAGAAAGAGCGTTGATCTCATGCTTGATCCTATGACGTCCCCACGATGGAAGCATGAGGCTGTCTTTCCTCTATGATGGGAGGGGTGTGTACACAAGGTGTGTTTGGAAAATCCATCAGCCATGAATGTTATACTGCTGTGGTGACACTATTTCCTGTCTAACTGGCTCTCCTGTTTCAGCTGAAATTCAACTGGCTCGTTGGTCTAGGGGTATGATTCTCGCTTAGGGTGCGAGAGGTCCCGGGTTCAAATCCCGGACGAGCCCTTCTTTTGCATCTTTTCTGATGCACAATATAAATGTTTGAATCATCCGATGTAGCGTGTCCCCAATGTCGGAGCCATCCGTTGCAGCGTGCCCCCAGGCAACAAAGCGCTGCAACTAAATAGCAGAACAAGCTATTCTGTTATATGGATAGTATAGCTAGACTAAAGCCTCGTACACACGGTTAGACATGAAACAAACTTTCCCTTGGATTTTTGTCTGAAGGGAGTTGTCCCGTCACACCCATAGCATACACACGCTCTGACTTTTTTGGCAACAAACACGGACGTAGTGACGTTTCAACGTACTGACGAGAGTTTAAAAGAGGAAGTTCAATTCTCCGGCGTCACCCTTTGCGCTCCTTCTGCTAATTGAGAGTTAGTAGAGGTTTTGTCTGTGTGCATTTACGATTTTCAGTTTCGTGCAATTTTGTTCGTTTCTGAACATCCGTTCGTCAAGCAGACATGTTGCGCAATGAGGTTGTGCTTACTTGACCCACAAAAAAATATAGAAATATGTTTGATTTATATAACCAAAATACACTAATCCAAAGGAAAGACATTTGTTTTGACTCCGTCAGTATCACCAGCAAAGCAGCTTTTAGTAATGTGACATTATAAAGAAGAGAATGTGCGCTGCTTTTATTGATTTCAGAACTTGCCGCGTCACGAATGTGCACTTTCAAATACGAGCGCTAGTTTTACCAGGCGGAGCACTTCTGGCTGGTCTTTGCTTCTGAGCATGCGCGTTTGTAATTTGTACAAAAGTCTGATTGCTTGCTGTACACACGGTCGGACTAGGCACCATCGGACTATTGTTGATGTAAAGTTTGTCTGTTTGCAGACCAAACTTTTTGTCAGATGAAACCCGAAAAAGTTGGTCTGATGGAGCGTACACACGATCGGACAAATTTGGAAACTTGCAGATTTTGAAGTTTGTTGGCAAAAAGTCAGACCGTGTGTACGGGCCTTTAGGCTCGATTCACACCTATGCATGTTGCTTTTGAGCGTTTTTGTAGTGCTTTTTGCGGTGCTTGCTGCGTTTCTTCACGTGCGTTTTTTTTTTTTGAACATGTTCCATAGGAAACCATGTTAAAAAATGTCCCTGCATTTCTGCAAAATGCGTCAAAAAAAGCATTAGTGTGAATGGAGCCTTATACTATGATGGGAGGGGTGTGCACACAAGGCGTGTTTGAAAAGTCTATCGGTCATTAATGACATATAGTGCTTTCCAGTTTACCTGACTCTCCTGTTTCTATTGAAGTTTAGCTGGCTCGTTGGTCTAGGGCAGGGGTCTCCAAACGTTTCAAACAAAGGGCCACTTTATTGCCCTTCAGACTTTTACAGGGCCGGATTGGGGCCAGCGAGAGAAGAAAAAGTCACGGGCCCTGGTTGTCGGGAAAAGGCCTTTGTCCCATCAACATGGCCATGGCCCTCCTGATCCATACTAAGCTACATGCCCTCAACAAGGGGGGTGGGTGCTTTGCGCATGTAGCTTAGTATGGATCAGGAGGGCCGGTACTCGCATTCCCCCCCCCCCCTTTCCTGACCTGCCAGGCTGCATTTTTAAATAAGGGTCTGGTATGGATTTTGGGGGGAACCCACACAATTTTTTTGTTTTTAAATTTTGGCATGGCAGTGTCCCCTCCACACCCATACCAGACCCAAGGGCCTGGTATGGGATGGGGGTTACCCCACAGCATTTTTTTGTGAATTTAGACCACCAACCCCTCAGTGAGAACAAATATGGCCTCAGGGTTGGTGGTCAATAGAAGGAGGAGTATTCCCCCCCTATTAGTAGGAGGAATAGTATCCCATCATTGGTATCGGTGGATAATGTAGTGCCCCATTGTTGGTGTCAATGGGAGGAATAGTATCCCATCATTGGTATCGGTGGATAATGTAGTGCCCCATTGTTGGTGTCAATGGGAGGAATAGTATCCCATCATTGGTATCGGTGGATAATGTAGTGCCCCAATGTTTGTGTCAATGGGAGGAATAGTATCCCATCATTGGTATCTGTGGATAATGTAGTGCCCCATTGTTGGTGTCAATGGGAGGAATAGTATCCCATCATTGGTATCTGTGGATAATGTAGTGCCCCAATGTTGGTGTCAATGGGAGGAATTGTGCCCCAGGGGCCGGATAAAGGCTAGCAAAGGGCCACATCTGGCCCTCGGGCCGCAGTTTGGAGACCCCTGGTCTAGGGGTATGATTCTCGCTTAGGGTGCGAGAGGTCCCGGGTTCAAATCCCGGACGAGCCCTTCTTTTTGCATCTTTTCTGATGCACAATATAAATGTTTGGTAGTGTTTGAATCATCCGCTGTAGTGTGCCCCCAGCGCTGGGTCCATCCGGTGCAGCGTGCCCCAATCATGGGCCATCCGGTGTAATGTGCCCCCAGTCTCTGGTCATTGGCCAACCCGTGTTTCGCATTCCGAGTTGATGGGAGGGTGTGTACACAAGGCGTGTTTGGAAAGTCCATTAGTCATGATTTACATATAGTGCTCTGATGACGTCCACTAGTGACGAAACGCGTAGGATTTGGCCTGCGTTCCCGACGACATTACGTTTCTCCATACGGAGACGCAGCGAAACGGCAGACTAACTGAGCGGAGGAGACGCCGCGAGATACTGCACCTGTATTTTATACACTGCGCATATCTACCATCCATTTGTAAGTGCAATACCACTTTTTTATTAAATCATTTATCTCAGTATACACTATGGCAGCCCTCACAATTTCCACTCGCCTACTAGCATTTGGCGAGTGCATTTAAGCTGGGGGCGAGTGATGACAGGAATGCATGACCAATCTCTCTCCAATCTGTGCCTACACTAAGGGTCCTTTCACACGGAGCGGACCGTTTTTCGGTCCGCTCCGTGTGCCCGTCAGCTAAGCGGGGGGGTCTCCGCTCAGCTGTCGGCGGACGGGGCGGTCCCCGCACACTGTGCAGGGACCGCCCCGTCTCTCCTCCGCTCTCCCCTATGGGGAGTCGGATGGAAACGGACCGTCTGTCCGTTTGCATCCGATCCGTTTGGCCGGACGGAAGAAAAATAGGACATTCTTCCGTCCGCAAAAACGGATGCGGATCGAGCGGACGTTAGCGGATGCATCATCCGCTAACGGATCCGCTCCCATAGGGGTTCATTACAAGTCCGTTAACGGACTTGTAATGAACGGACAGGCGGAGCGGACATGTGAAAGGGCCCTTAGAGTACCGATGAGATTGGTGGCCAAAGAGGAAAGGTGCATGCTTTTCCAAAGAAAGAAGTTCCAGGATCCATGCACATTCATATTTATGGGACTCACTCACTATATTATATTAGATTGATATATTCACTTATGTTTCTACTATTTTATATTTACTTTATTGTAATTGTGCACATGTTTTTTTCCTAAGTATTGGTATTCATATACAATTGCTCTGATACATGCATGTCATGTATCTTCAACTCTCTATTGGAGTTTTTGTAATATCAATTTTTTTAGCGCTGTACCTTTATATTATAACACGGTTTTAATTTTGTATCCACAATTTTTGGTACTGCCAGCTTTGCCTCTAAGTCACTTTGTATGGTTTAGCGCAGTGTTTTTTCACTATGGATATTATAGGTAGACTAATTCTATGATACGAGGGGTGTGTACACAAGGCATGTTTGGAAAGTCCATCAGTCATGAATGACATATGGAGCTGTGATGACACTATTTCCTGTCTACCTGGCTCTCCTGTTACCGCTGAAATTCAGCTGGCTCGTTGGTCTATGGCAGGGGTCTCCAAACTTTTTAAACAAAGGGCCAGTTTATTGTCCTTTAGACTTTAGGTGGGCCGGATTGTGGCCAGCAATAATGGTATCAGTAAAAGAAAGAGTGCCCCATTGTTGCTGTCATTTGGAGGAATAGTGCCTCATATCAGTGGAAGGAATAGTGCCCCAAGGGCCGGATAGAAGCTAGCAAAGGGCCACATCTGGCCCTCGGGCCACAGTTTGGAGACCCCTGGTCTAGGGTATGATTCTCGCTTAGGGTTCAAGAGTTCCTGGGTTTAAATCCTGGACGAGCCCTGCTTATTTTATCCTTTCTGATGCACAATATAAATGGTTGGTAGTGTTTGAATCATCCAGTGTCGGGGCCATCCGGTGCAGCGTGCCCTAATCATGGGCCATCCGATGTGGCATGCCTCCAGTCTCTGGTCATCCTGTCATGGGCCAACCCGTGTAGCGCATCCCCAGTTTTGGACCACAAACTCTAATAAATCACCTTCAGCAGTATGCTTGCCCCTTCTGCACCAATTGAAGCTGTGCCAGAAGCAGTCTCCTAAAACTACCCACACCATAATGCAGGTGCAGACAATGACTGAGCAGTGACACATTGTGAAAAGATGAACCTGTGTTGGGTGGCTGGTAAAAAGGAATTGGTAGCGAGGGGTTGGTTTTAAAGAGAATCGGTCAGGTTTGCACTGTAGTGTACACAGCATAGTGCACCTTGCCCTCTGGTAATGTCTTCATGTCACCCCTTCGACCTGCTTTATGTATATAAATGACTCATGCTTGATCCTTTGATGTCACCAAGATGGTAGCATGAGGCTGTCTTTCCTTCATGTGGTCGGGATTCACAGCTCCCTTCCCAGGCAACAAAGAGCTGCGCCTAAATAGCAGAACAGGCTATTCTGTTATATGGATATTATAGGTAAACTAATATTATGTTGGGAGGGATGTGTACACAAGGTGTGTTTGAGTCCATCAGTCATGAATGACATATAGTGCTCTGGTGATACTATTTCCTGGTTACCTGGCTCTCCTGTTTCAGATGAATTTCAACTGGCTCGTTGGTCTAGGGGTATGATTCTCGCTTAGGGTGCGAGAGGTCCCGGGTTCAAATCCCGGACGAGCCCTTCTTTTGCATATTTTCGAATGCACAATATAGTGTTTGAATCATCCGCTGAAACGTGCCACCAGTGTTGGGTGCCATCCGATGTAGCTTGTTCCCAGTGTCGGGGCCATATGGTGCAGTGTCCCCCCAATTAATGGGCCATCCAGTGCAACGTGCCCTAAGTCTCTGGTCATTGGCCAACCCGTGAAGCGCATCCCCAGTTGATGGGAGGGGTGTGTACACAAGGCGTGTTTTGGAAAGTCCATCAGTCATAACTTAAATATAGTGCTGTGGTGACACTATTTCCTGTCTAACTGGCTCCTGTTACAGATGAAGTTCAGCCGGCTCGTTGGTCTAGGGGTATGATTCTCGCTTTGGGTGCGAGAGGTCCCGGGTTCAAATCCCGGACGAGCCCTTCTTTTTGCATCTTTTTTGATGCACAATATAAATGTTTGGTAGTGTTCGAATCATCCGGTGAAGCGTGCCCCAGTCTCTGGGCCATCCAGTGTAGCGTGCCCCTGTCGCTCTTACGGGCACGTTCCTGAGTCCAGCATTCAGCGTCCATAGGCGCCGAATGTAGGACACGGCCCGACGCCCGCGTCATTGGATTTGATTGGCGGAAGCCAATGGGTGCACTGCTATCAATCTATCCAATCAGGAGCCGAGAACCCTGGGCAGACGAAGAGCGTGTCTCTCCACTGCGGGAAATTCCAGGGCTCAGGTGAGTAAAACGGGGGCCTGGGGGGCCTGTCACTGACAGAAGATTTTTTCACCTTAATGCATAGGAGGAGGAGCAGCAGTTGGGGGGGGGGGGGGGAGGATAGGATTTTCGTACTCACCGTAAAATCCTTTTCTCTGAAGTTCATGGGCGGACACAGCTCCTTTATTCTTGACAGTAGGGTTTATATACTGGCTATCAGGAGAGGACTAGGTAGACAGATGTTAAACAGTTAAAAACATATAACAACGTGGTCCCTTTGGCTATAACCCCTCACCCTGCATTTAGCAGCTCAGTTCGTCAAAAAGCAGTACAAACATAAAAAGGAGGGGTGGGTGCTTGTTTCTGTCCATGAACTTCGGAGAAAAGGATTGTTGTACTCACCGTAAAATCCTTATTTTCTCTTTCGTTCATGGACGGAAACAGCTCCTTTTATTCTTGACAGTAGGGACGTCCCCAAGCAGTGTAAAAAAAACGAGGGGTGGGCACAGCAAGCAAACCAACTCCCCCCCCCCCCCACCCCAAAACAAACAGAGCTCCTCATTGGATGAGTTGCAACCTTAAATGGCCGCCTGCAAAACTTTGCGGCCAAAGCAAGCATCCACAGATGCATGCACATCGACCTTGTAAAACTTAGTGAAAGTGTGAACAGATGACCAGGTCGCAGCACACAGATACACCCGCAGAGCTTGGACCACGTTCAAGGAATGCAAAGCAACCTCTTTGCGGTGCAATGGCTGAGGACATAAGGACGGAAGCACAATGTCCTCATTTAAGTGGAAGCTGAAACAACTTTTGGAAGAAACAAAGGCTGCGGGCGTAGCACCGCCTTATCTTTGTGGAGGATCAAGTATGGGGACTTACGAGACAAGGCCGCCAACTCAGAAACCCTCCTGATGGATGTAATAGCCACTAGAAAGGCAACTTTCTGAGAGAGTGTCAAAAGGGGAATCTCTCTGATGTTATCAAACTGAGGTTTCTGAAGTACAGAGAGCACCAAATTCAAATTCCATGGAGGCAATGGTGGTCGAACAGGAGGGGCCACATGTCGCACCGCTTGCACAAACGTACTCGGCAGTGAATAAGGTTGCCAAGAAGACAGCCAAGGCTGATATCTGACCCTTAATGGTGTTTAAGGCAAGTTTTTAACCACATCCGCGCTTTAAAAAAAACAGGATCCTGGAAACCGAATATGTTCGTGGACACCACTCCATCTCCTCACACAAAGATGTATGCCTTCCACGTGCGGTGGTAGATCTTCTGAGAAGATGACTTCCGTGACCTCAGCATGGTGGAAATTACTGAGTCCGACCTGACTTTCAACAGCCATGCCGTTA
The DNA here is from genome assembly GCA_029574335.1 of Rana kukunoris. Taxonomy (NCBI): domain Eukaryota; kingdom Metazoa; phylum Chordata; class Amphibia; order Anura; family Ranidae; genus Rana; species Rana kukunoris. The sequence continues at coordinate 517,691,339 of CM056051.1, read as the reverse complement.
AAGCCAGCGACTTTAATGCAGGAAGAATTATAGGACCTTGCGACAGAAGGTCCTCTCGAATTGGCAGTCGCCAAGGAACATCCGCCACCAGGCATACGAAAATGGTATACCAGGGACGCTGAGGCCAATCTGGGGCAATTAGAATAACTAGAATTCTCTCGGTCTCCACTCTGCGGAGCAGATGAGGCAGGAGTTTTCAGAGGAGGAAAGGCATAAATGAGCCTATACTGTCCCCACGGACCCACCAACACGTCTGTCCTGTCCGCCCAGGGATCTTTGGACATCCTTCCAATTGAGTCGAGAAGCCAGGAGATCCACGGCTGGCATGCCCCATCTCCAGCAAAGTAGCCAAAACACATCCGAGTGTAGCGACCATTCTCCTTGGTCCAGCATCTGACGACTAGTCCGCCTGCTAGTTTTCTATGCCCGGAATGTACACGGCCGACAGAGTCAGCACGCTCCGCCTACCGCATGATGTGAGCGACCTCCAATGCTGCAGTCAAGCTTCTTTTTCCTCCTTGATGGTTGACATATGCCACCGCCGTGGCATTGTCTGACTGGATCCTGACCGGACGTCCCTGAAGCCTCTGTGACCATGTGGAGAGAGGCACAGCCTGATCGCCCGAAGTTCCATCACATTGATCGGCAGGCAGGATTCTTCTTGCGTCCAGCGACCCTGTGTCGACTGTACACCCCAAACACCCCCCAGCCAGTCAGGCTGGTGTCCGTCATGATCATCATCCAACAAAAGGGAAGGAACGACTTCCCCGGCTGAAGGGCCGGAGATCTCAGCCACCAGACCAGGGAAACCCTGACTAGCTGACTCACCCGGATTTGACAATCCAGGGACAACAGAGATTTGTCCCCTTTGGACAGGATCTCCCTTTGCAAGACTTGTGTGGAATTGAGAATACGGTACCGCGTCGAAGGTGGCCACCATGAGACCCAGGACTCGCATGCAAAAGTGCAGTGACGACAACCTGCGGAATGCCAACAGCTTCACTGCAGTCCGATGAGTCTGCAACCTTTCCAAGGGGAAAAAAAAATTCTCGCCTCCTGAGGAGTCCAGAATTAAGCCCAGGTATTCCAGGTGCTGAGTCAGCACCATCACCAACTTCTGGAGGTTCAGTACCCAACCAAATTCTTGAAGGGTCTAAGTGGCAATCGCCACATCCTCCTCTTATAAAGGAGGTCATTCAAGTAGCCCACGATATCGATTCCTTGCTGTCTCAGCAGAGCCAGAATCGGGGCGAGCACCTTGGTAAAAAACCCTTGGTGCCGACACCAGGCCAAAGGGGAGAGCCACAAATTGGAATTGGTCGTCCTCGACTGTAAAGCGCAGAAGTCTCTAATGCCTGACATATATGAGGACATGCAAATATGCGTCCTTGATGTCCACGGATGCCAGAAAATCCCCCGGATGGAGTGCAGCGACCACAGAGCTGACTGACTCCATCCTAAACCTTCTTGCTTTTACAAAGATGTTGAGGGCCTTGGGATCCAGGATTGCACAGACCCCGTCCTTCTTTGGGACTACAAACAGATTGGAGTAGAATCCCTGAAACCTTTCCGGCAGCGGCACAGGTACTATCCCCCCGCGCCTCAGCAGGTCCTGCACTGCCCAAACAGGGCGTTTAGACGAGCCAGAAGAAGATGAAGGTTTGAGGGGAAAAAATCTGTTTGGTGGGCAAGAAAGAATTTCTATCTCATACCCTGATGAAACCACTTGGCAAACCTACTGGTCGGAAAGCAGGGCGTCCATCGAGCTGTAAACTTGCGAAGGCCCCCCCCTACCCGAGAGTTGGGCAGGGGGCAAACCTTCATGCTGTCGCAGATTTGTTCGCAGGCTTGTTTGGCTTGCAAACCCAGGGATGCTTTTGTCCCTCGACTGGCCCTTTTTCGGCCTGGGAACGCTTACACTTACGCCCAGACTGACGAAAAAACTGCTTCTGAGCGGAAAAGAAGGGCTTGGCCTACAGCGCGGCTCCTTACTCTTTCTGGATTGTGGGAGGAGCATGCTCTTACCCCCAGTGACATTCTGAATGTCGTCCAGCGAAGCTCCAAAAAGCCTCCCTCCCTGGAAGGGCAAATCCGCCAGAGCCTTACTGGAAGTCTGGTCCGCAGACCAACTTCTCTTCAAACTAGTACGGATAAAAAAAATTCTTGTTGATATTGTAGGAAGTTGTAAATCTCCCAAATCAAAGATGTGCATATTTCCATAAATACGATACTATTTTTAATATTCCAGTATAAACATTCTGACACACGGATGAAGCTTTTTTTTTCACATCAACAGGCTGTGGGGATCACATTGCAAGTTGTAAAATGTAACTAGACTAATACTATGATGGGAGGGGTGTATACACAAGGCGTGTTTGGAAAGTCCATCAGTCACAAACTACATATAGTGCTGCAGCTATTTCCTGTCTAACTAGCTCGCTTATTACGTCAAAGTCCAGCTGGCTCGTTGGTCTAGGGGTATGATTCTCGCTTTGGGTGCGAGAGGTCCCGGGTTCAAATCCCGGACGAGCCCTACTTTTGTTTGCGTTTTATATCTTTTCACAATATAAATGTGTTTAGTAGTATTCTGTCTACTTAAATCTGTAAAGTGTCCAGTTTGGGAGGTAGTCTCCCCAACCCATCCATTGGGGTACCTACCTTCCTTGCGCTATCCTACTGCTCTGGTCAGGTATTTATATATATATATATATATGGGTTGTTACTGATTACAATTTTCGTGTTTGATGATTTTTTTTATCGATTAATCGACTAATTTCGATTAAATATAACCGTCCACACATCTCCCCCCCCCCCCCTCTTGTAATGTCCACATCTCCGTGGCAGCAGGCGATGGCATCAGCGTGCCGCTAATAGGCCGCCACCAGATGTACCAAGATGGCCGCGGCTCTGGAGCTAGGCCGAAGCCGCAGCCTTTCCTATGGGTGATACCACGGAGCTCAATCTGCGGATCTCGTACTCGATCAAAAATATTTTGATAGATCAAAGAAATTAACGAATATATATATATATATAATCGTTAAAAATATTTTGATAGATCAAAGAAATTATGTGTGTAATTAATATATAATATATATTTTTTACACTGAGCAAAGTTATAAATGCAACACTTTTGTGTTTGCCCCTATTTTTCATGAGCTGAACACAAAGATCTACGACTTTTTCTATGTACACAAAAGGCCTATTTCTCTCAAATATTATTCACAAATCTGTCTTAGCCCAGGTTCACAATGAACTGCAGGAATGAAGCCATGTGAGTTCAGCTAAACTTGCACGATTTCACTCCCGTTTGTCAGTTCTGATTTCGGTGGCAATTTCACTGACATCTGTGTGGATTTCTGCACAGATGTCAATGGAAATCGCACCCCGAAATCACAAAAAAGTAGTACAAAAACTACCTTTTTAAATTGGTGTGGCGCCACAAATGCAGCCTTGCACCGATTAGGGCGGTGCCATTGCCGCCGATTTGACATGTCAAGGCGCCCTAATGTGATCCAGGGCTAAATCGGTGTTAGTGAGCACTTCTCCTTTGCCGAGATAATCCATCCACATTACAGGTGTGGCATATCCAGATGCTGATTAGACACTTAGGGTCCTTACACATGGAGCGGTCCGTTTTTCGGTCCGCTCCGTGTGTCCGTCAGCTCAGCGGGGGGTCTCCGCTGAGCTGTCGGGCGGACGGGGCGGTCCCCGCACACTGTGCAGGGACCACCCCGTCTCTACTCCGCTCTCCCCTATGGGGAGTCGGATGGAAACAGACCGTCTGTCCGTTTGCATCCGATCCGTTTGCCTGGATGGAAGAAAAATAGGACATTCTTCCGTCCGCAAAAACGGATGCGGATCGAGTGGACGTTAGCGGATGCAGCGTGATAATTCATGGCCTCAGTCCTGCAAGCAGCATCTTTGGAGCAGCTTTTGGGCGCTGAAAAAAAAAACCTCCAAAAACACCCCCCTCTCCATTGAAAAATTACAAAATTAGCAGCTACACATACTGTAGCTGCCGACTTTAAACATTAGGACACTTACCTGTCCAGTAGTCCATCGATGTTGGCACCGCAACCGATGTTTCCACGGCTAGTCGGGTGCTGCCACCATCATTGTGGGTAAGGGAACACAGTAGTGTAGCCTTTTTGCTTCACGGCCGGGTCCCTACTGCGCATGCGTGAAGAGCGTGGTGCTCTCTCACTGGCCCAGCAGAAGGGGAGGGAGAAGGAGAGGGACCAAGCTGCTGACGTAATTCGCCACAGCCCGGAAGTGGGGACAGGGTACCTGTAAAAAAACAGGCACCTGCTCCCCCAGAATCATACCCCTAGACCAACTTCCACTTTTCTGATTTCTCCCCCTCTCCGGCGTCACATTTGACACTTTTCAGGGGGAGCGGGTGCCTGTTACTTTTACAGGTACCCTGTCCACACTTCCTCGCTGTGGCGAATTACGTCAGCAGCTTGGTCCCTCTCCTCCTCCCTCCCCTTCTGCTGGGCCAGTGAGAGAGTGCCACGCTCTTCACGCATGCGCAGTAGGGACCCGGCCGTGAAGCCAAAAGGCTACACTACTGGGTTCCCTTACCCACAATGATGGTGGCAGCGCCCGACTAGCCATGGAAACATCTGTTGCGGTGCCAACATCGATGGACTCCTGGACAGGTAAGTGTCCTAATGTTTAAAGTCGGCAGCTACAGTATGTGTAGCTGCTAATTTTTAAAGGCATGGGCGGAACAAGGTGTTGGTCGAAATTACTGTGGGCTGGGTGTGAAGGAAACAAAGTAAAAGTAGGGCTCGTCCGGGATTTGAACCCGGGACCTCTCGCACCCAAAGCGAGAATCATACCCCTAGACCAACGAGCCAGCTGATATATGTTATATAAGAAGCCTTTAGGTGAGGGATATGTGTCCTATAAGTATGATGTGTATGTGGAATATGCTTGTACCCATCAGGTCCCGCAGGATGCAAAGGTTTTCCACACAGAATACAAAAAAACGTGTTCACATTTGCTGCATACTCGCCTTCTGCAATAGCAAAGTTCACACCACGGTGACTGTAACCTGATATGTGTAGCTCAGCATAGTCTCAGAGCAGATGGAACTGCTTTACTAAGAGGCAAAGACTGTAATATGATTGCTGTAGCCATGTTCATCCTACATTGCACAAGGCATTATGAAGGCTTTGCTTGGCCCTCGACTTGTTTAGCTCCATTAGCCTCAGTGCAGTGTTTTATCATTCCTGCCCCTCTGGACAAGTCATTGGGTGAACAAATCTCTTTGTAGTATGGATGCTGGAGACCTATGCGCCCCAGCTTTCACCCTCTGTTTCCTCATCTCAGCCAACCTATTGAGACGACTCCTATGGACTTTCAATTAGAGAGAGATAGTCTGAAAGCAAACCGCTTCCTCTAATCTCCTTTGAATGTACACGGTGCCCTGTGACACCGGGGGGAAATATAGCAACTACAAATGTACATGTATAAGAGATCTGCTTCAGCTTTAGGTGATTTGGGGTTCTTTGTGTTAATAGTTGCAGCCATATTTGCTCCATACACAGGTTCCGTTTTTTTTTTTTGTTTGTTTGTTTTTTCAATGTTTTTTTCTTTACTGCTCCTTCTCACAATGCAAGGATGTTGGTCTACTGACCCACTGACAATATGCACTGCCTATTATGGTTTAACCGATAATGATACCTGTATCAGTGGCGAAACCAAGTAGTTTCACAAGTACTAGTAAAAATGCCAATACCTTTGCGGTGCAATTTGAGCCCATACAAAAGGAATAGGCTCAACTCGCACTGCAAAGAATCGCATGCAATTTGAACAGGAATGCGGTGTATTCCTGTTCAATTCGCAAGGCGATTCTTTGCAGTGCGATATCGGTGAGTACTTGACTGAAAGTATCGGTACTCATACTCTTCTGTAAAAAAAACTGTATTGGTGCAACCCTACTGCCTATATAGCTAACATTTGAACTATGGGTAAAGCCAAGGTGTGACATATGGGATTTTCTTTTTCTATTGCAGTTTCACAACAATCTCCCAGCTCCTGTCCCTGCAGAAATCTCCATGTTTGTCTGCCCTGGGCTGGGACACTGAACGTTTTCAGCAATGGAGAAACCAGGGTTTGCAGCAGACAAAAGTAAGCCAACCTCCAGTGGTCCTCTCGAGAGCTCGCCTCCTCCTGGTGGGGTACATATCAAACTACGGGACAGGAGACAGCCCAGTGCATGATGGGAACTTGTATGTCAGGGACTCCACTGGATGTATACCTTGTGAGGTAAGTTGTAGGAAAGGGCCCCTTTATGACCCCACAGCAGAAAACCTTCAGCTCTTTCTTGGAAAATTAAATAGAGGGTAACTTTCAGGTCCCTGGCTGTTGTATGGTGACCCTTTCAGGTCCCTGGCTGTTGTATGGTGACCCTTTCAGGTCCCTGGCTGTTGTATGGTGACCCTTTCACGTCTCTGTCCAACAGAATAGATAGTATAGCCAATGTTAGAGGGGAAAACATTCTGTTTTAATGCTACTGACAGACTGCATCATATATAGTATGTCAGTTTTTTTATTTTTGCCCATAGTTGCACTTTAATGTCAGTCCCTGTGGCAGCCTATACTCACTTAGCCTTTGCTGCCCTGCTGTCTGAATGGAATGCCCTGTAATTCGGCTGTGGTGATCCAGCTACCTGGGACACGGGGGTGTGCCCTCAACCCTATGTAAGGTCCAAGTGGAGGCTTGGCTCTCATCACAGCCAGGCTGTGGAGCAAAGTGAAGGCAAGTGCCCATTGCGTTTCCATCCAGTCTACTAGGGTTTAAATTAAATCTGCATTATCAATGGTTCTTGTTGCACAATATTATATCAGTTGTGAATTTGTGTCTTTATTTACTCTTGATAGATACAGATTTGCATTGAGTTGGATGGGTACCTGTGGATTTATAGCACTTTTTTTTTTTTTCTCCAGGTGTCCAAGTTTGATTTAAACCTATTGGGGTCACTAGTCCTCTTCCCTTGCTGGTCCTACATTCCCATCCAACATGGAGGAGGTTATGTGGAGGTCCTATCTTCTCCTATTTCAGTCTCTACCCAAGTGGTGAGACCAGAAGTGCCGGACCAGGCCAATGCCACAGCTCTTAATCCTGACAAAGCCTCACATCTTTTGTGTAGCAGGTTAATGAAGATTTTTATTCATCCAGTTCTTCTGCCTCCGTCCCTGATTCTGCCTTATCCAAAGGCTGTTTTTCCCCCTCTCTCTCTGATTCTGCCCTGCTAGCCTTCATCTTTAATTCTGCCTTTCACATCCTTATTCTGCTATGTTCCTGATTCTGGTCTCTCCATCCTCCCTTCTTTGATTGTGACATTTCCATTCTCCCTCTTATTCCAACATCTGCTTCTTCCTTCCCTGATTCTATTCTCATTTTCCTTGTCTTCTTTTGGTATTCCCATCCTCATTGTTTACTTCAATCTCTCCATCCTCCTTGTCTTCTTCTTCTATCCTCCCCATCTTCCTTGTCGTTTCCTTCTATCCTCTTCCTATATTCAAAAAACATAGAATATCCAGGCTCAAACTTACCAACAAATCAGCAACCAACCAAATTCACCTGTCTAACAGTGTGCGTTAAAAACAGAGGTTTAGTTGCACGCATTTGCAAATGCATGTAAAAGCTGCAGGCCTCTCCATCTACTTTGTCGTCTCCTTCTATCCTCCCAATCTTACTTGTGGTCTCCCATCCTTCCCATCTTCCTTGTCGTCTCCTTCTATCCTCCCCATCTTCCTTGTCGTCTCCTTCTATCCTCCCTATCTTCCTTGTCGTCTCATTCTATCCTCCCAATCTTACTTGTGGTCTCCCATCCTTCCCATCTTCCTTGTCGTCTCCTTCTATCCTCCCCATCTTCCTTGTCGTCTCCCATCTTTCCCATCTTCCTTGTCGTCTCTTTCTATCCTCCCCATCTTCCTTGTCGTCTCTTTCTATCCTCCCCATCTTCCTTGTCGTCTCCTTCTATCCTCCCTATCTTCCTTGTCGTCTCCTTCTATCCTCCCTATCTTCCTTGTCGTCTCCTTCTATCCTCCCTATCTTCCTTGTCGTCTCCTTCTATCCTCCCAATCTTACTTGTGGTCTCCCATCCTTCCCATCTTCCTTGTCGTCTCCTTCTATCCTCCCCATCTTCCTTGTCGTCTCCCATCCTTCCCATCTTCCTTGTCGTCTCTTTCTATCCTCCCCATCTTCCTTGTCGTCTCCTTCTATCCTCCCCATCTTCCTTGTCGTCTCCTTCTATCCTCCCCATCTTCCTTGTCGTCTCCTTCTATCCTCCCCATCTTCCTTGTCGTCTCCTTCTATCCTCCCCATCTTCCTTGTCGTCTCCTTCTATCCTCCCCATCTTCCTTGTCGTCTCCTTCTATCCTCCCTATCTTCCTTGTCGTCTCCTTCTATCCTCCCCATCTTCCTTGTCGTCTCCTTCTATCCTCCCCATCTTCCTTGTCGTCTCCTTCTATCCTCCCCATCTTCCTTGTCGTCTCCTTCTATCCTCCCCATCTTCCTTGTCGTCTCCTTCTATCCTCCCCATCTTCCTTGTCGTCTCCTTCTATCCTCCCCATCTTCCTTGTCGTCTCCTTCTATCCTCCCCATCTTCCTTGTCGTCTCCTTCTATCCTCCCCATCTTCCTTGTCGTCTCCTTCTATCCTCCCCATCTTCCTTGTCGTCTCCTTCTATCCTCCCCATCTTCCTTGTCGTCTCCTTCTATCCTCCCCATCTTCCTTGTCGTCTCCTTCTATCCTCCCCATCTTCCTTCCCTGATAATATATTGTTCTTTTTCATATTAGCGGTGATTCCACGCAATAACTGTCTGCTTTTCTTCTTTTCCCAGGTCCCATCCTCGAGGGTTTCGAGTTTCAGTGACTGGTCAGCTGGTATCGATCACATCACTCATCAATATCCGGGACAAAACCTTCTTCTTTTTCTTTCTTCAGGATAGAGATACAACAAAGTCTGTTCCAGTCATAGTGAAGGTGTGTATTTGTGTGTTGTTTAATGTGTAATGGATCAGAAACGTGCATGAAATCACCCTCTTGTTTCTGTGTCATCCTGCAGGAGGAGGACAGACTCATAGCTCCCTTCTGTCTGTATTACCCTGCAGGAGGAGGACAGACTCATAGCTCCCTTCTGTCTGTATCACCCTGCAGGAGGACAGACTCATAGCTCCCTTCTGTCTGTATCACCCTGCAGGAGGACAGACTTATAGCTCCCTTCTGTCTGTATCACCCTGCAGGAGGAGGACAGACGCATACCCCCTTCTGTCTGTATCACCATTCTTCTTTCTGTTCCTGTTTTTGCAGGTACCACAAAAGTTGTGTTGGTATCACGCTCTACACATCGGCAATACATATGAAGTGACATCACTCTCAGTATCCTCTCTCCGTGGGTCTGTGCAGCAGATTTTTGCCATTACCTCCTCTTCCTGTCTTATCCCCCGTCCTGCACTTTCTCCGGTATGTTCCTCCAGCCTTACAAAAGAAAATTCAGAAGAGCTTACAGATCCCTCAAGTGGAGGGCAAGAGCAACATTTTAACCCACAGGAAAAAATTAGGGAAAAACAACAAAAGATGTCAAAGACCCTAACCTACGAGGTGAGCAAATTCAAATCCTAACCTCTTTTACTGTGTCTGTCTTATCTGTTAAAGTGATATGTTAATTTTTTCATGGTGATAATAGAACAATTAGAATAATACTCATGGTGACTTAGCCCGTCCAGTCACTAGAGAACAGTAAAATCACCAACACTTCATGAGAGCACAGCCCGTCCAATCACTAGACACCAGTGACATCGCCAAAACTTCATATTCATGAGAACACAGCCCATCCAATCACTAGAGACCAGTGACATCACTGACACTCATTGATTTATAATCCTCACATTATAATATTTTGTTTTTTATCCTCAGGGTGTTGTGACACATGTCCGGGATGCCAATGCCGGTCTATACGAGCTGGATGGAGTGGTGGTACTTTGCACTGCTTACACACAGCTTCATAATGGAGGAAGAGGACTCAGAGAGGGGGCGAGGGTTGAGGTAAGGTTATGTAGAAGAGGCCTACTGACATGGGATAGGGGGCTGAAATACACTGCCGTGAAAACATATTCATACCCCTTGAAATTTTTCACATTTTGTCATGTTACAACAAAAAATGTAAATGTGTTTTTTTGGTATTTTATGTGATAGATCAACACAAAGTGACACACAATTGTGAAGTGGAAGGAAAAAGATAAATGGTTTTCATTTATTTTTACAAATAAATATGTGAAAACTGTGGTGTACTTTTGTATTCAGACCCGAGTCAATACTTTTGTAGAGCTTCCGTTGTCTGCAATTTCAGCTGCAAGTCTTTTTAGGGATGTCTCTACCAAACTTGCACATCTAGAGAGGGTAATTTTTGCCCATTCTTCTTTGCAAAATAGCTTAAGCTCTGTCAGATTGGATGGAGAGCGTCTGTGAACAGCAATTTTCAAGTCTTGCCACAGATTCTCAATTGGATTTAGGTCTGGACTTTGGACCATTCTAACACATTAACATATAACAACAAGAACCTGGGGAATGCCCAGGGAATAACCAAGCCTACTTACCGACCAGCTAGCAGAACAACCAATTAACCTGTCTAACAATGTGCGTTAAAAACAGGGGTTTTGTCCGCACGCATTTGCAAACGCATGCGTGAGCCACAGAGCCGCGCCAAGGCACCCCATAATTCTGTGGTCCTAACACTAACAGTGAGTGTCCTCACAATGGAGGCACATGCATTTTAATGGATAGATAGGGGCAGGTGGACTGAAGGGGAGCCACCCCTCCTTAAAGGTACAGAAGCACACCAAGCACCCAGCATATAGCACAATGGCTGCAAAGGTGTTGGTGCACTGCTGGACCAAAATAAACACCACAGGTGAAACAAAACGTATCCACCGCCCCCATCTATGGCTGGCAATCACAGTAAGTAGCAATGGAAGGCTAAAGCAGATAACAACAAGAACCTGGGGAATGCCCAGGGAATAACCAAGCCTACTTACCGACCAGCTAGCAGAACAACCAATTAACCTGTCTAACAATGTGCGTTAAAAACAGGGGTTTTGTCCGCACGCATTTGCAGACGCATGCGTGAGCCACAGAGCCGCACCAAGGCACCCCATAATTCTGTGGTCCTAACACTAACAGTGAGTGTCCTCACAATGGAGGCACATGCATTTTAATGGATAGATAGGGGCAGGTGGACTGAAGGGGAGCCACCCCTCCTTAAAGGTACAGAAGCACACCAAGCACCCAGCATATAGCACAATGGCTGCAAAGGTGTTGGTGCACTGCTGGACCAAAATAAACACCACAGGTGAAACAAAACGTATCCACCGCCCCCATCTATGGCTGGCAATCACAGTAAGTAGCAATGGAAGGCTAAAGCAGATAACAACAAGAACCTGGGGAATGCCCAGGGAATAACCAAGCCTACTTACCGACCAGCTAGCAGAACAACCAATTAACCTGTCTAACAATGTGCGTTAAAAACAGGGGTTTTGTCCGCACGCATTTGCAAACGCATGCGTGAGCTAGCTGGTCGGTAAGTAGGCTTGGTTATTCCCTGGGCATTCCCCAGGTTCTTGTTGTTATCTGCTTTAGCCTTCCATTGCTACTTACTGTGATTGCCAGCCATAGATGGGGGCGGTGGATACGTTTTGTTTCACCTGTGGTGTTTATTTTGGTCCAGCAGTGCACCAACACCTTTGCAGCCATTGTGCTATATGCTGGGTGCTTGGTGTGCTTCTGTACCTTTAAGGAGGGGTGGCTCCCCTTCAGTCCACCTGCCCCTATCTATCCATTAAAATGCATGTGCCTCCATTGTGAGGACACTCACTGTTAGTGTTAGGACCACAGAATTATGGGGTGCCTTGGCGCGGCTCTGTGGCTCACGCATGCGTTTGCAAATGCGTGCGGACATAACACATTAACATGCTTTGATCTAAATAATTTCATTGATCTAAATCAGTAGTCTCTAAACTGTGGCCCGGGGGGCCCTTTGCTTGCTTTTATCCAGCCCATGGACCATTATTCCCCCCCCCCCCCCCCCCCCTCACTGTCGGCAACAGTGGGGCATAGTTTCTGCCACTGACACTGACAACGCTCTCAAAGCAGCAGACAAAGGAGAATCTTGTCTTCTGATTCTGTTAGACCCGAGTGCAGCTTTTGATACAGTAGACCACAACATTTTGCTGACTCGTCTAACAGAAGTAGCTAGAGTGGCAGACCCGGATCTACCCTGGTTCTCCTCCTTTCTGGAAAACTGAGCCCAGACAGTGAAACTAGGTCCTTTCACTTCAGAAAAACGTACCGTGTCATGCGGAGTCCCTCAGGGGTCACCCCTGTCGCCCGTACTATTCAATATTTATCTCCGCCTTCTCCTCAAAATCATCAGTAACCTGGATTTACTCTGCCATTCCTACGCGGATGACACCCAACTTTACTTTCGTATCAGCAGCAAAAAGGATCACTATCCCGGGCTAGAGAAATGCCTCACTCTGATAGAGAACTGGATGACGAAGAGTTACTTTAAACTCAATGGATCAAAAACAGAACTTCTTCTGTTCCACGCAAACTGAAAGACTTGCTACGACAACGTGGACACCCCCGCCCATTTTGGGACAAACCATCACCCCCAGCACCAAAGTCAAAAGCATTGGAGTCACATTTGACTCCGACATGACAATGGATGCACAAATAGGTTCAGTAGTCAGCTGATCCACCATCTGCTGCGCCTGCTACTTAGACTCGTTCCCTTCATCCCAAAAGAAGACACAGCAGTAGTGGTGGGAACAATAATCAACTCCAGGCTCGACTATGCCTTTACCTCGGACTCACAAAATATCAGGTTGCTCATCCACAAGTCGACCAGAATACGGCGGCACGAATTGTAACAGGAAAAAAACCCTGGGAATCAATCACTCCCTCCCTCAGGTCCCTCCACTGATTGCCCGTAAAAGACCTGATCACATTTAAGGCCCTCTGCCTGACGCACAAATGTGTACAAGGAAGCGCACCCCAATATTTATGTGATAAAATAAAATGCCACAACCCCAATCGTGTTCTCCAATCTACTTCAAATACCCTAGGCCCGCTACAAGACCAAAGGAGAACGAAGATTTGCAGTCCAAGGACCTCGACTGTGGAGCGCATTACCAAACAATCACCAGGCCTTCAGAAAAAACTCAAAACCCACCTATTCTGAAGGCAAAAAATAGAAGGAAATGGATACCAAGCGCCTTGAGGCGATTCAGTTCGCATTTGTAGCGCTATACAAGTTTTTCACACACTCACTCACAACGGAGCACTTTTCTTCCCACTGACATCAATGATGGGTCACTATTCTTTCTACCTACACCAATGATGGGTCACTACTCTCCCCCCCCCCCCCCCCACTAATACCAAAGACTCCAGGAAATTTTCTAGAGTCCGGCCCCCTAAAGCCTGAAAGACAGTAAACTGGCCCTTTGTTTACAAAGTTTGGAGACCCCTGATCTAAATCATTCATATTGTGGAAGGTGAATCCCAACCCTAGACTTAAATCTTTTTGCAGACTCTAATGCACACGATCACTTTTCGGCATGAAAAAAAAAAAACATAGTTTTTTTAGCATGTAGAAAAAACAATGTTTTTCCAACTTCATCATTAAAAACGACGTTGCCCACACAACATCGTTTTTAAAAAATGATGAGCAAAGCGCGGTGATGTACAACACGTACGACGGCACTCTAAAGGGGAAGTTCCATTCAAGCTCCCGTCTCATAACTTGCTTCTGAGCATGCGCGGGTTTAAAACGTCTTTTTTAACGTCGTTTTAGCCCACACACGATCATTTTTTCCAACCCAAAAAACTATTTTTTTTAAATCGATGTTAACCACTTGTCATCTGTCCACCGTCAAATGACGGCGGGCAGACGACTCCATTATCCTGACATCATGTCATATGACGTGATGTCCCTTTAAAGCCGCGGGCGGGCGCGCATCGCCGCTCTGCGGGGATCCCGTGCGAGTGCCCGGCGGCAACGATCGCTGCCGGGCACACGCGATTGCTCAGTAACTGAGCTGGGACGTGCAGCTCTGTGTGTAAACACAGAGCTGCACGTCCTTGTCAGGGAGAGAGGAGAGCGGTTGTGTCCCTTGTACATAGGGACACAATCGGTCACCTCCCCCAGTCACCCCCCCTCCCCCTACAGTTAGAACACTCATAGGACACACATTTAACCCCTTCCCCGCCCCCTAGTGGTTAACCCCTTCACTGCCAGTCACATTTATACAGTAATCAATGCATATTTATAGCATTTTTTCACTGTATAAATGTAAATGGTCCCAAAAATGTCAAAAAAGTGTCCAAAATGTCCGCCATAACGTCGCAGTCCCAATAAAAAAATCGCAGATCGCCGCCATTAATAGTAAAAAAAAAAAATGCCATAAACTATCCCCTATTTTGTAAACGCTATAAATTTTGCGCAAACCAATCGATAAACGCTTATTGCATTTTTTTTTTACCAAAAATATGTAGAAGAATACGTATCGGCCTAAACTGAGGGAAAAAATATTTTTTTTTTATATATTTTTTGGGTTATTTATTATCGCAAAAAGGAAAAAATATTGCATTTTTTTAAAAATTGACGCTCTATTTTTGTTTATAGCGCAAAAAATAAAAACCGCAGAGGTGATCAAATACCACCAAAAGAAAGCTCTATTTGTGGGAAAAAAAGGACGCCAATTTTGTTTGGGAGCCACGTCGCACGACCGCGCAATTGTCAGTTAAAGCGACGCAGTGCCGGAAGCTTATATTTTGTCTGGGCAGGGGGTGTAGGTGCACAGTAGGCAAGTGGTTAAAAATGCAGCATGCTCGAATTTTTTTTTTGTCCTTTTTCAGAAGATGAAAAAAGATGTGAAGCCCACACGCGATCATTTTAAATGACGATTTTAAAAACTTTGTTTTTTTTCATGCCGAAAATGTGAGCGTGTGTACGCGGCATAACGGGTTTACTTCTAAATTTGCCCTGTAGTTGTCTTCATCTATCTTCCCATCAACTCTGACCAGCTTCCCTGTCGAAGAAAAACGTCCACAACATGATGCTGCTGTGTCATAGTGGGGATGGTGTGTTCAGGGTGAAATGTCCTTGCCCAATCATTCCAAACTATACTCTGGTGCACAGACGAGGGTCCTGACAGCCAACTCCACCACATCTAAAATATTTTGAAGATGCAGATCATAAGCATATATTCTGTCTGACAATTATGTTCTCAAACCACACACACAATCTCTTTCCTCTGTTACACACAGTGCCATATGCCTCTGTATTAGATGTGGTGCCTTATGCCTCTCACATCTACACATATTGCCTTATGCTTCTCTGTTACACGTTATGCCGCCCCTCACAAGCAGTGCTTAAAGGGGTTGTAAAAGAAAAATATTTTTTTCATAATAAGCATTCTTTACCTGCAGACATTCCTCTTTTCACTTCCTCATTGTTCGTTTTTGCTCAGAAGTTGCTCTATTTCTTCTCTGTTCTGTTCACTTCCTGATTGTCTGATTGTTACTCACCACCATGAAGGGAGACTTTACTGCGGTGGTCAGTAACGTGCTCGCCCTCTCCTGGAACTAAATCTGTGCGGCAGGACGCTCTCTACGTGTTAGAGACTTCAAGGAGGTGTGAATTACTGGGCGTGCTGCAATGCATACTGGGAAATGTAGTTCTTACATGAACAAGTGATACAAGCCAGGAAGTGAATGAGAGAACAGAAACTAGAACGCCAGAGATGAAATAGATGAAGGAATTTAATAGGTATTTACTCGTTTGTTAAAAGAATCATTACACTATTCTGTCTGTCTACCTTGCAGACATTAATTTTAGGCTAAAAAATGTTTTCCTTTACAACTCCTTTAATGCTTCTTTATCACACACAGTACTGAATACCTTTATTACACACAGTGTGGGTTATTTACTAAAGGCAAATCCACTTTGCACTACGAGTGCACTGATAGAACACAAAAGCCAGTCTGAAGTGTGAGTCCCCAGAGAGCCTATGCTCTCGTGAACATCGATGAATTGAGGGGGCTCAGGTAAGTATGGGGGGGGGGGGTGCTGCACATAGAAGGTTTTATTACCGTCATGTATAGAATGCATGAAGGTAAAAAACCTTGTGCCTTTACAACCACTCTAAACTGTGGCCCTGTGAGACAGATTTGGCCCTTCCCTTCCCTTAATCCAGTCCTTGGGACATTATTCCTTCTACTAATACAAGGTACTGTTTCTCCCGCTGATAACAATGATGGAGCACCATTCCTTCCACAGATACCAATACTGAGGCACTATTCCTCTAACTGACAATGGGGTACTATTGCTTCCACACAAACAATTGGGCACTATTCCTCCCACTGACACCAACGATGGGCCACTATTCCTCCCACTGACACCAACGATGGGCCACTATTCCCCCCCACTGACACCAACGATGGGCCACTATTCCCCCCCACTGACACCAACGATGGGCCACTATCCCTCCCACTGGCACCAACGATGGGCCACTATCCCTCCCACTGGCACCAACGATGGGCCACTATCCCTCCCACTGGCACCAACGATGGGCCACTATCCCTCCCACTGGCACCAACGATGGGCCACTATCCCTCCCACTGGCACCAACGATGGGCCACTATCCCTCCCACTGGCACCAACGATGGGCCACTATCCCTCCCACTGGCACCAACGATGGGCCACTATCCCTCCCACTGGCACCAACGATGGGCCACTATCCCTCCCACTGGCACCAACGATGGGCCACTATCCCTCCCACTGGCACCAACGATGGGCCACTATCCCTCCCACTGGCACCAACGATGGGCCACTATCCCTCCCACTGGCACCAACGATGGGCCACTATCCCTCCCACTGGCACCAACGATGGGCCACTATCCCTCCCACTGGCACCAACGATGGGCCACTATCCCTCCCACTGGCACCAACGATGGGCCACTATCCCTCCCACTGGCACCAACGATGGGCCACTATCCCTCCCACTGGCACCAACGATGGGCCACTATCCCTCCCACTGGCACCAACGATGGGCCACTATCCCTCCTCCTCCTGACCACAGGTGCCATGTAATGTTCTTTACTTTCATTGAGCACAAAGCCAGGGTCATTGTGTACTCCCATTGACACTGGGGCATTTTCTAACCCCACTGGCCAGTCTGGCTCCCTTAAAGTCTAAGGGACAGTAAACCAGGCCCTTTGCGTAAAATGTTTTGGAGATTCCTGATTTAAATAACAAATATGTTATACTTTACCTGCTCTAAGCAATTGTCTTGCACAGAGCAGCCCTGGTCCTCCTATTCTGGGGAGTCCCGCCAGTGCTTCAGGTCCCTCCTTTTCGGCACGTGCCTCCATGTAAAGTTGCCCCATATGGGCTTGCTCCCAAGCCGCCCTGTCTGCGTCTTTAGACACAGACCGGGCAACTTGGCCACGCCCCCCATTTCCTCGTCGCAGCATTTGATAGTCAATGGCTCCCACTACTATCAATCTGCCCAGTGTGGAGTGAGTGTTCTCATGCACGCTGCTGGATCAGATTGGGCTCAGGTAAGATGCATTGAGATAGAATGCATTAAGATAGAAAACCTTAAGGCAGAGGTGGCAAACACAAGGCCCATGGGCCGAATGCGGCCCTCCAGGCCATTTCATGAGGCCCTCGCACCTCTCCAGTCTTCCTCCAAACCTTACTTTATGCTTTCAAGCAATGCATCCAGCTTCTTCCCAGCAGCAGCATAAGGAAAGGGGGGTGCACTGTGATGTAAGGGAGGGGGGGGGGGGGGACTCAACTTCCGATGGTGGAGTGGCTCTTTACATCTAATGTAAGCAGGGCTGGTGCAAGGATTTCTGCCTACACAAGCGAAGCTCCATTTTGGCCCCATTACATGACCAGACTGTGCCCCATTACATGACCAGACTGTGCCCCATTACATGCCAGACTGTGCCCCATTACATGCCAGACTGTGCCCCATTACATGCCAGACTGTGCCCCATTATATGCCAGACTGTGCCCCATTATATGCCAGACTGTGCCCCATTACATGACCAGACCGTGCCCCATTACATGACCAGACCGTGCCCCATTACATGACCAGACCGTGCCCCATTACATGACCAGACCGTGCCCCATTACATGACCAGACCGTGCCCCATTACATGACCAGACCGTGCCCCATTACATGACCAGACCGTGCCCCATTACATGACCAGACCGTGCCCCATTACATGACCAGACCGTGCCCCATTACATGACCAGACCGTGCCCCATTACATGACCAGACCGTGCCCCATTACATGGCCAGACCGTGCCCCATTCTATGACCAGACGTGCCCCATTCCATGACCAGACCTGCCCCATTCCATGACCAGACCGTGCCCCATTCCATGACCAGACCGTGCCCCATTCCATGACCAGACCGTGCCCCATTCCATGACCAGACCGTGCCCCATTCCATGACCAGACCGTGCCCCATTCCATGACCAGACCGTGCCCCATTCCATGACCAGACCGTGCCCCATTCCATGACCAGACCGTGCCCCATTCCATGACCAGACCGTGCCCCATTACATGACCAGACTGTGCCCAACTATAAAGTGGTTCTAAAGCCTTAAGGCAGGGGTGTCAAACTCAATTTCATCGTGGGCCGCATCAGCATTATGGTTGCCCTCAAAAGGGCCAGTCGTATCTGTAAGATTAGATGTCCATCACATTCTCTCCGCTTACATTCAGGGCCGGCGCAACCACCAGGCGGACCAAGCGGACGCTTGGGGCGGGCAGGTCCGCAGCCTGGGATGGGGCGAAAAAATGACCTTACCAGAATCGCGGCTGTACGATTTTTCAAAAGCCGCGCCTCCGACGTCTTCTGTTCCGTGATAGGCGGAACATTCAGCTTCCCATGAGGCACTGTGTTCAGTGTTCGCCTATCACGGAGGCCCTCTCGTCCTCGGACAAGAGGGCCTCCGTGATAGGCGGACACCAAATACAGGACGAGAGGGCCTCCGTGATAGGCGGACACCAAACACGGGACGAGAGAGCCTCCGTGATAGGCGGACACTGAACACAGTGCCTCCTGGGAAGCTGAATGTTCCGCCTATCACGGAACAAAAGACGTCGGAGGCGCGGCTTTTGAAAAATCGTACAGCCGCGATTCTGGTAAGGTCATTTTTTCGCCCCATCCCAGGCTGCGGACCTGCCCGCCCCAAGCGACCGCTTGGTCCGCCTGGTGGTTGCGCCGGCCCTGAATGTAAGCGGAGAGAATGTGATGGACATCTAATCTTACAGATACGACTGGCCCTTTTGAGGGCAACCATAATGCTGATGCGGCCCACGATGAAATTGAGTTTGACACCCCTGCCTTAAGGCTTTAGAACCACTTTATAGTTGGGCATTGAGTTGCATTTTACTTTGTGTATTTATCTGTGGATAAACGGTGTCCCGTTTTAAATATTTTATGTTGTCCTGTGCCATCATCTCTCTGCTGGAGTAATATTTCCATGCCAATCATAGAAGATATCTCAGTATCTCACATTTAACTTAAACTGTATTTCTGGTGCGCCAGTGCTGCCTTTTGTGCACTAAAATCCCAAGTACTGTTCTCACCGCTGACTGAGTTCTCTCCTGCTGGACTACAGAAAACCTCCTCATCTCTTTACCATAAAATAGGGGGGGTGTTCTGTACACTGCTTGTTGCAAATTACCCATTTGAGGTAAGGGGATAATGCATTGGCTATCACTAATATATCAGCAATATTTACTTGTGTGTCTGTCTGTCCCTCCTATCTGTCTCAGGTATGCAACGTTCACCTCCAGCAGTCTCCGAGCCCCCTCTTCCCTACCATCGTCCTCTCCACCTGTCTAAGAAGCAGAGTCCAAGTCTTTGAGTTCTCTCGTCTAAGCGCTCCTTGCTCTGTGTATTCCGGTTCTGGGAATCTCTACCTCCACCTCCTCTTCCACTACCGACTGAGACTTCCAGAGTACCTGTGGGTTTGTGATGTCATAAACAAGCTGCAGGAGAAGTAAGTGGTGGGCCAGGTGGGTGGGGGAAGTTGTGTCTATAGGTTATTTAAAGGAAACCTAACCTGGTAGCACCTTGTGGTTCCTGGAAGTACCTTTTTGTTTTTCTTTAACCACTTGCCAACCGACCAACAGTAATTTTACTGCTGGCCGGTGGCTTGAGCAGGCATCGCGGCATACCCGCATGTTGCCCAATTAATGCACACTGGCACGCCCCCTGGGGCACGCAGCATTGTGATCTGCGACTGCTGAGTCCTGCGGACACGGTGCTTTGCAGTGCTCGCAATCGGGCTGCTGAGAGTGGTTCAGATACCATGTGATCGCTGTATCTCAAGAGTTATGCAGTTTTTAGGACTGACATATGGGGTATCTATTTACTTTACACACTCTCATCTTTTATGTTTAGCTGAAAATGTTGATTTTTTTTTCTTTGCGTTCATGGGGACTAAAGTTGATTTGAGTGTGTGTGTGTATTATACCGCTCAAAAAATTAAAGGAACACTTTAAAAACATATCAGATCTCAACAGACAAAAATCTCATGCTGGATATCTATACTGATATGGACGGGGTAATGTGTTAGGAATGAAAGGATGGCGCATCATTTGAAAATTATCCACCTACAGAATTCAAAGGCCCTCCCGAAAATCAAAGTGGAAAAAATGATGCAGCAAGCTAGTCCATTTTGCTGAAATGTCATTGCAGCAACTCAAAATGGTCCTCAGTAGTTTGTATGACCCCCACGTGCTTGTATGCGTGCTCCTAATGAGACGACGGATGGTGTCCTGGGGAATTTCCTCCAAGATCTGGACCAGAGCATCACTGGGCTCCTGAACAGACTGATGTGCAACCTGGCGGCACCGGATGGACCGAAACATAACGTCCCAGAGGTGTTCTCAATATCCCAGAAGTTCTGAAAGTGCTCCTTTTTAATTTTTTTCAGCAGTATAGATATATACACTTTATATATATATATATATATATATATATATATATATATATATATATATATATATATATATATATATATATATATATATATATATATATACTAAAAACATAGATTTGATGGACAGTTGCGCAAGTATTGTGCAGCATAAATTGCAGTTCCAACTATTCTATTAATATGTATACATAATTTGGGGTGTTTTCAGTCCCAAAAAAGGCACATTTTGCCATGCATGAAAAAATGAAAAGGGTTAAGAGCGTTCAGTTTGCTGCAATCCATTTCTTCAACACTCAGCGTTTCCCTGTGTGAGATGTCTGGGCGCTCGGCCAAAGAGACTGCAGAGCGTGACACAGCAGCTAGAAAGGTGCCGGGCTGGCACTAGGCAGCTAAACATTGGTGGATTGGAGATGTTGTTGAAGGGTTTTATCTATGCCACGGCCATTTACAGGAGAAACAGTAATCTCTTCTTGCCATTTTTTGCTAATTAGCACTGCGTTACTATAATTGGTACTTGCGATCATGCAACACTGTACCCAAACAAAATTTTTATCAACATTTTTTTTTGTTTATAGCGCAAAATATTAAAACCACAGATACCACCATAAAAAGCATTATTTGTGGGGGAAAAAAGTCTGAAAATAAAAATTGTTCTGGGCAGGAAGTGGATAAAGGTGCTTGGTATTGAAGCGGTTAATAAGGAATTTACCCTTTACTGTATGGGCACAGCCCCACTGCAATGGATAAAATATTTGCCTGGAGTTGGGCTTTGCTCCCTTTTTATCCATTGAATATACTATTGAAAACATTTTGTTATCTCTGTTTTAAAAAGTTTGGAAAATACCTGCTGATCCTGCCAGAAATCTTGTCAACTGATAACTTCCAGGGCTCCCTGCCTGTGCTTTGCTATCAGTTACACTGAGGCCTACAGAGTAGGGTGACCAGACATCCCCGGTTTCCAGGGACAGTCCCCGAATTGAGGACACTGTCCCCGGACCAAGTCTGTCCCCGGTTTTGTCCCCGGATTGGATTTGAACAGGGGCTGGGGCAATTTCAAAGACAGGCAGTGCAGAATAAAAAATAATACAATTCTGAATTACATTGTCTGTACCCCTTTCTGATGATCATGTGCCGGTCGGAGTGAAGGGAATATTTTTTCAGTTTTGGGTGCACATGCAAACTAAATCGCCTCTGGGCGCTTGTTGTTCCTGTCTCCTTTGATATCAAAAGAGATGAGTCTCAAACAAAGTTTTTTCCAACCCGATCATCAAAACTACGTTGCCCACACACGATCGTGAAAAAAAAAAATGCTCTAGCAAAGCACAGTGATGTACAACACATACGTCGGCACTATAAAGGGGAAGTTCTATTCGGATGACGCCACCCTTGGGGCTGCTTTAGCTGATTTTGTGTTGGTAAAAGATGATTTGGGTTTTTCTGTCTGTAACAGCGTGATGAATGTGCTTACTCCATTATGAGCGGTAGTTTTACCAGAACGAGCGCTCCCATCTCATAACTTGCTTCTGAGCATGCGTGGGTTTTTCATGTTGTTAAAGCCCACACACGATAATTTTTTACAACCCGAAAAATTACAATGTTAAAAACGTTGTTAAAAAATAGAGCATGTTTTAAAAAAAATAGGGACGTTTTTCAGAACCCGAAAAATGCTCTGAATCCCACACACAATTGTTTTTAATGACATAAAAAAAAAACGTAATTTTTTACAACCCAAAAAACGGTCGTATGTACGCAGCATTAGACTTGACAGGCTGTGAGGCGGGCGGTGGCATCGGCGGGCCATTACTAGTAAAAAAATAAATAAAATGTCCCCGGATTTCATTTTAGAAATCTGGTCACCTTACTACAGAGCCCCTCCCCCTCTATGTTCTGGAGATGAGGAGAGCAGGAGGTGTTTTTAGTCCTGTCCTAGGATGACAACTCTCTGCTTCCTGCAGTAAAATGAGGGAGCGTTGTCACTCTATTACAGGAAGTGCATTACTGGCAAGATCACCAGGTATAAATAAAGGTAAAAAAGCTTAAAAAAAACTAATACAGCCACCACATCTATGGTCTGGTTGGTAAGATGCAATATATTATATTTTTTATCTTGTTTTTGTAGCTTAAAGGGGTTGTAAAGGTAAAAACATTTTTTCCTTAATAGCTTCCTTTACCTTAGTGCAGTCCTCCTTAACTTACCTCATCCTTGTTTTTTGCTTTTAAATGTCCTTATTTCTTCGGAGAAATCCTCACTTCCTGTTTTTCTGTCTGTAACTCCACATAGTAATGGGAGGCTTTCTGCCTGGTGTGGAGAAAGCCTCTTGAGGAGAGAGTGGGCGAGCAGGAGAGTCAGGACGTCCACTAACACACAGCTCCTCTCTCTATCTGAAAAGTAGAGAGTGTCCTGACTTGCCTGCTCGCCCCCTTCCCCCTCAAGAGGCTTTCCCCACACCAGGGAGACAGCCCCCCATTACTGTGTGGAGTTACAGACAGAAGAACAGGAAGTGAGGATTTCTCTGAAGGAAATAAGGACATTTTAAAGCAAAATGGAAGGATGAGGTAAGTGAAGGAGGACTGCACTAAGGTAGCTATTTAGGGAATTTTTTTCTTTTACTTTAACAACAACCCCTTTTAATGTTACTTTGCACTGTATCTTTCAGACTGCGGCCTCAGTTTATCCGGCAGCGCTGCCTCACCCGACACGCGGGGTCCTCTTCACAGAGCGTCGCAGAGAAGCTGCTGAATTCCTCGCTGTCAATTTTTTCGGATGGGAGGCAGGAAAGGAACCTGTATGAGGAGATGGTGGCCAATCCACACGACTGCCCACTCCATGAGGTAGGAGCATCTCGAAGGGAGGACACAGGACCATTAGATAGAAGAAGAAGAGAGTTGTTGAGTAGTATTGATGCTTAGAAGGCCACAGAATTTAAATTGCAGGTTTAGGTCAACCTCTTCCCACCCAGACTTGGCATCACTTTAACACCTTAAGGACCAAAAGGATTTGCCCCCTTAATGGCCAGGCCAATTTTAGCGATACGGCACTGCGTCAATTTAACTGACAATTGCACGGTCGTGCGACGTTGTACCCAAACAAAATTGGCGTCCTTTTTTACCCACAAATAGAGCTTTCTTTTGGTGGTATTTGATCACCTCTGCGGTCTTTATTTTTGTGCGCTATAAACAAAAAAGAGCAGCAATTTAAAAAAAAAAATATATATATATATATATAATTTTTTTTTTTTTTACTTTGTTGCTATAATATATAAAACAAAAAAAAGTCTTCATCAGTTTAGGCCAATATGTATTCTTCTACATACTTTTGGTAATAAGCGTATATTGATTGGTTTGCGCAAAAGTTATAGCATCTGCAAAATTCGATTTATGGCATTTTTTTTTACTAGTAATGTTGGCGATTTGTGACTTTTTTTTTTTTTTTTTTTTAGTGGGCATGCAACATTGCTACAAACAGATTTGACACTTTTTTGGGACCAGTGACATTTATACAGTGATCAGAGCTAAAAAAAAAAAGCCTCTGATTAACGTAATAAATGGCGATCAAGGGGTTAAAAGTTCCCTCGGGAGGTGTTTCTAACTGTGGGGGGAGGGGACTGACAGGGAGTAGAGTGGGATCGCTGTTCCTGATCACTAGGAACAGCAGACCTCTCTCTACTTCCCTGACAGAACGGGGATCTGTCTGTTTACATTGACAGATCCCCATTCTGGCTCTGTGAAGAGCGATCGCATGTGGCCGGTGGACATCACGGCCACGCGCATCTACTCCAGGGTCACACACGTTCAGTTAAAACCCTTAAAGTGCCCACTGTACAGCTACGGCGATTCGTGCAGGTGAGGCAACCTGCTGACATATAACGATGGCGGCTGGTCGGCAAGTCGTTAATAAAGTCTGGAAATAGTATTTTAACCTCTACCTACATTGTAAAAGAAAAATGGTGACACTGATATCACAGTATTGCAATCAATACTTTAATGAAAAATAAATTGACACCAAGTGAAAAACAATTAGTGACAATAATTAAAGTTCATAAAAATAATCACATTTTTGGACTCTGTGAAAAGTCTTTCTATAGCCGTTATACTGTATCAGATCTTCCACCACGCCATATGTGACAGTGATTCCGCTCCGCTTTAAGAAACACACTCACCAGCTTTAGGTGCCTTGCATTCTCTTGCTCGGCATAAACACTTTTACCCTCAAAGGGTTAAATACACCCACCGATATCCAACCGTGCACACGGAAAAGGATCTCTCCACATGAAAATAAAATAAGTGCTCCAATACTGTGATAACATAAAATCTATTTAATGAACAAAATCTTCAACTATTACACGCACATAAATCCAAATAAAGTCAGACAATCCTCCTGTTTACAGTCAGTGGTGGTATATTGTGGTCACGGCGGACCCGCGGTGTACAATCTGTGTCTCACCCTCACTCGCTCAGACTCGTAACGTCACTTCCAGTTTGGTGTCAAACGTCACAGCTGGTTGCCGTACAGCTATACCCGACGCGTTTCGTCATCACAACTTATTTATGGGATTGGCTGTACGGCACGGCAACCCTTTCCTTTATAGTCCTCACGTTGATTGCTGGCGGCAGTGTTTTTACTGCTCGTGAGCACCCCCCGTGTTACCGCAATCACAATAGACCAGCCAATACGCTGGTCTATTGTGATTAAGGGGACACGGGGTGTGCGCATGCGCAGTAAACACTTCCGCCAGCAATGAAAGTAAGGACTATAAAGAAAAGGGTTGCTGTGCCGTACAACGAATCACATGAATGAAACGCGTCAGTCGTGGCTGTACAAAAACACTTACACCAGCAATCGACATGAGGACTATATATGTATAGAGGAACTTTGATGGGGGGGCTTGCAACCATTTGTAAAACATACATGCGGTCCTTATACTGAAATGTTTGAGGATCCCTGCCTTAATGTATAAAATAAATGTGGGTTGTAAAATAGTTTCAATATTTAAGGTTTCCACATCCCTGAAGAATTTGCTATCGCAATACTTTTATATAAACAAGACTTTAGTGGTATCAGATGATCACACTTCAACATATAGTTGGGGTGAAAATGTTCCCCGTTACTGTTTCAGTATTGCATATTGATGTTAATCTACAGTGCAAGTGGTGAGGACACTTGATTTCTTGACGCGTTTCGCAGACCTTGCATCCATTTCCTCAGGAGATGAAAGAAGGTATTGGTTGGAAACAATATAGACATCCAAATAAAATACAGGCAACAATGATCCCTGTCTGCCATTTACCCTGACCTCCTGCCTGTGTGTCAGCTCTTATACAGCTCCGGCTTAGGGGCCACTGGTAGTGAGACAGCAGCTACGAGAGCATGGTGGGGTATGAGTGCCTGTGATCAGTCCAGTAGTCTACGTTGTTGCAGTTGTCAGTAGGCATATGTAGTAGCAGGACAAGCTAGTGACTGGTGAGCGGCATGAAACTTGGCTGGCGGAAGACTGTGGAAGTACAGCAGGATGCAGGGTCAGACAAGCCGGGTTGGTAACGGATCAGGCATAAACAGTAACGGGTTGGGCGGATCAGGCATAAATGGCAGGCAGAAGAGCAGTCGGGTCACAGGCTTATGCCAGCAAGGGTGAGGCAGATCAGGCAGCAACAGGAGGAAAAATCTGAATCCAAGAACAAAGCCAAGGTCAGGGCAGGTAACAGGCAAATGTAGTCAGGAGCAAGGCGGGTCAGGATCAGACCTCCGGCACAGAAATTGGGGATAAACACACAGAATGCTGTAGACTAAACAGCAATGAGCCAATGCTGCAGCCTTGTTTAAATAGCCATTTGAAGACAGTCTTGGTGACAGGCGCGTGCTTGTGCGCATATGCACATCTGCTCAGCCAGTTGCCGGCCTGCGCATACATATGCGCCTGGAAACCTAATCTGTGCTATGGGCAAGCCTTCCCTGACACTGTTTGATTACAATCAATGTTTATTTTTCTTAGCTAGCTGTAATCTGTCACAGTGTATCTGGGGATCACAGCATTCGAGTCGTGCCTCAACCAAGCCATTCTCCCTTGCTGGGGGGGTGCTGGTGAACAGGGCTGGGACAAGGGGAGGGCAGGAGGGAAAGCCGCCCCAGGCGCAGCAATGGGGGGGCGTACCACACGCACCCTCACCACACGCAGGCAACCATAAAGCAAGCAATTGGTTGGGCATTGCACACTCCATTCCAACCATGGCCAGCCAGAGCAGGGGGCAGAGAATGGGCGTAGGGCAGTACACCCTCTACAGCACTCTTGAGCAGCTGGGGGGGGGGGCACAGTTCTGCATCCTCATCCTGGGGGCTGAACAACATGTCCCGGTACTGCTGGTGAATGCAGGGTGGCCCCTTTAAGAGCCTGCATTCACCTGGTAACTTATAGGGTCTAAAACAACTGAGACAGGAGTCAATTACTGTATAATGCAAGTGGTATAGCTAGGAAGAATATTTTCAACACCCCACGGCTTCTTGTACTTCCTGAGGAATGCTTTGGGCTGTCATTTTTTGGGGGCTTTGTTTAACCAACAATGGCAGCAAAACTGGAATAAGAGGTTTCTAAAACTTAAAAGAAATGGGAAATCTTTTGCACTCTACTGCTCATTACCGGGGAGACTGGAAACCGATGCTCTGGCCCAGATTCCTGTGAATTGTAGCAATGCTCATCTAATACAATAAAGCCGGCTACTCTGCAATATCCATTGCAACAATTCTTTTTTGGCTACATGGCAGGATACACCATTAACACGCTAACGCATTTCAGCCGAAGCCTAGCCCATGTATCCTATGTGTAAGGCTTTGGCTGAAACGCGTTAGTTTGTTACTACTGTATCCTGCCATGTAGCCAAAAAAGAATTGTTGCAATGGATATTGCAGAGTAGCAGGTTTTATTGTTTCATGAAGACCTCCTTTGTTGATAGAGATATATACTAATTTCCCCTTTTTTGGATCTCGTTTTCAGTACTCCCCCTTGCCTCCGCCCTGGTGTCTCCCGCCACTTTCTCACTTTTCATCTCTAGCCTGTAAGTCTCAGTATCTGCAGAGGAAGGAGTCGAATCGCAGCATTGACTGGTGTCATTATTCTCTGCCATCAGAGGATCTCTCTCCTCCTCATGTAAGTACCTGTTTTTTTTAAGGGTAACTCCACTTTCATGGGAAAAACACAATAAAAAAATAATATAGCATATACAATAGCTATACAAGCCATATTGTAACTGAATGTTATTAGAAATTATCTTTTCTTTTGACTGAGACAGAAGTGCAGTAAAAACCACACTATTTAATAAATAGGTAAAATGGTATAAACAGAGCAAACATAGTGAAATTTAGCCAGAGTTCGGTAATCAGGACGGGTAGTCAGAGCAAGCCAGAGAAACAGGAGTCCAGAGATTAGCGAAGTCTGGTGCAGCAAACTGGATCAGCAGCCAGAAGGGGAAAACACAGCAGAGAGAGTCTGGATATGTTGACCAAAGCAGAGGCACAGAATATCTGATCCAAGGATTTTTTTTATAACCAGCAGCTCTAGCTGACGAGCAGGAAATAAAGACCAGGTGAGTCACTGTGGAAGGAAGAGTCTTTGGCAATTAACCGTCAGTTGAGCACAGAGCTCTGAGAAGGAAGGCCTGAGCCCAGCCCCGACATTTATTTGCATCATATGCATTAGAAGTTGCAGCAAGTCCAACATCTAGCTCTTTCCTCCCTAGCCTGACAGTCTCTGGCCCACCCCTTTCATTCATTGAAGTTCAGTTTTTTCAATCATGGAGGCTCAGCATCATATGTGGGTGTTACTCAGGTCTGTCTGCATGAAAATAAAGCCTGCCTAGGAACGCCCACTCCTCCAGACTGACTTGAAGGCATTTGCATAGCCCCTCCCAAAAGTCAGCCTACTACTTGCATAATGACTGAGGGCTCTGGAGAGGAGTACTGAGGCAGAGTACTGTAATGTTTCCAGGAAGCTCTGTACAGCCCCCTGTCAGGCCCCTCCCCTCAGCCATGATTTCTCTGCATTGAGTAGCGGACACATAGACCCAGTATGGTATTTGTGTTGGGAGTCAAATTATAAGTAGATTTAAAGTTGTGTTTTTATTTTTTTAAGTGGAGTTGTTAAAGGTTAGAACCTCTGTCAGTTTTTTCTTTATCGTACATCACGGGACACAGAGCGCATAGCCATTACATATGGGTTATATGGGTACCTTCAGGTGTGGACACTGGTGTAATCAACTTCACAGGAAGTTCCTCCCTATATAACCCCCTCCCACGCCGCCTTTTATAGCGTCGGCGTGCGTCGGGGGGGGCGGGCCAGCAGCGTCAGGGTCTGTTTAAAGGAAAAACTTTTTCTCTGGCTGGTCTTTCCGGGTAAAAAATAAAAAAAAATAAAAAAAGAAATTTTTTTTTTTTTCATTTTCCTCATACCTGTCCTCATATTGGTTACTCCTAGCTGCAACAGTCAGGTGTTGGCTATAGGGATGACTCAAGGTTGTACAATGGCTCCAAAGGGATCTGGACCAGCCAAGGCTGCTAAAGGTGCCAAGAAGCAAAAGGGGTCTCCATCGGGGTCAGAGGATTTGGGCCAGGCTTCAACGGTCCCACCCTCGCCAGTTAGAACACCGAGTGGCATAGTACAAGAGCCTTTGGGGGTGCTGGGGGCAGAGGCGGCCCCCGATCCACCCATTCCCGTTTACGTGACGGAAGAAATGCTAGCAGCCACCATGAGTGGGCTAGAGAAAAGGTTAACTGCGTTGTTTGCCCGTCCTTGGCCAAGTAGCAAGCGGGCTAGATCCCCCTCACCCAGTGTAGGGTTTTCAGATGCGGAGGTCTCCTCTTCAGAGGAACGGGACCCACAAGGGGATCAGGCAGACCCAAGTCCCTACGGTTCAGACAGGGAAGATTCCACTATAGATGAATATTTCTCGGCCTCTCAAGCGGAGAGCCTGTGGATCCAGTCTTTGACAGATATGGTTCGCACTGCCTTTAAACTTCCAGTGCCAGAACTAGTAGCCCCGGAGGTTTCCTCATTGGGTTCTTTAAAGGCTCCATTAACTTGTGCATCTTTTCCAATGCACCCCCTTCTGCGGAACGTGATTTACCAGGATTGGGCTCGACCTGATAGAATCTTTGTCCCTCCTAAAAGATTCTCTATTCTCTATCCTATGGAAGAGGAATATTTAAAGAAATGGGCACTCCCCACAGTGGACGCGGCCATTTCCTGCGTGAATAAATCCCTGACCTGTCCGGTTGAAAATGTCCAGATGTTCAAGGATCCGGTCGACAAGAAATTCGAGACCCTACTGAAAGCCGCTTTCACCTCAGTAGGTGCCATGGTTCAGCCAGCAGTAGCAGCCATTGGTGTTTGTCAGGCCTTGAAGGATCAGGCAAAACATATATTAAAGGACATGCCGGCTCAGCATACTCATGAATTAGCAGAATTCCCTAGGGCTCTCTGCTTTGCAGTAGATGCTATTAAGGACTCCATCCAACAGGCATCCCGTTCATCTCTACTGATGGTTCACATGCGTCGTCTTTTGTGGCTAAAGAACTGGTCAGCAGAGGCACCCTGCAAAAAGCTTTTAGCAGGGTTTCCCTTTCATGGGGGAAGACTATTCGGGGAAGACCTAGATAAATATATCCACACCATATCAAGTGGAAAAAGTACTTCCTTACCGGTCAAGAAAAGACCGCGTGGGCCCACGTTTAAACGACAGGCCATTGTAGGCTCGGCCCCTTCGACTTCTCGTCAGTATCGACGGCCTCCCGGGCGTCCAGCGGTTAATAGCCGCCCACAGGGTCAAGCCGCGGCAAACAAGAGACCCTGGTCTCGCAAGCCGGCTAAACCAGTCATCAAATCAGATTCATGAAGGGGCGCCCCCACTCTCTCGGGTGGGGGGAAGACTTCGGTTTTTCTCCGAAGTCTGGAAGGCCAGAATTTCCGACTCTTGGGTTCGGTCCGTGGTAGCCACGGGATACAAACTAGAGTTTCGAGAAATCCCCCCTCCTCATTTTCAGGGGTCAAGTCTTCCAAGCGACCCATTAAGAAGGGCCTCTCTCGTAAAGGCGTTGGATCGCCTATTGCTCCAAGGAGTAATTGTAGAAGTACCAACCCAAGAATGGGGTCGGGGATTCTACTCCAACCTTTTTGTTATACCAAAACCCAATGGCGACGTCAGGCCTATATTAGACCTCAAACGCCTAAATCGCTTTCTAAAGATTCAGACCTTTCGTATGGACTCCATACGTTCAGTGACAGCCAGCCTGCATCAGGCCGACTTTCTAGCATCTATAGACATAAAGGATGCATATCTGCATGTGCCGATTTACCCAGCACACCACAAGTTTCTTCGTTTTACGATAAATCAAAGTCATTTCCAGTTCGTAGCCCTCCCTTTCGGGTTGGCAACAGCTCCGCGGGTATTCACAAAGGTGTTAGCCCCGGTGCTAGCCGTCCTAAGGACAGAAGGCATCTTGGTCCTGGCGTACCTGGACGATCTCCTGGTTATCGACAGATCAGCTTCCAACCTCAATCATGCAGTAATCCGCACAGTGCGGCATCTAGAAGAATTCGGGTGGATTGTGAACCAAGAAAAATCTAGGTTACAACCCACAAGGCAGTTGGAATATCTAGGCTTTCGGTTAGATACAGAATGCCAGAGGGTATTTTTACCTCAAGGGAAGATCAGGACGTTGATTCAAACGATTCAAATAGTCTTAGGCAAAAAGAAGCCGACTATTCGCCTATGCATGCGACTGCTGGGAAAGATGGTGGCCGCCTTCGAAGCAGCGCCCTATGCCCAGATCCATACCAGAGTTCTTCAGGCAGCTATTCTCTCTGCTTGGAACAAGTCCATACAGGCATTAGACCGTCCATTAGTTCTTTCCCCAGGGGTCAAGCGCAGCCTGTACTGGTGGCTGATCCCTCAAAAATTGTCAAAAGGGTAAACCTTTTGCCCCATCACGTGGGAAATAGTAACCACAGATGCCAGCCTAACAGGTTGGGGGGCAATCTTAGGAAAACAAACCCAGCAGGGACAGTGGTCAGAGGCAGAAAGTCTGCTTCCCATCAATGTCCTAGAGATCAGAGCTGCTCGGTTGGCCCTGGTCGCCTGGACTCTCCCCCTGCAGGGTCTGCCAGTAAGGATACAGTCCGACAATGCCACGGCGGTGGCATACATAAACCACCAGGGGGGCACAAGGAGCCTAGCGGCTCAAAGGGAAGTAAACCTGATTTTTTCATGGGCCGAAGCCCATGTACCCTGCATCTCAGCAGTGTTCATCCCAGGGATAGACAATTCCCAAGCAGATTTTTTGAGTCGTCAACAGTTACTCCCGGGAGAGTGGTCTCTTCACCCCCAGGTATTCCAAGAGATTTGCCAAAGATTCGGAGTTCCCGATGTGGACATCATGGCAACAAGATTCAACAAGAAATTGGACAAATTCGTATCCCGAGCCAGGGACCCCTCGGCCTACGGGACCGATGCGTTGGTTTGCCCCTGGCACCAGTTTTCTCTCCTGTATGCGTTCCCTCCACTACAGATGATTCCCCGCCTTCTACGAAGGATCAGGGTGGAGCGCAGGCCGGTGATCCTGGTGGCCCCAGCCTGGCCCAGAAGGGCTTGGTACGCACTCATCGTGAGGAGGTCAGTAGGGGCACCGTGGCCACTCCCCCTGCGCCCAGATCTGCTGTCTCAGGGCCCGATCTACCACCCTGCTTCACAGCAGCTAAATTTGATGGCTTGGCGGCTGAATCCCTAATTCTTAAGGGCAGAGGCCTCTCAGCCCAAGTCATATCTACGTTAATTCAGGCTAGAAAGCCAGTCTCTAGAAATATCTATTACAGAGTCTGGAGGACCTATGTGGAGTGGTGCGAGTCTTAAGGAGGGCATCCTCGCAAGTTTTTTATTGACAGGATCTTGCGATTCCTCCAGGTTGGCGTTGACAAGGGGTTGGCTCTTAGTACTCTAAAGGGGCAGGTGTCTGCCTTATCGATATGGTTTCAAAGGCCTTTGGCCACGCATTCGCTTGTGAAAACCTTCTTGCAGGGGGTCTTGCATGTAAATCCCCCTATTAGAGCTCCCCTCTGCCCCTGGAATTTAAATCTGGTCTTGTCAGCTTTACAAAAGCAGCCGTTTGAACCTCTGACAGAAATCCCTCTTGTGCTGCTAACCCGAAAGTTGGTTTTCTTGGTGGCTATGGCTTCGGCCAGAAGGGTCTCCGAGCTGGCAGCCTTGTCTTGCAGGGAACCGTACCTGATTCTGCATAAGGACAGAGTGGTTCTGCGGCCTCAGCCTTCTTTCCTTCCTAAGGTCATATCCAGTTTTCACTTGAATCAGGACCTAGTCCTACCATCCTTCTTTCCTACTCCCCAGTCCAGAGAGGAAAGACTGCTTCATACTTTGGACGTGGTCCGAGCCATGAGGGTTTATCTCAAGGCTACAGAAAAGATTCGGAAAACAGATGTGCTTTTCGTTCTCCCGGATGGCCCCAAGAAGGGTCAGCCGGCTGCCAAGTCTTCCTTGGCTAGGTGGATTAAGCAGCTGATTTTTCAGGCCTATGGTCTGAAGCGCGTTCCACCTCCCTTATCAGTTAAGGCCCATTCTACGAGGGCCATGAGTGCCTCTTGGGCGGCACACCATCAGATCTCTATGGCACAGGTTTGCAAAGCGGCAACCTGGTCTTCCGTACATACGTTTAGTAAATTTTATAAGTTGGACGTCGCAAAGGCTACGGACGCAGCATTTGGGCAGGCGGTCCTACGGGCAGCAGTATAGAATCCTCTGGCCCGGTTCACGCCCCCTTTTTTTCTGTTGGTGGAGCTATTTTTTACCTCCTGATATATTTTCTGTTTGGCTATTTTTGGCCTTACGGTCTCCCTCCCTTCATGGAGCATTGCTTTGGGACATCCCATATGTAATGGCTATGCGCTCTGTGTCCCGTGATGTACGATAAAGAAAAAAGGATTTTTAATAACAGCTTACCTGTAAAATCCTTTTCTTGAAGTACATCACGGGACACAGAGCTCCCACCCCTCTTTTGGGGAACATTGTGTAACCTCGGAGAAATTGCTTGCTACAAAACTAAAGCACTCTCAGTGGGAGGGGGTTATATAGGGAGGAACTTCCTGTGAAGTTGATTACACCAGTGTCCACACCTGAAGGTACCCATATAACCCAAGTGTAATGGCTATGCGCTCTGTGTCCCGTGATGTACTTCAAGAAAAGGATTTTACAGGTAAGCTGTTATTAAAAATCCTTTTTTTTTTCCTCTCTAGGGAAGAGAGGGAAAGTCTAAAAGATCTACTCGCTGAGCGGGAGTAGAAAGTAAATCTTTCAATGGGGACACTTGTTCCAGCAACATCTTTCTAAGAGGGGAAAAATAAAAGACGCCAGTTGACTTGAGCAAAATCTGGTTTTGCATCTCATCCATTAATTTTAATTACATCTCTTAACCCCATATTTCTTTCTTTCTTTTTCTTTCTTTTTCTCTTTTTTTCTTCTCTTTCTTTCTTTGTTTCTCTCTTTCTTTATCTTTCTTTTTCTCTCTTTTTCTCTCTTTTTTTTTTTTTTTGTTCTCTTTTTCTTCTCTTTCCTTTTTTCTTCTCCTTTTTCTTTTCTTTTCTTTTTTTCTTCTTTCTTTCTTTCTTTCTCTCTTTCTTTCCTATCCTGCTCCCAGGTCCTGCTCGGTGTTCTTCATGCTTCCTCCTCAGGATTCCTTCAGTTAAGGGATCAGTCCTCTTCCCTCACCTGCCTGCTTCTTCCGAACTCTCCCATTGCTTGGATAGGTAAATCCAGAAAATGTATTCCTAAAACATATCTTGCACAGCGTTGTAACATGAACAATCCTGTCAATTAGAATGGCATTGTTTGCAGGATAGGAACAAGGGCATAGTCTGTTAAGTTAAGATGTTGTGTTCTTGTCTTCATGCTTGCTGCATTATTACAGTTAAAATACAACTAAAGTCTCCTGTATGACACCCTAAGTACCAAATCCAGTTACTATGTGAAAAACAAGTTTTAGAAGGCAAACCTAAAACTTCCTTTACCTTCTCTGACTTAGCCAAACCACCTTCTTTTGTG
Source organism: Rana kukunoris (assembly GCA_029574335.1). Lineage (NCBI taxonomy): Eukaryota > Metazoa > Chordata > Amphibia > Anura > Ranidae > Rana > Rana kukunoris. The sequence goes on along the minus strand of CM056051.1, from coordinate 517,656,203 downwards.
TCTCTCACGTCCCCCCTCCCAGACACTGCAGCTCACAATAGGGGGGTGGGGTGGGGGTTCTGTATCAGAGGCTGTGTTGTCAATCCGGAAAGCAGTTGGCAGGACAAGGAGTGGCCAGGTGCTGATTAACAAGTTACAGGACGTGACAGGGCTAATAGCCCCGCCCCCTACAACATCTTCTCATACCACTGTTGTTGAAGCAAGCACCGCCTACATGAGACAACTCTGCTCTGAATTCAAGAGTAGTGCAGCATCATTGCCACCCCATCACAGGAGGCTGCATTAGGTGGACTACACTGGCAGGATCAACAGGTATTTGTGGGACTATGAATAGGGGCTAAGAGAAAACTGTAAGTGTAGATGGTCCTATAACTTCTACAGCACAATTTTGTTAATGCAAGGCTATATTTCTACTTTAAAAAGGGTAAAATGTAAAGCCGTATGTCATGATTTCAGCACCTTTTATACAACTATTGGATTTTCCTTTAACTGGAGATCATCATAAAACAAGGTGACTATAGTCTGTATGGGTTGTACACATGGGCTCACAGACGCATCAAGACACCAATTTGAGTTTTGATTCAACATATCCTAAAATATATCCAAGGTAACAACTGTGCTAAAGTGCACTTACCTTGCATTTGCAGATGCCTGCGTTAGTCCTCAGGTAGATCTCTGTGGATCTCCCAGGCTGTACACGGGGCATTGACTTCTACCCAAGTCTATATTAAGCTTCACCCCCTGTAATTCGAAACACCATATAGCCCCATTGCCCACTGAAATTCTAGCAATTTACATTTGAATGAGATAGGTGGGCCTGAGCCCCTTGTTATTCAGAACTCCAGTGGTCATTAGAGGCAAGGGGCCAGATTCTCAGAAGAGATACGACAGCGTATCTCTGTTTCTGAGGCATCCTATCTATGCGACTGATTCTTAGAATCAGTTACGCATAGATTTGGCGTAGATCCGACCTGGCGTAAGTCACTTACACCGTCGTATCTAAGTTGCAATGTTATGCTGGCCGCTAGGTGGCGTTTCCGTAGATTTCTGCATCGAATATGCAAATGAGCTAGATACGCGTATTCCCGAACGTATTTGCGCCCCATCGTCGTAGTTTACGTCGTTAGCGTAGGGTTACCCCTGCTATATGAGGGGTAACCTTGCGTAGGTTTGGCGTACGCCATGTTAAGTATGGACGTCGGGACAGCCTTGTGTTTTTCCGTCGTTTACGTTGTTTGGGTAACTTGTTCTCGAATAGTGCTTTGCGTAAATGACGTTCCCGTCGGTTTCATTGACCTTTAGCGATGTGATTTGGTGCATGCGCACTGGACTACGTTTACGGGCAGCGCATGCGCAGTTAGTTCGGCGTGGGGGCGCTCTTAATTTAAATACAAAACGCCCACCTCCTTCCTACTTTGAATTACGCGGGCTTACGCCTGCCCATTTACGCTACGCCGCCGCAAGTTACAGAGCAAGTGCTTTGAGAATACAGCACTTTCCTGTAAAAGATGCGGAGGGGTAGCGTAAATGGGATACGCTACGCCAAAAATACGCCAATCTACGAGAATCTGGCCCAAGGTATTCAAAACTTGAACGAAGATTTATGGTGTAAGCATACAGTCAGTCAGTAGGGCAGAAAAGCAGTTATGGATGGACTCCATGGTCCGCTTATGTCTCCAGCAGGGTTTGCTTACATACCTAGCTGTAATTATACCATGCATGGGTGCTTCTTATCCCAGTCTGGCCCTGATCTCTGGTTTACTCTCTGTGTGTCTCAGGGTGTGTCCTAGAGGTGCGTCGGTATCAGCTGGTAGTGGAAACTCTGCAATGCAAAGAAGAGGACATAGAACAACGTAACAGGTAACGCCTTATAATTTTTCATACGATGGTTGTCCAGCAGAGGGGCCATGATAAAAGGCCATTCCAACTCTAGTAATCTATATAGAGCAGTGGTTCTCAACCTTAATAGTGTCGGGACCCCTTGATTAAATTTCCCAGGTTGTGGGGACCCCTAACAGTAGAATTTTCGTAGCGTGAGTTGTCAGCACCCAAGGGCAAGACTAGTAATTTGCCCCTAACCCACGGACATTTAGGGCTCCCTGAGTCCCTTTCACTTGTACAGTATTAAAACCCCTTCTCATACCTTTTAGGATGTACCACTCTCTCTATGTTCTCCTTTCTTTCCCTTTTATCTCTATAGCTTAATTTTTTTTTTGTTCCCCCATCCCTCTCTCTAGCCATATTCTTTCTCTGCCTCTTTTCCTCTCTCTTCCATGTATTCTCTATTTTTATTCCTTCTCTTACTCCTTTTGGGGGGGGGGGGGATAAGTGGCAGTGCTGGCGGGGAGTTCTGATCATCCAACTTTGGGGGCTCTTGATCAAGATCACCTGATCTGAGAACTGTAGTGGGGACTCTAGATGGCAACTCTAATCACAAGTAGTGTTACTTAATGTGTCTCCAGCTCTGTGGTGTCTCGCAGCAGTGACACCTATGCCGAAATCAGGAGATAGGGTCTCCTCCAGCCCCTCCCACTTCACATTTCTCAACAGTCAGCTGACCTCTAGTCTCTGCCTGCCCCACAGCCATGCTGTGAACTGAATGGGCGGCCACAGGCTCCATAGACTGCCCAAGATTTGGTGACCCCTGTCAAAATGTCATTTGACCCCCGAGGGGGTTCCCGACCCCAGGTTGAGAACCACTGATATAAAAGGAATCAGGACCTCATTCCTCCTGCTGGTGATGACTAAAGAGCTATACACAAAAAAAAAAGTATTTGATTTAAAAAAAAGAAAGAGAGAAAGGTCTTGTAAAGGGGTAAAAGAAAAAAAGATCTACACTAGGAACTAGGACCTTCTTCCTCCTGCTGGAGTTCCCTCTAGTGATAACTAAAGATCTGTATAGAGGAATCAGGACCTCCTTCCTCCTGCTGCAGTATAATGATGGCGGCTGGTCGGCTAGTGGTTAAAGAGTATCTCCACTTTTGTTGAGAACAAAATATTCACTTCTGGGTGATCTACACATTTTTACAAACTTTGTTCCAGTATCCTACCTTTCGTTATTCTGAAGAAATAGCTGGTTGTCTGTGTCCAAGTGGATCTTTTTATATTTTATAATTATTAATCAGCTGCAGAATTCTAATGAGGAAAGTGGCAAGGTCTGCATCCCTTTTTAGTTTTAAAAGGGGGATGCCCAAAATCTGACTTGTATTTTAGTGCCGGGGGGGCGTTCTGTATACAGTCTGTGTACAGAACACCTCCAGGTTGCCATATTGCATTTTGCAGAAGATTGCAGCGCTGCAGATTGAAAAAGAAAGGTAATTTGTAATATTCAATCACAGTGGGGCTACATTTATAAAGTGGTACAGAGCACCTTAAAAAATGCAGTAAAATACTGCTCAGCGTTTTTGTTTTGTTTTTAAGTTTTTGGGCATTCACAAGAAAAAGTTTTTTTTTTTTAATGAAGTCATGGGGTATTTTAGTAGTGAAAACACACAGTGATTAAATGCTTGATGATAGCCGGTGTATTTATTTATAGCAGTAAATACTGTGTTGTTGAGGAGCAGGTGGCGCCAGCTCCTTAACCAGCACACATTTCTCAATAAACGTTCGATTACTACTGTAATGGTCACCACCGTTTACGACCTTCCATCAACCCAAGACAGCTTATCCGACACACCGACAAACCAGCAGACATGATCCATATCAATTCCCCAGAAAATGAGACTCACAGCTCCTATCCTCTGGTTTCAAAATGAATGAACGCTTTTAATGGTATCTTAGCTTTCTTATATACAGTACAGCATGTTAAAGTTAATCACAGGGACAAAGAACTCTCCACTCACACATCACACAATGGGGCTTCAATCACATTCTTTTAGATAATGACATCCAGTTGAGCTAATCATTAGTCATCCCCCAGACGTCCCGTCTCCGCAATTAGAGGAGGTAATTACTACAGCTTGACAAGTCATATTCCTTTACGAAACATAATTGGCATGATAATTTCCTACCACTGAAAGGAGACATCTGACCTCACAACACATATCTATCATCAATAGCATCTTCACACAATGAAAGGTCTTAGGAGCAGACATGCTTAGTTAGCATCTCAACAGCCAAGGTTAAGCATTGAAAGAGACACTCTTATTGACCGGTTGGGGATTAGAATAAAATCACCTGTAATATCTCAAGACATCCTGCAATATGAACTATCTATCAGTAATGTCACATCTCATGTAATTTATAATTAAAGTGGATGTCACAATATAGAGTATAAGATTTCCTATCATCTGTGCCCAGTCTTGTCACACAGAGTTAATCCAGCTCTGAGTAATCCTCTTGTAATGTTCAGTGCAAATTAACAGAATTCCAGATAAAAACCTGCCAAATTATAAAGTCCGTTTCTCTGTTTTTGCTTTCAGTGACAGGTTATTTACATATCTAGCTTGGACATGTTTATAATAACATGAGGTGATCCAAAGTTCATTGTATATTACCAGGATGTGTGGGAGGGGTGGATTTCTCACTTTTTATACCTCATGTTATGATAAACACAACATAACATATGATAAACATGTCCAAGCTATATTTGTAAATAACCTGTCACTCAAAGCAAGAAGAGAGAAAACTGACTTTTTATTTAGGCAGGTTTTTATCTGGAATTCTGTTCAATTTACTGAACATTAAAAGAGGATTACTCAGCACTGGATTAACTCTGTGTGCCAAAACTGGGCACAGATGATAGGAAATCTTATACTCTACATTGTGACATCAAAAAAAAGTGGTTTACATCCACTTTAATATTTCTCAGTCACCCTATGCCCAAAAGGGGCACAGGGTGACCCAAGTGTTATTAGTGACACTGGCACAGGAGTACCCCTTATCCTTCCAAAGTTTTTGGTTGTCATGGGTCATTCCGTTTACCACTACTTAACCTGTTCACGCCTAAAGGTAAAAACAAATCCTAATGCCTTAAGCGCAATTTCACAATTTTGACACATGTGAGCAAAACAGTACATATTATCACAACTACTTGTGCATCCAGGTGGATTATACCGCATTTTTTTTCAGGACAAGTTGGGCTTTTATTTGGTGGTAAATGGTAATGGGTATCTCCTGATTTTTTTATTATTATTATTATTATTATAATCAAAGGGAAAACTGGGCCAAAATAGTAAAAAAAAAAAAAAACGTTTTCTTTTTTTTAACCGCTTGCCCACCGCCGTACGACTTTTTACGTTGACAGAATGGCACGGGCAGGCAGATTGTCGTACAGGTACGTCACTTTTAAATCTGCCACCCAGCGGGTGAGTGCGGTCGCGTGCCTCGCGAGTGTGGCCGGGGATCCCAGGAACTCGATGATCCCTGGAGTCCCGCGATTGCAGTCGGCAAGAGCAGAACAGAGGAATGCCTTTGTAAACAACAAGGCATTCCCCTATTCTGCCTAGTGACACTGTCACTGATGACTGTTCCTCATGATCGGGAACAGTCATCAGTGATGTGTCACGTGTAGCCACGCCCCCTAACAGTAAGAATCACTTCCTTGGGAACACTTAACCCCTGCAGCGCTACCTAGTGGCTAACCCCTTCACTGCCAGTGCATTTTTATAGCACTGATCGCTGTAAAAATAACAATGGTCCCAAAATGGTGTCAAAAGTGTATGATGTGTCCCCCATAATGTCGCAGCCCAGAAAAAAATTGTGGATTGCTGCCATAACTAGTAAAAAAAAAAAAATTAATAAAAATGCCATAAAACAGTCGCCTATATTGTAGATGCTATAACTTTTGCGCAAACCAATCAATAAACGCTTATTGCGATAGTTTTTAGTAAAAAAAAAAGTGTAGAAGAATACGTATCGGCCTAAACTGTGGTAAATGTTTTTTTTTCTTCAAAATTGTCACATTTTTTTTGTTTATAGCGCAAAAAATAAAAATCGCAGAGGTGATCAAATACCACCAAAAGAAAGCTCTATTTGTGTTAAAGAAAAGGACGTCAATTTTGTTTTGGATTTACGTCGCACGACCGCACAATTGTCAGTTAAAGCGATGCAGTGCCGTATCGCAAAAAGTGGCCTGGTCTTTGACCAGCAAAATAGTCCGGGGCTGAAGTGGTTAATTTAATAGTATATTTCTTGCTCTTACCATAACCTACCACCAAAGAACAATCCAACATTAACCTGTTTTTTATGCATGTGAAGAGAACAGGTTCACCTTATCGTAGACTAACTGGACTATCGCTTTGTCTTGCCCCTCAGGACTTATGCGGTGTTCCTTACCGAAGACGTGACCATTCTTCACTCACCACAGTGCTGTCCCTCTTGCTCGGTCCCCACACCTGCCGGGCCATCTCCTAGTAAGGTGCGTCGGGTGGATAATTCCTGGGCAAGGCGTCTCCTGCTGATCGAGAGCATTGAGGGTATGCTGGCTAAGCCAGGCCATGGAAACGGGCTTCAGTTTCAGGCTAAAGCTTCATGGGGGAATGTGCAAGAATCGGCCTGCAGGGGACAAGATGGAGGACAAAGTACAAAAGTTGGAGACAAACCACCTAGCAAGGTAAGATACACACAGGATTGTGTAAATCTGAGCAGCAGGAGAGATCAGACTACACACCAATCAGAATGACTTTGAGGAGGGTCACGCCTTCTTTTTCTCCCCTTCAAGGAGAAGATTAGTCAATTATACATGAGCTGATAAAAAAACATGCTGCTTTCTAATTAGATTTTTTTATTTTATTTTTGTTCTTGGCACGGGCACATAGGGGGTCACAGTAGAATGAGGGGAATATAGAAATTGGAGTAGAAGAAAGGAATGGGAGGTAATGGGGTAGATGGAATTTTATTATTTATTATTATTATTATTTATTAACTAAGGAAGGCGTTGAGGAGGCGGAAAGTGGAGTGGATGGGAGGGGGAGGGGAAGAGAGGAAAATCCCTTATTTTTTTTTATTTTTTTCCCCCCTCTCTTCTCCATTATACTGTCATTTTTTTTGTTGGGGGGGGGGGGGGGTGTTAAGTGTTTCAACAGTGGTAAATAGCATACAAGCTTGTTTTTTATTTATATAGCTCTCTCTTGTTATTTTATTTTGTTGTTGCTTTCTTACTATTTGAATTAACGAATACAAGATTGTATATATTGTATCATAAATCAAATACAATTTGATTATAAAAGAAAGCATAAATAATATTATAAAAAAAAAATATATATATATATATATATAAGTAAAAGTATATACAGTATAAACATCATTTTTTATTAAAAATTTAATTATATATAGTATCTCACAAAAGTAAGTACACCCCTCACATTTCTGTAAATATTTTCTTCTATCTTTTCATGTGACAACACTGAAGAAATGACACTTTGCTTCAAAGTAAAGTAGTGAGTGTACAGCTTGTATAACAGTGTAAATTTGCTGTCCCCTCACAATAACTCAACACACGCCATTAAAGTCTAAACCACTGGCAACAAAAGTGAGTACACCCCTAAGTGAAAATGTCCAAATTGGGCCCAATTAGCCATTTTCGCCCCCCGGTGTCATGTGACTCGTTAGTGTTACAAGGTCTCAGGTGTGAATGGGGAGCAGGTGTGTTAAGTTTGGTGTTATCGCTCTCACTCTCTTATACATGGCAAAGAACTCTCTGAGGATCTGAAAAAAAAAGAACTGTTGCTGTACATGAAGATGGCCTAGGCTATAAGAAGATTGCCAAGACCCTGAAACTGAGCTGCAGCACGGTGACCAAGACCATACAGCGGTTTAATAGGACAGGTTCCACTTAGAACAGGCCTCGCCATGGTCGACCAAAGAAGTTGAGTGCACGTGCTCAGCGTAATATACAGGAGGTTGTTTTGGGGAAATGGACGTATGAGTGCTGCCAGCATTGCTGCAGAGGTTGAAGGGGAGGGGGGTCAGCCTGTCAGTGCTCAGCCCATACGCCACACACTGCATCAAATTGGTCTGCATGTCTGTCGTCCCAGAAGGAAGCCTCTTCTAAAGATGATACACAAGAAAGCCTGCAAACAGTTTGCTGAGGACAAGCAGACTAAGGCCTTGGATTACTGGAACCATGTCCTGAGGTCTATTGAGACCAAGATAAACTTATTTGGTGTCAGATGGTGTCAGGCGCGTGTGGCGGCAACCAGGTGAGGAGTACAAAGACAAGCGTGTCTTTCCTAAAGTGAAGCATGGTGGGGGAGGGTCATGGTCTGGGGCTGTGCGAGTGCTGCCGGCACTGGGGAGCTACAGATCATTGAGGGACCCATGAATGCCAACATGTACTGTGACATACTGAAGCAGAGCATGATCTCCTCCCTTCGGAGACTGGGCTGCAGGGCAGTATTCCAACATGATAACGACCCCAAACACACCTCCAAGATGACCACTGCCTTGCTAAAGAAGCTGAGGATAAAGGTGATGGACTGGCCAAGCATGTCTCCAGACCTAAACCCTATTGAGCATCTGTGGGACATCCTCAAACGGAAGGTGGAGGAGCGCAAGGTCTCCATCATCCACCAGCTCTGTGATGTCGTCATGGAGGAGTGGATAGACGCGAGTGACAACCTGTGAAGCTCTGGTGAACTCCCTGCCCAAGAGGGTTGAGGCAGTGCTGGAAAAATATTGATACTTTGGGCCCAATGTGGACATTTTTACTTAGAGGTGTACAGTAAAACCTTGGATTGCGAGCATAATTAGTTCCAGAAGCATGCTTGTAATCCAAAGCACTTTTATATGAAAGCAAATTTTCCCATAAGAAATAATGGAAAATCAAATGATTCGTTCCACAACCAGTTATTTATAAGTCCTTCAGTCTATAGTCCACATAAAAAGATTATAGGAATGTGACCAGGTTGTGTAACCCTAAAATGTCCATTCACAAATGGAAGACTCCACAAGGTGATGTTACGCCGAGTAAATAGATACCAAACATGTCACGCTTTATAATTGCAAGCACACGTGAAATGGCGACAAACTACGGTAACTAAAAATCTCCATAGGTGACGCTTTTTTCCCTTTCCGTCTTTCAGGACAGCCACAATAGAGAGATAGGCTCCTCCTCTTCCTTAGGAAACACTGCACAGCCTTTAAGAACTCTCCTCCCCCTGCCAGACCTCAGTTCTTAGTGTTTCCTCCGGTGGGGAGACACTGCAGAGGAACCTAGGCCGGTGCAGTCAGGGGACTGTGGCTGTTTTTTACTCCTACCAATGGAGCAGGGGCCTCCTAGGAAAAAGATCTTTTTTTGGCTGGTACTCACCGCCAAACGCACCCCAATCCTGGCCGAGCGCGGCAGATGGCTTGAGGGGGGACCCCTATCGTGTCCTCAGGACCATGGCGGGGGAGGCATCCAGGACGCCCTGTTCTCTACAGGCCGCTTATTTTTTTCAATTTCGCGGGCCGAGTGGCGGGTGACGTCATTCGACGGCGCGTCGGAGGCTTCCCCTTTGACCCGCGACTTCCGGTTCCGGGTCGCGGCGCTGATAGAGGCCCAGCGTGTTGCTGGAGGAGTCTGGAGCTCACTGGGGCGAGTTGACACAGCGCAAACCACTCCAGGATGTCGGCGACTTCTCCGGAAGGGGGCACGACCAAGGACGCTTCCTCCAGCCAGCCTAAGGTAAGGGTTCCCTGGGGAGGGGTCCCTAAACCGTAGGCCTTGTCTTTTCCCCCCACTATTCCCCCTTGGTGGTTTGGGGGGGGGGAGCTTAGGGGAACCTAGCAGGAGGGTCTGGTTTTAGAGTTTTCCCCAGGGTTGTAACCCATATGTTTTTTTGTGTGTTTAAAAAAAAAAAAAAAAGTTTTTTCTTGCATGTAATGTGTGGGGCCCCTTGTTCCTTTGTCTTTCAGAAGAGCCTGGAAAAGACAGGAAAGACTCACGGTTCAAAAAAGAAATGTGCCTCCTGTAGGGACACTCTTCCTGAGTCTTGGTCCAAGGTGTTGTGTAGGGAATGCATTCACTCCTTGGTCAGGGAAAGGGATGAAGAGCAGGAAGGTAGCCTAGCAGCCTCTGTTAAGGAGCTTTTCTCCACTTTTGCTTCCTTCAAATCTTTGTTTGAAAGGCTGCAACCTCCCACTGTCCCCACACACGTTACAACCCAATCAGTTGAACAGGGTCTTGCTCCTGTCACACCTGATCATACAGCAACGACAGTTGATCTTGCAGGCCCTTCCCAGGCAGTACTCTTAGGGGAGAGTGTGGCCTCGGGTTCTCAGGCAGAGTCAGATGATGAGGACCAGGACGGGGAGTCCAGGAAGCCCTCGAGATATAAACTGTCCCTTGACGAAGTTGAGGACTTGTTAGGGGCCATTTACACGACTCTGGGCATTCAGGCCGAAAGTAAACCTCTTAGCCTTCATGACCAAATGTACAAAGGTCTGGGGGAACAGAAGAGAAGGGTTTTTCCTGTACATGACCTTCTAACTGATACTATCAAAAAGGAGTGGCAGGACCCCAAAAGGAAGCCCTTTTTTTCCCAGTCCCTTAAAAGGAGGTTCCCATTTTCGGAGGATCCTGCATCCATTTGGAACAAAGTGCCTAAATTGGATGCAGCGTTCTCCCAAGTATCCAGAAATACTGTTTTGGCTTTCGAGGATATGGGAACTCTTCCTGATGCAATGGACAAGAGAATGGATTCCCTCTTGAAAAAGACGTGGGACTCGGTTATTGGGAACCTCAAGCCAGAATTAGCTGTCACAGTAGTGGCCCGCAATTTAGAGCATTGGCTCTCTAAAATTCAGGAGCACATTGAGGCTGGGACGGATAAGGAGACCATTTTGTCCTCCTTTCCTACAATGTTACGAGGAATCGCTTACATTGCGGACGCTTCGGCTGAATCCGTCCGCATGTCAGCCAGGTCGGCAGCTCTGGCCAACTCTGCCAGGAGAGCCCTCTGGCTCAAAACTTGGCCAGGGGACCTAGCCTCTAAGTCCAAGTTGTGCGGGATACCTCTTACAGGGGATCTCCTGTTTGGCCCGGGTCTTGAGTCAGTCTTGGATCGTACAGCTGACAAAAAGAAATCTTTTCCCCAGAGACGTAAGGCTCCAGTAAAGGGGAGGGGGTTTCGTCCCCAAAGGCACTCGGGGGTCCCAAAGCCAGAAGTTCAGAAGAGAATCTGGACGCCTAGGGGAAGGGGCAGAGGAGCGATTTTTCGCCCTCCTGACCAGCCCGCAAAAAAACAGTGACTCCCAGGTCAGGGTGGGGGGAAGACTGGGGGCCTTCCTCCCACAGTGGGAAGCAATTTCCCCCAACAGGTATGTCCTGGCGATAGTAAGGAGGGGGTACTTCCTAGAGTTCTCTTCTCCTCCCCCCCAAAGATATCTGGTCACTCAACTTCCCAGAGACAGGGAAAAATCAGAGGCCCTGACTGGAGCCTTAAAAGAGCTAAAGAACCAGGACGTGGTCCTCAGGGTTCCAGCGACAGAAGAAGGGAAGGGATTTTACTCACACATTTTTGTGGTGAGGAAACCCTCAGGGAAGTACAGGTTAATCCTAAACTTGAAACCCCTAAACAGGTCCATCGCATACAAAAAGTTCCGTATGGAGTCAATCTTTACGGTCAGGGCCCTCCTTCCACAGAATTGCTTTATGGTCTCCCTGGACCTCAGGGACGCGTACCTGCACGTACCCATCGCAGAGGGGTCTCAGAGGTATCTACGCCTAGCGATAGACCTAGGAGGGGAGGTGATGCATCTTCAGTTCCAGGCTTTGCCATTCGGTCTATCCTCCTCACCCCGCGTGTTCACCAAGGTCCTGGCAGAACCCATAGCATTTCTGCGTCTTCAGGGAGTAGGCATCATAGCCTACCTAGACGACCTGCTCCTTTTTGCGGCTTCTCCAGAACAACTATCCAGAGATCTGGAATTAACCAAGAGGACTCTATCGGGTCTAGGGTGGCTGTTAAACTTAGGAAAATCCAGCCTGTCACCGTCTCAACAAATTTCTTACTTAGGGTACCTTTTGGACTCCACCCTCCTAAGGGTCTTTCTCCCCAGGGAGAAGGCCCTGAAATTAGACAGGGCGGTGGCCACCCTACAGGGCAGTCGGCAAGTGTCGATCAGGTCTCTGATGTCGACCCTGGGCCTGCTTACGTCTACCCTTCCGGCTGTCCAATGGGCAGGCCTTCACTTTCGGCCCCTGCAAGCTTTCCTCCTGAAAATCTGGGATCGCGATCTGGAGCGGCTAGATACCCTAGTGCAGGTCCCAACCCAGGTAAAGAGGTCCCTCTGGTGGTGGAGGAAGATTTCCAATTTATCGCAGGGTCGGCTATGGCATATTCCGGTTCCTCAGGTGGTAACCACGGACGCAAGCGGCAGAGGTTGGGGGGCTCATTTAGGGTCCCTTCCAGCGCAGGGCGTATGGAAAGATGCCGAGTTGGGGAAGTCCTCCAATTGGAAGGAGCTGATGGCGGTCGGTCTAGCCCTCAGATTCTTCCAGGAAGAGCTTCAGGGTCATCACGTCCAGGTGCGGTCGGACAATGCTTTGGCTGTGGCCTATCTGAACAAGCAGGGCGGCACGAGAAGTGTAGTCCTGTCAGCCATTACATCAGGGATTCTTCACTGGGCCGAAGCAAACACCCTGTCATTATCAGCGATCTTCCTAAGAGGGATAGAAAACAAGACGGCAGATTTCCTCAGCCGAAGTCAGCTGAGAGAGAGCGAGTGGGCTCTCAGTCAGGAAGTTTTTCCTCCTGAAAATCTGGGATCGCGATCTGGAGCAGCTAGATACCCTAGTGCAGGTCCCAACCCAGGTAAAGAGGTCCCTCTGGTGGTGGAGGAAGATTTCCAATTTATCGCAGGGTCGGCTATGGCATATTCCGGTTCCTCAGGTGGTAACCACGGACGCAAGCTGCAGAGGTTGGGGGGCTCATTTAGGGTCCCTTCCAGCGCAGGGCGTATGGAAAGATGCCGAGTTGGGGAAGTCCTCCAATTGGAAGGAGCTGATGGCGGTCGGTCTAGCCCTCAGATTCTTCCAGGAAGAGCTTCAGGGTCATCACGTCCAGGTGCGGTCGGACAATGCTTTGGCTGTGGCCTATCTGAACAAGCAGGGCGGCACGAGAAGTGTAGTCCTGTCGGCCATTACATCAGGGATTCTTCACTGGGCCGAAGCAAACACCCTGTCATTATCAGCGATCTTCCTAAGAGGGATAGAAAACAAGACGGCAGATTTCCTCAGCCGAAGTCAGCTGAGAGAGAGCGAGTGGGCTCTCAGTCAGGAAGTTTTTCATCTCCTAGTCAGGAAGTGGGGTTCTCCGGAGGTAGACCTGTTCCCGTCAAAAGAAAACGCGAAAACCCCTTGTTTTTTCTCCCGGAACAAAGGAGAGGGAGCAAGGGGGGTAGATGCCCTGTCCCAGAGCTGGGGGTTCGGGATTTGTTATGCCTTCCCACCTCCAGTGCTTCTACCGGCAGTTCTAAGAAAGTTCCAACTGGAGAACACCTCTATGATTCTAGTGGCACCTCACTGGCCGAAAAGGGCTTGGTTCTCGGTCCTCAAACAACTGACCATGGAACCTCCCTTCTTCCTCCCATCCACAAGGGATCTTCTCTCGCAGGGTCCAGTCCTTTGCCCATACCCACACAGGTGGAGCCTAGCGGCGTGGTTACTGAGGAGACCTTGCTAAGGTCTAAAGGGTTTTCTGAAAGGTTAACTGCCACCCTACTTAGTAGCAGGAAGAAGGAAACCCGCTCTATTTATAGAAAGGTCTGGCTTCGCTTTAATGCGTGGTGCCTAGAATATTCCTGTTCAGTGCAGAACCCCTCTTCAGTATTGGAGTTCCTACAGTGTGGGGCAGATAAGGGTCTTTCAGTCAGTACCCTTAAGGGTCAAGTTTCTGCCCTTAGTGTATATCTAGAGAGTCCACTGGCCAGTAACTCCTGCATTATCTAGACAGAGACCGGCCCAGGGGCCCCCCTTCCCCAGGTGGGATTTATCCTTAGTTCTTCAGGCCCTAACACAGTCTCCCTTTGAACCTCTAGACGGATGTCTGTTGAGGGAGTTGACTTTAAAGACAGTCTTTTTGGTTGCAGTAACTACTGCTAGGAGGGTCAGCGAGATAGAAGCCTTGTCGGTTAGACCCCCTTTTTGTATTGTTTTTCCGGATCGAGTTGTTTTCAAGACTGATCCGGCCTTTTTACCCAAGGTATCTTCTAGATTCCATAGGAGTCAGGAGGTGGTGCTACCCTCTTTTTGCCCTAATCCCTCAGGTGAAAGGGAAATTAGGTTTAGTAAGTTGGACGTCAGGAGATGCATCCTACACTATTTAGAGCTGACCAAGGATTTTAGGAAGTCAGACTCTCTTTTTGTTTTATTTTCTGGAGTTAGGAAAGGACAGAGAGCGTCTCGGCGCACAATCACGAGATGGCTTAGGCTAGCTATTGAACAAGCATATGCCTTGTCTGGTAAAGAGGTCCCTACAGGAATTAAGGCACACTCTACTCGGGCAGTGGCTGCTTCCCAGGCTGAAACCGCTGGAGCCACGCCAGAACAAATTTGCAAGGCAGCAACTTGGTCCAGCTACACCACCTTCGTCAAACATTATAGAGTAGACTTGGTGTCGGCAGGCGACCAGGCCTTTGGGCGAAAGGTCCTGCAAGCCATAGTCCCGCCCTAGTTGGTGAGTACTCGATTATCCTCTCTATTGTGGCTGTCCTGAAAGACGGAAAGGGAAAAATGGAGTTACTTACCGGTAACGTCCTTTCCAGTAGTCTTTCAGGACAGCCCTGGTTACCCACCCGAAGTATGGAAGGTTTGTTTAATACAGGAACATAGTATGATGTTGATGTTTAATGATGGATTACTAACATGTTCTTGTGTCTCCCCAGCTGACCGGAGGTGCTCGTATAAAAACTGAGGTCTGGCAGGGGGAGGAGAGTTCTTAAAGGCTGTGCAGTGTTTCCTAAGGAAGAGGAGGAGCCTATCTCTCTATTGTGGCTGTCCTGAAAGACTACTGGAGGTCTGGCAGGGGGAGGAGAGTTCTTAAAGGCTGTGCAGTGTTTCCTAAGGAAGAGGAGGAGCCTATCTCTCTATTGTGGCTGTCCTGAAAGACTACTGGAAAGGACGTTACCGGTAAGTAACTCCATTTTTTTTTTTTTTTTTACGGTTACCAGGTTAGAGTTACAGAGGCGGTCAAGTGCTAGAATTATTGCTCTCACTCTGACGATCGCGGTGATACCTCACATGTGTAATTTGAACACCGTTTACATATGCGGGCGCAACTTCTGTATGCGTTTTCTTTGTTGCGCAAGCTCGTGGGGACAGAGGCGATTTAAAACATTTCATTTTTTTTCTTATTTATTTTATTTATTTTTATAATATAAAATTGTGTTTAAAAAATAAATAAAAAATGTGATCACTTTTATTGCTGTCCTTTGTGACAGTAATAAGTAGTGACAGGTACTCTTTATGGAGGGATCGGGGATCCCTCCTTTGTGCTTCAAAGTATTCAGATCGCCAAAAACGGTGATTCTGAATACTTTGAATTTTTTTGAATCCGGCGCCATTGGCAGCCGAGTAACCTGGAAGTGACGTCATGACGTTGCTTCCATGTTTACATTATAGAGACTGAATCGATTCGGTCTCTCTCTAGGCGCCTGAAGTGGCGCATCGTGGATTGGGTCTGCCGGTGGGACAGGAGGCCCGGTAAGATGTCCTCTCCCACTTTTCCGGGATAATAACTAAGCGGCTTTTAGCCGCATTGGTTGTTATCACCGGAAAACTGATCACCTGCTCTAAAAAATTATACCAGGATGAGGCCTGCAGCTGCGGGCATCATCCCGGTATAACCCCCGAAAGCCGAGGCCGCATATGTGCATACGCTCGGCGGGAAGGAGTAAAGATTTTCCTTATTAAAGCGGGGGTTCACCCTAAAAAAAATTCTAACATTACATTGAGCATACTCCTGAGAGTGAGAGTATGCTGCTCTTTTTTTTTCGTACATACCATTTTAGTGATATTTTCACCCCCGGCTTCCAGGTAGTGAATCCCGCGTGAGTGGGCATTCCTATTCCTGTATGCGCCGGTCGGAAGCACGTCAATCACTTAGGCTGTTAATAGGAACGCCCACTCCTGCGGGATTCATTACCCGGAAGCCGGGGGTGAAAATATCGCTAAAACGGTATGTACGGAAAAAAAAAGAGCAGCATACTCTCACTCTCAGGAGTATGCTCAATGTAATGTTAGAAAAATTTTTTTAGGGTGAACCCCGCTTTAAGAAGTGTTGCAATAATACTACTATAACCATCTGGTAATGGCTTTCTCTCAGGAAGAAAGAGAACGGCATCCTCTAAGGCCCCTTTCACACGGGGGAGTGGAGGTGCTGTATGATATTCGGCCGCTAGCGGTGCGGTTTTAACCCCCGCTAGCGGCCTAAAAAGGGTTAATACTGCCAGCAATACGCCTCTGCAGAGGCGCATTGCCGGCGGTATTACCACGGTTTCCCATTGATTTCAATGGAAAAGGAGCGGTAAACACCCCGCTCCTATACCGCTCCTATACCGCTCCAAAGATGCGGGTAGCAGGACTTTTGGAGCGGTCCAGCTAGCGCACCGCTTCAGTGTGAAAGCCTTCGGGCTTTCACATTGAAGCCTGCAGGACACAATTTTTTCAGGCGGTATTTTTAGTGTTGAACCGCCTGAAAAACATGTCGTGTGAAAGGGGCCTAAGTGCAGCATATTTAAAACATCTTTAATATAAAGGGATTAAAAACACTCACATATGAGTAGATAATCGGGCATGTCAATGGTTAAACGTGTTCATCCGCATTCGTCCTGGTGGAGTGTGTACATCGCAGGGTGATGGTGGAGGTCTAGGTCCTGTAGCAGTCCTGTCTGCACTGAATGTGTACAGCGCTGGCCGGATGGGGATTCCGGAGGCTCTGTGATGTAATGATGTTGTCACTTCCGGGATTCAGGCTGGCGGGCGGCGCTTCACGATTGGGACATGTGTGTCCCTTCTTTAGGCCTGATAGGTGGCCATCTTAGATGTGGTGATTTATACTATGAGGTGAGGAGAAGTGTGGGGGAGTGGCAATCAGCTCAGGTAGTCATGGAGACCACACAAGCTAGAGCAAGGCAGCACAGGGCCCAGCTATAGTACTGATGAAAACATTGGTGACACAACTAGGAATGACAAATGTTAAAAATCAGTTCATAGAATAGGACATATACCAAGGTGATTGATTGAAGGCTATATATATATATATATATATATATATATATATATATATATATATAACTGTATATTATATTAATACTGCATACTATAGTAAGATTATTATAACCTCTATGCTAATTTAATTTCTATACTTACACCCAACTTATGGAACCTGTGGGGATCAGTAATGGTATCTACTGTATATAAAAGAGGTAGTAGTGGTTTAGAGAATAATTATAGACAAAACTAGACGATATCACTAACAATAATTCATTAACCCCTTAAGGACCGCCGCATGTACATTTACGTCGGCAGAATGGCACGGACAGGCACATCAACGTATATACGTATATACGTTGCTGCCTTGACGTGGGTCAGATCGGGACCCCCCCCCCCCCCCCCCCCCCCCGGTACATGCGGCGGTCCGGTTTGCTCTGCGATGAGGGGGCGGCTATTCGTTTTTGTCCGCCCCCTCCGGATCGCTCCCAGCCACAATCCGCGCACTCTCCCGCCGTGTTACTTCCTCCTCCTGTGTAAACACAAGAAGAGGGAAGTGATGTGATCTCTACTCTTGCCTGTATTTTCAACCGCCGCTGAGGAGAGATCACATCGCACAGTAAGTCTGCACAACACTACACTGACACCAGGACACGCAGGCACACTTAACCCCTTGCGATCACCCCACCCCCCCCCCCCCTGTCACAGTGTCACTAAATGCAGTAATCATACATGTATGATTACTGTATTTTGTGTCAGTGTGACAGTCAGTTAGTGTTAGGTTCAGGGTAGCCCCCGTACCCCCCCTAATAAAGTTTTAACCCCTTGATCACCGCCCTAGTTAACCCTTTCACTCCCTATTGCCAGCGTCACTAAGCGATCATTTTTCTGATCGCTGTATTAGTGTCGCTGTTCCCGCTAGGTAGCTATTTTTTTTTTTTTTATTGCGATTTTTTTTTTTTTTTACTAAAGACATGTGGCTAAATAAATGTTGGCCTAAATGTTTGACTAAAATTTAGTTTATTTGATTTTTCTTATAACAAAAAGTAAAAAATATTGATTTTTTTTCAAAAATGTCGCTCTATTTATGTATATAGCGCAAAAAATTTAAATTGCAGAGGCGATCAAATGCCACCAAAAGAAAGCTCTATTTGTGGGAAGAAAAGGACGCAAATTTTGTTTGGGAGCCACGTTGCACGATCGCACAATTGTCAGTTAAAGCGACGCAGTGCCGAATCGCAAAAAGGGGCCTGGTCATTTACCTGCATTTTGGTCCGGGTTTTAAGTGGTTAAGGACCGCCCACTGTATATATACGTCAGCAGAATGGCACGTACAGGCATAAACGCGTACCTGTACGTGGCCCTTTAAATGCCTGCAGCCTTCCCCGTGAGTCAGACCGCGGGTCCCGAGGTATAGAGTGGGGAGATGCTTGTGTAAACAGGAATCTCCTTGCTCTGACTAGTGACAATAACATACCTCCCAACATTTTAAAATTTCCCTGCGGAACATTTTTGTTGATCAGATCAGATCGAAGTTGTTGAGGGGGGGTGCTGATCGGATCAAAGTTGTTGAGTGGGGGGTGCCGATCGGATCTTAGTTGTTGAGCGGGGGGGGTGCCGCGGATAGGAGTTGTTGAGCGGAAGGGGGGGTGCCTCGGATCGGAGTTGTTGAGGGGGGTGCTACGCATCGGAGTTGTTAGTTGTTGAGCGGGGGGGTGCCGCGGATCGCATCCTCCCTCACCTGTGAACTCCAGTCTTGTTCCAGCCTTGGGTTGCGGGATTCCAGCCATGATCGCGGGACTTACCGCAAATCGTGGGATAGTCCCGCAAAATCCGGGACGGTTGGGAGGTATGACAATAACACTGATCTTGACTCTGTGTACTCGGAGCGGAGATCAGTGTCATGTGACACAGAGAGCCCACCCCCCCTACAGTAAGAATCAGTATTCAGGGAACACTTAACCCCTACAGCACCCCTTAGTGGTTAACCCCTTCACATCGATCACGCAGTGGGGGCGCACAGAGACACATGGGGGTATCCTGTGACTCCGTGCCCTCTGCCGTGCAATCCTGTCAGGCCGCGGCTTTATGGCCTTCTGCAGGTCTAAGCTTCCCCGAGCGCCAGGTCGCTAATTCTAGTCGCAATTGCACCGGGCGCCCGGATTTTGTCGAACCCTGACGTAAGGGATCTCTAGGAAATCCTTCCTCCATCTGCTGACCTAATGACAAGTTGTCAGTAAGCAGTTTAGGAGCTGTAAGTTCTGTGGAGGTCAGGTTGGAAGTGCAGTGGGTTCAGGCCGTAGATCCTTTTATGTCTATGTCTTTCTCTCCTCTGCAGGTCCTGCTACTTTTCTCTGCCTCCTCTGTTCGATGGTTTCCTTTACTCTGGCCCAACACACAATATCAGATTATTGCCAGCAGACAAACGGTAAGAAAAACTTGTGATGGTTACCAAAAAAGGGCCAGACCTAATCTGTATTAGGAGCAGGAGAAGGACAGACTCATAGCTCCCTTCTGTCTGTATCAACCTGCAGGAGGAGGACAGACTCATAGCTCCCTTCTGTCTGTATCACCCTGCAGGAGGAGGACAGTCTCGTAGCCCCCTTCTGTCTGTATCACCCTGCAGGAGGAGGACAGACTCGTAGCCCCCTTCTGTCTGCATCACCCTGCAGGAGGAGGAGAGACTCATAACCCCCTTCTGTCTGTATCACCCTGCAGGAGGAGGGCAGACTTGTAGCCCCCTTCTGTCTGTATCACCCTGCAGGAGGAGGACAGACTCGTAGCCCCCTTCTGTCTGTATCACCCTGCAGGAGGAGGACAGACTCATAGCTCCGTTCTGTCTGTATCGCTCTGCAGGAGGAGGAGAGACTCATAACCCCCTTCTGTCTGTATCACCCTGCAGGAGGAGGACAGACTTGTAGCCCCCTTCTGTCTGTATCACCCTGCAGGAGGAGGACAGACTCATAGCTCTGTTCTGTCTGTATCGCTCTGCAGGAGGACTCAGTTTATTTGTATTATGCAGGATGGTGGAATATTTGATTCGTTGTCGGATTGTGGTGTAGATATGCAGCGTGGTCTGCGGTGTCTGAAGGTCCCCAGTGATTGGATGCTGGAAGATGTAGAGGTACATTTCAGATTATATAGTGGATGAGCTGTGTATTTGGTACCTGTAAAATATGTGATATATTCCTTTTGCGTCCACAGAGTTCGGAACATTCATACAATGTTGAAAGCTTCTCCATAGAGGAGGCAGTGAAGAGCAGGTAACCAGATATATTCAATTTGTGTCAATCAGAAACGTATTCAGTTTTGGGTGGATGCTTGTGTGAATTTTTCCCAAGACTTCCCATTCATTTACAACAGCCATTATGAGTGGAGGCAGGGGGTGCACTGAACTGTCCCTCACATTATACATTTAGGAGAGTGTCAGTGAATAGAAGTAAACCCCCGCCTTGCCTCTATTGAACAGAAATTGATGGCCAAGCCAGGAACTCCATTATAGAGATATTAGTACGAGGTCCCATTTGTTTTTGGCTCCATGCTTGTTTTGGGTGCAAAAGGTTCAAAATCCCTTACGTATATAGCGCTGTCCATTTCTTGATCGTACATCACGGGACACAGAGCGCATAGTCATTACATATGGGTTATATGGGTACCTTCAGGTGTGGACACTGGTGTAATCAACTTCACAGGAAGTTCCTCCCTATATAACCCCCTCCCACTGAGAGTGCTCTAGTTTTTTCGCCAGTGTCTTAGGTGTTGGTCACGTCTAGCTGTCCCTCGGAGGTCTCGGGACCCAGGATAGCTAGCCGGATCCGTCCGAAGTGCTTCAGAGCCAAGATGTACGGTACCCGGGCCCTGCTGGAGTGGGGTTTTGCCTATAATGCCTCTCCTTGGAGGGCTGGATTCTGGGCTCCAGTGCCTTAGTCTCTTCCAAGAACTAAACGCTACTGATGCCAGGATGCTATATAGGTCCAGGGGTGTGGGTTCCTTAACACAGGACCCCGGTCCCTGAAGGTCCAAGACAATACCCACGGAGATGGGGGAAGGTTGGGCCTCTTGCATTTTGCAATACCCTGCGGCGTGGAGCAGGTAAGAGGGAACCTGCGGGACTTGGTTCGACAGTAGGTATCCCCCTGGGGGTTCTGGGTTGGCTAACAGTATGCTTGTGCATCAGCCACTATCTCCACTATGTCTGTTGAGGCAGGATGGGATTCTAATGTTTACCCAGATAATATGTAGATATATGTATACTTGTGTAAGTTATATATTTGCTACTCACCCCAGGTCTGCCTGTTAACACTGATACTGCAACCCCACATGTTTTAAAGAGGAAATTGCTGGTAAAAAACTCCTGTTTCTTAGGAAGCCCAAGGGGACAGCTTCCTCGCTGTGTGTGCACTACAATAAGATTAGTGCTTACCTGGTGTCTGTTGGTGCTGCATAACGCTGGTCCATGTTGTTCCTCTGCTCTGCTTCCTCCATGTGGTTTCAGCGTGGTGCGCGCGATCGTGCACGCGTGATTGTGCGCGCGTGTGTGCGCGCGCATACGCGCGCGCGTGCACGCCGCCTTTTATAGCGTCGGCGTGCGTCGGGGGGGCGGGCCAGCAGCGTCAGGGTCTGTATAAAGGGAAAACTTCTCTCGGGCTGGTCTTTCCTCCTGGAGGCAGAGGAAGAAAGGATACAGAGCGTGCAGCTGGGTCTTTTGGCCACACAGGGACACCTAGTGGCGGTTTTGTGGATCTTCAGGTCTAGGACTTAGGTCCACTATTGACCAGAAAAAAAAAAAAGTTATTTTTTTTGCTTAAAGGGACTCAGCCTTAGATCCAGCAGTATCTGAGTCTACCTTGGACTCCGGCTAACGGGCATTGGTGTGTCAATACTCACAGGTTTCCTCAGTATTGCCACCTCCCAGGCGGGTAAAAAAAAAAAAAAAAATTTTTTTTGAAAAAAAAAAGAAAAAGAGAGAAATTAGTTATTTTTCATTTTTCCTCATACCTGCCCTCATATTGGTTACTCCTAGCTGCAACAGTCAGGTGTTGGCTATAGGGGTGACCCAAGGTTGTACAATGGCTCCAAAGGTATCTGGACCAGCCAAGGCTGCTAAAGGTGCCAAAAAGCAAAAGGGGTCTCCATCGGGGTCAGAGGATTTGGGCCAGGCTTCTACGGCCCCACCCTCGCCAGTCAGGACACCGAGTGGCATAGTACAAGAGCCATTGGGGGTGCTGGGGGCAGAGGCGGCCCCCGATCCACCCATTCCCGTTTACGTGACGGAAGAAATGCTAGCAGCCACCATGTGTGGGCTAGAGAAAAGGTTAACTGCGTTGTTTTCCCGTCCTTGCCCAAGTAGCAAGCGGGCTAGATCCCCCTCACCCAGTGTGGGGTTTTCAGATGCGGAGGTCTCCTCTTCAGAGGAACGGGACCCACAAGGGGATCAGGCAGACCCAAGTCCCGACGGTTCAGACAGGGAAAATTCCACTATAGATGAATATTTTTCGGCCTCTCAAGCGGAGGGCCTGTGGATCCAGTCTTTGACAGATATGGTTCGCACTGCCTTTAAACTTCCAGTGCCAGAACTAGTAGCCCCGGAGGTATCCTCATTGGGTTCTTTAAAGGCTCCATTAACTTGTGCATCTTTTCCAATGCACCCCCTTCTGCGGAACGTGATTTACCAGGATTGGGCTCGACCTGATAGAATCTTTGTCCCTCCTAAAAGATTCTCTATTCTCTACCCTATGGAAGAGGAATATGTGAAGAAATGGGCTCTCCCTACAGTGGACGCAGCCATTTCCTGCGTGAATAAATCCCTGACTTGTCCGGTTGAAAATGTCCATATGTTCAAGGATCCGGTCGACAAGAAATTCGAGACCCTACTGAAAGCAGCTTTCACCTCAGTAGGTGCCATGGTTCAGCCAGCAGTAGCAGCCATTGGTGTTTGTCAGGCCTTGAAGGATCAGGCAAAACATATATTAAAGGACATGCCGGCTCAGCATACTCATGAATTAGCAGAATTCCCTAGGGCTCTCTGCTTTGCAATAGATGCTATTAAGGACTCCATCCAACAGGCATCTCGTTCATCTCTACTGATGGTTCACATGCGTCGTCTTTTGTGGCTAAAGAACTGGTCAGCAGAGGCACCCTGCAAAAAGCTTTTAGCAGGGTTTCCCTTTCATGGGGGAAGACTATTCGGGGAAGACCTAGATAAATATATCCACACCATATCAAGTGGAAAAAGTACTTCCTTACCGGTCAAGAAAAGACCGCGTGGGCCCACGTTTAAACGACAGGCCATTGTAGGCTCGGCCCCTTCGACTTCTCGTCAGTATCGACGGCCTCCCGGGCGTTCAGCAGTTAATAGTCGCCCACAGGGACAAGCCGCGGCAAACAAGAGGCCCTGGTCTCGCAAGCCGGCTAAACCAGTCATCAAGTCAGATTCATGAAGGGGCGCCCCCACTCTCTTGGGTGGGGGGGAGGCTTCAGTTTTTCTCCGAAGTCTGGAAGGCCAGAATTCCCGACGCTTGGGTTCGGTCCGTAGTAGCCTCAGGCTACAAACTAGAGTTTCGAGAAATCCCCCCTCCTCATTTTCAGGGGTCAAGTCTTCCAAGCGACCCGTTAAAGAGGGCCTCTCTCGTAAAGGCGTTGGATCGCCTCTTGCTCCTAGGAGTAATTGTAGAAGTACCAACCCAAGAAAAGGGTCTGGGATTCTACTCCAACCTTTTTGTTATACCAAAACCCAAGGGCGACGTCAGGCCTATATTAGACCTCAAACGCCTAAATCGCTTTCTAAGGATTCAGACCTTTCGTATGGACTCCATACGTTCAGTGACAGCCAGCCTGCATCAGGGCGACTTCCTAGCATCTATAGACATAAAGGATGCATATCTGCATGTGCCGATTTACCCAGCACATCACAAGTTTCTTCGTTTTACGATAAACCAAAGTCATTACCAGTTCGTAGCCCTCCCTTTCGGGTTGGCAACAGCTCCACGGGTATTCACAAAGGTGTTAGCCCCGGTGCTAGCCGTCCTAAGGACAGAAGGCATCTTGGTCCTAGCATACCTGGACGATCTCCTGGTTATCGACAGTTCAGCTTCCAACCTCAATCATGCAGTAGTCCGCACAGTGCGGCATCTAGAAGAGTTCGGGTGGATTGTGAACCAAGAAAAATCAAGGTTACAACCCACAAGACAGTTGGAATATCTAGGCTTTCGGTTAGATACAGAATGCCAGAGGGTATTTTTACCTCAAAAGAAGATCAGGTCGTTGATTCAAACGATTCAAATAGTCTTAGGCAAAAAGAAGCCGACTATTCGCCTATGCATGCGACTGCTGGGAAAGATGGTGGCCGCCTTCGAAGCAGCGCCCTATGCCCAGATCCATACCAGAATTCTGCAAGCAGCTATTCTCTCTGCTTGGAACAAGTCCATACAGGCATTAGACCGTCCATTAGTTCTTTCTCCAGGAGTCAGGCACAGCCTGTACTGGTGGCTGATCCCTCAAAAATTATCAAAAGGGAAAACCTTTTGCCCCATCTCGTGGTAAATAGTAACCACAGATGCCAGCCTAACAGGTTGGGGGGCAATCTTAGGAAAACGGACCCAGCAGGGACAGTGGTCAGAGGCAGAAAGTCTGCTTCCCATCAATGTCCTAGAGATCAGAGCTGCTCGGTTGGCCCTGGTCGCCTGGACTCTCCCCCTGCAGGGTCTACCAGTAAGGATACAGTCCGACAATGCCACGGCGGTGGCATACATAAACCACCAGGGGGGCACAAGGAGCCTGGCGGCTCAAAGGGAAGTAAACCTGATTTTTTCATGGGCCGAAGCCCATGTACCCTGCATCTCATCAGTGTTCATCCCAGGGATAGACAATTCTCAAGCAGATTTTTTGAGTCGTCAACAGTTACTCCCGGGAGAGTGGTCTCTTCACCCCCAGGTATTCCAAGAGATTTGCCAAAGATTCGGAGTTCCCGATGTGGACATCATGGCAACAAGATTCAACAAGAAATTGGACAAATTCGTATCCCGAGCCAGGGACCCCTCGGCCTACGGGACCGATGCGTTGGTTTGCCCCTGGCACCAGTTTTCTCTCCTGTATGCGTTCCCTCCACTACAGATGATTCCCCGCCTTCTACGAAGGATCAGGGTGGAGCGCAGGCCGGTGATCCTGGTGGCCCCAGCCTGGCCCAGAAGGGCTTGGTACGCACTCATCGTGAGGATGTCAGTAAGGGCACCGTGGCCACTCCCCCTGCGCCCAGATCTGCTGTCTCAGGGCCCGATCTACCACCCTGCTTCACAGCAGCTAAATTTGATGGCTTGGCGGCTGAATCTCTAATTCTTAAGGGCAGAGGCCTCTCTGCCCAAGTCATATCTACGTTAATTCAAGCTAGAAAGCCAGTCTCTAGAAATATCTATTACAGAGTCTGGAGAACCTATGTGGAGTGGTGCGAGTCTCAAGGAGGGCATCCTCGCAAGTTTTTTATTGACAGGATCTTGCGATTCCTCCAGGTTGGCGTTGACAAGGGGTTAGCTCTTAGTACTCTAAAGGGGCAGGTGTCTGCCTTATCGATATGGTTTCAAAGGCCTTTGGCCACACATTCGCTTGTGAAAACCTTTTTGCAGGGGGTCTTGCATGTAAATCCCCCTATTAGAGCTCCCCTCTGCCCCTGGAATTTAAATCTGGTCTTGTCAGCTTTACAAAAGCAGCCGTTTGAACCTCTGACAGAAATCCCTCTTGTGCTGCTAACCCGAAAGTTGGTTTTCTTGGTGGCTTTGGCTTCGGCCAGAAGGGTCTCCGAGCTGGCAGCCTTGTCTTGCAGGGAACCGTACCTGATTCTGCATAAGGACAGAGTGGTTCTGCGGCCTCAGCCTTCTTTCCTTCCTAAGGTCATATCCAGTTTTCACTTGAATCAGGACCTAGTCCTACCATCCTTCTTTCCTACTCCCCAGTCCAGAGAGGAAAGACTGCTTCATACTTTGGACGTGGTCCGAGCCATGAGGGTCTATCTCAAGGCTACAGAAAAGATTCGGAAAACAGATGTGCTTTTCGTTCTCCCGGATGGCCCCAAGAAGGGTCAGCCGGCTGCCAAGTCTTCCTTGGCTAGGTGGATTAAGCAGCTGATTTTTCAGGCCTATGGTCTGAAGCGCGTTCCACCGCCCTTATCAGTTAAGGCCCATTCTACGAGGGCCATGAGTGCCTCTTGGGCGGCACACCATCAGATCTCTATGGCACAGGTTTGCAAGGCGGCAACCTGGTCTTCCGTACATACGTTTACTAAATTTTATAAGTTGGACGTCACAAAGGCTGCGGACGCAGCATTTGGGCAGGCGGTCCTACGGGCAGCAGTATAGAATCCTCTGGCCCGGTTCACGCCCCTTTTTTTCTGTTGGTGGAGCTATTTTACCTCCTGATATATTTTCTGTTGGCTATTTTTGGCCTTACGGTCTCCCTCCCTTCATGGAGCATTGCTTTGGGACATCCCATATGTAATGACTATGCGCTCTGTGTCCCGTGATGTACGATCAAGAAAAAGGGATTTTTAATAACAGCTTGCCTGTAAAATCCTTTTCTTGGAGTACATCACGGGACACAGAGCTCCCACCCCTCTTTTTGGGGAACATTGTGTAACCTCAGAGAAATTGCTTGCTACAAAACTAGAGCACTCTCAGTGGGAGGGGGTTATATAGGGAGGAACTTCCTGTGAAGTTGATTACACCAGTGTCCACACCTGAAGGTACCCATATAACCCATATGTAATGACTATGCGCTCTGTGTCCCGTGATGTACTCCAAGAAAAGGATTTTACAGGCAAGCTGTTATTAAAAATCCCTTTTTTTCGCAGAACTTTACATAGATATTGTACATTCACATCAGTCCCTGCCCTTAAGGAGCTTACAATGTAGGGTCCCTAACTCACAATTATACACACATTAGGGACAATTTAGACAGGATCCAGTTAACCTACCAGCAATCTTTGGAGTGTGGGAGGAAAGCGGAAAACCCGGAGAAAACCCACACGAGAACATGCAAACTGCAGGTAGTTCACATCATGTGTGACTCCTTAACCTCCCTTGTTCTCCAGAGGTGGGCAGTCCTCAGTATTGCAGAGAACATTTCTTAGGTGAGTGCTGTTCTCTGGATCATAATCCTGGTGTAAAGACACTCCACGGGACGGCATGCATGCGACAACCCGGCCTCACTGAAAGTCATTGAACCCCCCCAAGAGGAGTATTGACAAGGACAGCACTGGAGCATGGGAAGCTGGAGAAGTAGTGCTTTAAAATAGGGCTGTAACTGATTACAATGTTTGTGTTCAATTAATTGATTATTTTTAATCAACTTATTTTGATTATAATGCACATACAGATCCAACTACCTTTAGCTGATCTCCTTGCAGGCTGATTCCCAGTGCAACTACCAACCACTGAAAAAATGGATAGCAGGATACAAAAAACACACAAAGGCAGCGCTCAATGGGAATAGCATTAAAACTTTTATAGTCTTCAAGTAGGTAACCAAATACATATTGCACTGGAGATAAAATCGATGTAGCTACATAAACTGTAAACATGGTGCGAGTAATACCAAACGGTAGAAAAAGCAGTCATAAAAACATGTAGCTAAGTATGATACTGGTATAAAAATGTGTACAACGATACTACTGCTGAATTCAGATGAGTAAGGGTTAACATCAGTCCGTCGGCATGGGAACTATCACAACTCCCAGTGGAAGACTGTAGAATCCCAGGATGATAGAGGGAGCCCTTGCGTGTGGCAGATAGTAAGGTCCCCGCCGGCATGCAGATATGAAGGCACAGCAAAGGAGCCCTTCAGATGGACATGGCAAGCCCTTCTGATGTCCATGACGTTACCGGATCTCCAACGGAAGCCGGCGGAGAGGTGAGTACCCATCAAAAGAATTTTGATCGATCAAAAAAATGTATGATTAATCTAGGAATTAATAGTTAATTTCCACAGCCCTACTTTAAAGCTGTTCTTGTTTAGGGTGAACCTGACCTGCCTTTGATGTTTTCATGGTACTGGCAATACTGCAGTACAGGTTCCCTGTGGTGTCTGCCAGCTTGTTAGTCATCACATTGATCTCTGTATAGTAGATTTGTCAAGCCGGTGGTTTCTTTTGGGCCTCTTGCAGCCTACTCATGCCTTCTTTTGCAATTATTTAGAAATGTTATTCTAACGAGGCCCTATAGGGTTCTTGTCAATGGTACTGATGTATGAACATCAGATTCCTGGCAGAAAACTCCTGTGTAAAAATGTGAGGATGAACTACAGTGGATATAAAAAGTCTACACACCCCTGTTAAAATATCAGGTTTCTGTGATGTGAAAAAATGAGGCAAAGATAAATCATCTCAGAACTTTTTCCACCTTTTTAATGTGATCTATAAACTGTACAACTCAATTGAAAAACAAAATGAAATCTTTTAAGGGGGGGGGGGAGTAAAAATAAACTAAAATAATGGGATTGCATAATTGTATAACTGAGCATGTAGCTGTTTTCAGAATTAAGCAATCACATTCAAACTCATGTTAAATAGGAGTCAGTGTACACTCGCCATCATTTAAAGTGCCTCTGATTAACCCCAAATACATTTCAGCTGTTCTAGTAGGTCTTTCCTGACATTTTCTTAGTCGCATTTTACAGCAAAAGCCATGGTCCAGAGAGCTTCAAAAGCATCAGAGGGATCTTATTGTTAAAAGGTATCAGTCTGGAGAAGGGTACATAAGAATTTCCAAGGCATTAGATATACCATGGAACACAATGAAGACAGTCATCAAGTGGAGAAAATATGGCACAACAGGGACATTACCATGAACTGGAAGTCCCTCCAAAATTTATGAAAAGACGAGAATAAAACTGGCCAGGGAGGCTGCCAAGAGGCCTACAGCAACATTAAAGGAGCTGCTGGAATATCTGGCAAGTACTGGCTGTGTGGTGCATGTGGCAACAATCTCTTTGTGGCAACAAATATTGTTCATATGTCTGGGCTATGAGGTAGAGTGGCAAGACAGAAGTCTTTTCCTACCGAGAAAAACATCCAGGCCCTACTAAATTTTTCAAATACATATCTGAAATGTCACAAAAGCATGTGGGGAAATGTGATATGGTCTGATAAAACCAATGGTAAACTTTTTGGTCATAATTCCAAAATATATGTTTGGTGAAAACACAAGAAAAGAACACCATACCCACCATGAAGCATGGTGGTGGCAGCATCATGCTTTGGGGCTGTTTTCTTCAGCTGGAATAGGGGCCTTAGTCAAGGTAGAGGGAATTATGAACAGTTCCAAGTACCAGTCAATATTGGCACAAAACCTTCAGGCTTCTGCTAGAAAGCTGAACATTAAGAGGAAATTCATCTTTCAGCATGACAACGACCCAAAGCATACATCCAAATCAACAAAGTAATGGCTTCACAGAAGAAGATTACAGTTTTGGAATGGCCCAGCCAGAGCCCAGACCTGAATCCCATTGAAAATCTGTAGGGTGATCTGAAGAGGGCTGTGAGCGACAGATTTGGAGTGTTTTTGCAAAGAAGAGTGTGCAAATATTGATGATGTGCCATGCTGATGGACTCATACCCCAAAAAGACTGAGTGCTGTAATAAAATCAAAAGGTGCTTCCACAAAGTATTAGTGTAATGCCCCGTACACACGATTGGGCTTTTGCCCGGCTAAAGTCATATCGGAATTCCGACGAAGTAAAATAGAACATGTTCTCTATCGAAATTTCCGATGGAATTACTCCGATGGGCATACCCACGGTCGGAATTTCTGATGGAAAAAGTCCATCTGACTTTTT
Source organism: Rana kukunoris (assembly GCA_029574335.1). Lineage (NCBI taxonomy): Eukaryota > Metazoa > Chordata > Amphibia > Anura > Ranidae > Rana > Rana kukunoris. Next base: position 517,626,250 of record CM056051.1, on the reverse strand, counting down.
TCCATCGGAAATTCCGATCGTGTGTACAGGGCTTTAGGGTGTGCACACTTATGCAACCATATTATTATTTTTTTAGAATTTTTTTTTTTACTTCCATACACCAAGATTTCAGTTTGTTGTTCAACTGAGTTTATAAGTTACATTAAGTTCTGAAATGATTTGTCTCATATTTTACATCACAGAAACCTGACATTTTAACAGGGGTGTGTAGACTTTTTATATCCACTGTATATAGTAAATGCACTTATTTGTATTTAAAATACTGTCCATTAATGCAGATTTGTGTACTTGTGTACAGGCGTGTAAAAAACAATAGACTGCATTTAGATCAGATGAGGCTGCGCTGATGGGCACTGATATGAAGCACTGAAGGGCAGCTGACACTGATGGGGTGGCAGGGAGTGTGTGGGGTGTGTAGTTCTGGGAGGACATCCATGGACACCCTCCCAGAAATAGACGGCGTCGCTGTTGTGACTATAGCATGGACGAGAAGTCGTTAATTAACCACTTAAAGACCCCCGCACGCACATATACGGCCACAACATGGCTCGTACAGGCACAAGGGCGTAAATTTACGTCCCCGCCTGAGTGCGGTTCGGGGGTCCCATCGGGACCCCCTCCGCGGCGTGCGGGGGTCTCCCTACCTCTGGGAGCGATCCGGGATCTGCGGGCGGATGTCCGTGTTTTCCGCCCCCCCCGCCATCGCTCCCAGCCAATGGGAGCGCGCTCCCAGCCTGTCACTTCCTCCTCCTGTGTTTACACAGGAAGGAGGAAATTATGTATTCTCTCATCGCAGCGCTGTTTCCCAGCGCTGCTGATGAGAGAAGACATGACAAGTAAGTGTGCACCAACACAACACTGACACACACTCACATAGGCATATTAACCCCTTGTGATCGCCCCCCCCACCCCCCTGTCACAGTGTTACTGAATGCAGTGATTTAATCACTGCATTTAGTGTCAGTGTGACAGGCACTGTAAAAAACAGTTAGTGTTAGGTTCAGAATAGCCCCCCACCCCCCCTAATAAAGTTTTAACCCCCTGATCACCGCCCTAGTTAACCCTTTCACTCCCTATTGCCAGCGTCACTAAGCGATCATTTTTCTGATCGCTGTATTAGTGTCGCTGTTCCCGCTAGGTAGCTATTTTTTTTTATTGCGATTTTTTTTTTTTACTAAAGACATGTGGCTAAATAAATTTTGGCCTAAATGTTTGACTAAAATTTAGTTTATTTGATTTTTTTTTAACAAAAAGTAAAAAATAGTGTTTTTTTTTCAAAAATGTCGCTCTATTTTTGTATATAGCGCAAAAAATAAAAATCGCAGAGGTGATCAAATACCACCAAAAGAAAGCTCTATTTGTGGGAAGAAAAGGACACAAATTTTGTTTGGGAGCCACGTCGCCCGACCGCGCAATTGTCTGTTAAAGCGACGCAGTGCCGAATCGCAAAAACACCTTGGGTCATTTACCAGCGTATTGGTCCGGGTCTTAAGTGGATAATAAACATGTTATATTTATCTGCTTTGTGCAATGGTTTTGCACAGAGCGGACCCGAACCTCCACCTCTCCGAGTGCCCCCATAGCAAGCTGCTTGCTGTGGGGGCACTCATGCAGACTTGATCCTGAGCCAGTCTGTGTGTGTCCATAGACACACACAGCACACCACAGCACACTACAGTCCATAGACACACACAGCACACTTCGGATCACTAACCCATCTCTCCCCCCCCCCCCCCCCCCCCCCCCCCCCTACGCTCCCATGTTCCGTTTTCACTGGACTTGACTGACATCAGAAGTCTCCTGTGAGAAGAGAGGGGAGAAGAGCTACCGCAGTCCTGGAAATTAAGTAGGTGTTTAACGGAGGGCTGTGGGGTTTGGGGAGCAGCTTTCGATTTTTTTTTTTTACTTTAATGCAAATTGAGGTACAAAAAAAAATCTTTTTGACTTTATAGCCACTATAATGTGGTGGGTTGCTATTTTTACATTCTATAGCCCCATATTTATAGGGATTTTCTGGTGTTTCCTCTCAGTTGTAGTGGATGCCTGGTGTCTGTGAGTGGCCTGGTCTCCTCTCGGTCCATGTGTGACATGAAGAGCACGTACGCCCAGCAGCGGCGAATGCGTCCTCACGGTAAGCATTATACCTTTCCTGCAGCAGCAGAATCCATGTGGGCGCTGACCCTCAATCTTCTCTCTACAGACAACTTCCTGCCACCCGGTGTCTCCATCAAGGTGATCCTGACCCAACCCGCCAACCTAACATCAGTATCAGTCTATTTGGACCTGACACTGGGCTCCTACCCTCTGGGGCTGCTTCCAGGGGCCACTGTGCTAATGCAAGGACTGGAGAGGAAAATGTCAAGGTATTGTATAACACAGCTGTGCTAGCTAACCGGGCTTTCTCGTATTTCTTCGGCAGCTGCAGTACCATATGCTGATGTCATGTCTATTTACATTTCATGTGACTCATAATGATCAGCTGGCTCGTTGGTCTAGGGGTATGATTCTCGCTTTGGGTGCGAGAGGTCCCGGGTTCAAATCCCGGACGAGCCCTACTTTTGTAAAAACAATCTGTTTTAAATGAAATTCAAGGCTGCTTTTGTTGACCTCCTTCTGAAAAGGCGAATTGCCTGGCTGGGACAATTACCTAGGAGGACTAGTATGCAGATCTTGGGAAGAGAACTTAATCTGAACCTAAAATTGCTTAGAACCCCCAAACATTATATATATTTTAGAATAGAGAAAAAAAGGGGGGGTTATTGCAATATTTTATGCCGCACTGTATTTGAGCAGCAGTCTTTCAAATGCAATTTTTTGGGAAAAAAATACACTTGAGCCCAGGTTCACTCTGACAGCGGGAATGAGAGCTGAACTCGCACAATTTCGTTTCAGTCCCGACTTCGGGGGGCGATTTTAGAGAAACATCTATGTGGGTTTCTGCACAAAGGTCTATGGAAATCGCACCCGACGTCACCAAAAGTAGTACAGAAACCTATTTTTTGGCACAAATGCGGCATCACACCAATTCGAAAGGTACAATTGCCTCTGATTTATGTCAAATCGCATCCTAAATCGCTCCAATGTGAATAAAAAAAGTGCATTTCATATACAACTATATAGATCAGATTAAAATGAGGAGGAAAGAGGGACGAGAGACTTTGTTCCAAATCAGAGACAATTGGGTGGTATAGTTCAGCGAGGCAAAGGAATGCATTATGGGAGTTGGATGCAAACATTTTTTTTTGCTTTTTTCGGGAATTCAGTAAATTCAGAGATTTAAAAAATCAGAAATGCGAAAATTCGGAAATTAGAAAATCCAAATTTTCAGATTTCCCAAATTTTTAGAATTTCCGATTTTTGGATTTTCATTCTTTAGAATTGTCTGATCAGAATTTTTCTTTACAGATTTTTTTTTAAAATTCCCGAATTTTAGAATTTGCTCATTTCCAAAAAAAATTATTTACTAATTTCGAATTTTTGATATTCTGAAATTTGAATTTCGGATTTCTGACATTTTACAAATTTTCTAATTTCTGAAATTCGGAGTTTCCGAAATTACGAATTTCCGAAATTACGAATTTCGGAAATTCGAAATTTCGGAAATTCGAAATTTCGGAAATTCGAAATTTCGGAAATTCGAAATTTTAGAAATCCGAAATTTCAAATTTCGGAATATCAAAATTTCGGAAATAGGAAATTCAACATTTCGGGAATTTGTCAAATTCGAAAATTGAAAAAAATCTTGTGTGTGTTCTTTTTTGTCTATTCAGGTCTGGAAAAGTATATCTCCGCAGTGTGTCCACCACCTACATCAGGGTTCTGAGCCCTCCGACAGAGATCAGGTCTGTGCCAGGTCTTTAATAAGAGCCTTAATATAAGAATAAAGGGTACCTGTAATCGTAGAAGGGTCAGTGTGCCATAAACTAGTTGGAAAGGAGGTGGTCTGGCCTGCCAGCACAAACTTTTAAGTCCCCTTTCACACTTATACGACTTGTCCCACGATTTTGGACTGCAAAATCGCATGACAAGTCATTCTCCATGACTTCCATTCATATTGGCACGACTTTAAATCGTGCCGACCTCAAAGTAGTCCCTGCACTACTTTGGTCCAACTTCCATGCGAGTTGATGTCCATAGACCTCAATGTTAAACCCTCAAGTAGCATGCCAATCGTACCTGAATAATAGACACGATTTCAGTACGACTTTGTAAGCACAAGCAGCTTTTTGACCCTTGTCCCACCCAATCCTTTCAACATAGCCCCTCCCAAGCACATTTTCTAGCACACATTCACTTCCTGGTTATTCCCTTAGGAACAATGTGCTCCAAACAGCCCAAAAAGATGTCCTCGTCTTTGTCCTTGTCCTCCACCTCTTCTTCCTCATGCACGGCTACTACTGCATCAGCAATGACAACTGTTTGAGTAGCAAACATTTTCTGTCACAACACACCACAACAACCAGGAAGCAAACAGGAACTGGAAACAACCATGGCAGGAAAAGGAATTACCTCACGCCATGTATGTTTTCATTGGTTAATGCCAAAACTGTTTTTTTTTTTGAAAGATCATTCAAAATTCGTGCTGTTAGTGGACTCCACTTTACCATGGATTTGGACAGTAGGCCCGGCTAATGTTGATGGATTGGAAAGCCAAAACTTTTACTGTTTCAACAAAAGTGTATATGTGTATGTTATTTTCTAAATGAAAAAATGTATTCTGTCTGGTATTGCGGGAATGTCCCATGATCCGCGGTAAATCCCGCAGGCCCGCGATGAGGGCTGGAGTCCCGCGATTACGCCCCCCCCCCCGCGATTACCGCGGTACCTCTCAACAACTTTGATCTGCGAACACCCCGCTCAACAACTTCGATCTGTTCTGCGTACCTCCCCCCCGCTCAACAACTCCGATTCGCGGAACCCCCCCACTCAACAACTTTGATCTGTGAAACCCCCCTCAACAACTCAGATCCGTGTGCACCCACTCAACAACTTTGATGATCCCTTCCGCGTACCCCCCCCCCCTGCTCCGATCCGCGGAACCCCCCGCTCAACAACTCCTCTGATCCGCGGAACACCCCCGCTCAACAACTCAGATACTTTTGCTGATAGGTGTCCCTCATACCCATCTCAAAAAGTTGTGAGGTATGTTAAAAGAGAGGTAAACCGGAATCGTATATGTTATTGATCGTTCACTTTCAATCATGGAACAATTTTATTCTATCAGTTGGTGGACAAGTTGCTATCGAGCAGGAAAAAAGTTGTTCGCATATTCTCCATTGTTCGAATATCGGACGAAAACTATCGTCCCAGGAAAAATCGTACAATCTTCGGATCGTGTGTACCCTACTTTAGAAAGCCGATCACGGCCGTTCATTCGATATTATTCGATCGGACAAGCGCAAAAAATTTCCTCATACGATGCCAGATCGGACGATTTTCGTTTAGTCAGTATAGTTGTCGTCCGAAAATACAATACAAATACATTACAACACAAGACATCACTTCCGATTTATTTTTTTCTGTCGTACGAGAATTTTTGTGACTTTAATAACCTATTTTATTTTACTAGCGACTATTAAGCGAAAATAGTCATACGATCCGTCGTCCAATATTTGGATCGTGTGTACGGGCCATAAGAGTGCTCCTAATCTCAGCTTGTTACCCGTATAGAAGACACTTGGAAGCCAGCAATCTTGCTGACTGATAGGGGATCAAATACTTATTTCACTCATTAAAGCGGAGTTCCACCCAAAAATTGAACTTCCGCTTTTTTGGAATCCTCCCCCCTTTGGTGTCACATTTGACACCTTTTAGAGGGCATAGGTATTTGCTTCCACTTCCGGTGCCTACTCCCCCCTTGCTGTCTTCTGGGAGACGCACAGGTCCCAGAAGACAGCAGGGATCAGTGGGTGCCATGCGCAGTAGGGAACCAGAGGGCTTCACTTCCTGATTCCCTTACTGAAGATGGTGGTGTCTTCACCCGAGAGCTGAGGGACAAATCGGCTTAGGGACCTGGCATCGCGGGCACCCTGGACAGGTTAGTGTCCTAATATTAAAAGTCAGCAGCTGCTGTATTTGTAGCTGCTGATTTTTTTTTTTTTCGGTGGCACTCTGCTTTAAATATATGGCAAAATAAATGTATAACTTTTTTAAAATGTGTTCTTCTGGATATTTTTGTTGTTCTGTCCCTCACTGTTAAAATAAACCGACCATTAAAATTATAGACTGATCATTTTTTTGTCAGGGTTAAACGTACAACATCAGCAGGGGATCAAATACTTTTTTCCCCCACTGTAGTTCTACTTTAAAGTGGAAGTCCACGCTAAAACTAAAATCCCTGCATCTATAGCCACTAACCTATCTAGCCCTGTAAAGAAGAAATCAGTATAAATACCTTTTCTGATGCCGATCCATCCCGATCTCCAGCAGTGGAAGCTCTGCTGAGGACTCGTCTGACAACGGCTGTGATATGAATGGGAAGTGATGTCACCCATAGAGTTACTATATGGGGCTTCCGTTGGACGTGTCTTCTGCACTCGCCTCCACAGTGAAGCCACGGCTGACAGCTCAGCATGGGATCAGAGCTTCTGGTTAATTTACATGACAGTAGCAGACTTAATTACCCCCTTGACAGACCATGTTCCACATTGAACGAGTCACTCTATTGACCGGTTGTAATTGTAATTATTATCATTACTGTCCTATTTCATGTAATTCGAGAAATCATTTCTCAGTCATCCTATGCCCCTAGTGGACATAGGATGACCCTAGACACAAGAGTCATTGCTGAAGCTGAAACAGAAGTACCCCACACCCTTCTGGGTCCCACAGGCCATACCGTTACAATACTGATTTTGTTTTCTTTACAGGACTAGATAGGTTAGTGTTAATCCTCATACACACGATTGGATTATGCAACAAGAATTGTGTGATGATAGGCTGTTGTCGGAAAATCCAACCGTTTGTATGCTCCATCGGACAATTGTTGTTGGGTTTTCCACCAACAAACGTGGGATAGCATGCTTTAAAATTGTCCGCCAACAAATGTGTGTTGTCGGATTATCCGATCGTGTGTACACATGTCCGTCAGACAAAACTGAAAAGTACAAACACGCATGCTCAGAAGCAATGCTCACCATAACACAACATTAGCAGAAGTTGCACAAAGGGTGGCGCTAAAGAGCTGAAAAAACATGTTTCGTGTTTGTTGGTCGACAATTATTTGCTGTTTGTAAGCAAGACAAGTTCCTAGCCAACGACCTTTAGACAAAAGTTCTACACTTTGTCCGATGAAAATCCAATCGTGTGTACGAGGCTTTAAAATGTTGGTGGCTGAAGATGCAGGATTTTTAGTTTTAGCATGGACTTCCACTTTAAGTCTCACTTTGATTGAATTATGTGATACTTGCTTTCTTGGTTGCTGATTTTATTTATTTTTTTGTCCTACCTTAAATCTTGTCTGTGTGTCTTTGTTCCCTCACATGCTGTGTACAGTGACAGTGGTCACCCAGCTCCACCTCTTGTGCTATTCAGACAACTCTCTGGTTTGCCTTCATCCCAGCGCGCTGTGTGCTCAGTGACCTGTGTCCTCAGTGTCACCTTGTCCTGGGACTGCTCCATGTGTTGCAGCACATTCTCCCAGGTAAGCATATTAGATCTTCTCTCCAATTACAGTGCCCACACTCTGTTCAAAGCCTTCTTTGTAGCTAGAAAAAAAAAATGATCACTTTCAATCGATGTTCTTTATCTACTTAAGGAGAGGAATTGTGCCCCAGTGTTGGTCTCAGTGGGAGGAATTGTGCCCCAATGTTGGTCTCAGTGGGAGGAATTGTGACCCAATTTTGGTGTCAGTGGGAGGAATTGTGACCCAATTTTGGTGTCAGTGGGAGGAATTGTGCCCCAATTTTGGTGTCAGTGGGAGGAATTGTGCCCCAATTTTGGTGTCAGTGGGAGGAATTGTGACCCAATGTTGGTGTCCGTGGGAGGAATTGTGCCCCAATGTTGGTGTCGGTGGGAGGAATTGTGCCCCAATGTTGGTGTCGGTGGGAGGAATTGTGCCCCAATGTTGGTGTCGGTGGGAGGAATTGTGCCCCAATGTTGGTCTCAGTGGGAGGAATTGTGCCCCAATGTTGGTCTCAGTGGGAGGAATTGTGCCCCAATGTTGGTCTCAGTGGGAGGAATTGTGCCCCAATGTTGGTCTCAGTGGGAGGAATTGTGCCCCAATGTTGGTCTCAGTGGGAGGAATTGTGCCCCAATGTTGGTCTCAGTGGGAGGAATTGTGCCCCAATGTTGGTCTCAGTGGGAGGAATTGTGCCCCAATGTTGGTCTCAGTGGGAGGAATTGTGCCCCAATATTGGTCTCAGTGGGAGGAATTGTGCCCCAATGTTGGTCTCAGTGGGAGGAATTGTGCCCCAATGTTGGTATCAGTGGGAGGAATTGTGCCCCTTTATTTGTGTCATTGGGAGGAATTGTGCCCCAATGTTGGTGTCAGTGGGAGGAATTGTGCCCCAATGTTGGTGTCAGTGGGAGGAATTGTGCCTCAATGTCAGTGGTGTCAAGTGGAGTGGGAGGAATTGTGCCCCAATGTTGGCCCCAATGTGTGAATTGTCTCAGTGGGAGGAATTGTGCCCCCCAATTTGGTGTCAGTGGAATTGTGCCCCAATGTTGGTGTCAGTGGGAGGAATTGTGCCCCAATGTTGGTGTCGGTGGGAGGAATTGTGCCCCAATGTTGGTGTCGGTGGGAGGAATTGTGCCCCAATGTTGGTGTCCGTGGGAGGAATTGTGCCCCAATGTTGGTGTCGGTGGGAGGAATTGTGCCCCAATGTTGGTCTCAGTGGGAGGAATTGTGCCCCAATGTTGGTCTCAGTGGGAGGAATTGTGCCCCAATGTTGGTCTCAGTGGGAGGAATTGTGCCCCAATGTTGGTCTCAGTGGGAGGAATTGTGCCCCAATGTTGGTCTCAGTGGGAGGAATTGTGCCCCAATGTTGGTCTCAGTGGGAGGAATTGTGCCCCAATGTTGGTCTCAGTGGGAGGAATTGTGCCCCAATGTTGGTCTCAGTCTGGAGGAATTGTGCCCCAATGTTGGTGTCGATGGGAGGAATTGTGCCCCAATGTTGGTGTCGATGGGAGGAATTGTGCCCCAATGTTGGTGTCAGTGGGAGGAATTGTGCCCCAATGTTGGTGTCAGTGGGAGGAATTGTGCCCCAATGTTGGTGTCAGTGGGAGGAATTGTGCCCCAATGTTGGTGTCAGTGGGAGGAATTGTGCCCCAATGTTGGTGTTCGTGGGACGAATTGTGCCCCAATGTTGGTGTCGGTGGGAGGAATTGTGCCCCAATGTTGGTGTCAGTGGGAGGAATTGTGCCCCAATGTTGGTGTCAGTGGGAGGAATTGTGCCCCAATGTTGGTGTCAGTGGGAGGAATTGTGCCCCAATGTTGGTGTCAGTGGATAGAATTGTGCCCGAATGTTGGTGTCAGTGGGCGGAACTGTGCTCCATTATTGGCGTCATTGGGCCCAAATGTTGATATCATTGGGAGGAATTGTGCCCCCTCACTGGTGTTGGTGGAGGGGAAAATTATGCCCCATTGTTGGTATCAGTAGATGAAATGAAGCCCCAAGGGCCAGATAACAGCAAGCAAAGGGCCTCATCTGGCCCCTGGGCCGCAGTTTGGAGACCACTGGTTTAGGCCGATATATATTGTACATATTTTTGGTAAAAAAAAACGCACTTAAACCTGACAGCCACCATCTGTTCTCTTTCTGTCTCCAGGGATTGTGTGAACGTTCGCCTCTCTGCACCTCTCAGTCCGGAGTCTTCCGAGCAAATGCTTGGTGAGTACAACACTAACTCCCCCCAGCACTTTTTCTGATAGAGCTAAAGAAGCCCATTCCTAAAATGTAGGCCATGTTGCTGAGCCTGTAGGCGTTCCCAGAGTTCTATCCTCTTTTCACCACTTATGGTTGATTTACAGAGCGGATATCGTTATTTGCTCTCAGTTTTACTTTCCCTCGTTTCTCAGTACCACAGCCCGTATTGCCTGCATTATTGTAAGGTAGCTGGTTCAACTAGACCCGGGCTTTAAGGACTATCTGGATGTATGGAACTCTCCGATGCATCGGCCAGTGAAAACATCCACACGCAGATATGGTATGTCAAGACTAGCAGGGGTCAAGTCCTGGAGAAAAAAGTGTGGGAACTCCCACCCAAGATCCGCTCCCCCACCAAAAAAAAAATAATGATACGCTCATGTGCATAATTAGTAATAATTAGTAATCCTTTATGTTACTGGCCGCTTCCTGTATATGGATTCATCGGGTAGTGTGCGGGTATTCCGTCACTTCCTCAATGCCGCCATGTCTCCAGGGAGCTTTTGTCATTGTTCCCAGGAGCAAGTTCTTTCTAAATCCCGCGATAACACGCGGCAGACCTCCACAATGTCTCCTGGGAACAATGACAAAAGCTCCCAGGAGACATTGCGCCATCGAGGAAGTGACGGAATACCCACACACTACCTAATGAATCCATATACAGGAAGCGGGCAGTAACCTAAAGGATTGGTCATCGCCGCTTAGTGAAGGATTGGCTCGGGCGGCTCGGCTGCTCTAGTCCTGCAAAGGAAACTGAGTTCCTGCTGTGAAAAAAGTGCAGGAACTCCGTTCGCACGCGTTCCCGCAGGACTTGAGCCCTGAAGACTAGGCTTTATTTCTCATGCGTACTTGTACATAATCAAATCATACAATAAAGGAACGCCCTTGTCCTAGCCAATCATATTTAAGTAATTGGGTTATACAAGTAATATTCGTCACAATTATACACCGTGTGTAAAATATAGCAATCTGTCTTCTGTGTGCCCGACTAAATCTGGTTTCCAGAGCACATCTTATCTTTTGTTATTATTCTTTGCTCAGTACATAATAACAAATGGCAAGGTTGTTGTTAGTTTCTATGTAAGTAGTCCTAGAAGATCTGGGTAAAAGGATCCATAAACATACAAGCATTCATTACTATGGGGGAACTCTAGAAAGCCGTATAATGCATTAATATTATGGGGGAACTCTGGCCTTTCAATTATGCAACCCATTCATAAAATGTAGGCATGCTGCTGAGCCTGCAGGTGTTCCTGGAGTTCTTTCTGTCTAATGCCGCAAAGAGCGCTTTGTGATTGGAGGCTGTACTGCTTCATCGTGACGTTTTGGTGAAAGTAAAATTCAATCGATGTCCATTCTAACCCTGCTTGGTCTCTTTTTTAAAGCTGGTGTGTAGTAAAAAAAAAAAAAAAAATGCGTTGGGTATATAAGACCAGTCACACAACTATCCACTAATGAAGATTATCCTGCCTCCTGCTGGTTACTGTTAAAAAAAATCTCCTTTCAGTGAGGCCAGATCCACTCGCAGTGAGGATCTTCTGGAGCTGCGGGGTTTAAGACAGGGCCATCTTAATGCAAGGGCACTGCCCAGGGGCCCCAGGTACATGGGGGGCACTAGAATTTGCATTACATCATACTGTCCCAGATTTCCTGGAATAGTCATGCTTTTTACTAAACTGTCCAAATATGGTCGTGTCTTGGAAAGCGTTCTGCATTCCCCCCTGTACTGTGCCCTTCTGCATTCCCCTCTGTACTGTGCCCCTCTGCATTCCTCCCCTGTACTGTGCCCCTCTGCATTCCCCCCCTGTACTGTGCCCCTCTGCATTCCCCCCCTGTACTGTGCCCCTCTGCATTCCCCCCCTGTACTGTGCCCCTCTGCATTCCCCCCTGTACTGTGCCCCTCTGCATTCCTCCCCTGTACTGTGCCCCTCTGCATTCCTCCCCTGTACTGTGCCCCTCTGCATTCCCCCCCCTGTACTGTGCCCCTCTGCATTCCCCTCTGTACTGTGCCCCTCTGCATTCCCCTCTGTACTGTGCCCCTCTGCATTCCCCCCTGTACTGTGCCCCTCTGCATTCCCCCACTGTATTGTGCCCCTCTGCATTCCCCCACTGTATTGTGCCCTTCTGCATTCCCCCCTGTATTGTGCCCTTCTTCATTCCCCCTGTATTGTGCCCTTTTGCATTCCCCCCTGTATTGTGCCCTTCTGCATTCCCCCCTGTATTGTGCCTTTCTGCATTCCCCCCTGTATTGTGCCCTTCTGCATTCTCCCCTGTATTGTGCCCTTCTGCATTCCCCCCTGTATTGTGCCCTTCTGCATTCCCCCCTGTATTGTGCCCTTCTGCATTCTCCCCCCTGTAGTGTGCCCTTCTGCATTCCCCCCTGTAGTGTGCCCTTCTGCATTCCCCCCTGTAGTGTGCCCTTCTGCATTCCCCCCCTGTAGTGTGCCCTTCTGCATTCCCCCCCCCTGTAGTGTGCCCTTCTGCATCCCCCCCCCTGTAGTGTGCCCTTCTGCATTCCCCCCCCTGTAGTGTGCCCTTCTGCATCCCCCCCCTGTATTGTGCCCTTCTGCATCCCCCCCTGTATTGTGCCCTTCTGCATTCCCCCCTGTAGTGTGCCCTTCTGCATCCCCCCTGTAGTGTGCCCTTCTGCATTCCCCCCTGTAGTGTGCCCTTCTGCATTCCCCCCTGTAGTGTGCCCTTCTGCATTCCCCCCTGTAGTGTGCCCTTCTGCATTCCCCCCTGTAGTGTGCCCTTCTACATTCCCCCCTGTAGTGTGCCCTTCTACATTCCCCCTGTAGTGTGCCCTTCTGCATTCCCCCCTGTAGTGTGCCCTTCTGCATTCCCCCCTGTAGTGTGCCCTTCTGCATTCTCCCCCTGTAGTGTGCCCTTCTGCATTCCCCCCCTGTAGTGTGCCCTTCTGCATTCCCCCCTGTAGTGTGCCCTTCTGCATTCCCCCCCTGTATTGTGCTCTTCTGCATTCCCCCCCCTGTATTGTGCTCTTCTGCATTCCCCCCCCCTGTATTGTGCTCTTCTGCATTCCCCCCCTGTATTGTGCTCTTCTGCATTCCCCCCTGTATTGTGCTCTTCTGCATTCCCCCCTGTATTGTGCTCTTCTGCATTCCCCCCTGTATTGTGCTCTTCTGCATTCCCCCCTGTATTGTGCTCTTCTGCATTCCCCCCTGTATTGTGCTCTTCTGCATTCTCCCCTGTATTGTGCTCTTCTGCATTCCCCGCTGTATTGTGCTCTTCTGCATTCCCCCCTGTACTGTGACCTTCTGCATTCCCCCCCCCTGTATTGTGCCCTTACATTGGACAGCCCCCCACAGTTTGTTACACAGACATCCCCCTAACCGTTCTGGACCCCCTGCATGTTACACTGGGGGAGACGTAACATGCGGGCCGCCTCGGCCCACTGGGCATATGCCCTATGGCCAGTCCGGGCCTGGGTTGGAGTATATAATATAGAGCACAGTGTTCAATGTGGAGCAGTGAGGGTATGTCATGTACTGCACAGCATACAGAATAGAGCTCTCTTATTACTGTAATAAAGACTTTCCATGCATTGTAAATATTTTCTGGGTTGTGTACTGGACTCGGCGATGACCTGTTCACCATCCTATTCTTTCTCTCCAGTGTGAAGGCAGAGGACGGCTCAGGGGAGGTCCAGCTGTACCTCCAGGATGACGCAGTCTGTCTGCTCCTGGCCATGCCAAACAGCCTCTGGGAGGCGCTGAAAAAACAAGTTCTGGCTAGAGGGAAATTAACAGTGAGGACTCGCGGCAGAAGTGAACTGCCGGTAGGTTTTAATTTTTTTTTAGTAATCCAAAAGTGACTTTTATTAAATGTTTTAACGTTGTGCAGAGAAGTAAACTTCATGGAAACACCATCAGCTCTGCTCTATAGGTAATCAAGGACAGACATATGTACAGAGATGTACAACCATTCAATTTACCCACTGACTCCAAATCATCTCACATTTAAAGTGATCCTGTGCATTGCTCAATGCTCATACATTTACTTTAACCACTTAAGGACCGGAAGGGTTTGCCCCCTTAATGACCAGGCCATTTTTTGCGATACAGCACTGCATCGCTTTAACTGACCATTGCGCGGTTGTGCGACATTGTACCCAAACAAAATTGATGTCCTTCTTTTTCCCCCCACAAACAGAGCTTTCTTTCGGTGGTATTTGATCACCTCTGCGGTTTTTATCTTTTGCGCTATAAACAAAAGAGCAACAATTTTGAAAAAAAAAGAAATATTTTTTACTTTTTGCTACAATAAATATCCCCCCAAAAAATATGTTTAGGCGATACGTATTCTTCTACATATTTTTGTTAAAAGAAAATCGCAATAAGCGTTTATTGATTGGTTTGCGCAACAGTTATAGCGTCTAAAAAAAGGATGTAAGGTCAGTGATCTGTGTGTTTTTTTTTTTCTTTTTTTTGCTGGTCTGCAACATTGCAGCGGAATGATCGGACACCTTTGGGATCACTGATATTTATACAGCGATCAGAGCTAAAAATAGCCACTGTTTACTGTATAAATGTCACTGGTAGGGAAGGGGTTAACACTAGGGGGCGATCAAAGGATTAAATGTTCCCTAGGGAGTTGTTTTTTGGGGGGGGGGGGGGTGGGACTGACTGGAGGAGAGAGATCGCTGTTCCTGATTACTAGGAACAGCAGATCTCTCTCTACTCCCCTGACAGAATGGGGCTCTGTCTGTTTACATTGTGGTTCCACCCAAAAGTTTGCCATAGATCTGGCCCCTGCTGCCCACTGTGGTTCCACCCAAGAGTTTGTCATAGGTCTGGTGCCCACTGTGGTTCCACCCAAAAGTTTGTCATAGGTCTGGTCCCCCGCTGCCTACTGTGGTTCCACCCAAGAGTTTGTCAAAGGTCTGGTCCCCTGCTGCCCACTGTGGTTCCATCAAAAAGTTTTTCATAGGTCTGGTCCCCCGCTTCCCACTGTGGTTCCACCCAAAAGTTTGTAATAGGTCTGGTCCCCACGCTGCCCACTGTGGTTCCACCCAAATGTTTGCCATAGGTCTAGCTCCTGCTGCCCACTGTGGTTCCACCCAAGAGTTTGTCAAAGGTCTGGTCCCCCCCCCACTGCCCACTGTGGTTCCACCGAAAATTGGTCATAGGTCCGGTTCCCCCATTGCCCACTGTGGTTCCACCCTAAGGTTTTTCATAGGTCTGGTCCCCCGCTGCCCACTGTGGTTGCATCAAAAAGTTTGTCATAGGTCTGGTACCCCGCTGCCCACTGTGGTTCTACCCAAAAGTTTATCATAGGTCTGGTCCCCCCGCTGCCTACTGTGGTTCCACCCAAGAGTTTGTCATAGGTCTGGTGCCCACTGTGGTTCCACCCAAAAGTTTGTCATAGGTCTGGTCCCCCGCTGCCTACTGTGGTTCCACCCAAGAGTTTGTCAAAGGTCTGGTCCCCTGCTGCCCACTGTGGTTCCATCAAAAAGTTTTTCATAGGTCTGGTCCCCCGCTTCCCACTGTGGTTCCACCCAAAAGTTTGTAATAGGTCTGGTCCCCACGCTGCCCACTGTGGTTCCACCCAAATGTTTGCCATAGGTCTAGCTCCTGCTGCCCACTGTGGTTCCACCCAAGAGTTTGTCAAAGGTCTGGTCCCCCCCCCCCACTGCCCACTGTGGTTCCACCGAAAATTGGTCATAGGTCCGGTTCCCCCATTGCCCACTGTGGTTCCACCCTAAGGTTTTTCATAGGTCTGGTCCCCCGCTGCCCACTGTGGTTGCATCAAAAAGTTTGTCATAGGTCTGGTACCCCGCTGCCCACTGTGGTTCTACCCAAAAGTTTATCATAGGTCTGGTCCCCCCGCTGCCTACTGTGGTTCCACCCAAGAGTTAGTCATAGGTCTTGTCCCCCGCTGCCTACTGTGGTTCCACCCAAGAATTTGTCAAAGGTCTGGTCCCCTGCTGCCCACTGTGGTTTCATCAAAAAGTTTGTCATAGGTGAGGTTCCACCCTAAAGTTTTTCATAGGTCTGGTGACCCTGCTGCCCACTGTGGTTCCACCCAAAAGTTTATCATAGGTCTGGTCCCCCGCTGCCTACTGTGGTTCCACCCAAGAGTTTGTCAAAGGTCTGGTCCCCTGCTGCCCACTGTGGTTCCACCCAAAAGTTTGTAATAGGTCTGGCTCCTGCTGCCCACTGTGGTTTCACCCAAGTGTTTGTCAAAGGTCTTGTCCCCCTGCTGCCCACTGTGGTTCCACCGAAAATTGGTCATAGGTCTGGTCCCCCATTGCCCACAGTGGTTCCACCCTAAGGTTTGCCATAGGTCTGGCCCCTGCTGCCCACTGTGGTTCCATCAAAAAGTTTGTCATAGGTCTCGTCCCCTACTGCCCACTGTGGTTCACCCAAATGTTTGTCATTGGTCTGGCTCCTGTTGCCCACTGTGGTTTCACCCAAGAGTTTGTCAAATGTCTGGTCCCCCCGCTGCCCACCGTGGTTCACCCAAAAGTTTTTTATAGGTCTGGTCCCCCTGCTGCCCACTGTGGTTCCACCCAAAGGTTTGTCATAGGTCTGGTCCCCCGCTACCCACTGTGGTTCCTCCTGCCCATCCCAATGTCACCAGTTTTTTAAATCAAATTTATCTCATGAATCATTCTTACCTCCACCTCCACAAACCGCTCCTTTCCATGCACTCTACCTCTCATAGAAACTCAGAATTATCTCCATAATTTTACGTGCACTAATCTTTGCAAATTGACACATATATGATAAGAATCCATCAAATATGACACATGCATTTGTTTTACCAGATCTGTGTGAAACCTTCAGGTAGCTCTGTATGGATAAAGCATAGGTTTGATTTAAAGTCCAGCTCCAGGTATAACCCCCCACCCCTGATATTGAATGTGTCCAAATTACTGCTTGTTCCGCAGAGTGAAGAGCACAGTGAAGACTCCCTGATGAATCATGTGAGCCTCCTCATGTCCCGTCCAGCTGTGTCTCGTCCCCTGGTTGTGACATTCAGACAGAACGGTATTAGCGGAGCCCAGGCCTCAGGTAATGACTGCGGATCTGTACATGTGATTGCTGGAGACTACATGTGTACTTCCCTTTCCTGCGGACGTAAAGAGATATCTAACCCTTTACAGTCGGCAAGTCCGATCACCACCTTCATGTTCCATTGAGAGCTACAAGACCAACTATGGAACTTTCATTCATTCGTTTACAAATGTATGTGAATAACATGGAAGTGCCGGTGGACCCCACTCATCAATTTCAGGAGTGACTGGTGCTGTGGGGGAAAAGAACCGAGAACCAATCACAGTAATCACATGGCCAGGATGCCTCTGGTGTTACAATCTAAGCCAGGGATCTCCAAACTACGGCTCTCCAGCTTTTGCGGGACTACACGTCCCATGAGGCATTGTAAAACGCTGACATTCACAGACATGACTAGGCATGATGGGAATTGTAGTTTCTGAACAACTGGAGGGCTATAGTTTGAAGACCCATGATCTAAGTTAAGTCCATCTTTTGCACCACGTTACATATTGCACCCTATATATGGGTGTAACATGTTGAAAAAGATGGAGTCGGCCTTTAACCCCTTGACACCGTCTGCACGCATACACTATATTGTCAAAAGTATCGGGACGCCTGCCTTTACACACACATGAACTTTAATGGCATCCCAGTTTTAGTCCGTTCAATATTGAGTTGGCCCACCTTTTACAGCTATAACAGCTTCAACTCTTCTGGGAAGGCTGTTTACGAGGTTTAGGGGTGTGTCTATGGGAATGTTTGACCATTTTTCCAGAAGCACATTTGTAAGGTCAGGCACTATTGTGAATGAGAAGGCCTGGCTTGCAGTCTCTGCTCTAATTCATCCCAAAGGTGTTCTATCGGGTTGAGGTCAGGACTCTGTGCGGGCCAGTCAAGTTCTTCAACCCCAAACTCACTCATCTATGTCTTTTATGGACCTTGCTTTGTGCACCGGTGCAGAGTAGGAGGGGCCACCCCCAAACTGTTCCCACAAAGTTGGGAGCTTGAAATTGTCCAAAATGTCTTGGTATGCTTAAGAGTTCCCTTCACTGGAACTAAGTGGTCAACCCCAACCCCAGAAAAACAACCCCACACCATAATCCCCCCTCCACCAAATGATTTGGACCAGTGCACAAAGCAAGGTCCATAAAGACATGGATGAGCGAGTTTGGGGTGGAGGAACTGACCTCAACTTGATGTACAATAAAGTTGGGGCCATTCCAGCAGCCATTTTCTATAAGAAAGTGAATTTATATGTGCGTGGTTCACTTAAAACAGAACTAAACCCATCAATTTAAGGGTTTCCAAAAAAGTTACATTCCTGGCATGGTGGGGGTGCTGTCACATTGGTTGTGCTCTCAATCAAACTGTCAGGCCCCGTACACACGGCCGAGGTTCTCGGCAGAAACCAGCGAGAAGCTCGCTGGGATCCTCATTCTGCCGAGAACCTCGGCCGTGTGTACACTCTCGGCGAGCATCCCGTCGGGTAAGCCGCCGAGAGAAAATAGAGAACAGGTTCTCTATTTCCTCGGCGGCCCGTCGGGATTAAATAGCTGGTCGCCTTTCCCGACGGGATGGTCGCCGATTCTGACGGACGGCCGAGAACCTCGATGGGCGGAACGATGTGTTCCGCCCGTCGAGGTTCTCGTACGTGTGTATGAGGCTTTAAACCATCCAATGGCTGGAGTCATAACTGATCACATTAGCAGCATTATGGCAGTTGCAGATCAAACAGAGGCCAAGATGAAAGCTTCCATGGCTGAAAAGAATAAGAGGGTTTAATTCAGCTTTAAATTTGAGGAAATAGATGGGGTCAGAAGAGAACAAAGGTGGTTAGGAGTGACAAAGGTGGAACATTGTAATGGGAATTTTATAGGTTCCTCTTTTATTAAATGTGGAGCCTTTTTGACGGTACATTTTAATGTTATGTCTTCTGCTCTGTACTTGATAATGATTGGTGCATACTTTGTTTCCCCTCCCCCACAGTGGCCCAGCTTACCAGATTCACCCGAGGGGACAGAGAGTATGTGACCCGTGTGCCGCCACCTCCCACTCTGACCTGTCTGCAGCTGCAGGAAGTGGAGCCCCGCGACTTGTGTTGCCTGATCAGAGAGCGCCAATCACGTGGCAGTTAGATCTGCACGCCTTCCAGATGTGTATTTTCTTCTAGATTAATCAGGAATTCTACCGAATGTATATTTTTGTTATAAAGCAAAATGTATTCTTTCTTAAAGATGATCTAATATATTTATATGGCAAATTATATTGTCAGTTTGTGTAATATATTCATTTTATACCTTCATAAGGGCTGTCATACTTTATTGAATGGGCATGTGCCCTTCTTATATAGGATTAAACAGGGTCGTCTTTAACACAGGGCAAAAGGGGAAGCTGCCACGGACCCAGTCATTGTAGTAAGGCCCAAATAGGGTGACCACATTTCCAAACTACCATTCAGGGACACCCCTCTCTTCTCAAAAATCAGCTTGTGCTGTAATGAATCACAGCACAGTGATTGGACACAAGAGGCGGGATTTATGATTTCTCCAATCACAAGCAGGGGGCGGGGATTGTGCTCCTCCAGGCATTCCCGGCCAGGACAAGTACTGTCAGTGATTAAAGTGGTGATATGGCGGCCTTTTTTGGGGGCATCAGATTGGCTCGTGGGGGTGGCTGTGTCCGTTTCATTCTGGGACACTGTATTGTCCTGGAATGAAGGTGCCCGGGACTGACCTGCAAAATCAGCTTCCCCTTGAGCCCACACTGCCTGTAAATTGATAAGTGGATTTGGGAAGGCTCAATCAATATTAAAGATGGCCCTAGGAACAGATACCACAATGGGAATGGCCTGACTACACTTCATATGAAGAATGTTTTCCCGCAGGAGCTTAGTGAAAGGGTGGCAGAGTTACTTTACTTTTTATTTATTTTTATTTTTTTACAAACCTGTTCCTTAAAGTAAACCAGTCCTAAACTAATGAGGGGGCAGCCATTGTGTCTTTCTGAAAATTCAAGTGCCTGGCTGTTGTGCTGACTCCCTCTGGCTTCAATACTTTGCCATTACTTCTTTCTAGGTCTTCTTTTTTTTTTTTAATCTGGAATATCTTAGTGACATCTGGTCACAAACTTACCTATTTAGGGAAAGGTGAGAACGTCTGAGTAAATATCACCCCCTTTAACTACTTGCCTACTGGGCACTTTCACCCCCTTCCTGCCCAAGCCATTTTTTTAGCGCTGTCACACTTTATATGACAATTGCGCGGTCATGCAACACTGTACCAAAATAATTTTTTTCCCCACAAATAGAGCTTTCTTTTGGTGGTATTTGATCACCTCTGCGGTTTTTATTTATTGCACTATAAACAAAAGAAGAGGGACAAGTTTGAAAAAAAAATTAAACATTTTTTTTTTAGTATATCCTTTTTTTTTTCATACAAATTTTTCCTCAGTTTAGGCCGATACGTATTCTTCTACATATTTTTGGTAAAAAAAAAAATCGCAATAAGCGTTTGATTGGTTTGCACAAAAGTTATAGCGTTTACAAAATAGGTGATAGATTTATAGCATTTTGATCTTTTTTTTTTTTTTACTAGTAATGGCGGCAATCAGCGATTTTTATCGTGACTGCGATATTGCGGCGGACACATCGGACACTTTTGACACATTTTTGGACCATTCACATTTATACAGCGACTGTGCTATAAAAATGCATTGATTACTGTATAAATGTGACTGGCAGGGAAGGGGTTAACACACAGATCCACAGTCCTGCTGGGCAATCGCGGGTGCTCGGCGGCCATCGCATCGGGTCACCAGTGACGCGGCGGGCGCCCCCTAGTGGCTTTAAAAGGGCGCAAACGTCATATGACTTCCACCATGAACAATAGGGTCTTACGGTCGGGAGTGGATAAGTGGTTAAACTTGCCTTTCTAATGTTCCCCTGCAGCTTCTTCATTTCTCCCAGCTAGCACCAAAATTATTATTATTACTATTATACAGGATTTAGAGTGCCAACAGTTTGTGCAGCACTTTACAACATGAGGGCAGACACAGTTACAATACAATTCAATACAGGTGGAATCGGAGGGCCCTGCTCATTAGAGCTTACAATTTAAAAGGAAGAATCAAGCGATACAAAAGGTAATAACTAAGGGGAGTTGATGGAGAAAATAAAAAATTCTGGTTGTTAGGTGGAGGCAGGATAGGCTTCCCTGAAAAGGGTTTATAGAGACCACCTAAAAGTGGACAGAGTAGGAGATAGTTGGACCGATTGGGGTAGAGAGTTCCAGAGGATGGGGGAGGCTCAGAGAAGTCCTGGTGGAGTTGACAAGAAAGCAGGAGGACTTGGGAGGAACACATAGAAAATGTTCAGAAAGACACGGAAATACTCAGTTCCCGAGCCTTTCCAGCATTTGCTAAGCTCAGCCGAGCTGTCCTCTGACCTTTCCGGCTGTTTCCAAGGCTCTCCAGCGCCCCCCTCTGGTATTGCATGCCATTGAAGTTAATGCAGAACTAATTATTTTCGTTTCCATTGACTTCAATGGGGAAACTCGCTTTGATATGCGAGTACTTTGGTTTACGAGCATTCTCCTGGAACGGATTATGCCCGTAATCCGAGGTTTCACTGTATGTCACTAGCAGTCTGTTCTGAGGGGCTAAATGACATCAGAGATTGGGAACCTATATATTCCTTCCATGGTTGGTATCAAGTTTGTTGACAACTGACCATGACCATCATACTAATATGAGCTTGTTGGATATCCCATTCCCAAACTATGGGCAATAATATGAAATTGCCACCCTATTGTGACTCTAACAGCCTCCACTCTTCTAAGAAGCCTTTCCACAATATTTTACAGTGTTTCTGTGGGAATGCGTGTGAGGTCAGGTACTAGTGCTGAATGACAAGACCAGGCTCCCAATCAGCATTCTAGTTCAGTGGTCTCCAAAATGCGGCTCAGGGGCTAGATGTGACCTTTTGCCTGCCTTTATCTGGCCCTTCGAGCACTATCCCATCCACTGACACCAACAATTAGGCATAGGTCTCAGAACAAAGTTGTGTTGGCTGAGCACTCACAGGACACCTTTATCAATGAATACAAAGCTTCTTCTGATTAGCTGAGGTGGAGATTGTGACATTATCCACACATTTTAGTCAATCAGGGGAAACTTTGCATTCATTGATAAAATACAAGTCTTCCTGTGAATGGCTTAGCACTCAACCTGGCTCAATTTTGTTCTGCAAGCATGATGGGAAGTCCAGAGGCGTATCTAGTGAAAATGGCGCCTATGGCAAGCACTGAAACTTCGCCCCTGTCGAAATGTTTGAAATCTATCTTTCAGATACCCTTAAAAAAAACAGCTAACAAAACTATTGATATTTATCATCCCTTGTGATACTTGTGACATATTCTCTTAATGGAGAATCTGGGGTTTATTAGACCCCTGATCCCTCCTCTGCCCTCCAAGGCATATTGGCTGCTTTCTATGCTGATACTAGCCAGGTAAATTCAAAACCGATACCGGAAGTGATGAACTCTTCATCACTTAAAGGGGTTGTAAAGGTAAAAAAAATTAAAAAAAAATCCTAAATAGCTTCCTTTACCTTAGTGCAGTCCTCCTTCACTTACCTCATTCTTCCATTTTGCTTTTAAATGCCCTTATTTCTTCTGAGAAATCCTCACTTCCGGTTCTTCTGTCTGTAACTCCACACAGTAATGCAAAGCTTTCTCCCTGGTGTGGTGTGTCGTGCTCGCCCCTCCCTTGGACTATAGGAGAGTCAGGATGCCCACTAACACACAGCTTCTTTCTCTATCTGCAAAGTAGTGAGCATCCTGACTCTCCTGTAGTTCAAAGGAGGGGGCGAGCATGACACTCCACACCAGGGAGAAAGCCTTGCTGTGTGGAGTTATGGACAAAAGAACAGGAAGTGAGGATTTCTCAGAAGAAATAAGGACATTTAAAAGCAAAATGGAAGGATGAGGTAAGTGAAGGAGGACTGCACTAAGGTAAAGGAAGCTAATTAGGGAATTATTTTTTCAACTTTACAACCCCTTTAAGGCCTCAGCTTTCACAGAGGAGAGGGAGAAATGATGATCCTCCTTTGTGCACTGCCAATCCGACCAGATAGAATGGGAAAGCCTGGGAGAACATGGGAGGCTGTGGCTGAATGCAGCAGGTATAGCGCTGCCATTGTCCATTAGCAACGGTGCTGAAAAGGACATCCTGCCTATGCTCAGGAGGAGGGAAGAAGAGACCCTCAGACCCTGGGAAGTGCCTTGCTGCCCAACCACTCAACAGCGCCCCCTTCATATGGCGCCCATGGCACTTGCCATGGCTGCCATACCCTAGATACGCCACTGGGGAAGTCTCTTGACAATTTGCGACACCAAAGGAGGCGAGTGACCAGTGACCTACTCATCAGCGCACATCAGTGAGGGAGAAAATGTAATTTACTGACGGAAACGAAGAAACGTTTTTGTTTTTCATTTTCTTTTTCCCCCCTTTCTTTTGTAAAAAAATAATATCCCAGCAGTGATTAAATACCACCAAAACAAAGCTCTGTTTGTGTGAAGAAAAAGAAAAAAATTGCATTTGGGTACAGTGTTGCATGACTGCGCAATTGTCAAAGTGTGACAGCGCTGAAAGCTGAAAATTAGCCTGGGCAGGAAGGGGGTGAAAGTGCCCAGTATGGAAGTGGTTAAACTTTGCTAATAAAACCAGGAAGTTGATTGGTTATTATGCACAGCTCTACCAGATTCTGTGTGCACAAGGTTTTGTAAATCTCCATGGTATATGTGTCTCCACTTTGCCTAAAGTTTCTTCCTTGTAGTTGCCTCAATTTAACCTTTTCTGGATCTGACACCCACGTAGCCTCTTATAAAGGGGTAGGTGGAACAAAGGCTTGCAGCAATAACTTCATTCACATATTTGTAAGGAATAAAAAAACAACAGATCTTTATTTACAAAAACTGTACGAACAGCAGACAACGACACGTTGACCTGCTAGCCCAAAACAACATAAAGCATTTTCTTTCCCCTAACTTTCACAAGATGATAAATTAAAACTTTACAAAAATATATATAGGGAAAAATACATTCATCCGATCCCTTTCATCCTTCACAATGGTGGCCTGGTTAAGCCATCTGGTTTATTTTTTGTAGCCCACGAGGATCGCACTTAGAGGTTCTGCGAAACCCAAACTTCGTATTGTGGAAATTCCCTGCGGCTGAATCAGAGCGGAGAGGATGGGAAATGTCACCTTTGCAGCTTGGTCCATCTTCCAGCCCCTCCCGGCGGGCAGTGCGTGGGCGCTCCAGCAGTTCTAGCGAGTGAATCACTGGCAAGATTGTCTATAAGGCAGCTTAGGATTGTCACTGATCAGCTCAGAAGAAGCAAGGAGGCTTTTCAGCTTGCTGTCGTTTTAGCCCTGGCCTCTTCTCCCCCCTCTGTGCACTCCCCTCCCTCTTCCATCATTATCGAGAGGTCCAGGTCTTCTTCATATGGAGGGGCATCCGGAGAGCAACCTGTGCAGGCCTAGAGAGAGAGGACATAAACAATCATTATTCAGAAACAGCAAATCAGCTCAACCCATTAAATCTCTTACATCAGACTGTGCAAGGGTCACTTATAATGTCAAGACCCCTTCCCCTGTAAAATCATCTGCTCTTGGTATATGCAAAATGTACCTATACAAACCTAACAAAACTGGCATCGGGATGTTACATATTTTTTTATATTTTTTATATATATATATTTGGGGCTGTTACTGATTAAAATTTTCGTGTTTGATTAATCGATTTTTTTTAATCGACTAATTTTGATGCACATACACTTTTCGGATCACCACCATATATAGTCACCACTGTAATATCCACAAACATCTCCCCACTGTAATATCCACAATCTCCCCCACTGTAATATCCACAAACATCTCCCCCACTGTAATATCCACAGACATCTCCCCCACTGTAATATCCACAATCTCCCCCACTGTAATATCTAAAGACATCTCCCCCACTGTAATATCCACAGACCTCCCCCACTGTAATATCCACAGACATCCCCCACTATAATATCCACAGACATCCCCCACTATAATATCCACAGACATGTCCCCCACTGTAATATCCACAATGTCCCCCACTGTAATATCCACAATGTCCCCCACTGTAATATCCACAATGTCCCCCACTGTAATATCCACAATGTCCCCCACTGTAATATCCACAATGTCCCCCACTGTAATCCACAGACATATCCCCCACTGTAATATCCACAATCTCCCCCACTGTAATATCCACAATCACCCCCACTGTAATATCCACAGACATCACCCCCTCTTTAATCCACAGACATCTCCCCCACTGTAATATCCACAGACATCTTCCCCACTGTAATATCCACAGACATCTCCCCCACTGTAATATCCACAGACATCTCCCCCACTGTAATATCCACAATCACCCCCACTGTAATATTCACAGACATCACCCCCTCTTTAATCCACAGACATCTCCCCCACTGTAATATCCACAGGCACCTCCCCCATTGTAATATCCACAGGCACCTCCCCCACTGCAATATCCACAGACATCTCCCACACTGTAATATACACAGACATCTCCCCCACTGTAATATCCACAGACATCTCCCATACTGTAATATCCACAGACATCTCCCCCACTGTAATATCCACAGACATCTACTCACTGTAATATCCACAGACATCTCTCCCACTGTAATGTCCACAATCACCCCCACTGTAATATCCACAGACATCACCCCCTCTTTAATCCACAGACATCTCCCCCACTGTAATATCCACAGGCACCTCCCCCATTGTAATATCCACAGGCACCTCCCCCACTGCAATATCCACAGACATCTCCCCCACTGTAATACCCACAGACATCTCCCCCACTGTAATACCCACAGACATCTCCCCACTGTAATACCCACAGACATCTCCCCCACTGTAATATCCACAGACATCTACTCACTGTAATATCCACAGACAACCCTCCCACTGTAATGTCCACAGACAACCCTCCCACTGTAATGTCCACAATCACCCCCACTGTAATATCCACAGACATCACCCCCTCTTTAATCCACAGACATCTCCCCCACTGTAATATCCACAGGCACCTCCCCCACTGTAATATCCACAGACACCTCCCCCACTGTAATATCCACAGACACCTCCCCCACTGTAATATCCACAGACACCTCCCCCACTGTAATATCCACAGACACCTCCCCCACTGTAATATCCACAGGCATCTCCCCCACTGTAATATCCACAGGCATCTCCCCCACTGTAATATCCACAGGCATCTCCCCCACTGTAATATCCACAGCCATCTCCCCACTGTAATATCCACAGGCACCTCCCCACTGTAATATCCACAGGCACCTCCCCCACTGTAATATGGTCCACATCTCCCCCACTGTATAGGAAGATTAGTGCTTGCTTAGTCTTACCAGAGAAGCCGGCCAAACACGAGCAGTTGAGGCCGGGGGATGACGTCAGCGTGCCACTCTAGGCTCATCTAGGCCACCGCCAGGTGAACCAAGATGGCCTCCGCTCCGGGTGCTAGGCTGAAGCCACGGCCTTTCCTATGGCCGAGGCAGCAGCGGATCACGTGGTGTGCCGATCCGCATATGGCGACCCGTTCGGATCACAGATCATTTACAATCCGTTGCACCACTAATACCAATCAAAAGAATTTTGATTGATTAAAAAAATTAACGATTAATCAGGGAATTCATCTTTAATTTCCACAGCCCTAATATATATATATCACTTATCAATCCCAAGCGGGCAGGAGAGCGGGGCCTCTAAGCCTGACCCTGGGCTGAAGTGTTTGATCTGACAGGAACAGGGAGAGAATACAACTGAATAACAGCACACACTGTCATTCTAAAGATAAGACTGTTTCAACGTTTAAAGCAGGGGTCTAAAACTGGCGGCTTTCTAGCTGTTGCAAAACTACAATGTAAAACTAAAGGCAAAACTTTTTTTTTCCCTCTGTGTCCCATTGGGGAGATTTCTTTTCACTTCCTGTCCCACAGCCAAAACAGGAAGTGAGAGGAAATTCCTCTAAACTGAGGCAATCCTTGGTTGTCACCAGGATCACATGAATTAAAGCAGAGTTCCACCCAAAAATGGAACTTCCGCTTTTCGGAACCCCCCCCCCCTCTGGTGTCACATTTCAGGGGGAGCAGATACCTGTGTAATCCAAGTTTTTGCTCCCACTTCCGGGCATAGAGCGCTGCAGTTGTCCCCATTGAAAGATTTCCCCTCTATTATTGTTCTGGGAACAACTCAAAGTTTGGGAAACCTTTGTTTCCGCCCCCCATGTCCCTCTTATGTCTAAGTTACCCTGTTGTCTATTAGGGTTACAGGGTAGCCAAGTAAATAGGACAGTAATATTTATCCACAATATCTCCCAGAAAATATACAAAGACTATTTCTGGTTTATTTAATTCTGAACTATACATGTTACGGTAATTGAAAGAGCTGATCACATTGGCCTCTGTACAATGGGTGAGACGTTCAGTCTGCTACTGGGAGCTCCTGCTATTGTGAGGTGTCTTGTGTTTATACTTATGATAATGTTAAGACCCGGTTCACACAAGGGCGACTTGGCCGCCTGACAAGTCCGTTCCCCATTCTGTACAATGGAACCGTTCTAATAAGAACGACTCAAGTCGCTCCGACTTAGAAAAAGGTTCCTGTACTACTTTGGGATGACTTCAGAGTGGCTTGCATTGTCTTCAATACAGAAGTCATTTTGCAAGCCGCGCTGAAGTCGCGATGTGCGGGGCGGCTTTAGAGTCGGGCGACTTTGAAGCCGCCCCTGTGTGAACTGGGTCTGATTGTGTCTTCTGAGCTAGAAAACAACAAGGCTGACCTGAAAGTTCAAACCTCTGAGTCACCTAGGCTGGATAAATGATTGGTTAATTAGCTTATGTTAATTTATGTTTCTGGTTACAGTTTGTATCGTTAGGGTAATATGATCAGGAGAGGGGAACCACCTCCTTAAGTGTATATAAGACTGTATTCTGGTTCTAATAAATAGTTGTATTTATAGTGTTGCCTGATTCTTGGGGTTACTATAGCCCAGTGATAGCGAACCTTGGCACCCCAGATGTTGTGGAACTACATTTCCTATGATGATCAACTACACTGCAGAGTGCATGAGATATCATGGGAAATGTAGTTCCAAAACATCTGGGGTGCCAAGTTTCGGCATCACTGCTATAGCTAGATCTATTGGTCTTGTGTTTCAGGACGTGGGAAGCAGCTTCTTGGTGGAAATACCCAACAGGGTAGCCGGAGTCCGTCACAGCTGTGGAGCATTTTCTAGGTCCAGAGCCTTTGGCATTGCCTTAGCACTTTGCAATGTCTCTGAACACCCACTTGGTGAGTAGCCTGGTCAGGGGCCGTGCACCTTTAATACCTGATCTGTACTGATTTTGGGGGAGTTTTAAAGGTTGGGACTTCCTGTGCTTTGAGCACCGAGATGAGAAAGAAAATGGGATTTTGTACTCAGCATAAAATCTTTTCTTGGAGTCCGTTGAACAGCCCAGGTCCCACCCCTACGTAAAGCATGATCATGCTCTCAGTACTGCTTTGCTAAAAAAAAAAAAATGAAGGATTGCTGGTAGTGGGAGGAGTTATCCTGGACTGGCCTATCGATTTTTGTTTGCCAGTGTCCACTCCTCCTGTAGACGGCTGTATAACTCAAGCATTAGGACTTTCTATTTGCCCCAATGGACTCCAAGAAAATAAATGTTACGGCGAGTACAAAACTATCATGGGAACTACTGAGCTGGTGATATTGATTATCTGTGGAATGAAAGAAAGCCAATGTGACCATTTGGGGTCAACAAGCCTAGAAAAACTTTAGTCTATAGAAGTTATTTTTCCGGAAGTCATGCTATATATATATATATATATATATATATATATATATATATATATATATATATATATATATAAAATCACAGATCTATGCATTCCATACACATGTATACACTCACAGTGATATTGATGACATGCGGTAATCGTCCTCTTCTGACCCAGCTATGGACCTCCCCCAGCTCCCTCTTCTGCTCCTCGCTGAACCTAGGCTGGTTTCTCTGGAGTTGCTTTAGCTTCTCCCGATCTTCCCTAAGGACACTTTCCATGTCTCTGTGTGGGTACAACACGAGTTGTAAGTATAACAGAAAGTGGCTGAGATCAGTTTTAGAACAGTCCAAAGACCTTATTTATGTAATAAAAGTCCCTAGGGTTCTAACCTTGACGGGATCTGGTATGACATCATCACATCATGGTCGGCATTGGCCATCAGTAGCCACAGTGGGTCCTGCATGACGTATCTGATAACTTTCCTCTCGGCCTCTTCCCGCTCTGCCTTTTTAACCCTCAAATCTGTCTCTGATGAATCGATGCTCCCAAAGTATTTGCTGGTATTGCTGCTCTCGCTGCTCCCTGAGTAAGAGAAGAAAAGGACAGAGAATACGGAATTAGGAAGGATTAAGAGATTAAATTAAAATCACTGAAATAATATTTTAAACAAACTAAAAGCCAAATTTATTTTTCAGACTTGGCGTTTACAAGTTAAAATAATTTTTTATTTTTTGCTAGAAATTTACTTCGAACCCCCAAACATTATAGGCCAGATGCACGAAGGAATTTCTATCCAGAAAACATGATACGCCGGCTTCTAGCTTAGATACGACGGCTTACGCCGTCGTATTTAAGGTGCATATTTACGCTGGACGCTAGGCGCGCGTCCGCGTAAAATATGCAAATGAGGTAGATACGGCGATCCACGGACGATCGAGTGGCGTTTACGTTGTTTGCGTAAGCGTATCTCCGGCGTAAATGTAGACCTGCTATATGGTGGCGCAGCCAATGTTAAGTATGCACATCGGGACCGCGTTGTATTGGACATCGTTTACGTTGTTTGCGTACGCCGATCCAGAATGGGCCTGGGCGTAAGTTACGTTCACGTCGTTTCATTGACTATATGCGGCGTGATTTCACGCATACGCACTAGGATACATCCACGGCCGGCGCATGCGCAGTTAAAAAAAAAAAGCGTTGTTTGCGTCGGGTCATTCATAATTATAATAAAACACGCCCCCCCCTAGTCAATTTGAATTACACCCGCGAACGCCGGCCCATTTACGCTACGCCGCCGTAAGTTACAGCGGCATTTCTTTCAGGATAAGGATACACCTCTGTGACTTACAGGGGCGCAGAATAAATGGGGCACGCCGCGCGGGCGTCACATCTATGTGGATCTGGCCCTATATTTTTTTCAGACACCTTAGAGAATAAAATGTCGGTCGTTGCAATAATTTCTGTTGCACCGTATTTGCGCAGCACTCTTACAAGCGCACTTTTGGAAATAATACAGTTTAATAAAAAAATAAAACAGTAAAGTTAGCCCAATTTATTTTTTTTATTGCGAAAGATAATGTTACACCGAGTTAATTGATACCCAACATGCGCCCGCTCGTGGAATGGCGACAACGTTTTTTCCCTTAA
The DNA here is from genome assembly GCA_029574335.1 of Rana kukunoris. Lineage (NCBI taxonomy): Eukaryota > Metazoa > Chordata > Amphibia > Anura > Ranidae > Rana > Rana kukunoris. The sequence goes on along the minus strand of CM056051.1, from coordinate 517,595,797 downwards.
AAATCTCCATAGGCGACGTTTAAAAATTTCAACAGGTTATGAGTTTTGAGTCAGAGTAGTCTGAACACCGTTTTCATATGCGGGCGCGACTTACGTATGCGTTTGCTTCTGCGTGCGGGACGAGGTGCTTTCATTTTTATTTTATTTAACTTTTTATTTCAACACTTTCCTTTTAAAAACATTCCTTGTAATAGAAAAAAGGCATGACAAGGCCTCTTAAATATGAGATCTGGGGTCAAAAAGATCTCACATCTCATATTTACACTAAAATGCAATAACAAATTAATAAAATAAAAAAATCAATGTTTATCATAATATGAGGTTATCCATAGTTCATTGTATATTACCAGGATGTGTTATGTGGGGGAGGGGTGGATTTCTCACTTTTTATACTGTGGATCACCCCATAGGATGATAACATAACATATGATAAACATGTCCAAGCTGGATATGTAAATAACCTTTCACTCAAAGCAAGGCGAGAGGAAAGGACTTTTATTTAGACAGGTTTTTATCTGGAAGTCTATTAATTGTCACTAAACAATAAAAGAGGATTGCTCAGAGCTGGATTAACTCTGTGTGGCAAGACTGGGCACAGATGATAGGAAATCTTATACTCTACATTGTGACATAAAAAAAAAAAAAACATCCACTTTAAGAGCATTAGGCAGAAGTGACATGTGACATCGCTTCCCCCCTCCAATGCTATGAAGCCGAGCGGGGGCCATCTTCCCCTCACCATCCAGGCTCAGAGTAGAGCGGAAGCGGAGATGACTGTGGCGTGAGGGAGGCCATCTCCTGCCCACCAATAATAGTGATCTTGCGGAGAATCTCCTGCAGACACCACTTTTATCTGTAAGTGGACCGCCCGCTAAAGAAGAGGATACTGGTGTTATGGTAGCTAGCTGCCGTCATAACAATGATATTCCTCTTCAAACTGCCGACTTATAACGACGGCGGGTGGTCTGCAAGTGGTTAACTTACCTTTAGCCTCGTCACCCCAAAACCAATCCACAACTTAGTCAAAATGCTGGTGTTCACAAAAGTTCAAACACTCCAGCACTCAGAGTAGTACAAAGTGGCGGCCTGTCCATTAGGGGCGCCCGGGCGCTGCCCCCTCTCTCCACTCCACCCCCCATATGCAATGGATAGATGCATGCTATGCATGCATCTATTCACGGCCGCTGCGGCTACCTCCCATTCATGCGTCTGGCCCCTTTCAGGGCACTGGGTGCATAAATTACAGCAGCATTTTTTTTTAAAAGCACCCAATTAGAGCCAGAGGCTCTAATAGGCTTCAACATCGGTTGGGCTCAGGTCACGGAGGATGTGCTCCGATCCCATCCAGGTGTGTTATAACTGTGAATGAATATTCGCTGTTGAAACACTGAGCATCAATCCAGCCAATCAGAAGCGGTGTGAGACTCGTTTTCCGATTGGCTAAAAAGAGAAGACTCCCGATTGGCCACGAGGAGGAAGGAAACAAAAGCCACTACAATGTCCCAGAGAATGAAAGGCCCAGGAGAACGGGAGGCCGCCGAGCAGGGGAAACTACTGGTGATGGGGCAAGCGCTACCGACTGACCCGTTAATGCTTCACCCAATGCAGCCCTCCTCAGATCGGGAAATCGTTAACAAACTCCAAAATACACACAGGAGGGTGCAAAGGCATAGTGCATTACCACCACAAAAATGTATTAAATCCAGGAGACAAAAGCATTCTTAAGCCTCGTACACACGATCAGATTTTCATCGAACAAAGCGTAGGACTTTTGTCCAAAGGGCATTGGCCAGGAACTTGTTGTATTGCATACAAACGGCAAAGAATTGTCAGCCAACAAACACAAAACTATGTGTTTTTTCTGCTCTTTAGCGACATCCTTTGGGCAACTTCTGCTAATGCTGTGTTATGGTGAGCATTGCTTCTGAGCATGCGTGTTTGTACTTTGATTTTTTTTTCCAACGGACTTGTGTACACATGATCAGATAATCCGACAACACACATTTGTTGGCGGATAATTTTAAAGCATGCTATCCCACATTTGTCTGCTGAAAATCAGACAATTGTTCGATGGAGCATAAAAATGCCTGCAGAGGCACTAGGAGCACAGAAGTGTAGATTTGGCTTTTAGTTTATATGACGTATGTAACGGTTACCACCGCTTACAACCTTCCATCCATCCACGACAAGCTTATCCGACACACCAACAACCAGGCAGACATGATCCATTCCATTTCCCAGAATAAACGAGACAGCGCTCCGTTCTCTAGTTTCCAAAACGTAGGAATAACTTTATTGGTTCTTAGCTTGCTTATATCCAGTAAAACAGAATGCAGTTAATCACAGGACAATGTAATCTCCACCCCCCTATTCACTCACTGAGGATAATTCTTTAATTGGTAGCTAGACATGACGGCACCGTATTATCAATAGGGTTCAATTAACCTTGAATAGTAACACAGACATCTAGTTGAATAAGTTCTCTATAAAGCTGTGTCACACAATGGCAGTGAGAGTGGGTGTCTTTACATTGAATAGCCAACACCTTAGGATATTTCAATAGCCTATTATACAAAAGGTATGACTCACTGGCTGACCTGGTCATGTCATCATGACTCCTTGTGATATCTCAGTCCTGCAATATGAAGTATTATTAATGTCCCATCTCATGTAATATGAATTATGATTCACTATTAGCCACCCTATACCCAAAAGGGCACAGGGTGGATTTCGACCCAAGAGTTTTTGGTGCTGCTGGCACAAGAGTATCTCTCATCCTTCCAACGTCTCTGGGTGTCACGGGCCATTCTGTTACATCTCTCCCCTTTCGGTGGGAGACGGACACAGGAGGGAACCCCAAACGGGTTGACTCCGAAGTCCGTCAGTAGTTCCCGTCCTCCAATGCGGGTATCCATACTGTACCCCAAATAAATGGCTCCAAACTGAGCATTACTCCCCCCCCCAACCTCTGCCTCTCTCAGAGAACACGCCTGCCGCTGGGGAGAAGGCAGGGTAGCTGGGCTCAGTCCATCATGCTGTTGGGGGTCTGGGCCAACTGCCCCCCCCCTTCCTGGGGTATACCAGTGGAGACTGAAGTCCCATCCACTGGTGCTTGGTGAAAACCCCCCGGTGCTTGCAAAGCAAAGCCGACATCCTCCTGTCCCAGTCCTGTACCATTTTCTGGGGTTGTGCCAGTGGAGACTGAAGTCCCATCCACTACCCCAGGAACCCACTCTTCTGTTAGTGAGGAGCAGAGGCCTATGACACTCTGCTCTGTTGCCAGCTCTTCCGCTGTGTTGCTGTGAGTGGAGACCACAGTCCCATCCACTACCACAGGGTCCCCCTCTTCTGCTAGTTGGGAGCAGAGGCTTGGGGTACCCTGCTCTGTTGCCAGTGATTCAGCTGGGGGTGAAAGCTTTACCACCTCAGCTTGTTGCTGGAGAGGGGGGCCAACCGCCCCGGCTCCCTGGAACTCCACCCCATCCGCTTCGGCTTTAGAGATGAAAATCTCCATATTTTCCACTGCCGATTCATCAGCCAGGAGTTTACAGTTGTAATCTGAACTTTCCTCATAGTCCCAGGCAATGGGAGCCCCACCCTGCTGCTGAGCCGAGTCTAGCAGCTGTCTGTAGGCGACCTCCAGCTCCCATTCCCGAATGGCCAGAAATTCTAAATCTTCCTGTGACCAGTGGCCTCCCGAGATATTTAATTTTTCCTCTCTGTGCTCCATTATGTCCTCCAAGCGCCACTCCCGATCATCCCCGAAGTCTGGATCACTGGACATCCTCCAATACAATAATCCCAGGCCATCATAGTCATAGCCTTCTGTGGGGCCGTCATCCGCTGACCATGGGCACTCTTGGGCTACATACCACCGAAGGGCTCTGTAGCTCTCATCCAGCTGCATCTCTGCCCGGATCAGTCTGCTTAATTCCGCTGTCCACTTCTGCTTCGGTTGTTTCCCCAACAACAGCATTCGTACGTCATACTGCGGCCAGTACCTTGCATAGATGGACGGCAGGACCTTTCCTTGGTGTTGCTGCTCCAGAGCTAGTGCTTCTTTCCAGAGTTGGCACCGAATCACATCCGACCATCCCAACAGGGCCTCCTCTGATACTGGTCCTCTATGCTGTATCCGCATCTCTTGTAACCTTCTTTGGAATTCCTCTTCCATGGAGACTGGTATCTGCACCTCTCCTCTCTCTTTAGTTGGTGCTGCTGTGACTTCAGCTGCTGCAGCACTTCTTCTCTGTAGCAAGGTGGCATTCAGAGCCGCTATAACTCGGTCCCTGATCTCCGGTGGAGGGTTAGGACCATAATGTGTCAGTCTTATTTTAACCGCCTGATCAAAACTTGCTTCTTCGGGTGTCCTGTCTGTTACGGCGGGCCTTTTAGCTCTATCCATTTCGACCAGTTCTGCGATAATGTCCCTTTTCTTACGGTTGCTGGCCGGTCTGCCCCGGCTCTCCAGTAAGTCCATGAGGGAAGAGAGCTTCATCCGTTCATACACCGTCTCCATTGTCATGTGTCCTTGTAGCTGTCCTTCTGAAGATGGAATCATCCCACTGCTGTGCCACCAATGTAACGGTTACCACCGCTTACAACCTTCCATCCATCCACGACAAGCTTATCCGACACACCAACAACCAGGCAGACATGATCCATTCCATTTCCCAGAATAAACGAGACAGCGCTCCGTTCTCTAGTTTCCAAAATGTATGAATAACTTTATTGGTTCTTAGCTTGCTTATATCCAGTACAACAGAATGCAGTTAATCACAGGACAATGTAATCTCCACCCCCCTATTCACTCACTGAGGATAATTCTTTAATTGGTAGCTAGACATGACGGCACCGTATTATCAATAGGGTTCAATTAACCTTGAATAGTAACACAGACATCTAGTTGAATAAGTTCTCTATACAGCTTTGTCACACAATGGCAGTGAGAGTGGGTGTCTTTACATTGAATAGCCAACACCTTAGGATATTTCAATAGCCTATTATACAAAAGGTATGACTCACTGGCTGACCTGGTCATGTCATCATGACTCCTTGTGATATCTCAGTCCTGCAATATGAAGTATTATTAATGTCCCATCTCATGTAATATGAATTATGATTCACTATTAGCCACCCTATACCCAAAAGGGCACAGGGTGGATTTCGACCCAAGAGTTTTTGGTGCTGCTGGCACAAGAGTATCTCTCATCCTTCCAACGTCTCTGGTTGTCACGGGCCATTCTGTTACAACGTATTTGCTTAACCACTTAAGGACCGCTGCACGGCGATATACGTCGGCAGAATAGCACGGCTGGGCAGAGGGACGTATATATACGTCCCCTTTAAGAGCCCAGCCGTGGGTCACAAGCGCGCACTCGCGACCCGAAGCTCCGTGACCGCGCCCGCAGGACCTGATCACCGCTGGTGTCCCGCGATCGGTAACTGGAACTGAAGAAGGGGAGAGGTGAGTGTAAACACACCTTCCCTGGTCTTCTCTGTGGCAATGTCAGTGATCGTCTGTTCCCTAATAAAGGGAACAATGATCACCGACGTCACACGTCCAGCCCCGCCCCCCTACAGTTAGAAACACACAAGGTCACACTTAACCCCTACAGCGCCCTAGTGGTTTACCCCTTCACTGCCATTGTAATTTTCACAATAATCAGTGTATTTTTATAGCACTTTTTGCTGTGAAAATTACAATGGTTCCAAAAAATAGGTCAAAATTGTCCAATGTGTCCGCCATAATGTCACAGTCACAAAAAAAAAAAAAAAAAAAAAAACGCTGATCGCCGCCATTAGTAGTTAAAACATTTTTTTTTTATAAAAATGCCATAAAACTATCCCCTATTTTGTAAACGCTATAAATTTTGCGCAAACCAATCAATATACGCTTATTGTGATTTTTTTTGTTTCCAAAAATATGTAGAATACACGTATTGGCCTAAACTGAGGAAAAATAATGTTTTTTGATATCTTTTTTGGGGATATTTATTATAGAAAAAAGTAAAAAATATAAAAAAAAAAAAATCAAAATTGTCGCTCTATTTTTGTTTATAGTGCAAAAAATAAAAACCGCAGAGATAATCAAATACCACCCAAAGAAAGCTCTATTTGTGGGGAAAAAAGGACGTCAATTTTGTTTGGGAGCCACTTGGCATGACCGCGCAATTGTCATTCAAAGCCTGACAGTGCTGAAAGCTAAAATTTCGCCTGGGCAGGAAGGGGGTATATGTGGCCAGTAAAAAAGTGGTTAAAGCGTGCTATTCCACATTTATCTGCTGAAAATCCGACAACAATTGTCCAATGGTGCATACAAATGGTTGGATTTTCCGACAACAGCCTGGAGAGGCACTAGATTTGGCTTTTAGTTTATATTTGGTATTTGCTTAAATTTACTTTTTTTTTTTGGTTTCGCAAAAATGTGTGTCGCAAACACTTTTTTATACAAGACAGGAAAATAATTTTCTCGCATTGGATACATAGAAATGGCAAAACTCCACATTTTAAGCTTATTTACAACAGCGGAGTCTTGATGGCATTAGGCCCTTTCATTTATCAGTCATAATAATGTCGTCTGTCATTCATCTACAGATAAAAACACAAATAAATCAAATATCTCACTGGTGCCACATGCAGACGTGCTGCCTCCATTAGAGCCCATAGAACCAGAAACGGCCGAGCCGGTGCCAGAGCAGGAATCCTCTTGGAGGAGGAGATCCAGAAGATCACTAGAACTCGAAAGGGCATCGTGGTGTGACGAGGACTCCTGATTATCACCCTGGAGATGGGGAGAAATAGAATTTTTGAACTCAACATAAAAAAAATTCTTAGGACAACAATAAGGGACACATGAAGCCTTTAACCTTCGGGTTATACTGCCGCCTAGAGAAGGAATGGACCCTAAGGCGCCGTACACACGGCCGAGGTTCTCGCTGAAAACCAGCGAGAACCTCGCTGGAATGCACATTCCAGCGAGGACCTCGGCCGTGTGTACGGTCTCGGCGAGCTTCCCGTCGGGAAGCCCGTCGAGCAGAAATAGAGAGCACGCTCTCTATTTCCTCGACGGCCCGCCTGGAAGAATGGCTGGTTGCCATTCCCGACGGGCGGGTCGCCGAATTCGACGGCCGGGAGAGAACCTCTACGGGCGGAACGATGTGTTCTGCCCGTCGAGGTTCTCTGCCGTGTGTACGGCGCCTAACAAGCAAAACGGAAACTGTAGGCCAGCCCAGGCCCTTCCCACTATCAACATGCCTCGGACAAAGCAGAGTGATTTCACTGGTAATGGGCGGAGCCTGATCCTTGAGACCATAGGCTTGCCGGCTTACAAAGAGTTAGGCGTAATGAGTTGTATGTCACTTCTTGATGCCACTGTGGCATATGGCAGGAAATGTGCACAACACTTGTGGCTGCTGAACCCCAGAGCTAGAATCTCTGTAAATATGTAGATAAAAAATAGAGAGGGGAAGCGCCATCTAAGTGTAGTATAAAAACCAATTCATTAAGCACACAATTGCCAACTCACATGTAAAAGGCTTGAAGAATGAGCACGCATGGTCGGCAATGTGTAGGCACTCCCAATGCCACATCCTCCCGAAATTACTTTTTTTCTGCTCCCGTGTTTGTGCACTCCAGGCTGGTTTCAAAGGGATTCCGAGCCTCCGGCTGGCATCCCCCGCTCCAATGGAGGCTGTTTTTATTGGGGGGGGGGGGACTTGCAAACAACCCCCCTCCCCTGCTGTTTGCTGGTCGGTCCGGCACTTACCCCATTGTGGTTGGTGTCAGGCAGCGTGGTAGTGCGACTCAGCTCCAAGTCCCCTCCTCCATGGAGCTCCTTCTAACTCCTCCCCTCTTCCTAGGCATCCATTAGGATCACCTGTCCTTTCAGTCAATCGGGTGACCGGTGTCATAACACGATTCCTGATTGACTGGGAGGAGAATCAATGTTACAACAGCGAATACTGATTTACTGTTGTAACACACCTGGGTGGGCTCGGAGCACACTCTCTGCGATCTAAGCCCACCTTGGATTGAACCCTATTAGAGCCTCCGGCTCTAATCTGTGAATAAAAATATATATAAATTTGCGGGGGAAAAAATGTGTCAGTTTCCCCCAGGTCCATACCAGGGCCTTCAGGTCTAGTATGGATTTGGAGGGGACCCCCACGCCAATTTTTCAATGGCGTGGACCCCCCCCCCCCGCCCAAAGAATCCTAGCTAACTAGCAAAAAAAACAAGACATGCTGTTAGTAGGAGGGGCTATGATGGGCTGGCCTACAGTCTTTTTGTATGTGGGTATACAATCCTCCTGTAGGTGGCATAGGTGGCATAATAACCCCAATATTATAGACTGTCAATGGAGAAGAAAGGGGGATGTTAGATACGTTTAGATCAGGAGTCTTTAAACTATGGCCCTCCAAATGTTCAGGAACTACAATTCCCATCATGCCTAGTCATGTCTGTGAATGTGAGAGTTATAGAATGCCTCATGGGATCTGTAGTTAAACAGCTGGAGGGCCATAGTTTGAGGATCCCTGCTTTAGATGGATGGAGAAGATGAGGAAAGTACAGAATAGGTACACATAGCCAGGACAGATAAGGGGACAATACAGAACATATACAAAGGATATAAGAGCAGGAGCCTCCAAACTTCCTAAACAAAGGGCCAGTTTACTGTCCTTCAGACCTCAGGAGGAACGGACTGTGACCAGTGGTGGTAAAAAAGGTCCCGACGTCAGTGGGGAAAAAAATAACGCCCCATTGTTTGTTTTAGTGAAAGTAATTGTGTCCCATTATTGATGTAAGGAAGAGGAATTGTGTCCCATTGTTGATGTCATTGGACTCCATTGTCGGTGTCATTGGGAGCAATTGTGCCCCTTCATTGGTGTCAGTGGGGGAAATTATGCCCCATTGTTGGTATCAGTGGATGAAATAGCACCCAAGGGCCAGATAAAGGCAATCAAAGGGCCACATCCAGCCCCAAGGCCGCAGTTTGGAGACCACTGTAATAGAGCGTTATACACACAGTAACAAGATGTAATATTAGGGCCATGTAAGATTTGTAAAGGATGGACAAGATGGGAAAGGCAATGACAGTGCAGAGGAGCTGAGCATAGCAACATCAATGTTTATACACAATGATGTAAAAGAAGCATTTAAACATATAAATAATCACCATGCAGTTCTCCGGCTGTCTGTCTTCTTCTCCGGTTCCTGACCCCTGGTTGGGCCCTCCAGCTGTAGCATTGCCAGCGGCTGCTCCTCCTTCCTCCTCCAGCTCCCCTCCTGGTCCTCCCCCTCCAGTACTGAGCTGCGGCAGCTCCTCCATCTGCAGCAGGTCAAGCTGGAGTGGAGAGCTGCACCGTGATGGGAAAAGCCGCTGGGGCGGGGAGGAGGAGCGGGAAGGAGGAGGGGGTTGGCAGGTGGCCACAGGGGTGGGAGGAGCTGGTGTGGGAGGAGGGGCTTCAGAGGCTGGTGTGGGAGCTTCGGCGGTGGGATTAAAGGTAGGAAACCCTGGAACTCCAGGAAAGAAGGGCGGTGCCACTGGGGGAGGTTGGAAAAGATAATTGGGGAGTACGAGGGCAACAATGGGCGTGACAAGAGGGTATCTCGGGAGGGATGGGCCTGGTTCAGGAGCAGGAGGTCGCGGGGGGAACATAGGGAGGGGGTAACCAGGGATGACTGGAGGTGGAGGAGGTAGGAGAGGAGCCTCGGGGAGGTTGGTCATTGGCATGGAAGTGGGTGACAAATGTATGCCTTGCTTTGGCCGCTTTGCTTTGGATTTTCGGCTTTTGCCCCGACGACCTCCATTATTTGTCCCCTCCCACGATGGGGGGGCAGGATTGCTGGCAGAGCTGTGGTGGTGTTGGTGCGATCGGGAGGGCTTAGCTCCTGTGTGGAAGAAAATTAAAATAATTAAATATTTAAATATGACCATATAACAAGTACTGATTTCTGAAAACATCTAAGCAATTCATAATTACTAAATCTGGATGGCTATAATGAACATCTTTTCATAAAGTCAATTCAAACCTTCCTTGCATGTCTAGCTTCCTCATCTGTCATGAACAGTGTTGCTCATCTTACTTTAAAAAAGTAATTAGTTACAGTTACAAATTACTTCTCCGAAAAAGTAATTGCGTTAGTGACTCAGTTACTACATTGAAAAAGTAATTAGTTACTCAGCAAAGTAACTGATTTTTTTTTTAATATTCTACAATGCATTGTTGAGAAGCAGATGATGATGGGCGCTTGCCAGGGAGCAGTGAGTTAATACTCCAAGACAAAAGAATGCCAGATCCTTGAGAGAAGAAAACCGGTAACATGGTGATCTCGTGTATATCCCAGCCTAGGTGCATCCGTCCCACCATGTATGTGCAGCTAATAGTATTTAAAACCCTTATCCATCTGCTACATATTACATCCAAATTATAAGCTGGATTAAAATGTATGTTTACAATATACATTCCCTTGACGTTTACAGAGTCTGTAATTTAAAATCTTATATTAGGCTTTATTAGAATTTTCTATAGTTTAGTGTTTATTATTTTATTTATCGTATATAAGCTTTATTAGGTGCAAGGGATCTGGAATGGGGATGTCAGATTTTTCTTTGTTGTCTGATGAAGAGATGAAATCACTGACCAAAAATAACCTGCTGATCATTGGTCTGTATAGGTGTCCTGCACTTACCATGTTGACCACTAGATGTCGTTGTGTACACTGTGTTGTATGGGGAACGTTTGTTCTGTGGAACATTTTGTTCCGGCCATGTGTTCCCTGGATCATTGATCAGGTTGCGCACACAGTGTGTGTGATCGATGTGAGTTGTTCCCCGGTGATAGGTCAGTGTAAGGCGGGTGGGGCTCATTGTATCCAGGGCTCCTTGCGTTTGGGAGTTTTCAGACCGCTGTGACAGGCCATCACAGCGGTCATATGATTCTAAAGCGGAGTTCCACCCATATTTATGTTCACAGCGCCGGCAGAAGCAATTACTCTGCTGCCATCTAGTGGCGGTAGATGTAATTGCGGTAATGCCGCCCAAGTAATGGGAACTGCATTACCGTGAGGGGAAGAGTAATCAGGTAGATTACTTGTTACCTTTATAAGGGGCTGTGTTAGGTAAATGAGTTTATTGTAACTCCGTTACTTACAACACTGGTCATGAAGAATGTCTGGTTGGGGAAAGAACTCCCATTGAGTCAAATTATTATGAGAAACATGTAATCTAATCTCCCGCTGCTGATTGGCTAAGTGCGGTGAATCACATTTGCTGAATTTAGCTGACAGTGAGGCCCCTTTCACATTGAGGCGTTTTTCATGCGGTACAGCGCTAAAAATAGCGCTGCTATACCGCATGAAAAATCATGCCCTGTAGTGTTCAATGTGAAAGCCCGAAGGCTTTCACACTGAAGCGGTGCGCTAGCAGGAACGCTCCAAAAGTCCTGCTAGCCGCATCTTTACCGCGGTATAGGAGCGGTGTGTTCACCGCTCCTATAGCGCGCCTTCCCATTGGAATCAATGGGAAACCGCGGTAACAGCGCGGTAATACCGCCCGCAACGCGGGCGGTATTAACCCTTTTTCGGCCGCTAGCGGGGGTTAAAACCTCACCGCTAGCGCCCGAATATCGCGGTAAACACGACGGTATAGCGGCGCTACAAATAGCGCGGCTATACCGTCACCGCGGCTCCACGCCTCAATGTGAAAGGGGCCTGAGTCAGGGATTGCAATCTCAGCAAGAGCCATGTATCACCACTGAAAGGAGCAATACAGACATTGCTGAGAAGACTTGGCCTCCTTAAAGGAGTTGTAAAGTCTCAAGGTTTTTCACCTTAATGCATTCTATGCATTAAGGCAAGGGTAAGGAACCTCGGCCCTCCAGCTGTTTTGAAACTAGCCATGAGACGTTGCAAGACCCTGACAATCACTGGCATGACGCCTAGAGGCAGAGGCATGATGGGATTTGTAGTTTCACCACACCTGGAGGACCGAGATTGCCTACCCCTGCATTAACGTGCAGCAGTCCCTCCAGAGCCCCACTTTTTCTTACCCGAGCCGGATCGTTCCAGCAAAGAGCCGCTGTCTTGGGTCCTCAGTGGATAGATTGATAGCAGCAGGAGCCATTAGCTACCGCTGCTGTCAATTAAATCCAGTGACCCGGGGCCGAGTCCTGCTGTCTGTGTCAATGGACGCAGCAGCAGGACTTGGGAGTGCGGGTGCCCCTATGGAAAACGGTTTTCCGCAGAAACACTTGGTGTGGAGGAGGAGCAAGGAGCGCCACCAGGGAGACCACGGAAAAGATTGGGGTCACTCTGTGCAAAGCCACTGCACAGAGGTGGTAAGTATGACCAGGGCCATCTTAATGCAAGGGCACTCCTGGGCACTCCCCAGGGGCCCCAGGTACATGGGGGGCCCCACAATAATCTTGCATTACATCAAACTTGATAGAAAATGGAGTCACGCTATGTGAATGAGTGATATGTCTAATCAAGAAACACATGGATCAATGATTGAAATAAGTAAGTGCAAATGACAATAAAAATGAAAATAAAAATACAAAATGATTTATAGTCCCAGTAACAGATAACAATCTATCACAAAATTGTTATCAATAAGTGAAGTGAAACAAAAAAAGTCACGGGATCAAGTCCTGTATAGACAAAATGTCGGGAGGTGACGTTCTGACGTCACCGCATCATCTGATTAAGACGAACACACGTTCTGCTGAGCAGGTCGGCCTGTTATTTTATGCTATCGATTTCTACCTAAATGTAAGTGCAATTTACCTCTCATAATAAACTAGTGTTATGGTTTTACACTATGTGAGTCTCTCTTGTTTGTAGATGCCTTGAATGCTCACTAGTGATTACCGAGGACCCTCCACGCTATCAAGGATGCTTGGGTTACTGCTGCTGGATTGTCTTGGTTCCCTGCAATATCTGATCTCTATTGGGATCGCAGGCTCTGGTAAGGGTTAGTGTTTTGCATTGGTGGTGGTTCTTTGTCCTGTCCATCCGTCACAGCCTTTTGTCAAAACACCACTTCTGAGGATTGAACATGTTCATGCTGCATGCTTTGGACTTTTTTTGTTTCACTTCACTTATTGATAACAATTTTGTGATAGATTGTTATCTGTTACTGGGACTATAAATCATTTTGTATTTTTATTGTCATTTGCACTTGCTTATTTCAATCATTGATCCATGTGTTTCTTGATTAGATATATCACTCATTCACATAGTGCGACTCCATTTTCTATCTTGTATTATTTATGTTGTATAACATTTTTGAGTTGCTGCTTTATTTACGTTTTTTATTGTAAGGTATGCACAATTTTTTTCTCTTTATTGCATCTTACTTGCCAACTGCCCTGAATTTTCTGGAATAATCATGCTTTTTACTAAACTGTCCCGATATGGTCATGTCCCGGGAAGCATCCCAGAACCTATATTGTGCCCTTCTGCATTCCCCCTGTACTGTGCCCTTCTGCATTCCCCCCCGACAGTGCCCTTCTGCATCCCCCCCCTGTACAGTGCCCTTCTGCATTCCCCCCCTGACAGTGCCCTTCTGCATTCCCCCCCTGACAGTGCCCTTCTGCATTCCCCCCCTGACAGTGCCCTTCTGCATTCCCCCCCTGACAGTGCCCTTCTGCATTCCCCCCCTGACAGTGCCCTTCTGCATTCCCCCCCTGACAGTGCCCTTCTGCATTCCCCCCCTGACAGTGCCCTTCTGCATTCCCCCCCTGTACAGTGCCCTTCTGCATTCCCCCCCTGTACAGTGCCCTTCTGCATTCCCCCCCTGTACAGTGCCCTTCTGCATTCCCCCCTGTACAGTGCCCTTCTGCATTCCCACCCTGTACAGTGCCCTTCTGCATCCCCCCCCTGTACAGTGCCCTTCTGCATTCCCCCCCTGTACAGTGCCCTTCTGCATTCCCCCCCTGTACTGTGCCCTTCTGCATTCCCCCCCTGTACTGTGCCCTTCTGCATTCCCCCCCTTTACTGTGCCCTTCTGCATTCCCCCCCTTTACTGTGCCCTTCTGCATTCCCCCCCTTTACTGTGCCCTTCTGCATTCCCCCCCTGTACTGTGCCCTTCTGCATTCCCCCCCTGTACTGTGCCCTTCTGCATTCCCCCCCTGTACTGTGCCCTTCTGCATTCCCCCCATACTGTGCCCTTCTGCATCCCCCCCCCTGTACTGTGCCCTTTTGCATTCCCCCTGTACCGTGCCCTTCTGCATTCCCCCCCTGTACTGTGCCCTTCTGCACCCCCCCCCTGTACTGTGCCCTTCTGCATTCCCCCCCGTACTGTGCCCTTCTGCATTCCCCCCCTGTACTGTGCCCTTCTGCATTCCCCCCCCTGTACTGTGCCCTTCTGCATTCCCCCCCTGTACTGTGCCCTTCTGCATCCCCCCCTGTACTGTGCCCTTCTGCATCCCCCCCTGTACTGTGCCCTTCTGCATCCCCCCCTGTACTGTGCCCTTCTGCATCCCCCCCTGTACTGTGCCCTTCTGCATCCCCCCCCTGTACTGTGCCCTTTTGCATTCCCCCCCTGTACTGTGCCCTTTTGCATTCCCCCCCTGTACTGTGCCCTTCTGCATTCCCCCCCTGTACTGTGCCCTTCTGCATTCCCCCCCCCCGTACTGTGCCCTTCTGCATTCCCCCTGTAGATGTGTAAATTGGGGTAAGCTGGTAGGGGCCCCAGGGCATTACTTTGCCCAGGGGCCCATGATGCCATTAAGACGGCCCTGAGTATGACATGTTTGTTATTTTAAGAAAAAAAAAAACACAAACCTTTCAACATTCACAAAACTTTGTTTTGCATGCTACTCAGATTAAAAAAAGTTGGAGAAGCACCTTAGACAATATACCCTTTTACTGGGAAGCCTTTTATGCCATGTTGAAGATGGCCCGGTGTACCTATACGTTTTATATCCATTTGTGACAAATCCCTATGTATTGTTCTCGTGCCTAGATAGGTTTGTTACTGTGTACGCAGCTGCCTCTCTTATGCCTAAGGGCCCATATACACGATCAGAAAATCATTAGAAAAATCCAGATTGCGAAGCGATCGTACGACAATTTTATCCTTAGTACAGAGCTTTTGAGAGTCGATCACAACCGTTCATCCAACATGTACAATACCAGATCATACAAATTTCATTTAACCAGTACAGTTGTCAACCGAAAATATAATACAAATACACCAGAATGCATTACATCTCTTCCGAAATGTTATTCTGTAGTACGAGAATTTTTGGAACTTTAGTAACCTCCTTTATTTTCGATAGAAAAAAAATGGACAATCATTCATACGATAATCTCACGATAATCTCACCATGTGTACCATGTGGCCGCCGGGCTTTGACGAAATGTCAGGAGTCTAGACAGAGCCCTGACATTTCCCCTTTGAGACAGGGAAAGAGGCCGAGAACACAGACTACCCACTCCCTTTCTCTGCAGCCTCAGCTGCACTGAAGATGAATGGAGAGGAGACAGAGGCCCCTCTCCATTCATAAGCTGAAGCAGAGTAAGCATAGTTTACGATGCTCAGTTATGAATGGACAAAGTCAGTGATCACTGACTGTGCATTTGTAAAATTTGTAAAATGAAGGAGACGGTAAATTACATATTTAGCTGCTTCTTCTTTCGCTCTCCATCCTAACAAATCCAGGACAGGGGGACCCAGAGGAGGATGCGGATCGGGACCTGGGGGAGGATACAGAGGAGGACCGGAGTACACAGGGAGCACAGAGGGGGACCTGGAGGAAGACACAGAGGAGGACAGAGGGGACACAGGGAGCACAGGGGGGACATGGAGGACATGGAGGAGGACACGGGACACAGGGAGCACAGAGGGGGACCTGGAGGAGGACCCAGAGGACTGGAGGAGAACACAGGGGACACAGGGAGCACAAAGGGGGGCCTGGAGGAGGACACAGGAGGACAGAGGGGGACATAGAGGACACAGGGAGCACAGAGGGGGACCCAGAGGACTGGAGGAGAACACAGGGGACACAGGGAGCACAAAGGAAGACTTGGAGGAGGACCCAGAGGACTGGAGAACATAGGGGACACAAGGAGCACAGAGGGGGACCTAGAAGAGGACACAGAGGACCGGAGGAGAACATGGGGGACACAGGGAGCACAGAGGGGGACCTGTAAGAGGACCGGAGAACACATGGGACACAGAGGGGGACCTGGAAGAGGACACAGAGAACCGGGGAGCTAAGAGGGGGACTAGGAGGAGGGAACAGGGGACAGTCTGTCTCCCTGGCAGCTGCGGGAGGAAGAGGAGGAGAATCGGCTGTCAGAAAATCTATATCAGTGCTTGTAGCTGCCCCTACCACCGCACTGATCATGTCTGAGGTTGTCCAGGTATCTGGTCAAGCATCGGAGCATTTGCACAAGTACAAATACTCTTGCAAATGCTCGATATCGGCACCGATACTAGTATCGGTATTGGTGCAACCCTAGTAAGTACTTACGTTCTTATTTCCCTGGAAATATTGTTTTGACAATTCTATTTTAGTGACAGAGTCACTTTTAGTAGGTAACTCCAGTACAGATCTGGCAACAAGAGCCCAGAAATATTTGCAATAATATATTCTACTATAATGTACTGGGTTGTGATAATAGTAATTATTTCAGTGTGATGTCCTTGTCCCATGGCCTCACATACATTGCAAAACGATGTATACACCACAGTGTTTGGAGGCACAGATAATAGTTACCGTACATAGTTAGTCAGGTTAAAAAAAGTTGTCCATCTAGTTGAACCAAAAAAAAAGAAGAAAAATACAATCCCATATATGTCCTTCACCCACAGTTGATCCAGAGGAAAGCGAAAACCCCAGTAAAGCATGATCCAATTTGCTCCAGCAGGGAAAAAAATTCCTTCCTGATCCCCCGAGAGGCAACCCGATATTCCCAGAATCAACCTTACCTATAAATGTCAGTACTAAGTTATATTCTGTACATTTAGGAAAGAATCCAGGCATTGTTTTAAAGCAATCTACTGAGCTGCCCAGAACCACCTCTGGAGGGAGTCTATCCTGCATTTTCACAGCTGTCACGGCAAAGAAATCTTTCACTATATGGACCCCTTATATATTTGTACATGTTGATCATATCCCCCCTTATTCTTCTCTTCTCACAAGAGAATAAATTCAGTTCCTCTAATCATTCCTCAAAGCTGAGCTCCTCCATGCCTCTTATCAGTTTAGTTTCCCTTCTCTGCACTTTCTCACGTTCCCTGATATCCTTTTTGAGAACTGGTGCCCAAAACTGGACTGCATATTCCAGATGAGGTCTTACTAATGATTTGTACAGGGGCAAAATGATATCTCTATCTCTGGAGTCCATACCTCTCTTAATACAAGAAAGGACTTTGCTCGCTTTGGAAACCACAGCTTGGCATTGCATGCCATTAATGATCTACCAAAACCTCCAGATCCTTCTCCACCATTGATTCCTCCAGTTGTACTCCCCCTAGTATGTATGGTGCATGCATATTCTTAGCCCCCAAGTGCATAACTTTACATTAATGGAAGAGACAAGAACAGTCAGAAATAAAAAGTGAGAACGTATGGCCGACTGAAACCTTCTAAAAGTAGCAGTGGAGATGGAGAACTGACCTCTAGGACTTCGCTGGCTCTGCTCTTCCCATGCTCCCGCAGGAACAGGATCAAACACCCGCAGCTGGCTGAGGTTGTGTACGCGGGTTAGGAAGGCTTGCTCCTCCCGTTGAGTGTGGGCAGAGAGGACTTCTTTGGTCAGCCCCAGCGGTCGCAGTGGAGGTGGTGGGGCTGCTGGGCACGAGGACTCTTCCAAAGGCACCATTTCAGCTGTGGGTAGACAACACAAGAATGGAATGCATTAGTTCATAATATCCAAACTAAGAAGTCTATTATTTATTGGCTGTCACTTGTACATATGGGAAGGGCAGGTAAGGTAAACACCACACTTATTATATTAATAAGCTTTCAATTTATAAAATATAAAAAGGCAATTCCAATCAAGCAAGGCAGGCCTGCGTTTTACCTGCTTTTGGGAGGAAAGTCTGAGTATCTGAGAATGGTCATCCTGCGGTTTTTCAAAGCTACACCCTTCTAGTTATTGGTACAAGGTGTACCGTGAGCATGCCGGCAGATCATGCGGAATCAAAGTCCGCTGGGTGCCCACGATCGTCTCACGGAGAGGCAGAACATGGAGATGCCCATGTAAACAAGGCATTCCCTGTTCTGCCTAGTGACAGGACAATGATCTACTGATCCCTGTAGTGTCACTTGTAGCCCAGCCCCCCCAGGGTTAGAATCACTTCCTAGGATACACTTAAACCATTCATCGTCCTAGTGTTTAACCCCTTCCCTGCCAGTGTCGTTTACACAGTAATCGGTGCATTTTTATAGCACTGATCGCTGCATAAATGACAATGGTCGCAAAATAGTGTCAAAAGTATCCGATGTGTCCACCATAATGTTGCAGACCCAATAAAAATCGCACTGTCACCTATAACGCTGGCATGAAAGGGGTTAAACATCTAGGGTGATCAAAGGGTTAAATGTGAGCCTAACCAGTGTTTGTGTACTATATGTGCTGCTTTTACTAAGCTTTTTTAAGCAGGGGCCATTGAAATGAATGGCGTTTTGGAGCGTCATGCAGCGTACACACGATCGGTTTGTCTGATGAAAACGGTCTCATGGACCGCTTTCAGCAGACAAACCGATCGCGTGTGGGCCCCATCGGTTTTTTATCCATCAGTTAAAAATATAGGAACTTGTTTTAAAATTATCTGATGGTTAAAAAAACGATAGAAAAAAAAACGGTCTGTGTGGAAGTCCATCGGTTAAAAACCCGTGCATGCTCAGAATCAAGTCGACGCATGCTCGGAAGCATTGGACTTCATTTTTCTCAGCACGTCCTTGTGTTTTACGTCACAGCGTTGGACACGATCGTTTTTTTAACTGATGGTGTGTAGGCACGACTGATGAAAGTCAGCTTCATCGGATATCTGCTGAAAAAATCCATCAGAATGTTTTCATCGGATGAACCGATCGTGTGTACAGGGCATGAGGGACGAGCTGAAATTCGCTCGGGTGTGAATGGGGCCTCTGAATTTCCATTTCACTGGGGGTCTCCTGGAAGTGCAGGAAGGTGGCTGTATACTGGATGGGGGGCTGTGTACTGGGGAGGGGGGCTGTATAATGGATGGGGGGCTGTGTACTGGGGAGGGGGGCTGTATAATGGATGGGGAGCTGTATACTGGGGAGAGGGCTGTGTTCTGGATGGGGGGCTGTATACTGGGGAGGGGGACTGTGTACTGGGGAGGGGGACTGTGTACTGGGGAGGGGGACTGTATACTGGGGAGGGGGACTGTATACTGGGGAGGGGGACTGTATACTGGGGAGGGGGACTGTATACTGGGGAGGGGGACTGTATACTGGGGAGGGGGACTGTGTACTGCATGGGGGGCTGTGAATTTTTTTTTTCCTTAAACTTCCCTCTTAAAATTGGGGTGAGTGTTATACCCTGATAAATACAGTATATATTGAAGACCTTTGTTTCCATGCAAGGCCCACTTTACTCTTCACCGGGAGGAACCAAGTTTGTAGTCTTTGGTTACGAAGCAAGTGCTCCCATTGCAGGTATGACTTAGACTTTTCGGCTTTGGTTTCTTTTATTTTTTTAGTCTTCTAAAATAATTAAGCGTCACACCGTATCTGCCCTGCTGCAAAGTGACAGACCCTGCATTACCACACAAAGCACACGAAGAAAAAAAAGATACAAGCTTTTCAGCACAAGACGTAGTGCACACAAGTCCGTTGCTCAGCATTGGTCCACCAGTCCCTTCCACCCCGAATCCTCAGCAGTAGACTGGCCACTAAGCAAATTACCCGAGTCTGGTGGTTTTTTGTCTCCCACATGGACAATTGTGCTGCTGAAGCTTCCTTGGCTAGTGATGGACACCACGCTCTCTGCCTTGCTGGGGGGTAGAGGAGGCAGAGGAGCCAGAGGCGAGGAGCCCACTGCTGCTGGTGTGGGTGGAGGAGGCAGATCCTGCCGCTGTGGTGGGCCAGCCGAGGGATCTGTGAAGAAATGCAAACAGCAGAATACGACTTTAACATTTCTACCCCTCAATCTTGGCCACATGCACCAGCGTGTGTCCCCAGTCTCACCTTCTTTATCGCTCTCCCCGGTCCTCTGTTTCTCCTCCTCTGAGGTGGAGGTGGACGAGGCGTACGATGAGGAGCCACACTTCCTCTTCACTGTGCTGGGGAGGTTACAGCTCTCCAGGTACCTGTAAAAGAGGTGGCATATAAGCGAAGGAGAAATAGACACAAGGCCAGTTTTCACTGGATGGGCCTCATTTGTTGTGCTAAAGTCCAGTCTAAAATGATCCTGCCAACCAGCAAAAGAGGCATGAAAACACTACAGAGAGGACCAGGTTTCCCAGTGCACAGGTGGTTTCCTGTTCCCTTCTTACCGGATGATGCTGTCCAGGCAGTTGATCTGCTGGTAGGAATAGTTGGAGGTCTCTTTTCGAGTCAGCTCTTCAGGGATTCGAGGAGCCGCCGTGTCAGGAGGAGTGTTGTCTATGCTGGCTGGAGGGACCGTGCGAGCCGGAGCGAGAGCTGGGTGAAGAAAAGTCACATCTAATTAACCATCTAAGGACTAAGCCTCTCTGAGATTTGTTGTTTACTAGTTTAAACATGTTTTTGATAGAAAATTACTTAGAACCCCAAAACATTATACATTTTTTAAAGGTGGTGAGTGCGTTTCTTTAAGGGGAGTGGAATCACAGTCATACGGCAGGGTTCGACAGGGCGCCATTGCGACTAGAATTAGCGACCTGGTGCCTGGGGCATCCTGTGTCTCCATGCGCCCCCACCTCATGATCGTGTCGTGCCATGCCGGCCTGTAATTGAGGCCGAGGCTTTGCGGCCTTCTGCAGGCCTATGCTTCCTTCTGTAATCTGGCACCATCTTGTGGTGGCCGTTGGTATGACAAGACAACCAGCAATGCTAATGGAGCTTCCCCTGTTTTCACGGCCATCTCCTTCCCTCTAATTAGAACCCCAAACATTATATATATTTTTTATTCTAACACCCTAGAGAATAAAATGGTGGTCGTTGCAATTCTTTATGTCACACCGTATTTGCACAGCGGTCTTACAAGCGCACTTTTTTGGGAAAAAATACACTTTTTTTTTATTAAAAAAAAGTAAGACAACAGTAAAGTTAGCCCAATTTTTTTTATATTGTGAAAGATAATGTTTTACGCCGAGTAAATTGATACCCAACATGTCACGCTTCAAAATAGCGCCCGCTCGTGAGATGGTGACAAACTTTTACCCTTAAAAATCTCCATAGGCGCCGTTTAAAAATTTCTACATGTTGCATGTTTTGAGTTACAGAGGAGGTCTAGGGCTAGAATTATTGCTCTCACTCTAACGATCGCGTCGATACCTCACATGTGTGGTTTGAACACAATTTACATATGCAGGCGCTGCTCATGTATGCGTTCGCTTCTGCGCGTGAGCTCCGCGGGACAGGGTGCTTTTAAAAAAATGTATTTATTTTTTCTTATTTAGTTTACTTTTTATTTTTAACACTGTTCTTTAAAAAAAAAAAAAAAATTGTGTCACTTTTATTCCTTTGACAAGGAATTTAAACATCCCTTGTGATAGAAAAAAGCATGACAGGTCCTCTTAAATATGAGATTTGGTGTCAAAAAGACCAATTTTTTTTTTTTTAAAAGACAGTGTAAAAATAAAAAGTAAAATAATTAAAGAAAAATTTAAAAATTCAATAAATGTAAAGCACCCTGCCCCGCCAAGCTCACAGAAGCAAACGCAGATGTAAGTCGCGCCCGCATATGAAAACTGTGTTCAAACCACACATGTGAGGTATCGCCGCGATTGTTAGAGGGAGCACTTCACCTCTAAGTGGTCAAAATGTTATGGCTGATCGGTGTATGTTTTGTTTCTTTGTGTCTAAGACAGGTCCTAAGACACAACAGCGGCTTAAAATCTACAAAAATCTGGAGGCCTAAAGGGTGTGTTCGTGTGCGCCTGCTTTAAAGTGGTTGTAAATCCTTACAGATCACTTATACCTATAGGTAAGCCTAGATTAATGCTTACCTGTAGGTGCAACAAATATCTCCTAAATCTACACAATTTTGAAGATTTTTGCAAAAAAGACTGCACTGATGTCATGCCGTTAGTGGCGGCTCCAGCCAGTCACAGCGCCGAAGCCGTGCTATCCGGAAGTCACTCCGGGAGAGATTGAGGCGAGAGAAGAGGCGAACAAGGATGGCTGCGGGGGCTTCGATCTCAAGTAAGTAATTCATAATGAGCTAGTATGCTATGCATACTAGCTCATTATGCATTTGTCTTGCAGGATGTATTTTTTTATTTTAAGGAGGCTTTACTTCCTCTTTAAGATTGCAGAAATAATGCAAGAGATGTCTGAACAATAAGTTGTGGGGGGACATACCTTGAAAATGTCCTCGATGAGGTGGTCGTATGACCCTGGAGCCCAGGAAGGTCTGCTGGCCCCCGCTCTTCCCTGTGTGGACATTCTGGCAAAGCTCCTGAAATGTCATCTAAGGGAACAAAAAAAACACATAGTGAGGAATGACACTAACTTCTCATTTGCTCCCGAATCATAATATCTTCAATCTTGATGCTGATGACAGTCAGTTTTGAGTAGAATATACTAACCATCATTACACCATTTTAAAAAGGAACCTATATCGGGTTGGGGTCTATTTCAGTATTACAGCAGTTACACTTTTAAACCTCCATATCCCAGCCCCCCAGTTTTTTTATTTGCTTTAAAACCAGAGTGTTCAGAGTGCAAACCTGTTACATTAGGCCCTGGTTCACATTGGAGCGACTTGTCATACAATTTGTCATTTTGCTAAAAACTCCCTTAGCCTGAATAAATTAAAACGAATGTAGCCACCACATCTAAGGAGGGGTAAATTGCAATATATTTCATATGTTTTGGAGTTTACACAGTAGTGGTATTTTGTGTCATTTATACTATATGGTCAAAAGATTGTGGACACCAGCCCATCACATCTATATGAGCTTGTTGGCCATCCAACACCATGGGCAATAGTTGTCTCCACTTTGTGGCTATAGCCACCTCCACATTTCTGGGAAGGCTTGCCACAAGATTTTGCAGTGTAAGTGTGGGAATTTGTGCCCATTCAGCCAAAAGAACATTTGTGAGTTTGGGTACTGATATTGGATGAGGAGACCCGGCTAAGTAAGGTGTTTCAATTCATCCCAAAAGTGTGCAGTAGGGTTGAAGTCAGGGGAATGATCATAAAAAAACCTTCCCCAAACTGTTCCCAGAAGATTGAAGTCACACATTGATATTGGGTGAGAAGATCTGGCTCATAATGGGCATTCAGTAGAGTTGAGGTCAAGACTCTGTGCATGACACTCAAGTTCTTTCACACCAAACCATGTCTTTATGGTGCCTACTTTGTACACAGGGGAATGATCATAAAAAAACCTTCCTCAAACTGTTCCCACAAGGTTGGAGGCACACACTGTAATTGGATCAGAAGATCTGGCTCACAATGGGCATTCAGTAGGGTTGAGGTCAAGACTCTGGTGTGGAGGAACTTCAGTGTCCTGCACAAACCATGTCTTTATGGTACCGACTTTGTACACAGGGGAATGGTCATGCTGGAACAGTAAAAAAAACCTTCCCCAAACTGTTCCCACAAGGTTGGAGGCACACATTGATATTGGATCAGAAGATCTGGCTCACAATGGGCATTCAGTAGGGTTGAGGTCAAGACTCTGTGCAGGACACTGAAGTTCCTCCACACCAAACTCATGAAACCATGACTCTATGGAGTCGGCTTGGTGCACAGAGGAACGTTCATGCTGGAACAGTAAAAAACCTTCCCTAAACTGTTCTGCGCTTCCAACCTTATGACAATTCTCTAAAATGTCTTTGCATGTTGTAGCATCTAAACAAAAGGGGTTGTAAAGGTACAATTTTTTTTCCCCCTAAATAGCTTCCTTTGCCTTAGTGCAGTCCTCCTTTACTTACCTCATCCTTCCATTTTGCTTTTAAATGTCCTTATTTCTTCTGAGAAATCCTCACTTCCTGTTCTTCTGTCTGTAACTACACACAGTAATGCAAGGCTTTCTCCCTGGTGTGGAAAAAAGCCTCTTGAGGAGGGGGGGGGGGGGCGAGCAGGAGTGTCAGGACGCCCACTAACACACAGCTCCTTTCTCTGCAAAGTAGATAGCGTCCAGACCCTCCTGCTCGCTCCCCCCCCCCTCAGGCTTTCTCCACATCAGGAAGAAAGCCTCGCATTACTGTGTGGAGTTACAGACAGAAGAACAGGAAGTGAGGATTTCTCAGAAGAAATAAGCATATTTAAAAGCAAAATGGAAGGATGAGGTAAGTGAAGAAGGACTGCACTAAGGCAAAGGAAGCTATTTAGGGAAAACATTTTTTTTTACCTTTACAACCCCTTTAATAATCTGGAGTCGTCTCCACATACTTTTGACCATATAGCTAAAGTTTTTAATATCTTGGAAAGAACTAAATGAAATAAAACTGAAGACATACAATATTCATCTGTAAAAATTGTTTCAGGCAGATCTGCGTCTAGCTGGAATAAAGCCAACCCCCTCATACATTGTGTTATTAGTCATTAAGATCTGACCAGCTCAGCATTAACGTATTCAGCGTCACACGTACAGGTTTGGGCTCTCTCCTCTCCTCGATGACCATGGCGTTGCTGTCACTGGATGAAGCATTGCAGTGAAATGGTTCTTGAGATGCGTTGCTGCCGCCACTACCATTCCCACCACCAGAGGACGTGCTATGTACAGGCTGTAAAGTACAATGTAAACAACTGTAACACTACAACAACCACCATAATATAATGACAAAGTTAAGGGCCCTTTCTTACGTCCGCTCCGCCTATCCGTTCATTACAAGTCCGTTAACGGACTTGTAATGAACCCCTATGGGAGCGGATCCGTTAGCGGATGATGCATCCGCTAACGTCCGCTAGATCCGCATCCGTTTTTGCGGACGGAAGAATGTCCTATTTTTCTTCCGTCCGGCCAAACGGATCGAATGCAAACGGACAGACGGTCCGTTTCCATCCGACTCCCCATAGGGGAGAGCGGAGGAGAGACGGGGCGGTCCCTGCACAGTGTGCGGGGACCGCCCCGTCCGCCGACAGCTGAGCGGAGACCCCCCCGCTGAGCTGACGGGCACACGGAGCGGACCGAAAAGCGGTCCGCTCCGTTTGAAAGGACCCTAAGTCTTAACTTCCCTACAGCAGACTGATAAGACTGATGCAGCTGGATGAAAACGCATACAGTATTTTTAAGGTTTTCGGCCAAAACGATCTATTGCAACTGCTGTAAGACATTGCGCGTTAACAGATCTCGTGCAGCAGTTTACAGAGATTCTCAGCTCCTCCACTGCACTCACAATGCAATACCTAAAGGCAGTGTCACCAAGGAGGTTGATGCCTGATGATTGATTGATGGACAAAGAACAGCTGTTTCAAAAGCCAATCAAAATATTTCAATAAATAGCACAAGGATCAGAAATAATGTGCAAACACACAACATAAAACTAATAAAAAAAAGAGATGACTAAAACATAGGGAGGGAGGGAAACGGGCAGAGCTTTTTTTCTCAGAAAATAGGTGCAGGAACTCAACCACGACCCCGTTCAGATTTCACAAACAGTAGAAGGGTCTTAAAGGGGCATTAAATACCAGAATTGCACTACATACAGAGTGCAGTGTTCAGGGCGGTTACACACAGAGTGCAGAGCTGTCACTTGTAAACACAGAAACTAGACTTCTGTGTTTACAAGTGATTGTGGTGAGCAGGCACCAAAGGGTCTGAGCCAAAGGTGGTGGAACTGAGTTCCCCCAAGTTCCCCCAGAAAAAAAGCCCTGGAAACGGGAAATACAAGAAAAAGGGAAAGGCAGTTGGAAAGGGAGAGAAAGAATAGAAACGAAAGGAAGGATAAAAAAAGGAAAGAAGAAGAGGAGAGGAAAGGGGGAAGAGAGAAGAGAAAAGGAATGGGAGAGGAAGACAGGAAAGAACAGGGAAGAGTGGAAAGGAGAGGAAAGGAAATTGGAGAGAAGAGGAGAAAGAAAGAAATTAGAGTAAAAATAAGAAGGAAGAGAAGGGGGGGGGGAGGAGAAAATGGGAGGGGAAGACAGGAATAACCAGAGAAGAGTGGGAAGGAGAGGGGAGGAGAGGAAATTGGAGAAAAGAAGAAGAGCAGATGAAGAAATGAGAGTAAAAGGAAGAGAAGGGAGAAAGAGAGGAGGAGAGGAAAGTAGAAAATGGAAGGGGGGGAGACAGAAAAGAACAGAGAAGAGTGGAGAGGAGGGGAAATTGCAGAGAAGAGGAGAAGAAAGAAATTAGAGTAAAAATAAGAAGGCAGAGAAGTGGGGGGGAGATAGGAGAGGAAAGGAGAGACTAGAGAAGAGTGGGAAGGAGAGGAGAGGAAATTGGAGAAAAGGATAGGAAAGAAAGAAATGAGTGTAAAAGAGAAGGAAGAGAAGGAAGAAAAAAAAAAGAGAGAAGAGAGGAAAGTATAGAATGGAAGGGGGAAGACACGAAAGAACAGAGAAGAGTGGAAAGGACAGTAGAGGAAATTGGAGAGAAGAAATAAATTAGAGTAAAAGAGAGAAGAATAGAAAGGGAGAAAGAGAGGAGAGAAAAGGAAAGAATGGGAGGGGAAAATAGGAAAGGATGGAGAAGAGTGTAAAGGAGAGGAAATTAGAGGAGATGAAAGAGTATAAAGAGAGAAGGAAAAGTGGTAGGAAAAGAAATGAAAGGAAGAAAAAAAGAGACGAAAAAAAAAAGTCTAAAAGTTCTGTGAAACTGCTCCATAATATATGATTTAATTATATGCTTCCTTGCCTACATAGGCGATTCACTGTTTTTGCTTTTCTATGTTATTTAAAATTAAAATTAGTGTACCAGGAAAAAGAAAGGAAAGAAGAGGAGAGAAGAAAAAAGGGGGAAGAGAGAAGAGGAGAACAGAGGGAATGGGAGGGGAGAACAGGAAAGAACCAAGAAGAGAGGAAATGAGAGGAAATTAGAAGAAAGAAGAGGGGAAGAAATGAATGAGAGTAAAGGAGAGAAGGGAGAGGAGAAAGAAAAGAGAAAAAGGGGAGAGGAGAGGGAGAAAAAAAAGGGAGAGGAGAGAAGAGAAAAGGGGGAGAGGAGAAGAGAGAAAAAGGGGATAGGAGAGGAAGACAGAAAATAAGGGAGAGGAAATTAGAGAAGAAAAAAAAAGTAGAAGGGAGAGGAGAAGAGAGAAAAAGGGGAGAGGAGATAAAAAAATGAAAAAAAAAGAGAGGCAGGAGAGAAAGACAGGAAGGAACAGAGAAGAGAAAAGGGGGAGAGAAGAAGGAGAAAGGAGAGGAAGACAGAGTAAAAGAGAGAAGGAAGGGCCGTGGGAAAAAAGAAAGGAAGGCAAAAAGATAGGAAGGAAAAATAAAGAAAGGAAAGAACATTAGAGGAGAAGAAGAGAAGAGAACACAACAGAGGGAATGGAAACGGAAGACAGGAAACAATGGAGAAGAGTGGGAAGGAGAGGAGAGGAAATTAGAGGAAAGAGGCGAAAAGTGAAATGAGGGGAAAGAGAAAAAAGGTAGAGGAGAGGGGAAGGGAGGGGGAGGAGAAAGGAAGGAAAATGAAAGGAAAATGTTGATAAAATAAGAGAAAAGATGGAAGGAATGGAGAGAAAGAAAGTGTCCATACCTGCATCAATGTCCTGTGAATCTTCTCGGACAGTTCCTGAATGTCTGGGTCTAGAGGCTTCATTTCGGCCCCTTTGGGAGCAGTAAAGACATCTTCATTGAGAGGACTTCTGCAGAAAGACAAGCCAAGGAATAGATATCGACAGGCCCAAACAGTTAGAGGTGAAAAGTAAAAAAAAAAAAATTCCCTAAAACAGCTACCCTTTTCCCCCCAAAAAGCTGTCCCAGCATTGTGACATAGGACCCTTATGTTATATGGCTACTTAGAATGTAACAGTTTCTTGATCATCCTGCTCTCTATCCCTGGAACCACCATACCAATTTACCAACTGTATCTGAAATCTGACTGCAATACCTGCCCTGCCATCGGTACTGTTTGGAATAGGAGGCTGTCAGAGGCACGGACTGCCACCATGTATGAGTTTGTTTCACACGACTTCTTCCCCTTACTTATTTTGGGACCCAAAACAGGTCACTCCTGCTGCCTAACTTCACATTTCAGCTGATGTTCCAGGAATAATAGGAATCTTCCATGCAGTGGATTACACAACATTTATCCCATTACAGTTTAGTAGCCCTATTTAGCAAAGCACCTAAAAAAAAAAAAAAAAAAGGCCAACGGTAGTTGTGCCGCAGCAGAACTTACGTGCGAACTTTGTGCCTTCCAAGAATGAAGGAAACTTTGCGACTCCACGGATTGACAAAACTGCTCCAGCTTGTGTCGATGGTGACGTACTCCCCAGAACGTGCGCACAGGCGGATAGGAGAGTGGCTGAAAGGCTGGCCGGCCTGCTGTAAGACTGAGGGCCAAAGATGATCATTATTTCATATGGCACACATTCCACCACACTTTAAAACTACAGCTAGTGAAAAAAAAAACAGTCAATTTCTTCTCATATAGTTACATAGTTAGTGGTGGCAGTCAGGTTGGCATTTTCCTTCTGAAATCTGACTGGTCTACTTCTATGCTCCTGATGAAGCGTTTTTACGCGAAACATGTCGAGTAAAAGCAAGATCTACTACCTTGCATATTGAACCCAGTTTCGAAAACAAAAATTCTATATATACCCTTTGACGTTATGTGTCCTCATGCTATGAGTATACCTGTATCATTATAAGATTTTTTTAAATACTACTCTGATACTTACTGGGGTTATTTGCTGACACTATACTGTCTTACAAGTTTGTGTATATAGATTTTTTCACATGTATTTTTTACAAATAAATATTTATACATTTTTTACACTGATTACTTGTACCGTCAAAAGTCCACTCCATTAGTTTAGATTAATTTCCATTTACATAGTAGGTGAGGTTGAAAAAAAAACAAAAAAACAAGCCCATCAAGTCCAACCTCATAGCAATAAAAAAAAAAACATTTCTCCTTTGTTACACCCAAAATGGAAAATGTGTCTTATAGACACTATGGGGGAGATTTACTAAAACTGGAGCATTTGAAATCTGCTGCAGCTGTTCATGTAAGGCCTCGCACACACGAGGCAATTCATTTGTTCAAATCGGTCGGACCGACCGATTTGAACAAATCTGTCTCTTTGGATTTTGGTTTGCTCACGTGTACACACGAGCAAACCAAAATCCCCGCCAGCAGACGGCGCGCTGACGTGTCGGTGACGTTGACGCCGCCACGTCACCGCACCAGGAAGTAAAACACTTCCGCGCATGCGCCGAATCCATTCGGCGACGGTGCGAGACGACATGTCTGCTGGTAAGTGTACTAACCAGCAGACATGTCGGGCGGACGGGTTCCCACCCGATAGATTTCAAAGCATGTTTGAAATCTGTCGGGTGGCCAAATCCGGCGGCTCGCCCGTACACACGATCGAATCTGTCTGCTGGGACGGTCTAGCAGACCGTTTCCAACAGACAGATTTGATCGTGTGTACGCGGCCTTAGTCAATCAGCTTCAAACTTCACTTCTTCAATTAAGCTTCGATAATAAAACGATTGGAAGACGATTGGTTTCGATGCAGAGCTGCACCAGATTATATACTCTCCAGTTTTAGTAAATCCCCCGCTATTTGGCCAAAAGTTTTTGGAACCCGACCATCACTCTAACATGAGGTTGTTGGACATCCCAAACCATGGACATAAATATGAAGATGACCCTCTATTTTATGCTATGGCAGTCTGCACCCTTCTCAGAATAAATCCCACAGGAAAAGAACATTTTTTGCGAGGTCAGGAACTGATGTTAGATTTATGAATGGGGCCAGTGCCGAGCAAACAACATCCTGTTTTTACACTACAGCAGGGCAGCGACTCGGCATGAGACCTGCAAGCTACTGGAAGTTCACTGCGGTAGCGGTGCCCAATACAATGACTTGCACTAGGATCCCATAGGTATGTTCAAATTGGTCCAATGCATACTTGAATCTAAAAGGGCTGGCAACTGGGATACTCTTGAATAAAATCCTTTATTGGTTACATGGGTACAAGCAATGGTCCAATGCATAGGTGTGCGCAGCCTATTGCATAAGGGTGTGCACCCTAAAGCTCAAACACACGTGTGCGTGTGTCTACAGTATATATGACCCTGGCGCATTTATCTCTCTGCTTGCACAGTGAAAGAGAAGTATGTGAACATGGGGTGATTAGGGTGTACCCAGGCACATCCGGCGCACCCTGTGGTCCAATGTAACTAAGTAAAAATTGCGTTCCCTAAACTTCAGCTTTAAAGTGGTTCTAAAAGCTCAATGTTGCATTAAGGTAAACTAATCTTCTGAGTGCAGCAGCCCCATCTAATACTTGCCTGAGCCCCAACTCGATCCAGCGATGTGCATGAGAGCAGCAGCTCTCCCAGGTCTCTCTCTCCTCATTGGCTCACACAGCAGCAGGAGCCATTGACTTCTGCCAATTTACAGCCAGTGAGCCAATGAGGAGAGTGCGGGGCGCCGCTCTGTGTGTGAATGGACACACACAGCATGGTTTGGGAGAGAGCCTCCTCGAGTGCCCCCATAGCAAGCCGCTTGCTATAGGGGCACTCGGCAGGGGGTAGAGGCCAGGACCACCAACTGAGGACCCAAAAAGAAAAGGATCTGGGCTGCTCTGTGCAAAATAATTAAACTATATCATGTTTATTAAAAAAAAAAAAACTTTCCTTTAGAATGACTTTACGATACCATCAGCAATACTTAACACATCTAAAGACAAGTTCAAGAAGAACCGTATTGTAAAGTGAAAGTCCTTTCCCCTCCCAAACAAAATACCTTTAGTGTGTATGGCAAGCATGAGTGGCCGGTCCTCAGGATGAATGAAAAACAAAACAGGCATACCGATAAGATCCTGCGGGAGGTAGCCGAGGAGAGGGACAGCTCTGTAAGAAAATGGAGGACCATCAGACAGCTTTCCAGGAAGATGAACAGATAAGATGCAGACAGAGGGACATGAAACTTACCTCTCATCTACCTCCTGGAACACACAGCTGGGCGTATGCCTGGTGGTGAAAATACGCTTATCTGGAGGTATTCGTGGTGCTGAGGAAAGAGACGTAACCGTCAAAAAGACAACAGGCCCTACCTCTTCCTTCCTACCTAGATGCTGTTTGCTACCTATATCTGCATGGATAAAAACACACAGAGAAGTTGACATATTTCTACCCAAAAGGGCCTTAGTCATAACAATGACTAAAGCCCCTTTGATGCTGTTTGCTACCTATATCTGCATGGATAAAAACACACAGAGAAGTTGACATATTTCTACCCAAAAGGGCCTTAGTCATAACAATGACTAAAGCCCCTTTGGGCAGAAACACGTCAACTTTTCTGTGAGTTTTTATCCCTGTAGATGGATTAATAAAACGAGAACTTTACTGCATCTCACTGATGTGCCGATCGATTTGTATGGACTCAAATGTCTCGCTGTTTACTGTTCTTGGTGGGACATCACCTTAAAACTTCTTAAAAGGAGAATTCTTAATTAAATGATTTGTTGTTTAGTATATAGATTATATCTCTATCTCTCACTCTCTCTATATAGATATCTATATATCTATATATATATATATATATATATCTATCTCGGATATATACTTCTATCAAATATCAGGAAAATATCCTACCGAATCTCCATCAACACTCCAGCTAGACTCTTCTTAGCTGCACTACTAAGTATATTATCTCATATCAAAAAAACACAATCCTTTGATACCCAACAGACCTCTATAGCACATGCCTAGATCTCATGTCAGGAATACACTCATGTCCACTGTGCCCTATTTCTACCCAGATAAGGGAGAACTGGGAAGGTAGGGTAGGACATCTCAGTGATGCTTAACAAGAGGGCCTCAAGCACAGGAGCTTTACTTACATTACAACTCTACTTAAATTGCTAAATCCTTAATTTGAAAACCTCCATCCCACCTTTTGCTACCTTAATTAGTTAGTTGGTTGATGATTTAAGGTTTGTTCTCTTACCCTCATATCCAGAGTGGATCTTCTCTGCGATTAGCAGACAGCAG
The DNA here is from genome assembly GCA_029574335.1 of Rana kukunoris. NCBI lineage: Eukaryota > Metazoa > Chordata > Amphibia > Anura > Ranidae > Rana > Rana kukunoris. Next base: position 517,563,536 of record CM056051.1, on the reverse strand, counting down.
GGCTGCCCCTCAGCGTTGTCCGGATCTCGCACCTTCATCAGGTACGGGGTGAGGCGGAAAGGGTGATAGCGGATGTTCATATCCCGCTCTCGGCCCCCACTGAAAACACACACCTGCAATAAGACCAGAGCCAAGGAGAGCACAGCAACAAAGGGGGCAAACAAAGGGTACATTTGGGGGGGGGGGGTGCTGGTGGGGTAGGGGGTTGCTGGGTGTGGAGATTTGGCATATTTCCTACTAAGGAGAATATGTATGAAATGGAGAGAAGACAAACATTTGATATGATATTAGGGAGGGTTAAGAGAGATGCTGAGAGAGACAGAAGAAAATTGCAATATCAGAGATATTATATATAATATATGTGGTGAGATGAATTAGATCTTCATTGGGAAACTCTATACCCATACATGGGCACAAGAATTATTCAATGACGAAAATCCTGAGAGTTTCAGGAAATTAGGGTAAAAGGAAGACTATGCAGACACCTCTCCATTTCTATAGACGGCTAACAAACAAAATGGCCAACTTTTGCCCTCTGGGGTATGGGTATTGTAAGGTTGGTGATTCAACTAGACCCGGGTTTTTAGGACTATCTGGATGTATGGAGCTCTCTCATGCATCGGCAAGTCAAAACACCCACACAGACATATTGTGTGTAAAAACTAGACTTTATTTCTCGTGCGTACTTGCCCTTAATCAAATCATACAATAAAGGAATGCCCTTGTCTTAGCCAATCATATTTAAGTAATTAGGTTATATAAGTAACACTTGTCACAATTTATACAGCGTGTGCAATATATAGCAATCTATTCTCTGTGTGACTGACTAAACCTTGTTTACCATTATCACTGAAAGTGAAAGAATATCCCACATTTTGGGTTGTCTCCAAAAAAGTAATAGTGGGGAAATCTTCTAATGGGGTCATTAGTTCTGGTGACCAAAGAAATTCCCTTAATTTGGAGGGATTCCCTTTCTGTTTTGGCTACAGGGCAGGAAGTTAAAAAGGAAATCCCCCCAATGGGGCACAGATGGCATAAAATTCTGACAGGGGTTATGACCTTCCCTTACTCCATCCAATATGAAAAAAAAAAAGTTTTGCCTATAGTTCTACTTTAAGTAGCCAAATCAACCAGTGCCCTTGTAAGTAATGAGAGGCACATAACATGCCCGTTTGGTGAGGATTGAGGGATAGTTGGGGAAACTCAAATGTAGAAGATAGGCTAGTGGTTGGATTTTTTTTAAATGGATCCTTGTGCTACGTCAACAATTTCTTCACACATTCTGTTACATTCATATTTACACGATAAGACCAAACATTTGTGGACACCTCACCATCACAGCTGCTATATGCCTACAAATATGAGGATACCCCTCCAAATGCTGGTGATTCATGAAGGATACGTTAAGACTACAAAATTGTGTGCCTTCAAATTTGTGTGGAGAACAGTTTAGAGAAGGTCATGACTGTGTCCCTATGCACAAAGCCAGCTCCATAAAGACATGGTTTATTAAGTTTAGTGTGGAGGAACTTCAGTGGTCTACAAAGAACCCTCACACTAACCCTACGATCTACATTTCAAATAGACCAACTGTAATCCAGGTTTTCTCACCCAACACCAGTAACTGACCTCACAAATGTTCTTTTGGCCGAATGGGTACAAATACACACTGCAAAATCTTGTGGAAAGCCTTCCTGGAAAAGTGGAAGCAATTTAGCCACCAAAAAAGAGCCAACTCAATAATAATGGCCATGGTTTCGGAGTTGGATGGCCAACAAGCTCAAATAGCTTCTCTTTTGGCTGAAAGGGCACAAGTCCCCGCGGACACTTCAAAACCTTGAGGAAAGCCTTCTTAAAAGAGTGGAGGCTACAAGAGCCACAAAGGGAAGAGGGTCATTCCATATGAACTCCCATGGCTTTGGAATGGAATGTTTAGCAAGCTCCACAAAAGTCTACATGTCCACAAAAGTTTAACCCAGGGGTCTCCAATCTGGCCCCTGGGACACTCTTCCTCCCACTAATACGAGAAACTATTCTGCCATCTGACACCAACAATGGGACACCCTTTCTCCCACTGACACCAGTAATGGGCCACTATACCCTCCTATGATGCCAACAATGAAGCACTATTCCTCCTAACATCAAATGTGCCGATATTTACTCCCACTGATGCTGGAACATTGTCTACTCGGAGTTGGAAGGCCAACAAGCTCAAATAGATTCTCTTTTGGCAGAAAGTCCCTGCAGACACACACTTCAAAACCTTGTGAAAAGCCTTCCTAAAAGAGTGGAAGTTATAAGAGCCACAAAGAGAAGGGGGCCATTCCATTTGAACTCCCATGGCTTTGGAATGGAATGTCCAGCAAACTCCACAAAAGTCTACAAAAGTTTAACCCTGGGGCACTCTTCTTCCCGCTGATACAAGACACTATTCTCCCACTGACACAAATAATGGGCCACTATACCCTCCTATAATGCTAACAATGAAGCACTATTCCTCCTCCTAATATCAAATGTGACGATATTTACTCCCACTGATGCTGGAACATTGTCTACTCCTGATGGCCACAGTCCAGGCCCTCCTAAAATATGAAGGACAATAAACCGGCCCTTTGTTTGTAAAAGTGTGGAGACCCCTGTAACCAATATAGCCTATATTCACAGTGGTTCGGTTTGCTTCATTGTACACAACTTCTATTACAAATTGTAGACATATGGCAGGGTAAAATACAGCACAAGAACAACATGTGATTAAATGCTTCACAGCAATCTGGGAAACTTCCTAAAGTAAATGAAGCTCAAATTTTCCATTCTCTACATATGCAACACACTTGACATTGGAAGTCTGCAAAACATTTTGGAACAGAAAGCCCAATAACATGATAATATGCAAACCTTGCTAGTTTTCCCGCATGATAGAGAAATGCAACCTGGGCGTCTTCTATACGAATCACTAACGTCTGCAGTCCAGTTAGCCAAAACCATCTCTCTCTAAGACATGCAGTTACAGGACCCAGTACAGCAGATTAGTAAGGGCATATTTACGTTTGCTTCGGCTTCAACACACATTAACGGCTAGTTCACATTTTCTTCAAAACAAGGCTTTGGACAGGCTGTGTTAAAGCTCTATAAACCCTAGTCAAAGCTGCTGTCACTAAATAAAATGGTTAGCTTACAGTCTTGTTTACACCTTGCTTAGGCTTTGCTTCAAAATTTTTACCCCATGTAGCATTAGTTGTGCTTCAAAGCCTCCATCGAAGTCTATAGCAAAGCTTGCTTGAAGCCCCACGAAGCCTCTTCGCAGCCTTACCAAAGGCTCACCGAAGCCCCACCAAGGGTTTATCGAAGCCTCACCAAAAACCCACCAAAGGCTAATCGAAGCCTCACCAAAGCCCCATCGCAGCCTCACCAAAGCCCCATCGCAGCCTCACCAAAGCTCCACCAAAGGCTCATCAAACCCCCAACAAAGGCTCATCAAAGCCCCACCAAAGGCTCATCAAAGCCCCACCAAAGGCTCATCAAAGCCCCAACAAAGGCTCATCAAAGCCCCAACAAAGGCTCATCAAAGCCCCAACAAAGGCTCATCAAAGCCCCAACAAAGGCTCATCAAAGCCCCAACAAAGGCTCATCAAAGCCCCAACAAAGGCTCATCAAAGCCCCAACAAAGGCTCATCAAAGCCCCAACAAAGGCTCATCAAAGCCCCAACAAAGGCTCATCAAAGCCCCAACAAAGGCTCATCAAAGCCCCTATGCATGAAGGTGAAACAACCTTCTGTGTGCAGCAGCCCCCTCCCAATACTTACCTGAGCCCCCTCCGAGAGCCTTGTCATTCCAGGGACTCACACTTCTGATTGGCTCACTGGCTGTGATTGACAGCAGCGGGAGCCAATGGCGGGGCCAAGCCGTTGCTCCTTGTCTGAATGGACAATCAGAGCAGCAGTTCGGCTCGGTTGCCCCCATAGCAAGCTGCCTGCTCTTGGGGCAGGAGGGAGGCGCCAGCAGCATGGGAAGTGGGACCAGAGAACAAGAGGATCATGGCTGCTCTGTGCAAAACCAACTGCACAGAGCAGGGAAGTAGAACAAAAATAACCTTCAGGCTCTGTTCACATCCAGGCGTCCTGGATCTCGGACTAAATCGGCACGATTCTGCCGTGACCCTGAATAGGTATAGGAATAGTGCCCCACCATTGATGTCAGTGGGAGGAATAGTGCCCCACCATTGATGTCAGTGGGAGGAATAGTGCCCCACCATTGATGTCAGTGGGAGGAATAGTGCCCCACCATTGATGTCAGTGGGAGAAATAGTGTCCCACCATTGATGTCAGTAGGAGGAATAGTGTAGTGTAGTGTAGTGTAGTGTAGGTCTAAAGCAGAAATGTAAATAGTGCTTTAGTCCATAGGGGGTGTACACACGCAAAGGGATTAATGTAGTGGTAATAGGATTAATGTACTGTACTGTACTGGTAAAAGGATTAATGTACTGGTACGAGGATAAATGTACTGGTAGGAGGATTAGTGTACGGGTACTGTACTGGTAAAATGATTACTGTACTGGTACTGTACTGGTAGGAGGATACATGTACTGATATGAGGATAAATGTCTTGGTACTGTACTGGTAAAAGGATTAATGTACCCGTACTGTACTAGTATGAGGATAAGTGTATGGGTATTGTACTGGTAAAAGGATTAATGTACTGGTAGGAGGATAAGTGTACTGGTACCCGACCGGTAAAAGGATTAATGTACTGGTACTGTACTGGTAGGAGGATTAATATACTGGTAAAGAGTTGAATGAAAGCCTTGTTATTGACATATTTGAACACAGTGATAACATACACATCTTCTTAGATTGTATTTTATATAAACTCTCTATAGCCTTCTGACCCCCATCACCATAACCTGACTCCATAGAACCATCACTTCCATAACTTGCATAGACCTGATATATTCAAACTGAATAAACAACTCAGTATTTCTGTCTTTCGCTCTAGATTTGAATGATGTAAAAAACAACGTCACTTCTCACTATTTTCTTTCGCTAAGAAGCACATCTCTCTTTTATTCATGAACTGAGATGAACCTGTAAACACCATCGTTGTTCAGAAGTAGAACGCTGTGTTCGGGTCGTAAACATCGAAAAGCAAAATCGCTTGTCTCCTTATTTGGAACAAAACCTCCCCTTCTCACATCCTCGGCTTTTATAGAATAGCTCAGCGATTTCATTGAAATGGATCCATGGAGCTGTGAACTCTTCTATGTAGAATGTGTTGGCTATAAATGCCAACGTATGCAATTGATTGGCTGCCATGCTGCGGGGCTTGCCGGAGAAAGGTTACAGACGCAGGGATTGTGCGGGGAGGAGGAGGTGTGTGTGTGGGAGGGTGACGCAGGACGTGTCAGTATGTTAATTACATGATGCTTTGTGTCACCGATATGTGAGGATGGATTAAATATGGGAGACAGGAGAAGGGGACTTCCGGGGGTGGGAGGGGGGCTGCCCCAGTCTCTGTGTTTATGTATACACACATATATTATATATATATATATATATATATATATATATATATACACACACATACATATACACACACACACACACACACACACACACACTGTATACAAGGAGCCATGTCTCTATTCCCTCTCTATACACCTCCTCAGTGTATGAAACATCCCTGAGTCTTATAGACAATGCAACAGATGAATGTCATATACAGTGTGATAAATCAATCTGTCCCCTGACCCACTGAGATCAGTGGGTACTCACTGCATATATACCATGTGATAGGTCAGTGTATCCTCTATGCACAGTACACCAGTGTGACAGACCAGTGTCCCCTCTCCCCATATGTAGGATGTAATAGTTGTGTATACTAATATATATATATGTATGTATGTATATATGTATATATATATATATATATATATATATATATATATATATATATATATATATATATATATATATATAACGGGAGGGTCGTGGGACCCAGAAGCTCTTACACAGATTGAGCCAGGAAATAAGGGACATATAATGGATTGTTTTAACATGGGTCTGTAATTCATAAAATATTCAAGAATGTCTGAAAGAACTATTTACAGGTTGTTGATTCTGAACCCAACAGGTCAATTCAATGTGGGAACATAGACTGTTAAGGTTTTACAATGTCATCTGCTACTGTGATGTAAATTAACCTTAGTATGGCTCCTAAAGACCTTTCATTGAGTTGTGCTAATTGACACTGTATTGTGTGAAAGTTCTATTGATTATAGATGTGTGTTGTGAGTTAGCAGAGTCTAAAGGTCTGATGTCTGACTTATGTCTACTAAAGGAATGTGTATTGTATAGCAGGGGAGAGAAGCCGGAGTCATGATGTCTGACTAAAAGATGTGTATTGTAGGCTTGTTAACCATTGTATAATGTTGTAGGTGGAGTGTGTCATTGTCCATTTGATTACTGCAAGTATTCTTTTTGGTGTATATAAGAGCCTGCCTTCTCAATAAAGATGGTCTGTTCGTTTTGAACCAGAGAACAGAGCTGTGTGTCTCGTTTCTGGGAAGGAAATCCGTATGGGTCGTGTCGCCGGATTGTGGAGTGTCGATAAGCTGCCTTGGGCTCGGAATGGAATATCGTAAACGGCATTAACCCCTGACCGTTACAATATCTATCTATCTATAATGTTCTATTTGTATACACTTATCTGTTTTGCATATTATATGTGTGATCGATTTTTTTCTTTCTCTCACATCTCTCCTCTTGGTTAAGATAATTGCAGTAAAATTAGTCACTGTTATCTTTACTTCTCCCCAATTTTACGATACCCACCTGATCCGACAGAAAAGAGACTTTTCCTGAGTGTAGTCCATTGAAGCCGTATCTGGAGGAAGACAGAGAAATGGAGAGTCAGCAGGAGTCAAAGTGCAGGAGGAGAACAGACTCATAGCAGCTTTCTGTCTGTATCACCCTGCAGGAGGACAGACTCATAGCCCCCCTTCTGTCTGTATCACCCTGAAGGAGGACAGACTCATAGCCCCCTTCTGTCTGTATCAACCTGCAGGAGGAGGACAGACTCATAGCCCCCCTTCTGTCTGTATCACCCTGCAGGAGGACAGACTCATAGCTCCTTCTGTATCAACCTGCAGGAGGAGGACAGACTCATAGCTCCCTTCTGTCTGTATCACCCTGCAGCAGAAGGACAGACTCATAGCCCCCTTCTGTCTGTATCACCCTGCAGGAGAAGGACAGACTCATAGCTCCCTTCTGTCTGTATCAACCTGCAGGAGGAGGACAGACTCATAGCTCCCTTCTGTCTGTATCACCCTGCAGGAGGAGGACAGACTCATAGCTCCCTTCTGTCTGTATCACCCTGCAGGAGAAGGACAATCTCACAGCTCTCTTCTGTATGTATCACCCTGCAGGAGGACAGACTCATAGCTCTCTTCTGTCTGTATCACCCTGCAGGAGGAGTACAGACTCATTGCTCTCTTCTGTCTGTATCACCCTGCAGGAGGAGGACAATCTCACAGCTCTCTTCTGTATGTATCACCCTGCAGGAGGACAGAGTCATAGCTCTCTTCTGCCTGTATCACCCTGCAGGAGGAGTACAGACTCATAGCCCCTTCTGTCTGTATCACCCTGCAGGAGGAGGACAGACTCGTTGCTCCCTTCTGTCTGTATCACCCTGCAGGAGGAGCACAGACTCGTAGCTCCCTTCTGTCTGTATCACCCTGCAGGAGGAGCACAGACTCGTAGCTCCCTTCTGTCTGTATCACCCTGCAGGAGGAGGACAGTCTCACAGCTCTCTTCTGTATGTATCACCCTGCAGGAGGAGGACAGACTCATAGCCCCCTTCTGTTTGTATTACCCTGCAAGAAGACAGACTGACACTCTACATCTATACATTACCTCCAGATATGCAGCTGCTCCAGGATGGGAGGTGATAAGGTGCTGTGGACCCATAGAAGACACTGACATCTTGCGGGGCCAGAAACTCAGCAAAAGTTGCTCCTTTAAACACGTCCCTTTTACAATGCAGGATATGGGAGGCCTGGTCAGAGATGTAGACAATGCGGCCGGTGATAAAGGAGACAGCAACAGCGAATGTGTCCTTGAGAGAGAGAAAAAAAAAAGATGCAGGATTTTAGAACAAGGCTGTTCACACTGAACCCTACTACATAGGTAAGGTACCAGACATCAGAAACATTTCCTACTGGACAAGGGGAGTGGAAGGCAGGAGACTTTAAGAAACTGATGCCAGCCATAGTGGTTGATTTACTAAAACTGGAGAGTGCAAAATCTGGGGATTTCCCCGCATCCAAATCGCATGTCAGAAGCCTGTGATTGGTTCTTAATGGAGCCGGTACCCACAGCTCCGGAGCGCCTGCGGAGCGAATTGCACAGGAGTCCTGTGCGTCTTCTGGTCCATTTCAGGTCTGAATTCAGCCCCTGTGGTGAGCCGCTCAGCACGGAGGTGTGATCCCAGCCTTACTGGAAAAGTGGAGAATCGTACATAACTTCAGCTGCCTGTACACCTAGATTTGATGTTCATGCAAATCTGCTTATGCACGTTTCCATCCTATACCAAGTTGCAATCGGCCACATATGTAACAGATCTACTTTAATTAGCTTGTGAATAGGCTTTGCAACAAATATGGTTATGACATATCCATCCTATGCATTAAGGTGAAAAAACACCTTGCTGTGTCCAGCCCCCCCGAATTTCCGTGGGCGCGATCCCATGTCGCTCTCTCTCTCTCTCTCTGGTTTCTCGGCTCTTCATTGGATAGATTGATAGCAGTGCAGCCATTGGCTCCAGCTGCTGTCAATCAAATACAATGACGCAGTAGGCAGGGCCGAGTCATACACTCGGAGGCTATGGCCGCCGAGTGTATGACACAGGAGCGCGCCCGCAAAGTAACCCAGTCCGGAGAGAGCTTCCCAGAGGGGGTGATCTATTGCAGAAGGGAGCCGCAAGAGCCGCCAGAAGAGGACGATTGGAGGATGATTGGGGCCACTCTGTGCAAAACAAACTGCACAGTGGAGGTAACTATGATATGTTTTTTACCTATAGTATCACTTTAGGGTAAAAATACCTCTGTGTGCAGCAGCCACCCCAGCACTGCCTAATACTTTCCTGAGCCCTATCACTGTTCAGCAACGTCCACGAGTGTCTCGGCTGTCCAAGACTCTCCATCCTGATTAGCTGAGGCACAGCAGCGGCGCCATTGGCTCCTGCCAATGAAAGTCAGTCAATCAGGAGAGAGGGAGAGGGGGTGGGGCCAGGCCACAGCTTTGTGTCTGAATAGACACAGGGAGCTGTAAATCAGGTAGGTAGGGTGTCCCCATATCAAGCTGCTTGCTGTGGGGGCACTCGACAGGAGGGAGGGGCCAGAAGCACAGAAAAGGGACCTGAGAAAAGGGGGATCTGGGATGCTCTGTGCAAATCCAATGTTTGTTATTTTTATTGAAAAAAGGAAAAAACCTTTACAATCACTTTAAGCTAGAGGAACTCACAGGATTCTTTAGCGTGTACTCCGATGTGACGCTTTCCACCTCCTCGATCGTGAAGCTGGACATGTCCAGGCTGCATGGCTGGGACTCATCGATGGTCCACTGCTGGTAATATTCTTGGTTAGCTGAGAAAACATGGTCAACTGTTAGCAAGCACAGAAAACAAATGTGGATATGAGCATCGATGTGAGAAAAAGAACATACATTTTTGTCCTGGTGGTTTTGTTACCGGAACAGAAAATTATGTAAAATTTCATTTTTTTTACAGTTGTAACCAAAAGAAAGTCTATAGGCAGCATCTTCAAATGGGGTCATCTGTTCCGGTGACAACTAAGAGAGATCATGTGAGGAAACATGTCAGCCCCCTCGGTGGTGACCAAGCGAGCCGGCGGGAGCTTCGTTCAAAGGTATTTCATGATGTGCTAGTATGCAATGCATTCTAGCACATCATGCTATTGTCTTACAGGTTTTTTGTTTTTGTTTTCTGTGGTTTACTACCGATTTAATGTTGAAAAGCTTTTTATCAATGTGCCCTAATTGGGGGGGGGGGGGGGTGAATTAGCAAAAACTGGTGCACACAGAATCTGGCATCATCGTGCATAGTAACCAATCAGTTTCTAATTTCTAACCTAGAAGCTGATTGGTTACTATGCACAGCTGCACCCGTTTTACTAAAACTCCCCCATACTGTAAATGTATATGTGTGTATAGGATAGATTAGACAGGTAGTATATACTGTATACACATATATCATTATATATCATAGATTTTATATTACAGTGGAACCTCGGATTGCGAGTAACGCGGATAACGAGCGCTTCGCAAGACGAGTGATGTATTTAAAAAAAATCCTAGCTCGGGGTGCAGTACCGAGTTTGGCCTGAGGTGGAGCCGAACGCAATTTCGCGTTTTCGAGGCTCTCCAGCGCCCCCCCCCACCTCTGGCCACACGCGGTATTGCATGCCATTGAAGTCAATGCGGAACAAATTCTTTTTGTTTCCATTGACTTCAATGGGAAAACTCGCTTTGATATGCAAGGAGTTGGATTACGAGCATTCTCCTGGAACAGCTTATGCTCGTAATCCAAGGTTCCACTGTAATATACACTATATATGCATTCATGATTTATTAGCAATAATACATAATATAAATATATTTATAAAAATAAATGATATAAATACAATACTATTATATATGCAATATATTATATATTTGTATATCATTCCGCTCACCTCGGACTTGCTTGACGCAGGAAAGTGCGTACTGCAGCGTGGCAAGAGTCCCAGATTTGCCTTTTCTTTTTTCGGACGGCAGGCGGATTTTCAGCTCCTTCAAGGCCTTCATTAATTCTTTCTGATTCTTCTCCCTGGCAGACTGTTCACTGCTACAAGAACAAAAAAAGAGAAAAGCATCAGCGGCAAGGCTTCCCCAGATGTAGTGTTTTCATGTAAGGGTGAGGTCAGGAGGAGAAGCTTCCCCAGATGCAGTGTGAAGAGGGAGGTCAGGAAAAGAAGCTTCCTTAGATGCAGTGTGAAGAGGGAGGTCAGGAAAAGAAGCTTCCCCAGATGTAGTGTGAAGGGGGAGGTCAGGAGAAGAAGCTTCCACAGATGCAATGTGAAGGGGAGGTCAGGAGAAGAAGCTTCCTCAGATGCAGCTATTTCATGTGAAGGGGAGGTCAGGAGGAGAAGCTGCCTTCCCCAGATGTAGTGTTTTTATGTGAAGGGGAGGTCAGGGGAAGAAGCTTCCTTAGATGTAGTGTTTTCATGGCAAGGGAGGTCAGGAGAAGAAGCTTCCCCAGATGTAGTGTTTTCATAGCAAGGGAGGTCAGGAGAAGAAGCTTCCACAGGTCCAGTGTTTTCATGTGAAGGGGTGGTCAGGAGAAGAAGCTTCCCCAGATGTAGTGTTTTCATGGCAAGGGAGGTCAGGAGAAGAAGCTTCCCCAGATGTAGTGTTTTCATGGCAAGGGAGGTCAGGAGAAGAAGCTTCCCCAGATGTAGTGTTTTCATGACAAGGGAGGTCAGGAGAAAAAGCTTCCCCAGATGTAGTGTTTTCATGGCAAGGGAGGTCAGGAGAAGAAGCTTCCCCAGATGTAGTGTTTTCATGGCAAGGGAGGTCAGGAGAAGAAGCTTCCCCAGATGTAGTGTTTTCATGGCAAGGGAGGTCAGGAGAAGAAGCTTCCCCAGATGTAGTGTTTTCATGGCAAGGGAGGTCAGGAGAAGAAGCTTCCCCAGATGTAGTGTCTTCATGACAAGGGAGGTCAGGAGAAGAAGCTTCCCCAGATGTAGTGTTTTCATGGCAAGGGAGGTCAGGAGAAGAAGCTTCCCCAGATGTAGTGTTTTCATGGCAAGGGAGGTCAGGAGAAGAAGCTTCCACAGGTCCAGTGTTTTCATGTGAAGGGGAGGTCAGGAGAAGAAGCTTCCCCAGATGTAGTGTTTTCATGACAAGGGAGGTCAGGAGAAGAAGCTTCCCCAGATGTAGTGTTTTCATGGCAAGGGAGGTCAGGAGAAGAAGCTTCCCCAGATGTAGTGTTTTCATGGCAAGGGAGGTCAGGAGAAGAAGCTTCCACAGGTCCAGTATTTTCATGTGAAGGGGAGGTCAGGAGAAGAAGCTTCCCCAGATGTAGTGTTTTCATGGCAAGGGAGGTCAGGAGAAGAAGCTTCCCCAGATGTAGTGTTTTCATGGCAAGGGAGGTCAGGAGAAGAAGCTTCCCCAGATGTAGTGTTTTCATGGCAAGGGAGGTCAGGAGAAGAAGCTTCCCCAGATGTAGTGTTTTCATGGCAAGGGAGGTCAGGAGAAGAAGCTTCCCCAGATGTAGTGTTTTCATGGCAAGGGAGGTCAGGAGAAGAAGCTTCCACAGGTCCAGTGTTTTCATGTGAAGGGGGGGGAACAAGAACGTTGACAGCTGGAAGTGGATCCCAGCCTTCAGGAAGACTAGGGGTGACATAGTTTGGCATCTTTACCCTGGGCACTCCTAGACCTTGTCCCGGCACTGATCACCACAATTAGAATAGGGAGAAAATCGTACTCACTTGGTTAAATTGTATTATTGTTGTGCCTCCAGGACAGGAATTGAAGGGAAAGCTCCCCAGTAGGAAAGAGACAGCAAGATATAACCCAATGGGAGTTGAGTTTTAACCCTTCTCTGCCCTATCCACAGCAAACAAAAACTAAATCTGACTTCCAACGCTGACTGGACTTACCTGCATCCGCTGGTAGAAGGGTTGTCCTGTTCGGAGCTATTGCTCAGGAGACTGTATGCGATGGAACTGCTGGGAGGCGAGGGGCTGTTGGAGTTTGTGCTGTGGGTGGAAACAGAAGGAATCACATGAGAAGAAGCATAGAAGTGCGACAGCCCAAAAAAAAAAGTAGTCCATTAAGTCCGATTTTTTTTTTTTTTTTAAGTTTTTTAACCTTTTTGTTTGAGTATAGATCTTGCCCCAAGTATGTTTGATTTACATACTGTTGACTGACTCACTACCTCTGCTGGAAGTCTATTTGATTCATTTTGAGCGTCCCCTCCTATTAGTTTACATTCATCTCCTTGTGTTCTCCATCTTATCTTCATCGTGAAAATACTGCCCTTAACTGGTGGCTTCTCTGGCAGCCCTTTCATTTTGTCACATCTTTTACTATTATTTCACTATTATACCCCCCCCCCCTTTTTTTTCCTGTTCTGTTCCTTCTACCTACCCGAGGAACCTCTACCCTTTTTGTTCCAGGCTACTAAGAAATTTTGACCCTAGACCCCATCCCCTATTAGCTCTAAATGTAAACCCCCTCTTACTCACCATTTGCTTCCTCTCATATTTATCAAGGCTATTAGTTTAATGTTGTTTAATTCAAAATTGGATTCCATGCAATGTTTCCAAACAATCAGTTACTCTCTTGTGTTTTTAGGATGGACCGATTACCACCTCATTGTCCTGGTTTCCTACCGTCAAGATGTGATAGACCTACCGGCCTTCTGCGCTTGGGTCCATCCAATAAGCCTATGTGAACTAAGTTTTTCAAGTCTGACAATATGTAACTGTCTCCTTAATTTTCCTTTGTAATCTCGTTGAATTCTATAAATAAAAAAAAATGGGGAAAAAAATAAAAATAATTAAATACGGCCGTCCTTAAAGGAGTTGTAAAGGGGAAAGAAATGTTGCCTAAAATGAATGTCTGCAAGGTAGACAGACAGAATAGTGTAATGATTCTGTTAAAAAACAAGTAAATACCTATTAAATTCCTTCATCTATATCACCTCCGGCATTCTAGTTTCTGTTCTCTCATTCACTTCCTGGTTTGCGGCGCTCGTTCATGTAAGAACTACATTACCCAGTATGCATTGCGGCACGCCCAGTAATTCACACCTCCTTGAAGTCTCTAACACGTAGAGAGCGTCCTGCCACACAGATGTAGTTCCCAGGAGGGGGAGAGCACGTCACTGACCACCGCAGTAAAGCCTCCCTTCACGGTGGTGAGTAACAATCAGACAAGCAGGAAGTGAACAGAACAGAAGAAATAGAGCAACTTCTGAACAAAAACGAACGATGATGTCTGCAGGTAAAGGATGCTTATTATGAAAAAAATATGTTTTCCTTTACAACCCCTTTAATCTTATTCGCATTCTTATGGCTCTTTAATCCTGGCTTGGTTAAGGTGCAGTTTACGACCCTGGACCTGTATAGCACCCTGCACGCCATGCACCAAGGGCCGAGGCGAGCGCCCACACAGGGTCCGCTGCCTGAAGCAACATTACAAGCCACCCCAACCAGCACAGGGTCCAGGTATGGCTTTCAAGGTTTTACCGAGCTACCATCAATCCAGAGACACTGCTTCTATTGTGGTATTAGAAGACATTCAAGACATTGAAGAACCCAAAGCAAAAAATAAATAAACTATTTAAGGTAAGAGTGATTTTTCTATGAAGGAGAAGAGGTCCATCACATTAGGACATTAGCAAAAACGGAGGACTCGTGGAGTAGCGTAGGGTTATAGGGGGATACCAGTCACCCAACTGGCTGAAAGGACAGGCGATCCTATTGAACGCCTAGGAGGAGGAGACGCATGGCAGAAGCGAGGAGGAGAAGACACAGGAGCCGCTGCCCTATGCCCACTGCAGCCTGATGTCTACTGATGCCACAATCCCCACCGTTGCCTGATGTGCCCGCTGCCTAGATGGGGTAAGTGCTGGTGGACCTGTAGACAGCGAGGTGGGAGTTGAGGTGCCATGGGAGGGGGTGGTTGTTTGCCCCCCCAAACAAGAAACCACCAGCCACCATTGGGCGCACTGTAGCTGTCCTGCAACTGCATGCAATGCAAACAGTTCAAGACTTTTCAGAGGCAGCAGGAGCCAGCACTAACGTAAATATGCACCTATTAAGGTTTCAACCACATCTCTCCCCTCCCTTCTTTTTCCAAGACTACGTTTTTATATTATAATGCATTATATAAACTCAATACACACACACATATATACACACATATACAGTATATACATATATATACACACACACATATATATACACACACACACACACCTCTACATACTAGCACTCTCAAAATTTCCACTCGCCGGCCCGCATTAGGCAAGTGGAAATAATCTGAGGGCAAGCGTGAATTGTGAGCCCTAATGTAGTATATTATATTATTATATGTTTTATTTATGACAATATTTAGCTAGGGATCAGGAGGAAGAAAAATGTATCTTTTCAAAATGCAGCAAATCCAAACGCATGGGGCATCGTGGGTTCCTGGGTATCGGTTGGCATACGTGCTCTCTGCTCATGTTATGCCCCAATTATATTATGTAGCCAATTATATTCTCTGTGCTGTCCATGGTGCTGAAAATCAGCTTTATTACATAGGACAGGGATCCTCAAACTACGGCCCTCCAGATGTTGTAGAACTACACATCCCATGAGGCATTGTAACACACTGACATTCACAGACATGACTAGGCATGATGGGAATTGTAGTTCCTGAACAACTGGAGGGCCGTAGTTTGAAGACCCATGACATAGGATCACTTCTCCCCAGATTCCACTACTGCCTTCCAAGAGGCCGCTAGACGTGGGGCCTGGATTTGCAATAATTACAGTCATAGGAGATAGAAGCTTTAAGGCTGAACTTTAAGCAAAAAAAGCAATTAATTTAGATAAAAAAAAGAAAATAATAAATTTTAGTATGTTCCTTGATAACCACAAAGGAAGTACATCCACAAACTCAGATACTACCTTGTGAAAGTAGCCGTGAAATCATCACTGTGCCTGCACAGACAGCAGACCAAGTACAGGCTGCCTACAGAAAACTACAAGAGTGGGCGGAGACAAGACCAGTCATCCTGCACAAAGAGAGTGAAGGGAGTAATGGGAGTGGCCCAGCAGGCCCCACCCACTACAGGCTGCCTACAGAATACTACAGGAAGGGGCAGAGACAAGACCAGTCACCCTGCACAAGGACAGGGAACAGAGCTATGGGAGGGGCCCAGCAGGCTCCACCCACTACAGGCTGCTTGCAGAAAACTACAGGAGGGGGTGGAGACAAGACCAGTCATCCTGCACAAAGAGAGTGAAGGGAGTAATGGGAGTGGCCCAGCAGGCCCCACCCACTACAGGCTGCCTACAGAATACTACAGGAAGGGGCAGAGACAAGACCAGTCACCCTGCACAAGGACAGGGAACAGAGCTATGGGAGGGGCCCAGCAGGCTCCACCCACTACAGGCTGCTTGCAGAAAACTACAGGAGGGGGTGGAGACAAGACCAGTCACCCTGCACAAGAAGAGTGAAGGGAGCTATGGGAGGGGCCCAGCAGGCTCCACCCACTACAGGCTGCCTACAGAATACTACAGGAGGGGGCGGAGACAAGAGCAGTCACCCTGCACAAGGAAAAAAAAACAGAGCCATGGGAGGGGCCCAGGAGGCTCCACACACTACAGGCTGCCTGCAGAAAACTACAGGAGGGGGTGGAGACAAGAGCAGTCACTGTGCACAATTAGAGAGATGTTCCCTTGCCATAATGGGGAGGTTCTCCCCATGGAGATACAAACAAACAAAGAAAAAAAACATTTCTAGTAAAGTCGTAAAGATTTCTGATCACTTCCTTTTCCGACAGGAAGTGATGGAAAATCTCACCAATAAGGTAAGGGAACATCTCTCCAATTGGGACACAAATAGAACTTTTAACTAGGTTTCTATTGCTGTCTTTGCCCTAAATTCACAGTGACAACCCCCCCCCCCCCCCCTCCCCGCCCCAATATCTTGCATGGGTGTCACAAAGACAGGATGTTTTAAAATATCTCCCCTATTGTGTTAGAGCCAAAAACAAATTTGCAGCAAATTTAACTCTTTCCTTACTCTACCCAAAATGGAAAAAAAAGGACAAAGGTGGGCTTTAATCTTTTGCCACGCATGTAATGCATATACAAGTCCATAGGTGGCAGAGTTTCCTGTGCTGAGAGCCTGTTCCCAGCACAGTGACGGAGCTCTCAAAGACAGCTCTTGGTCTCTGTGGGTACTGCTCTTGAAGATGTGACTACTGTGACAGCCAATCACAATATTCAAATGATCTTACCCCCCCCCCAGTGTTAAAGGGACACTGGGGTAGGGCAGGAAACTCAAATTTGTGCTCCCAGTCTCGCCCGTCTCACCTCTTGCTGCTCTCGGTCGCCTCCAACATGGCCGAATCTTTCCCATTGCCGCTCGTGCTGCTGTGGGAGCTCCGGCTCTGCCGAGATTCGTTCCCGTTGGACTCATTCCCACTGGATCCGTGGCTGTTGGTGTCCGTCTCGTCCTGCTGCGCCCCCTCCATCTCCCGCGCCCCCCGTGTTCTCCTCCCCCTCTCCGCGAGAGGGGGAGGGGGCTCGCAGGATCCGTTCATCCCCTCCGTCTTGGCCAATCAGTGTTGTGAAAGACCAGAGATTAGATGTAGAATGAAGACGATCTGGGGGGAAAAAAAAAAAATATGTTTAAAAATTAATATATATTAAAAAAATATATATAATAATAAAAATAATATACAATATATCCATAGACAGATAGACAAAGATCGATAGATAGAGCGATAAATGCAGAAACATAATCAATAACGGTATTCCTTCACTAGAGTCTGGACGTCTTTGATGCTGTATTGTAGTGATATATGGGGTGTTGTCCCTTCTTCATTGGGGCCTGGATCGTGGCCACCTGGAGATGCGTCTCGGCTCCTGTGCCCCCCATAGCAAGCTGCGGGGACACTCAATAGAAAGGAGGGGCCAGGAGCAGAGAAGAGTGACCCGAGGAGAGGAGGATCCAGGCTGCTCTGTGCAAAACCACCACACAGAGCAGGTGAATATGACATTAAAGTGGAGTTCCACCCATTTTTTTTATGTTTGTCTGTGCTGCATGCCCTAATCTCATAGTGTTCAGAATGGACAATTTTTATTTATTTTGTTCCTTGTAAATACCTTTATTTTGTAGTCCTTCATTACTTCCTCCTCCTTATTAGCCTAGGCTATTAAGTCACATGGCTATTTTCAAGGGTTTCTGGGATAGGCATCATGTTTCCCAGTAGTCCTTGCAAACCTGACTGAAACCTATTACATTGCTTGTGCAGCACTGAGCATGTGCGAGATATGCAAAGCTGAAATCCAGGAAGTCATACAGTCTGGCTTCATGATGCCCACACTTAAGATGGCCACGGTCTATTTCTAGATTATAAACTAAATGCTGTAACAACCTAACAAAACGGACCTTAGTTTACAGACTAACTTTACTAGAATACATTAAGCTTGTGTATTACAGGGGTATTTATATTTAAAAAGTGAAATTGTGGGTGGAACTCCCCTTTAAAAATAATAAACAACAAGACTTTAGTATTACTTTGAGGCTTCATGCATACTGGATGTTTTGAGAATTGCTGTTAGAGGCGTCTGGCCCTTTGCTTGCCGTTATCTGGCCCTTGGGACTCTATTCCTCCCACTGATACCAATGATAGGACACTATTTCTCGCACTAACACCAATGATGGGACACTATTCCTCCCATTGACAAGGATAGGGCACTATTCCTCCCACTGATACCAATGATGGACACTATTCCTCCCACTGATACCAATGATGGACACTATTCCTCCCACTGACACCAATGATGGACACTATTCCTCCCACTGATACCAATGATGGACACTATTCCCCCCACTGACACCAATGATGGACACTATTCCTCCCACTGACACCAATGATGGACACTATTCCTCCCACTGACACCAATGATGGGACACTATTACTCCCACTGACACCAATGATGGACACTATTCCCCCCACTGATACCAATGATGGACACTATTCCTCCCACTGACACCAATGATGGACACTATTCCTCCCACTGACACCAATGATGGACACTATTCCCCCCACTGACACCAATGATGGACACTATTCCTCCCACTGACACCAATGATGGACACTATTCCTCCCACTGACACCAATGATGGACACTATTCCTCCCACTGACACCAATGATGGACACTATTCCGACGATGGGGATGGGGAAAAATAAACAACAAGACTTTAGTATCACTTTGAGGCTTCATGCATACTGGATGTTTTGAGAGCTGTTGTTAGAGGCGTCTGGCCCTTTGCTTGCCTTTATCTGGCCCTTGGGACTCTATTCCTCCCACTGATACCAATGATAGGACACTATTTCTCCCACTGACACCAATGATGGGGCACTATTCTATCCACTGGCACCAAGGATGGGGCACCCTTCCTCCCACTGACATTGATAATGGGGCACTATTCCATCCATTGGCATCAATGATGGAGGAACTATTCCTCCCACTGACACCAATGATGGACACTATTCCACCCACTGACACCAATGATGGACACTATTCCCCCCACTGACACCAATGATGGGACACCATTTCTCCTACTGACACCAGTGACACTATTTCTCCCACTGACACCAATGATGGGGCACTATTCCTTTCACTGAGGCCACATTCCGGCCCTCTAAAGGTTGAAATACAGTAAACTAGCCCTTTGTTATGAAAGTTTGGAGATCCCTGGTAGAGTATATGGACAGCTTTAGTGAAACCTCCAACTAAGCCCAGCAGGGGTGGAGCACTCACTTCTCTCCCTGACTTTCTATACACTTATAAACTGTAATCTATCTTATTATTACCGACTTATATCATCAGAAGAATTCCAATGACACAGAAAGGCTGAATAATCCTGTATTATATAACATTATGTATATGAAGAATTGCGTGTCATCAATGCAGATCAGAAACAAAAGAAGAAAAAAAATAAAAAAATACTCGCAACCAAGAATAATAAAAGCCTCTTAGAAAAAACATTGTTAAGCTAATTATAGGCGGATGTAAGAAAAACGACAACTGATAGTTATGTAATCAATAACAAAATAAAAAGGATAATTTTAAACACAACTAAAGCTGCATTCAATGGAATGACGGAAGAAGACGATGCTGAAGAGGTAAATATAATATATCTTTTTAATTAACTGATTAAGGTCCACCCTATAGCACCTCCATGCCGGATCACGTATATATACCCGACCCAGCTCTTTCGGTTAGCGGCAGCAAATGCAATCCAAATCATTTGGTGGAGGGGGGATTATGATGTGGGGTTGTTCTTCAGGGGTTGGGCTTGGCCCCTCAGTTCCAGTGAAGGGAACTCTTAAGAAGTCAGCGTACCAAGACATTTTATCCTCCCAACTTTGTGGGAACAGTTTGGAGACGGCCCCTTCCTGTTCATGACTGCACACCAGTGCACAAAGCAAGGTCCATAAAGACATGAATCAGCGAGTTTTGGGGGGAGGAACTTGACCTCAAACCCATAGAACACCTTTGGAATGAATTGTAGCCAGGACTTCTCGTCCAACATCAGTGCCTGACCTCACAAATGCACTTCTGGAAGAATGGTCTAACATTGCCATAGACACACTCCTAAACCTTGTGGACAGCCTTCCCAGAAGAGTTGAAGCTGTTATAGCTGCAAAGGGTGTGCCAACTCAAAATTGAACCCTACGGACTAAGATTGGGATTCCATTAAAGTCTTATACACCTTATCTAGAAATATTCCCACCAAAAACCAAGGTACCATGAAGAGTGTCCCAACAATTCCTACTTTCTCCTCTCCAGGGATCCAGCATGGGGTCTTTTCCTCTGGTGCACTGGCACTTCTAGATAAAGCCCCTTTGAGCAGTGCTCGCTTAAAGTCCTGGGAGACACAGGGGTCACCAAACTAGCTAGGAGGCACAGGAGTGCACAAGGAGTAGTGCACAGGCAGCACAGGGGGCAAGCACAGAGGACTGCAGCAGGGGGATTGGCTTAAACATAGTGACATATTGTTTGTAACACATTGCTATGCCTAATTAGGGTCACTGCTGCAGTCCTCAATGCCTGCCTCCTGTCCTGCCTGACCCCTGTGTCTCCAGTGATTATGATGATTCCTGTGCACTCCTACTTCTCCAGTGACCCCTGTGTCTCCAGAAATCCTGGTGACCCCAGCGCATTCCTTTGTCTTTAGTGTCTCCTGTGTCTCCAGCAATCCTAGTGATCCCAGTGCACACCTGTGTCTTCAGTGTCTCCAGCAATCCAGTTGACCCCTGTGCACTCCTGTGTCTTCAGTGACCCCTGTGTCTCCAGCAATCCTGGTGACCCCTGTGCACTCCTGTGTCTTCAGTGACCCCTGTGTCTCCAGCAATCCTGATGACCCCTGTGCACTCCTGTGTCTTCAGTGACTTCTGTGTCTCCAGCAATCCTGGTGATCCCAGTGCACACCTGTGTCTTAAGTGACTCCTGTGTCTCCAGCAATCCTGGTGACCCCAGTGCATTCCTTTGTTTTCAGTGGCTCCTGTGTCTCCAGCAATCGTAGCGACCCCAATGCACACCTGTGTCTAATTAGGGTGACTGCTGCAGTCCTCCATGCCTGCCTTCTGTCCTGCCTGACCTCTGTGTCTCCAGTGATTATGATGATTCCTGTGCACTCCTACTTTTCCAGTGACTCTTGTGTCTCCAGCAACCCTGGTGACTCCTGTGTGCTATGTCTCCAATGACTTCTGTGTCTCCAGCAACCCTGGTGACCCCTGTGCACTCCAGTGTCTTCGGTGACCCCTGTGTCTCCAGTAATCCTGGTGACCCCAGTGCATTCCTTTGTCTTCAGTGGCTCCTGTGTCTCCAGCAATCCTAGTGATCCCATTGCACACCTGTGTCTTCAGTGTCTCCAGCAATCCTGATGACCCCAGTACACACCTGTGTCTCCAGCAATCCTAGTGACCCATGTGCACTCCTGTGTCTTCAGTGGCTCCTGTGTCTCCAGCAATCCTAGCGACCCCAGTGCACTCCTGTTTCTTCAGTGACCCCTGTGTCTCCAGCAATCCTGGTGACCCCTGTGCACTCCTGTGTCTTCAGTGGCTCCTGTGTCTCCAGCAATCCTAGCGACCCCAGTGCACACATGTGTCTTCAGTGTCTCCAGCAATCCTGGTGACCCCTGTGCACTCCTGTGTCTTCAGTGACTCCTGTGTCTCCAGTAATCCTGGTGACCCCTGTGCACTCCTGTTTCTTCAGTGACCCCTGTGTCTCCAGCAATCCTGGTGAACCCCTGTGCTACTTTTGTGTCTCCGGTAACCAGTGCATGCCTGTGTCCCCAGTGCGCCCGTGTCTCCAGTCCAGCCCTGTGTTTCCAAAGTGTCCCTGTCCCCCTCCATGATTCCCCATGAGCCCCTGTGACTTTGCACAGACTCCAGCATGCCCAACAGCTGTCTGGCCTACTACTCACCATCGTCAGGACCCTTGCTGCCTCTCCACCTTCAGGTACACTCCTACAATCACCTGGACTATCCAACCCATGGATATGGACCTTTGTTCATGAAAATCATGTCAAGATTTACTGTACTGAAAGGAAGGTACCATGAAAAAAAACAGGGAAAGCGAGAGCCCATTTTTCACATCAAGTATTACCACACCAGAATGAAGATATCATGAAAAATGGGTTTCAAAGAGGGGTGTCCCTCTCAAGTCACGAGTTACCGAACCGAAAAACAGGTAGCGTGAAAAATTAAGTTAAAAGCTCCGCGCCTCGTTAATTGGAAACTACAGGCCTTGTATGAGCCATCGTAATTAGCCACAGATTTCCTCTTCCAACTATTACGGAGTGCCAGCTACGCGGAGTGTGCCAGCAGGATAACAGGCCATTTAATGACTGCAATAGCGTTCCCAGGCACACGGCAATCATCGTCGCCGCGCCTTTTTACAATCAGAGCGTCTAGTTGGCAACTGGGTGGAAAATACCCCTATAGGTCGGCTCGTTAAGACGTTCGCTAATGGGCTTTTCCGGGCGGCGTTCAGCGGAGGTTTTACCTGTGGGAATTATTTTATAAACATCTCAGGATCTGCTCCGTGCCACAGTGCAGACAGCCACCTAAGGAGTATCCTGCTCTCTGATTGGTGAACAGCCAGTGCTACCCACCAATGCCCTGACGGCATCCAGCAGACACCGAACTCATTTAATGGTCAGTGGAAATTACACAGACTCCTTAATGGAAACTCAGTCTATGATTAGCTAGCGCTTTTTTGTTTTATTATTTCAGAGTCACGACTTAGAACAAGATCAGGAGTTTGTACTTCACGTGCCGCATGCCGGCGCAAGGTCAATGACCTAAAGGAACTGAGGCCAGAGACAGCCAGAAAAGAAGCAATTTCAAGTGAGGGCCGCAATGGCAGCCTACTCATTTTTCTTAAGACTTTGAACATTCAACTACTTACATAGTGAGCAGCGTGTTTTTGAAAAAAAGTTTGTGTTTTGGAAGTGTGAAAAACACGCATCAAAAAATGTGTTCAAATCCACATAAAAACAGAAGTACAAAGGAAGAGCGAAGCCTTAGAGAGCTTTAGAACGAGCCGTCACTGAACTCCGTATCCGACTTTACTGTGGAGTTACTCATTCTCAAAAATCACAACAAAGACTGTGAAGTCTTCCCACTCTCTCCATTGAATGGCAGGACTCCCTATCTCTCCTCATGTATTGCACAGCCCTCTCTCACCCCCTCTATGTATTGCACAGCTCCCTCTCACCCCCCCCCCCCCCCCCCCCATGTATTGCATGACTCTCTCTCTTCCCCCATGTATTGCACATCTCTCTCCCCCCATGTATTGTACATCTCTCTCTCCCCCCATGTATTGCACATCTCCCTTTCCCCCCCATGTATTGCACATCTCTCTCCCTCCCCCCCCATGTATTGCACATCTCTCCCCCCCCCCCATGTATTGCACATCTCTCTCCCCCCATGTATTGTACATCTCTCTCTCCCCCCATGTGCATTGCACATCTCCCTTTCCCCCCCATGTATTGCACATATCTCTCTCCCTCCCCCCCATGTATTGCACATCTCTCCCCCCCCCCCCCATGTATTGCACATCTCTCTCTCTCCCCCCCATGTATGCACATCTCCCCCTCCCCCCCCACCCATCTCCGCGATTGCACATCTCTCTCTCCCCATGTATTGCACATCTCGCTCTCTCCCACCCCCATGTATTGCACATCTCTCTCTCCCCCCACCCCATGTATTGCACATCTCTCTCTCCCCCCCATCGTGTATTGCACATCTCTCTCTCCCCCCCGTGTATTGCACATCTCTCTCTCCCCCCCCGTGTATTGCACATCTCTCTCTCTCCCCCACCCCATGTATTGCACATCTCCCCCCCCCCCCATGTATTGCACATCTCCCCCCCCCATGTATTGCACATCTCTCTCTCCCCCCCCCCAATGTATTGCACATCTCTCTCTCCATGTATTGTACATCTCTCTCTCTCTCTCTCTCCCCCTCTCCCTCCCTCTTCCCCTATGTATTGTACATCTCTCTCCCCCCCATGTATTGCACATCTCTCTCTCCCCCACCCCATGTATTGCATACATCCACCCCCCCCCCCCCCATGTATTGCACATCTCTCGCCCCCCCCCCCCCCCAATGTATTGCACATCTCTTTCTCCATGTATTGTACATCTCTCTCTCTCTCTCCCCCTCTCCCTCCCTCACCTCTCCCCCTATGTATTGTACATCTCTCTCCCCCATGTATTGCACATCTCTCTCCCCCCCCATGTATTGCACATCTCCCCCCCCCCCCCCCCATGTATTGCACATCTCTCTCTCACCCCCATGTATTGCACATCTCTCCCCCCCCCCCCCCCATTTATTGCACATTTTTCTCTCTCCCCCCACCCCATGTATTGCACATCTCTCTCTCTCCCCCCCCATATATTGCACATCTCTCTCTCTCTCCCCCCCCTCCCCCCCCATGTATTACATACATCTCTCTCTCTCCCCCCCACCCCATGTATTGCACATCTCTCTCTCTCCCCCCCACCCATGTATTGCACATCTCTCTCCCCCCCCCCCCCCCCACCATGTATTGCACATCTCTCTGTTCCCATGTATTGTACATCTCTCTCTCTCTCCCCCCCATGTATTGCACATCTCTCTCTCTCCCTCCCCCCCCCCCCATGTATTGCACATCTCTCTCCCCATGTATTGTACATCTCTCTCTCTGTCTCCCCCTATGTATTGCACATCTCTCTCCCCCCATGTATTGCACATCTCTCTCCCTCCCTCTCTCCCCCCCATGTATTGCACATCTCTCTCCCTCTCTCTCTCCCTCTCTCTCTCCCTCCCCTCCCCCCTCTCTCTGCCTCTCTCTCTCTCTCTACCTCTCTCTCCCATGTATTGCACTGCTCTCTCTCTACCACTCTTCATGCAAGTAAAAGATAAAAAAATTATAGCTGATTGAAGGATAAAATAAGAAAGCTTCTGCTGCAATATTCACCTTTAATTAGGAGATTTCCCCCTGCAGTACCTTTTTCTGCCACTAGATGCCCCTCAGTCTGATTCCTAACACGTACTGTGAGGCTAGGTCATCCCGGACGAGCCCCCACCTGTAACTGGACAGTGAAAGGAGAAGCAGCACAACGATGAGTTGATGTTTCTGTCTCTCTATCTCCTCCTATCAGCATGCTTTTTGTCAGCACATGCACCGATTGGCTCCTTGTGCTGCTTCTTCCTCTCACACTCAAGCCCCACTGTACAGGGACTGCAAGAGGCTGACACCAGGTCCCAATCAAGTACTTACACTGATAGCCAACATCAGTCAATCAACTTTCTCTGAGGCTAGGTCATCCCGGACGAGCCCCCCACCCTGTAATTGGGCAGTGAAAGGAGAAGCAGCACAACGATGAGCTGGTGTTTCTGGGTTGCCCTCATTACACCGTAAACTGGCCATACACGATACAATCGGATTGTACAATCTTTATACAAGATCCTTCGGACTTTCCAAAATCTTTTAAAAAACAGGGAACACACTAAAAAAATCATTCCATGGTGTCGAATCAGACAGACACTTCTATTATATAACGTTGGTGGTAGATCTAGGGTCACCATACACATATTCCAATCTGGCCATACAATCTCTGTACAAACAACCTTAGATCCATCAAAACTATGCAATACGAGGACCTACCTACCCTACCCAATCAATTTCTATCCAACAAGGAAGGCAGGCAGTTATACTACATAATTGTAGTATTGTACAATCAGATTGTATCATGTATGATCAGCCTCTACTACCGGACATGAAATCTGATTGTACAATCTTATCTCTCTCAGACTTACCCAAAACTGTTTTAACATGGAGATTACACCAAAACAACTCGTTCCATTGTATCAAATCACACAGGCTATTATATTATATTATATAACTGATGGTAGATTGA
Organism: Rana kukunoris; assembly: GCA_029574335.1. Taxonomy (NCBI): domain Eukaryota; kingdom Metazoa; phylum Chordata; class Amphibia; order Anura; family Ranidae; genus Rana; species Rana kukunoris. Next base: position 517,537,274 of record CM056051.1, on the reverse strand, counting down.
AAGGTCACCATACACATTACAATCGCCATACAATCTTTACACAAAATCAGACTTACCCAAAACGGTATAAATATGGGGACACACCCAATCAAGTTGTTCCATTGTATCAAAATCAGACAGGCCCTTGTATTATATAATTGATGGTCTATCGTAAGGGTCACCATACACATTACAATCAACCTTAGATCTGCCGAAACTAGGAGGACCCACCTACTCTATCCAATCAATTTGCATCCAATCAGACAGGCTTGCTGGTAAGTTTGAAGGAGATTGTACAGTTTTTATAATGACTAGTAAAGGATTAGGGCTGATCCTACACGATACAATCCTATCTCCTTCAGACTTACCCGAAACGGTTTTAATATGGGGGACACACCTAAACAATTTATTCTATTGTATCAAATCAGACAGGCTCTTATACTATATAAATCGATGGTAGTAGGAAGGGTCGCCATACACATTACAATGTCTTTATAACCAGCCTTAGATCTACCAAAACCATGTAGTATGAGGATCTAACTATCCAATCAGGTTGTATATAAATCAGGCAGGCTCTTGTACTTCTAAAGGAGACTGTACAATCTCCTTCAAGCTCACCACACACGTGATTGTACAATACGATTGTATAGCCAGTAGTAGAGGATGAACACCGCTGATTATACACTATACAACCAGATTGTACAATCTCTATAAGGACTGTGTAGTACAATGACCGAACGCATATGATACTAGTCAAATGGACTTTTATAGGTTACATAAACCTTGAGATTGTACAATCAGATTGCATAGTGTATAGTCAGTTCTGGAAGTAGACGTCCCCCCTGCCCCCTCCAAACCTATAGATTGTACAGTCAGATTGCATAGTGTATAGTCAGTTCTGGAAGTAGACTCCCCCCCTCACCCCTCCAAACCTATAAGAGATTGTACAATCAGATTGCATAGAGGATGCTCAGTTCTGGAAGTAGACGTCCCCCCTGACCCCTCCAAACCTATAGATTGTACAATCAGATTGCATAGTGTATAGTCAGTTCTGGAAGTAGACGTCCCCCCTGCCCCCTCCAAACCTATAGATTGTACAATCAGATTGCATAGTGTATAGTCAGTTCTGGAAGTAGACGTCCCCCCTGGCCCCTCCAAACCTATAGATTGTACAGTCAGATTGCATAGTGTATAGTCAGTTCTGGAAGTAGACTCCCCCCCTCACCCCTCCAAACCTATAAGAGATTGTACAATCAGATTGCATAGAGGATGCTCAGTTCTGGAAGTAGACGTCCCCCCTGACCCCTCCAAACCTATAGATTGTACAATCAGATTGCATAGTGTATAGTCAGTTCTGGAAGTAGACGTCCCCCCTGCCCCCTCCAAACCTATAGATTGTACAATCAGATTGCATAGTGTATAGTCAGCTTTCTGAAGAAGTAGACGTCCCCCCTGCCCCCTCCAAACCTATAGATTGTACAATCAGATTGCATAGTGTATAGTCAGTTCTGGAAGTAGACGTCCCCCCTGCCCCCTCCAAACCTATAGATTGTACAGTCAGATTGCATAGTGTATGGTCTGTTCTGGTAGTAGACGTCCCCCCTGCCCCCTCCAAACCTATAGATTGTACAGTCAGATTGCATAGTGTATGGTCTGTTCTGGAAGTAGACGTCCCCCCTGCCCCCTCCATACACACAGTGCTTAGAGGGAGAACAGACACGTCTACAACCATGAAGATGCAGATGGCGAGAGTGCAGAATAAAAATAAAAAACGATTACGATGACAAGGTTTCGATGTGGGGTGATAGAAGCTCACCTTGTCTGTCTCATCCTCCTCCTTCCTCCTCCTCTGTGTTCTGTCTCCTCGTCTCCTCACTCTCCCTCTACCATCCAGCTCTCTCCTCTCTGCCTCCCTATAGGTGCTCGGCCCCTGTGATGTCACTGACCCCGCCCCCCTGTGCGGTAATCGCCCCACACGTGGAAAACAGTGCTGCCTGCGCCCCCTCTCTCCCTACTCTGTGATTGGAAGCGGCCAATCAGAGAGCGGCTCCTGCATAACATGCAAATCCGGGAGCGTGGCTGGCTGCTGGTGTGCCGATCGCCTCCGATTACATCACCGCAGAGCGTGCGTCTGGGAAAGTGCACCTGTCGTGTCCAGGGACCCATGACAAACCAGTCTGCGCTTTTCTTTCTGCGTCGCAGGCTCCATTCGCAACCGGTCGCAGGTGCAATCGCCGCGATTTGAAATCGCTGTAAAACGAAGGACGCGTTTGCCACGCCGCTGTGCATTCACAGCTGAGCGTAGCGTTTTTGGTCGTTTTTTCCGGCGTATTCACGCATACAGCGCCGTCGGACGTTTTTGAACTTCGACGTTTTTTATTTTAGCCAATAGGAAAAATGATCATCTCTTTCATCACTTGTTGCTGTGTTTGTAGATTTTATTATCTTCTGCCTGGGTGAAAAGTTCTATTGCCTAAAGCGACAAAACGCCCGTAGAAACGCTCGTTGTCGCGCTAGACGCTTGAATCGAACGTTTTCCATTACTTTCTATGGGAAATACAAACGCTCAAACCGCCCGATACGTGCGACAAAAAGGGTGCGGAACTTGTTTGAGCTTCAGGCGTTCGGCGTCACGCGTTTTGTCGTGGAGATGTGAACCATCCAGAGAATAATGTATTTTTTCCCCTCTAGCGTATTTTAGCGTCGCGCTTCAGGCGACAAAACGCTCAGGTGTGAATGGAGCCTAACAGCGCCACAAATTTTTCCGCGATTGTCGCACGGTAGAGAACGCTGCAAAAACAAAAAATTGCAACTCTGTCGTCCAATAGAAGCTCACGTTCCGTTGCGGCTGCAGCGCAATTTACTGCGTGACGATCACGAAAAAATCATGGTGCGATTGGGGGTGCCATTAGACATTTGACGGCATCGCAAACGCGTTTCACGTTTTTAAATCGCGCCCATTTCGCCCTCGATTCCAGAATCACGGGGGGGAAAAACACGGGAAGCGATCACGCCACGCCGAAATCGCGGCAAATTGCAACGTTTTCGCCCCAAAAGAATCTCATGTTCCTTTGTAAACAAGTGTTGTGCGCTGCGATTGCAGCGCGATTCACTATGCGACAATCGCGGAAAAATCCATCACTGCTTCCTCCTCCATTATATAACAAGACACACACTGTCACCTTATATACAGATTACTGAGCCATCGCTGCTTCCTCCTCCACTATCTGACAAGACACACACTGTCACCTTATATACAGATTACTGAGCCATCGCTGCTTCCTCCTCCACTATCTGACAAGATACACACTGTCACCTTATATACAGATTACTGATCAATCACTGCTTCCTCCTCCACTATATAACAAGACACACACAGTCACCTTATATACAGATTACTGAGCCATCGCTGCTTCCTCCTCCACTATATAACAAGACTCACACAGTCACCTTATATACAGATTACTGAGCCATCGCTGCTTCCTCCTCCACTATCTGACAAGATACACACTGTCACCTTATATACAGATTACTGATCAATCACTGCTTCCTCCTCCACTATATAACAAGACACACACAGTCACCTTATATACAGATTACTGAGCCATCGCTGCTTCCTCCTCCACTATCTGACAAGATACACACTGTCAACTTATACACAGATTACTGATCAATCACTGCTTCCTCCTCCACTATATAACAAGACACACACTGTCACCTTATACACAGATTACTGATCCAGCACTGCTTCCTCCTCCACTATATAACAAGACTCACACAGTCACCTTATATACAGATTACTGATCAATCACTGCTTCCTCCTCCACTATCTGACAAGATACACACTGTCACCTTATACACAGATTACTGATCCAGCACTGCTTCCTCCTCCACTATATAACAAGACTCACACAGTCACCTTATATACAGATTACTGAGCCATCGCTGCTTCCTCCTCCACTATATAACAAGACACACACTGTCACCTTATATACAGATTACTGATCCAGCACTGCTTCCTCCTCCACTATATAACAAGACACACACTGTCACCTTATATACAGATTACTGAGCCATCGCTGCTTCCTCCTCCACTATATAACAAGACACACACTGTCACCTTATATACAGATTACTGAGCCATCGCTGCTTCCTCCTCCACTATATAACAAGACACACACTGTCACCTTATATACAGATTACTGAGCCATCGCTGCTTCCTCCTCCACTATATAACAAGACACACACTGTCACCTTATATACAGATTACTGATCAATCACTGCTTCCTCCTCCACTATATAACAAGACACACACTGTCACCTTATATACAGATTACTGATCCATCACTGCTTCCTCCTCCACTATATAACAAGACTCACACTGTCACCTTATATACAGATTACTGATCCATCACTGCTTCCTCCTCCACTATATAACAAGACTCACACTGTCACCTTATATACAGATTACTGATCCAGCACTGCTTCCTCCTCCACTATATAACAAGACACACACTGTCACGGGTATAGAGAGCGATTTATTCTGGAGTTCCCCTTTAAAGGGGTGTTCCACCCAAAAAAATGACCCCTTCTCAATCCACTCCTCACCCCCATACATGCCACATTTGGCATGTAATTTTTTTGGGGGGGGAGTGGGGGCTTCAGTAGGAGTGGGACTTCCTGTCCCACTTCCTGCTTCCGCCGAGGGGCTGGTTAGGCGATTAAGCTTAATCGCCTACACCAGCCCCCTCCCTGTAGGCGATCACATGGGACACTGACAGGTCCCATGCGATCGCCTCTCCAATCAGCGGCGAGCCGGCTCGCGCACGCATGCGCAGTACGGCTCGCGCATGCGCAGTGGGTGCCCGGCCGTGAAGCCGAAGGCTGTCACGGCTGGGTGCCCACAGTCAGGATGGAGACGCCGGCCGGGGAGGGGGGCAGAGGAGCGGAGCCCCGGTCGGCGCGTCGCTGGAACGCAGGAGCAGGTAAGTGAGTGTTTATTAAAAGCCAGCAGCTACACTTTTTGTAGCTGCTGACTTTTAATAAACACAACTTAGGGCTGGAACACCCCTTTAATAACAATTTTCACCAGCAGGCAGATCATTGCTCTTTTCCTTTAACCCCTCTCTTGCCGATTGCAAAGAAAAGAAAAGCTCAGCAGAGACCCCCCCAGAGCACGAGACAGACATGGCCGGTGCCAAGTACATCGTGTTCCAGGGGAAAGCAATCATGGAAGGTGGTGAGAGAATCTGCAGAGAGCTGAAGCAGGGACAGCGACTGCGGGGGGGAGGAGAAAATCTCTGGGATCCCCCGGGTGACATCACACACCCCGGGATAATAGAGCCCACACACACAGCCATATGCTGATCTGATCAGGTTACCAGGTCTTACATAAAGGAGAGGGCAGGGCGGCCCACGGTGTCATGATATCGTCTTATATAAAAAGTCATTATGTAAAAGTGTGCAGTGCGGTGTGACAGCAGACAGCGAGATTCTTCTGCATCGCCGACCAACCACTGCTCTGTCCTATGAAGATTGTCATAATATGAGTTTACATCATTAGCACATGTAGGAGGCATTCATCCTGGAGGGTTACAAAACCCCACAGTGCAGCCACCTGACCGGCCTACAAGCAAAACAGATCATATTCACTAATGCAACCAGGAGTCTATACTGGCCTCCACACTACACCGAAGAGGCCGGCCTCCACACTACACCGAAGAGGCCGGCCTCCACACTACACCGAAGAGGCCGGCCTCCACACTACACCGAAGAGGCCGGCCTCCACACTACACCGAAGAGGCCGGCCTCCACACTACACCGAAGAGGCCGGCCTCCACACTACACCGAAGAGGCCGGGCCTCCACACTACATATAGGGAGGCTGACCTCCAATACATCAAGGAGGCTTGCCTTCCAATGCATGAGAGGCTTCATCGCGCATTATAGGGAGGCTGACCTCCAATACCGTAGGGAGACTGACCTTCCAATGCATGAGAAGCTTCATTACTCGATATAGGAAGCTGACCTCCAATACCGTAGGGAGACTGACCTTACAATGCATGAGAGGCTTCATCGCTCAATATAGGGAGGCTGACCTCCAATACATCAAGGAGGCTGGCCTCCCAATTAATGTCAGAAGCTGACCTCCAATACATCAAGGATGGTGACCTCACAATGCACTAAAGGGGCTGACCTCCAAAACATCAAGGAGGCAACCTCAAAGAGACTGACTTTCCAATGCTGGGGAAGCTTCGTCCCTTAATACAGGGAGGCTGACCTCCAATGCATCAAGGATGGTGACCTTACAATGCACTGAAGGGGCTCACCTCCAATAAATCAAGGATGGTGACGTCACAATGGACTGAAGGTGCTGACCTCCAATACACAAAGGAGGCAACCCTACAAATGCCTCAAGGAGACTGACCTTCCAATGCAGGGGAAGCTTTACCCCTCAATATAGGGAGGCTGAACTCCAATGCGTCAAGGAGGCTGGCCTCCCAATTAATTTCAGAAGCTGACCTTCGATACATCAAGAACAGTGACTTCCCAATGCACTGAAGGGGCTGACCTCCAATGCATTGGAATTCTCATCCCTCAATATGAGGCGCCGTACACACGGCAGAGAACCTCGACGGGCAGAACACATCGTTCCGCCCGTCGAGGTTCTCTCCCGGCCGTCGAATTCGGCGATCCGCCCGTCGGGAATGGCAACCAGCCATTCATCCAGGCGGGCCGTCGAGCAAATAGAGAGCGTGCTCTCTATTTCGGCTCGACGGGCTTCCCGACGGGAAGCTCGCTGAGACCGTACACACGGCCGAGGTCCTCGCTGGAATGTGCATTCCAGCGAGGTTCTCGCTGATTTTCAGCGAGAACCTCGGCCGTGTGTACGGCGCCTAAGAGGTGGAACTCAAATACATACATCAAAGAGATTTGCCTCCCGACTAATTTTAGAAGCTGACCTTCAATACATTTTTGTACTCCATACTCAAATGCATAAGACAAGACTCATCTTCCAATGTGTCAAGTTCCTCCACCCCAAACTCACTCATCCATGTCTGTATGGACCTTGCTTTATGCACTGGTGTGCAGTCATGTTGGAACATGAAGAGGCCGTCCCCAAACTGTTCCTACAAAGTTGGGAGCATCAAATTTCCCAAAATGTCTTGGATTGGAAATAAACTGCCCCTTTGTTTAGAACAGGGGTGGCAAACACAAGGCCCACGTGGCCTGTGCATCCGTGATCCGAACGGGTTGATCTGAGGAGCGCACCGCTGCCTCGGCCTTAGGAAAGGCCGTGGCTTCGGCCTAGCACCGGAGCGGTCGGCCATCGTGGTACACCCGGCGGTGTCGGCTGCCTAGGTCCCGCCTTCTGGAGCCTGCAGCTCCTATGTGGACGTCTTGGAGATCCAATCCCTGGACCGCGGGACGTGTGACGTCCATCATAGGCGCCGCAGACTCCACAAGCTTTTACAAGCCTCCTCCAGTCCACACCATGCACTGCAAACATCCCGGCTCGGGCGGGCGGCTCTCCTCTCCTCTCCCCCTCCTTTCTGGCTGGCTGCATGTCAGGTAGGTGAAGTCAGTGTATGTCAGGTAGGTGAAGTCAGTGTATGTCAGGTAGGTGAGGTCAGTGTATGTCAGGTAGGTCTATGTATGTCAGGTAAGTCCATGTATGTCAGGTAAGTCCATGTATGTCAGTGTATGTCAGGTAGGTCAGTGTATGTCAGGTAGGTCAGTGTATGTCAGGTAAGTCCATGTATGTCAGGTAAGTCCATGTATGTCAGGTAAGTCCATGTATGTCAGTGTATGTCAGGTAGGTCAGTGTATGTCAGGTAGGTCAGTGTATGTCAGGTAGGTCAGTGTATGTCAGGTAAGTCCATGTATGTCAGGTAAGTCCATGTATGTCAGTGTATGTCAGGTAGGTCAGTGTATGTCAGGTAGGTCAGTGTATGTCAGGTAAATCCATGTATGTCAGGTAAGTCCATGTATGTCAGGTAAGTCCATGTATGTCAGGTAAGTCCATGTATGTCAGTGTATGTCAGGTAGGTCAGTGTATGTCAGGAAGGTGAAGTCAGTGTATGTCAGGTAGGTCCATGTATGTCAGGTAGGTGAAGTCAGTGTATGTCAGGTAGGCTCATGTATGTCAGGTAGGTGAGGTCAGTATGTCAGGTAGGTGAAGTCAGTGTATGTCAGGTAGGCTCATGTATGTCAGGTAGGTGAGGTCAGTATGTCAGGTAGGTGAAGTCTATGTATGTCAGGTAGGTCTATGTATGTCAGGTAGGTGAAGTCTATGTATGTCAGGTAGGTCCATGCATTTCAGGTAGCCCATCCCATCCTATCTCACCCCACCATACCCCATCCCATCTCATTCCATCCCATAATAAATAGTGACCCTTTGAGGGCGACCATACTGCTAATGCGGCCCCCGATGAATTTGAGTTTGCCACCCCTGGTTTAGAAAGTTTGGAGACCCCTGCTCTCAAACAAACAGGATGTGTGTCCATTGTGTAGGCTTTAGTAGTGAAAAAAAAAATATTAATAAAAATGCCATAAAACTATCCCCTATTTTGTAAACGCTATACATTTTGCGCAAACCAATCGATAAACGCTTATTGCAATTTTTTTTTACCAAAAATATGTAGAAGAATACGTATCGGCCTAAACTGAGGAAAACATTTTTTTTGGGGGGGGATATTATAGCAACAAGTGAAAAATATTGCATTTTTTTTCAAAATTGTCGCTCTATTTTTGCTTATAGCGCAAAAAATAAAAATCGCAGGGGTGATTATTTACCACCAAAAAAAAGCTCTATTTGTGGGAAAAAAAGGACGCCAATTTTGTTTGGGAGCCACGTCGCACGACCGCGCAATTTTCAGTTAAAGCGACACAGTGCCGGATCGTAAAAAGGGACAAGGTCCTTAACCTGCATAATGGTCCGGGTCTTAAATGGTTAAGGGGATAGGAGAGATAAGGCTACCCAGATTCAGCGTGTTGGTCAGATAAAAGGTTGGTCTGAATTCTGAATAAAGGCTGCAGATTGTAACCGAAAACTGCGCACCGTTCATCCTTCTTCTATGGTTGACATTTATCCCAGAATGACGATATTTTACCAATTCCTGCGACCAGCAGTGAGAATTTAGGCGTGAGCCGGAAGTCGATGAATATTTATGGGTTCTACCAGCTAAAAACTAGAATTCATCAAGAGCTTCCAAGATTTGTATTGGGAGAGTCGCGCTACTTTGTTTTCAATACTTGTCATTTCTTTACCCGTAATTAACAGTATTTATAGAGCGAGTGATCTATATTAGGAAGACTCCTCTTCTCTAGAAGATACCAAATCCGGAGATTTCTGGGGGAACAGACTCCGGATTCGTGCCCAAGGTCACAAAACATCCCCTCTAATATCACCCATTCCAAACAAAAGATTTCGAGATATTGGAGCCAATAATCAGATCATACAGAGCAGAGGCGGCCGGATACATGGCTTAACCGCCTCCATGCCAGCATGGTATACCCCCTATCTGTCCAGGCCATTTTTCAGTGCTGTGATAGTTTGACTGACAACTACTTGGTCTTGCTTCACTATAACCATTTGACGACCATACTATAGCAAAATTACAGCTACAGAGCAAGCGGTCATTTCTGGGAGGGCGTCATATGACGTCCCCCCATGATCGTGCCCCCTGCACGCTCGCTGTGGCGCGCTCTGTAATCGCTGTGTTTTTTCGACACAAAATAATATTTTCTAAATTTTATACTTAATAAAGTTATTACTCTTTTTTTTTTTTTGTTTTGTCCCTATACCCCACAAAACAGCCCCTTAACCCCCTCCCCCACAAAGCACCCCTTAAACCCCCCGCCCCCACAAAGCAGCACCCTTACCCCCTCCCACAACAAAGCAGCCCCTTAACCCCCTCCCCCCATAAAGCAGACCCTTAACCCCCTCCCCCACAAAACAGCCCCTTAACCCCCTTCCTCACAAAACAGCCCCCTAACCCCCTCCCCCACAAAGCAGCCCCCTAACCCCCTCCCCTCATAAAGCAGCCCCTTAACCCCCTCCCCCCATAAAGCAGACCCTAAACCCCTCCCCCACAAAGCAACCCCTTAAACCCCCCCACAAAGCAGCCCCCTTACCCCCTCCCCCCACAAAGCAGCCCCTAACCCCCTCCCCCCACAAAGCAGCCCCTTAAACCCCTCACAAAGCAGCCCCTTAACCCCCTCCCTCACAAAGCAGACCCTTAACCCCCTCCCCCCACAAAGCAGCCCCTTAACCCCCTCCCCCCAAAAAGCAGCCACTTCCCTCCCCCTACAAAGCACCCCCTTTACCCCCCAAAGCAGCCCCTTAAACCCCCCCACAAAGCAGTACCTTAACCCCCTCCCCCCACAAAGCAGCCACTTCCCTCCCCCCACATAGCAGCCCCTTTACCCCCCAAAGCAGCCCCTTTACCCCCCAAAGCAGCCCCTTAAACCCCCCTCACAAAACAGCCCCTTAACCCCCTCCCCCCCACAAAGCAGCCATTTCCCTCCCCCACAAAGCAGCCCCTTTACCCCCCAAAGCAGCCCCTTAAACCCCCCCCCCACAAAGCAGCCCCTTAAACCCCCCCCACAAAGCAGCCCCTTTACCCCCCTACAAAGCAGCCCCTTAAACCCCCCACAAAGCAGCCCCTTAAACCCCCCCACAAAGCAGCCCCTTAAACCCCCCCACAAAGCAGCCCCTTTACCCCCCTACAAAGCAGCCCCTTAAACCCCCCACAAAGCAGCCCCTTAAACCCCCCCACAAAGCAGCCCATTAAACCCCCCTACAAAGCAGCCCCTTTACCCTCCACAATGCAGTCCTTTTTGTGGGTGTGATTTTTTTTGGGTGGGGGGCATTTCATTCTGAGCTTGGGCCAGCCCTGGTCTTGGGTAATTAACAGGATTTCAGAAGGTATACCAGTGCCTGGATACGCAGCTCCCCTGTATATGCGCAAGTCGGTGTGTGCGGGGGATGGGGTGACTCATTCTGTCATATGTAATCCACAAAGCGTAGAATGAAATGTGAAATACCGTACTATTCTCCATCCACAGGAGAACAATACATTTTTTTTCCACCAAAAATATGTACATATCGGCCTAAATTGATGAATACATTATTTTTTTATTGGATATGTTTTATAGCAGAAAGTAAAAAATATTTGTAATTATTTTTCAAATCTACGCACTTTTTTGTTTATAGCGCAAAAAATATAAATCACAGAGGTGATCAAATACCACCAAAAAGAAAGTTCTAGTTGTGGGAAAAAAAGGCTTTTTGGTTTGAGTACAGCGTGGCACGACCGAGCAATTGTCAGTTAAAGTAACGCAGTGCAGTATCGCAAAAAAATGGCCTAGTCATTAAGGGGGGGTAAAACCTTCCCAGGGCTGAAGTGAGTAAATAAATTAATTAAACCACTTAAATTGCCTGCCAAGGACATTCATTGGCAGCTTCGTGTTTTAAAAAAATAAAATTTAAAAATGTAAAAAATGTAAATAAAACAGCACACAAACTTTTCCAAAATACACAGATGACTCCTTGGGGGTCTTTGTGATGCTTAAAAAAAAAAAAAAAAAGAAGCCAAGTCATTTGCCAGCAATTTTAAAACTTTAAAACAAAGCAGTTTTTTTTTTCCGCTTTTGACTCGACGCCAAATGGCTTTGGGCAAATTTTCTCAAAAAATGAGGCGTTCGGATGAAGGTCGCCTGCATGAACATGAGTTTACAGAAAAGTATTTGCGTTTACTCGGCTATTTTAGTTCTAGCTTTCTCCGTGAGTCCAAAAAAAATAAAACAATTCAGTTGGCCATAAACTTTGTTTTTTTTAGATTCTGACCTTGGCAGCAAGAATCGGTGACCTCACAACGGTAGAGGGGACACGCTCCGGATACATTGATCACCAGGGATTGTGGTAGACCCAACTACACGCTCGCTCACACAGGACTGCGTTGTTGTCTGTCTGGTTCCGCATTCTGCCAAAAAATTTCCCTAACCCTCTCCCTCGCCGCAGGCTGACGGCTAGGTTAGTAGGGCATCCAATCAGCGAGTGGCGCTGGGAAAAAGACACACGGTCGGGCACCCGTGGGGGGGAGGGTTGCACACGGTGAGAATTTATTTTTATTTTTTTAAATAAATGAAAACATTTAAATTGCCTGCCATTAGTAGCTTACTGGTTTAAAAAAAAAAAAAAACAGCACACAAACCTTTCTAAAAGGCCCCCCAAAATATGACGACTCGTGGGGGGGTCTTTGTGGTTTTTTTTGCTTTTTTTTTTTTTTACAGATGTCAACGTCATTTGCCAGCAACTTTAAAACTATTCTTCCATTGCAAATGTCATTGCTAAAAAAAAAAAAAATGTAAAAAAAAAATCACTGCTTCCACAGAATTATTTTTATTTTTGCATTGGTACGTGTTCTCCAGGGCAGTGCACACCCCCCATGCTTATTTTTTTATTTTTTTTAGCACCCTGTTGCATATTAGCCCAGAAAATGGGGTTTGGCTTTGGCATCCAAACTGTTTTGAAGTTTAGCGAACCCCCTGCCGAACAGAACCCAGGGCAGTTTGGCTCACAATTACTTGCTACTTGTGTGATAAACAGATGACCACTAGAGGGAGCATTTACAAATCTGGCCCAGCAAGCAAGTGGAAAATGAACCTAAACTCCTAAAAAAATATTAGGTGGAGCTGCACGATTAATCGTTAACAAAAAAATTGCATTCTCGATTCATCCCCCCCTCACGATCTTAATCCAGCATTTCAATGATTCATACAGTGCAAAGCTGTTCTCTGCTTACTCACAGCTGTCAAAAAAGAAAAAAAAAGATGGCAAATGTTTGTCAACATTGCTCAGTGCTGGGAGATAACTGTAAACAATGTACCATTCGGTTCTTTTAGATCAAGGGTCTCCAAACTAAAGGGCTAGTTTATTGTCCTTCAGACTTTAGGAGGGCCGGATTGTAGCCAGCGTGGACAGAAAATTACCTGGGCTGGGCATGACTGACAATAAATTTGGCCCCAGGGTTGGTGGTCAATAGGAGGAGGAGTAGTGCCCCTATTAGGAGGAGGAATAGTATCCCATGATTGGTATCAGTGGAAGAAATAGTCCCCCATTGTTGGTGTCAGTGGGAGGAATAGTGTCGCAAGGGCCGGATAAAGGCTAGCGAAGGCCCACATCTGGCCCTCGGGCCGCAGTTTGGAGAACCCTGTTTTAGATCAAAGGGATGAATTTCAGTCTGTAAATGAGGTCAGCCTAACTAATTAAAGCAGAGTTCCACACACTTTTACAACGTGGTCTAAAACCAAACACCACCCCTCCACCCCTCGTATTTGGGTATCTATTTATTTTTTTAACCCACTTTACTTTCGTCCTAGCCCAGCCACGGCGCAGTACATTACGTCCTCTCCTCCTTCTCCCCCGCTGCTTTCTGGGACCTGTGTTTGTCCCAAAAGACGAGCTGGCCATTCACAAAGGTCAGTGCGACTCACACTTTTGCAGTAGGAAATCAGCTGTGAAGACTGAAGGCTCCACTGATGGTTTCCCTTGTTGGAATGGCGGCACCGGCCCCCTGTGCTGGTAGATGAATCGGCCTCGAGGGGGGGGTGGGGGGGGGGTTGACATCCCGGGCTCCCTGGACAGTTAAGTGTCCTTATTAAAAGTCAGCAGCTACAAAGTACTTGTAGCTGCTGATTTAAAAAAAGAAAGCATTTGCGGCTGGAACTAAACTTTTTTCTGACACTTATAAGTTAAAAACAGTATTTTTCTGCTCGAAAAATGACTATGAACCCCCAAACACACATTGCTAATATATATATATATATATATATTAGCAGAGACCCATGAGAATAAAATGGCGCTTGTTGCTATTTTTTTATGCCGCGCTGTATTTGCGCAGTGCTCTTTCAAACACAATTTTTTGGGGGAAAATATACACTTAAAACCACTTAACAACGTCAGCAGAATGGCACGGCTACGTAAAGCAACCTACCAGCACGTTGCTCTGAATTTGCCGTCGTGGGGCCGCCGCAAGATCCGTGACCATGCCCGTGGGACCCACGGACTCGATGTTCGCCAGTGTCCCGCAATCGTGTCACGGAGCTGCTGAATGGGGAGATGCCTATGTAAACATAGAATTTGCCTGTTCTATCTAGTTACAGGACACTGATCTATTGCTCCCTGTAACCGGGAGCAGTGATCAGTGATGTGTCACTCGTAGCCACGACCCCAGTTAGAATCACTCCCTAGAACACACTTAACCCCTTGATCGCCGCCTAGTGTTTAACCCCTTCCCTGCCAGTGCCATTTACACAGTAATCAGTGCATTTTTATAGCATTGATCGCTGTATAAATGACAATGGTCCCAAAATAGGCCCGGTGGTTAATGAATAAAAAAAAATAAAAAATAAACAGTAAAGTTAGCCCAGTTTTTTTGTATCTTACGCCGAGAGAATCGTGATCTTTATTCCAAAAGAAATCATGATTCTCATTTTAGCCAGAATCGTGCAGCTCTAATTTCCGGTGAATGTTACAACATTAAAGCGTTCCAACCACAATTAGCATTTTTTAAATGCATGTCCTTTCATCATGCGTTTTTATAATATAAATCCGGTCACTTACTATTTTTCAATCCACCAGCGCTCCGCATTGTTATTCAAGAAAGAAATGTCCACACCGTTGTCATTTTGCTTGTGGGCATTGTGAAGCCTACAAGCACTTACTTCCTGGAAGTCTTGGATGGGGAGTGATAATTGGACAGCGCACTGCATCCTGGGAAATTATGACACACATTTCCCAGGAGCATTAGAGGGAGATGATGTCAGAATCCTAGGTGATTCCAAAAGGCAGATTTCTTGGGACCGCATAGCAACAGGCATTTCCATTTTTTTTTTTTTTTCCCTTTTTTGGTCTAATGAGCACAATAATGAAAACAAAATTTTGGCACGGAAACTCCACATTATAGAGGATGTAAACCCTCACATGTAAACGGTGAAGTGAACTGCCTCAGATGATACACGGAGATGAAACAAATCTCCCTACATACGTTTTACATGTACTGTATAGTTTCAGCTTTATAGATTGTTTAGAAAGGGCACATCCTGTTAGAATTTTCTCTTCCTGTTCCAACAGAGGTAGGTAAGTCTTGCCATACACTGTGAGACAGCTCATTGGAGGAAAGGCACACACACCCCTCTTCTCATAGGCAGAGACTTGCAGAGCTGTGCTGTGAATGGACCAGCTGTTTGCTAACCTATTTATAGCATCCTCCCGACACAAATTTCAGGCTGGTTTTATCACAGTTGACAGAGAACTTGTCAGAAGTTATCAGGCTGATAACAGAAGAACGGAGCAGGAGAAAGCCATGGGACTGCTTTGAAGAGAGATAATAAAACACTGCTGATATTCTGTGTTTTCCTCAAAAATAAGACTTACTCCGAAAATAAGACCTACCCTGAAAATAAAACCTACCTCGAAAATAAGACCTGGCATTATTTTCCAGGACGGCTGCAATATAAGCCCTACCCTGAAAATAAGCCCTAGTTTAAAATGCTGTAAAATCCTATAATCCACTCTATTACAGTAGTATATAATGTACAATGTGAGTGTTTCTGTAATATAATTGAAGGGAAGAGAGCTCCGTGGGTCACAGAACTGCAGAGCGGCACTATAACGAAGGTATTTGGCACAATTATATTACAGAAACGCACACATTGTACATTATATACTGCTGTAATAGAGTGGATTATAGGATTTTACAAGCATTTTAAACTCGGTTCACACTGGGGATTGCTAATAGGCAGGGAGAGAGAAAGGGAGAGAAGACGGCACATTACATGATAAGACCTACCCCCAAAAAAAGCCCTACTGTGTCTTTTGTTGCCAAAATGGATATAAGACCCAGGCTTATTTTCGGGGAAACGCTCAAATTTCATGAATCGGGTTTACATCCACTGGATGGAGTGCCGGAGGGGAGGATCATTGGAATAAAATAGAAAACGCTCACTATTATTATTTATGGAAAGGTCACAAAAGGCGAAAGAGCTACGAGGAATAAACATCAAACTTCATTGATATAAAATAATCGTCTCCAGATCAACCATTTACATTGCAGGAGATTTTACCAAACTCTTTTTAACCACTTCCCACCCGGTCAATAGTAAATTGACGTCCGGGAAGTGGTTGTGTAATCCTGACGGGACGTCTATTGACGTCCAGCAGGATAACATCCGGCGGAGGCTCTTTACCACGTGATCACGGCTGATCACGATGTAAACAGGAAGAGCCGTTGATCGGCTCTTCCTCACTCGCGTGTGACAGAAGCGAGTAGAGGAGAGCCGATCGGCGGCTCTCCTGACAGGGGGGGTTTGCGCTGATTGTTTATCAGCGCAGCCCGCCCTCGGATGCCCACACTGGACCATCAGGGAAGCCGCCAGGACCACAAGGGAAAGAGGGCAATTAAAAAAAACAAATAAAAAAATGAGAACAATAGATGCCAATCAGTGCCCACAAATGGGCACTGACTGGCACAATATGGGATAAACAAGTGATGCCCAGCAATGCCATTAGTGCCACCCCTCAGTGTCTATCAGTGCCACCTCTCAGTGCCCATCAGTGCCCACCTATCAGTGCCCATCTGTGCCACCCATAAGTTCCCATTAGTGCCACCCCTAAGTGTCCATCAGTGCCACCCCTCAGTGCCCATCCATGCCCAACTATCAGTGGCCATTTGTGCCGCCCATTTGTGCCACCCATAAGTGCCCATCAGTGCCGCCTATGTGTGCCCATCAGTGCCGCATACCAGCACCGCCTATCAGTGCCGCCTCATCTGTGCCCGTAATTGAAGAAGAAAACGTACTTATTTACAAAAAAAATGACAAAAAAATAGATGAAAACTTACATTTTTCAACATTTTCGGTCTTTTTTTAGTTGTTGCGAAAAAAAATAAAAACCGCAGAGGTGATCAAATAATACCAAACAAAATCTCTATGTGTGGGAACAAAATTATAAAAAAATTGTTTGGGTACAGTGTAGCATGACGGCGCAATTGTCATTCAAAATGCGACAGCGCTGAAAGCTGAAAATAGGCCTTGGCAGGAAGGTGCGTAAATGCCCAGTATGGAAGTGGTTAAGGATTCTGACCAGGTTTTGTTCTGTAGATCCCGGATAATAACATGATATTAGATTTTTTTCCTCCAGGAGTATATGAGTTTGGAAATTCTATAGAAATGCTTAACCGCTTGCCACCCGCCGCACGCAGATATACGCCTGCAGCATGGCAGAAGGACGTACCTGTACATCCCCCTTTAAGAAGCGGTTGTTGCCCGACACGATCTCTGTGAGCACGCCCGCGGATCTCGCGGACTCTATCGCCGGGTTATACCCGCAATCGTCTCACGGAGAGATAGAACGGGGAGATGTTAGTGTAAACACAACGGGCCAGATTCAGGTAGATGGGCGCTTCTTTACTTTGGAGTAACGTTTCTCATTTACGTTACTTCGCCGTAACTTCAGGAGCAAGTACTGTTATTCACAAAGCACTTGCTCCTAAAGTTGCGGCGGCGTAGCGAAAATGAGCCGGCGGAATTCAAATTGGGCGGGTAGGGGGCGTGTATTATGTTAACTATGCGCGATCCCGCGCCGAACGTACTGCGCATGCGTCGTCTGTCAGTGCGCATGCTCCAAATTCTTTCAGGGAACGTCAATGACGTCAATCCCCATTCACGGACGTGAACGACTCAAATTTTTTTTTTCGCGACGCGATGACGACGGCCATACTTAACATAGGATACTCCACTAGGGGGCTGCTTTATCTTTACGCCGCGTATCTCTTACGGAAACGTCGGAAAGTCACTGCGTCGCGCCCGAAAACGATCGTGAATTTCCGATTCCCGCTGATTAACATATTCTCGGCGTTAATCAGCGGGAATGCCCCGCGCGCCATTTTTAAAAATGAAGTTCCGATACGACGGCGTAATACAATTACGCCGCTCGTATAGGAACTCCAACCCGGCGTTTCTTGTTTTCTGGTTACAGAAAACAAAAACGCCGGCTCAAAGTGACAGTTAGGCTGGAGTATCACTGATACTCCAGCCTAACTCTACCTGAATCTGGCCCAACATCTCCCCGTTCTGCCTAGTGGCACGGTCACTGATCGTGTCATCGGGATCGACGATCAGTGACGTGTCACAGCAAGCCACGCCCCCCTACAGTAAGAATCACTCCTTAGGGAACACTTAAGCCCTACAGCGCCACCTAGTGGTTAACCCCTTCACTGCCAGTGTCATTTTCACAGTAATCAGTGCATTTTTATAGCACTGATCGCTGTAAAAATGACAATGGTCCCAAAAATGTGTCGGCAGTGTCCGATGGGCCCGCCATAATGTTGCAAGTACCGATAAAAATCGCAGAACACCACCATTAGTAGTAAAAAAATATAAATATTAACCGGATCAATATGCTGCTAAATGCCCAGAGGCGTTTTTACAATTCGGCACTGCGTCGCTTTAACAGACAATTGCGCGGTCGTGCGATGTGGCTCCCAAACAAAATTTGATGGTATTTGATTGCCTCTGTGAGTTTTAGTTTTTGCGCTATAAACAAAAATAAAGCGACATTTTTTTTTTTTAAAAATCTATATTTTTTACTTTCTGTTATAAGAAACATCGAATAAACTAAATTTTAGTTAAACATTTAGGCCAAAATGTATTCAGCCACATGTCTTTAGTAAAGAAAAAATAATCACAATAAAAAAAAAAATTTCCTACCTAGCGGGAACAGCGACACGAAAAATGATCGCTTAGTGACGCTGGCAAAAGGGGGGTGAAAGGGTTAACTAGGGCGGTGATCAAGGGGTTAAAACTGTATTAGGGGGGGTACGGGGCTACCCTGGACCTAACACTAACTGCCTGTCACACCTAACTGTCACACTGACACTAAATGCAGTGATCAGTAAATATATGATCACTGCTATTAGTGACAGTGTGACAGGGGGTGGGGGTGGGGGGTGATCTGGAGGGGTTAATGTGCCTATGTGTACTGGTGTCAGTGTAGTGTTGGTGCGACTTACTGTGATGTCTTCTCTCCTCTCGGCGGATTGAAAATACCGCCCAGAGGAGAGCTGACATCACTTCCTCTGCCAGTGTTTACATTATACAGGCAGAGGAAGTGACACGGTGGAGGCTCAGGGGATTGGCTGGGAGCTATCACGAGGGGGCGGACAAAAACGAACAGCCGCCCCTTCGTCCCGGATCGCTCCCGCAGGTAAGACGCCCGCCGCACGCAGTGGAGGGGGTCCCGATCGGACCCCCGACTAGCAAGAAGGTAGTACGCATGTACACATGTACACCCATCTGCCTGTACGTGCCATTCTGTGGACATACATAGTCGTGCGGTGAGCGTTAAGCGGTTAATAAAAATGCTATAATACTATCCCCTATTTTGTAGACGCTATAACTTTTGCGCAAACCGATCAATATACGCTTATTGCAATTTTTTTTACCAAAAATAGGTAGAAGAATACATATCGGCCTAAACTGTGGGGAAAATAAATGTATATCTTTTTTGGGGATATTTATTATAGCAAAAAGTATTTTTGTTTATAGCGCAAAAAAAATAAAAAATAAACGCAGAGGTGATCAAATACCACCAAAAGAAAGATCTATTTGTGGAGAATAAAGGACGTCAATTTTGTTTTGGGAGCCACGTCGCACGACCGTGCAATTGTCAGTTAAAGCGACGAAGTGCCGAATCGCAAAAAGTGGCCCGGTCCTTTAGCTACAAAATGGTCCGGGGCTTAGCAACATAAAAAAAACAAAAAATGATATTATGTTTTTTGCCATAAACTGGAGGTAATATCAGGACACTTAGACAGCGACGAAGGTTGTTATGATTTCACTGTGCTATAGAATGCAGACAGCGGTTCCCGCTAATCTCTGTCTGCGGGGAAACATGGGGATGACTATGTGAGGAGTGTTATCCAAGTCAGTATGGCGTTATATAATGAGGAGGAGGAGGATGACATAACAGGAGGCAGCAGTCTGTTACAGAACAGAGACATAGCAGGTGCTGCTGAACATACAGCTGGGGGGTGCTGTAAGACAAAGCGGGGGGGGGGGGGGGGGGGGGGGGGACAGAGGGGAAAGGGCCAATTGCTTTTCAGGCGCCATTAAAGAAGTTGCTCAGTCAAACATCAGCAAAAAAACACCATTGAAGTCAATTGTGAGTGAACTGGGATGGGCTGTACATGCCACCTTTCTGCAAATAAAAAAGACAGATTCCGGCTGTAGTCACTTAAATATATCACCAGGAATCCTGGGTGATGTCATTGAGCAAATTTGGTAAAGTAGTCACACCCCCCCCCCCCCCGGCAAGATAATATATCCCCCCCAACAATGTCAAAACACATGTGGTTTGCCATGGTACAGAAAGGGGGCGCCACACGCTCTCTGCCCTCTCTTATTGGACAAATGTCTGACTCCTGGCTTTGGTCATTTAGGCTTTCCACCAGGAACCCCAGGTGATGACCAAATTTGGTTAAGGACATCCCTTTAATTTCTGGTGTCCCTCATAACAAGCCAACACCCCCTGGACAATGTTGAAAGGCCTGTGGTCTCCTATGGTACAGGAGGGGGGCGCCACACACACTCTGCCCTCCCTTACTTGACAAATTACTCATTTAGTCTTACCACCAGAAATCCCAGGTGATGACCAAGTTTGGTAAAGGATGTCACCCCAAACTCATGGTGGCCCCCCTGGCAAGATAACATATCCCCCCCCCCCAACACTGTCAAAAGGCATGTGGCATGCCATGGTACAGGAGGGGGGCACCACACGCTCTCTGCCCTCTCTTACTGAACAAATGACTAACTCCTGGCTGCGGTCATTTCGGCTTACCAACAGGCATCGCGGGTGATGACCAAATTTGGTTAAGGATGTCCCTCAAATTTCTGGTGCCCCCCATAAAAAGATAACACCCCCCTAGACAATGTTGAAAGGCATGTGGTCAGCTATGGAACAAGAGGGGGTACCCCACGCTCTCTGCCCTCTCTTCCTGGACAAATGACTGACTACCCAGCCGCGGTCATTTAGTCTTTCCACCAGGAATCCCAGATGAAGACCAAGTTTGGTAAAGGACTTCACTCAAAATTCCTGGTGGCTCCCATGTCTTGCAAGTACCACCCCCACCCCATACCAATAGACAAGAGACCCCGCTCAAGGTGGCTGTTCCAGAATATTACCTCCCCGCCAATTGAGGGTGCCGACTCAGTATGCAAGATACCTGTGAGCAGAAATAATCCAGATGGCTGCACTCCAAGAAAAAACGTTATTGAAGACATAGTCCATACAAATCAGAATAAAATGCACAGCAGCTGAAGCGTTTCACACAACTCTTACTGGTGCTTAATCATAGCCTATGATTAAGCACCAGTAAGAGTTGTGTGAAACGAGTCAGCTGCTGCGCATCTCCAGGCACTGCAATCCGCTGTCTGGGTCATGTATGAAATATCAGCCCCAATTTCCCATTGTGTGCACTCACAGGGACATGCTACACTCAAAGGGCAGCCAGATCATTTCAATGTGCCGCCAAACCTGCGAAAATCTCAGCAAAGAGACGCAAGTACGGTGCTACCTTTAATGGGAACATAAGGCACTAGGTGGAGCAATTCTCTTTTCAAGACACTAGGTGGAGCAATTCTCTTTTCAATACACTAGGTGGAGCAATTCTCTTTTCAAGACACTAGGTGGAGCAATTCTCTTTTCAATACACTAGGTGGAGCAATTCTCTTTTCAAGACACTAGGTGGAGCAATTCTCTTTTCAAGACACTAGGTCAGTGGTCTCCAAACTGCGGCCCGAGGGCCAAATGCGGCCCTTTGCTTGCCCTTATCCGGCCGTTGGAGCACTATCCCTCCCAATGATACGAGACACTATTCCGCCTTCTGACACCGACAATGGAGAACCATTTCTCCCACTGACACCACTAAAGGGGCACTATTCCTCCCTATGATACTAGCAATGGGGCACTATTCCTCCCTATGATACTAGCAATGGGGCACTATTCCTCCCCTAATACCAGATGTTTTCTCCCACTGATGCCAGGAAAATGTTCACTCCCGCTGGCCAAAGTCCAGCCCTCCAGAAGTCTGAAGGACAATAAACCGGCCCTTTGTTTAAAATGTTTGGAGACCCCTGCACTTGGAGGAGCAATTCTCTTTTCAAGACACTAGGTGGAGCAATTCTCTTTTCAAGACACTAAGTGGAGCAATTCTCTTTACAAGACACTAGGCAGAGCAATTCTCTTTACAAGACACTAGGTGGAGCAATTCTCTTTTCAAGACACTAAGTGGAGCAATTCTCTTTTCAAGACACTAGGCAGAGCAATTCTCTTTACAAGACACTAGGCGGAGCTCTTGCAGAACATTGTCTCCTCCCACTTTTTTCCCTGCTGAGGTTTCAATGATAGACAGGGTGCCTGAAAGGAGGTAGCTACTGCTATGCTGTCAGATGTATATATAAATAAAATACACTTTTTAAAAATGTTATGTAACAAAATAAAAGCAAATTGACAAAAACAATGATTGTTTTGTAAATATTAGATATAAAATAGATGAAGTAAATATAAAAATATTGAACCAACACACTATATATAATGCTCTTCAGTCCTGTACAGCTGCCCAGGCCACTATGATGTCACTGCACACTGTGAGCTTCTCACAATGTGCATTAGAAGCTGCAGCAAGTCAGACAGAGCCCCCTCATTTAGTGCTTTCCTCCCTAGCCTGACTGTCCCTGCACCCCCCCCTTTTCATTGGATTTCACATATCTAAATTGTGAAGGATACATTTCAGCTGTTATCATTTGATTGGACTTTGAAGGCGAACGCGTTATAAGCCAATCGATCAGAGCCGCCATCTCTCACAGGATTTTGCAGCTTGCGGCAGAATCTTTCATATCTGACTTCAGATCCGTTCCATACATAAGGATGAAGATCTGATGTCTTCTGCTGGGGGGGGGGGGGTGCTCAAAATCATGGGGGCTCAAGAAAATCAGGGGGGGCACAATCAAAGAGAAGAAAATCAGGGGCACAGAATCAGGAGGTGGAAATCAGAAGGCGCGGCGGCCTCTTTTATGAAGTGTCTGTATCTTGTCTTATATTCTGCATGATGTTCTGTGTGTCTTATCAGATTTTATCATTTTGTACAAATAAAATATTTTTATTAAATATTTGAAATTTGCTCAGTGCCCATAGAGTCCCACCCCTTGAGGGATGATGGCACTCCACCCACTGTAAACCAGAGATACCCCTTACCACAAAAGCAGGAGGGCACACAATCAGAGGGGGGCATCATCAGGGGGCAACACATCAGCAGGGCACACAATAGTGGGGATAAACAATCAGGAGGAGCACACAACCAGGAGGGCACAATAGGGGGGCAAAAAATCAGGAGGGCACAAAATAGTGGGGATAAACAATAAGGGGCACACAATCAGGAAAGGCACACAATAGGGGGGAAAGCAATAGGGGGCACACAATTATGAGGGCACACAATAGGGTGCCACACAATCAGGGGGGGCACACAATAAGGAGGGGCACACAATATGGGGGTAAACAATCAGGAGGGGCACACAATATGGGGGTAAACAATCAGGAGGGGCACACAATAGTGGGGATAAACAATAAGGGGCACACAATCAGGAAAGGCACACAATAGGGGGGGGGAAGCAATAGGGGGCACACAATTATGAGGGCACACAATAGGGTGCCACACAATCAGGGGGGGCACACAATAGGGGGGCATACAATTAGGGGGGCACACAATAGGGTGCCCCACAATCAGGGGGGGCACACAATCAGGGGGCACATAATCAGGGGGGCACACAATAGGGGAGCACACAATAAGGAGGGGCACACAATAGGGGGCACACAATCAGGGGGGCACACAATAGGGGGCACACAATCATGGGGAGGCACTTAATCACAAACACATCTACAAGTGTAATGGAGGAGATCATAAGATTGTGACCAATGACAACCCTGCAAAACCCCCCTGACAATCACATATTTCAGGATGAGTACTTACAGTGTGGAGAGTGATGGGCTCAGGGTAGCAGAGTGTTCAGAGAGTGATGGGCTCAGGGGGTGAAGATATTGGTGGGTGATGGGCTCAGGGGGGTCACATCGTTTTCTATATAAGATGAGAATTCCTGGA
Organism: Rana kukunoris; assembly: GCA_029574335.1. NCBI lineage: Eukaryota > Metazoa > Chordata > Amphibia > Anura > Ranidae > Rana > Rana kukunoris. The sequence goes on along the minus strand of CM056051.1, from coordinate 517,513,078 downwards.
GAGAAGTGAGAAGTAGAGGGAAGGAATGTCAGTCTGTCCTCCAGTGTTCTCCTCTATGGTCGCTCCTCTCTCTCCTCTCCTCTTCTCTCTCCTCCTCTTCTGATTCTTTCACTCGCAGATTCTCCCAACCATTCGGGGCTACACGTGAGTGCAGTCCTTTATCCCCCGCCCACTGGGGCGATCATTGGTTGTCCCAGTTACCTGGATCCGCCCTTAGCGCGCTGATTGGCCGGAGGAACAGAAATGTGAGGGGACACGTGAAATAGAATGTGTGACAGACAATGTGCAGTGTGACAGATCAACAACAGCGCGAGCCCCGAGTACTCCTAATCCGAGAGTACTTCTCATCTATACCCCTTCCTCCCCCCAGAGAGTACTAATCTACACCCCCCACCCTAACCCACAGAGATCGAGATATATTCATTACATAGAAGTACTGATCCATACCCCCAGAGAGTACTAACCCTCTCTCTTCTCCCAATACTGATCTATACCCCGCCCTCATCTATACTACTCCTCCCAGGAGAGTACTCATCTATCCCCAGAGCATACTCATCTATCACCAGAGAGTACTCATCTATCACCAGAGAGTACTCATCTATCACCAGAGAGTACTCATCTATCACCAGAGGGTACTCATCTATCACCAGAGCATACTCATCTATCACCAGAGAGTACTCATCTATCCCCAGAGAGTACTCATCTATCACCAGAGAGTACTCATCTATCCCCAGAGAGTACTCATCTATCACCAGAGCGTACTCATCTATCACCAGAGAGTACTCATCTATCACCAGAGAGTACTCATCTATCACCAGAGAGTACTCATCTATCCCCAGAGAGTACTCATCTATCACCAGAGAGTACTCATCTATCCCCAGAGAGTACTCATCTATCACCAGAGCATACTCATCTATCACCAGAGAGTACTCATCTATCACCAGAGAGTACTCATCTATCACCAGAGAGTACTCATCTATCACCAGAGAGTACTCATCTATCACCAGAGGGTACTCATCTATCCCCAGAGCATACTCATCTATCACCAGAGAGTACTCATCTATCCCCAGAGAGTACTCATCTATCACCAGAGAGTACTCATCTATCCCCAGAGAGTACTCATCTATCACCAGAGCGTACTCATCTATCACCAGAGAGCAACGGCGGATCCAGGGGGGGGGGCAACGGGGCAATTGCCCCCCCCGAGGTAATCATGTCACATTGGCTTTAAAAAAAAAAAAAATTTTTTTTTTTTTTTTTTTTTTTTTTTTTTTTAGGGGTCCGGAGGTCCCCAGGGGCCCGGAGGCCACCAGGGCCCCAGATGGCCAACCCCTGTTTTTTCATTTATTTTTTTATAAAAAAAAATATTTTTTTAACATATTTTTTTATTAGAAGTCCGGAGGTCCCCATGGTCCCAGAGGCCGCCAGGGCCCCGTATGGCAACCCCCCCTTTTTTTTAGGGGTCTGGAGGTCCCCAGGGGCCCAGAGATCCCCAGGGCCCCAGATGACCACCCCCCTTTTTTTATTAAATGTATATATATATATATATATATATATATATATATATATATATAAATTATTATTATTATTATTATTGTTAGTATTATTATTAAAGGGCAAAGAGGTCCCCAGGGCCCCCGGAGGACAACCCTCCTTTTTTTATACATTTTTTATATTTTATTTATTTTTTTCTCTTTTTTTATATATAGATATATTTTTATTAAAGGGCTCAGAGGTCCCCAGGGCCCCATGTGTCAAACCCCCTTTTTTTAATAAATGTTTTTTTTTATATTTTTTTATATATTGTTTTATTTATGTTTTATAACTTTTTTTTATCATTTTTTTAAACTGCTTTGCGGTGCCTGCAGCTGCTGCTGCCGAGTCTGTCACTCTCTCTCTCTCTCATCACCAGGGCTGGTAGGCTGCCTGTCCTGAGGCTGCTTTGAGCTGTTGCTGACTGCAGCACTCCCCTCTCTCCTGCTGACATCGGGCATCTCTGGCTGTGTGTGTGAGCTGGATCTGTGTTCGGCTGTGCTGCCTGTGCTAGACCTGCTCGTGTGATAGTAGATGGAGATGGAACACTGATTGAATCAGTGTCAGGGATTCTAAATAGACCAGTACTGTGTGCCTACACAGAGGAGACCAACACTGTATGCAGTGAAATAAAAGGTGTTTATTTACAAGGTGAACAAAACAGGTGAAGACAAACAATGCACAAATAACAACAAAGCATATATAAGTGAAGGGGAAATGCCGTAATCATAAACCAAAAGCCAAGCCGAGGTCATATACCAGGAGATCACAGAAGAAGCTGCAGACAGGGAATGGGCAGGAAGGGAATGTCCAGGAGAGGGATCAGGTCAGGTCGGATCAGATCAGAAGTCAAGAAAGGGGACAGCAAGCTCAGGGTCAGATATCAGGCTCAGGATCAGGTTAGTAGACAGATACCAGGGCGAGGAGTGATTACACACGCCGGGTATTATAGAGGCGTGCTGATTGCATTTAGGTCACACCTGAACGCAGGAAGGGCTGTGTGCTCCATACTGCCAATAACTCCCCGCTGGTGGAGGCCAGTACTGCAGCCCAAATAACAGGCAAAATCACCAGCGGGGGGACCTTTCCTGACAATCAGTGTTTTGTCTATCACACAAGCCTGTCTAGGGGGGGACCTTGCTAGAGCACACTGGCCTACCGAACACAGACCTTCAGCTCCTGTTTGTTCCATGACACACGTCGGGAGAGGAGATGCCTGCTGTGTGTGATCGAGGCAATGCCATGGTGAGTGCCGTGCACAGTGTGGCTGCATTCATAGACAAAAGCGGGGGTGCATTGATAGACAAAAGTGGGATTGCATTGATATGCAAAAGTGGGGATGCATTGATATGCAAAAGTGGGGTTGCATTGATATACAAAAGTGGGACTGCATTGATATACAAAGGTGGGGCTGCGTTCATATGCACAGTGAGGCTGCAATGATCTCTTGTACCATGTCTTCAGTCTCTGACCATCCCTTGTACCACATCTACAGTCTCTGGCCATCTCTTGTACCACGTCTGCAGTCTCTGACCATCCCTTGTACCACGTCTGCAGTCTCTGACCATCTCTTGTACCACGTCTGCAGTCTCTGACCATCCCTTGTACCACGTCTGCAGTCTCTGACCATCCCTTGTACCACGTCTGCAGTCTCTGACCATCCCTTGTACCACGTCTGCAGTCTCTGACCATCTCTTGTACCAAGTCTGCAGTCTCTGACCATCTCTTGTACCACGTCTGCAGTCTCTGACCATCTCCTTGTACCACGTCTGCAGTCTCTGACCATCTCTTGTACCATGCCTGCAGTCTCTCACCATCTCCTGTACCACGTCTGCAGTCTCTGACCATCCCTTGTACCACGTCTGCAGTCTCTGACCATCTCTTGTACCACGTCTGCAGTCTCTGACCATCTCCTTGTACCACGTCTGCAGTCTCTGACCATCTCTTGTACCATGCCTGCAGTCAGGGCCGCCATCAGGGGGGTACAGGCATTACACCTGTAAGGGGCCCGGGGGTCCCCAGGGGCCCGGATGGGAACCACCCTAAAAAAAAAAAAAAAAAAAAAAAATTTTTTTTTTTTTTTTTTTTTTAGGGGTCCGAAGGTCCCCAGGGGCCCGGAGGCCACCAAGGGCCCCAGATGGCAAGCCCTTTTTTTATAAAAAAATATATATTTTTTTAATAAAAAAATATATTTTTTTATAAAAAAAAATATATTTTTTAATATATTTTTATTTTATTATTTATTAAAGGGCCAATTTTTTTTATTTTATTTTTTTTAGAGGTCAGGAGGTCCCCAGGGGCCCGGAGGCCACCAGGGCCCCAGATGGCAAGCCCTTTGTTTTCTTCTTTTTTTTTTTTTTATATTTTTTTTATAAGAAAATATATTTTTTTAATATATTTTTCTTTTATTTTTTATTAAAGGGCCAATTTTTTTTATTTTATTTTTTTAGAGGTTCGGAGGTCCACAGGGGCCCAGAGGCCACCAGGGCACTGGATGGCAACCCCCCTTTTTTTAATTTATTTTCTATAAAAAAATATATTTATTTTTTAATATATTTTTATTTTTTTTATTAAAGGGCCATTTTTTTAGGTGTCTAGGGGCCCGTAGGCCACCAAGGGCCCCAGATGGCAACCCCCTCTTTTTTATTTATTTAAAAAAAATATATATTTTTTTAATATATTTTTCTTTTATTTTTTATTAAAGGGACAATTTTTTTTCTTTTATTTATTTTTTTGAGGTCCGGAGGTCCACAGGGACCTGGAGATCCCCAGAGCCCAAGATGACAATCCCCCTTTTTTTATAAAAATAAATACATTTTTTATATATTTTTTTATTTCTTTTATTTTAGGATGACAATCCTCCTTTTTTTATATATTTTTTTTACTTTTTTATATATATATATTTTTTAATATATAGATGTATTTTTATTAAAGGGCTCAGAGGTCCCCAGGGCCCCATGTGTCAAACCCCCTTTTTTTTATAATTGTATTTTTTATTTTTGTTTATATATTTTTTTATATTTTTATTTTTTATTAAAGGGCGCAGAGGTCCCCAGGGCCCTGGAAGGCAACCCCCTTGTTTTTTTTATATATATAAATGTTTATTTCTTTTTTATATATATATATATTTTTTTTTTTAAAGGGCCCAGAGGTTTCTTTTAATTAAAGGGCCCAGAGGTCCCGAATGGAAAGCCCCCTTTTTTTGTAATTTCCTTTTATAAAAATAAAAAATAAGGTCCCCAGGGCCCCAGTTGGCAACCACCCTTTTAAAAAAAAAAAAAAAAATATATATATATATATATATATATATATATATATATATATATTCTCTTTTTATTAAAGGCCACAGAGGTCCCCAGGGCCCCGGATGGCTACCCCCCTTTTTTATATATATGTTTCTTTATTTCTTCTTTTTGTAAAGGCCCCCCCCCCCCCGCTTCTCAATTCGTGGCAGCAGCCCCCCCGCTTCTCAATTTCATGCGGCAGCACCCCCCCCCCGGTTCTCTTCTCCAGGGGGCCCACATGCCCGAAGCTGTGTAAGGGGCCCCAAAATTCCTGATGGCGGCCCTGCCTGCAGTCTCTCACCATCTCCTGTACCACGTCTGCAGTCTCTGACCATCCCTTGTACCACGTCTGCAGTTTTCTGACCATCTCTTGTACCACGTCTGCGGTTTTCCTGACCATCTCTTGTACCACGTCTGCAGTCTCTGACCATCTCCTTGTACCAAGTCTGCAGTCTCTGACCATCTCCTTGTACCACGTCTGTAGTCTGACCATCTCCTGTACCACGTCTGCAGTCTCTCACCATCTCCTTGTACCACGTCTGTAGTCTGACCATCTACTTGTACCACGCTTGCAGTCTCTGACCATCTCCTGTACCACGTCTGCAGTCTCTGACCATCCCTTGTACCACGTCTGCAGTTTTCCTGACCATCTCTTGTACCACGCCTGCAGTTTCTGACCATCTCTTGTACCATGTCTGCAGTCTCTGACCATCTCTTGTACCATGTCTGCAGTTTCTGACCATCTCTTGTACCATGTCTCCATTCTCTGTCTCTCACCATCTCTTGTATCTCCTGTCACGTCTGCAGTCTCTCACCATCTCCTGTACCACATCTGCAGTCTCTCACCATCTCCTGTATCCCTTGTCACGTCTGCGTCTCTCACCATCTGCAGTCTCTCACCATCTCCTGTACCACGTACCACGCCTGCAGTCTCTGTCTCTCACCATCTCCTGTACCACGACCATCTCTGCAGTCTCTCACCATCTCCTGTACCACATCTGCAGTCTCTCACCATCTCCTGACCATCTCCTCTACCACGTCTGCAGTCTCTGACCATCCCTTGTACCTCTGACCATCCCTTGTACCACGTCTGCAGTCTCTCACCATCTCTGTACCATGTCTGCAGTCTCTCACCATCTCTTGTACCACGTCTGCAGTCTCTGACCATCTCTTGTACCACGTCTGCAGTCTCTGACCATCTCTTGTACTGCATTCTCTGACCACCTCTTGTACCAGTCTGCAGTCTCTGACCATCTCTTACCACGTCTGCACCACGTCTACAAACCATGGGATAGATTTATGCATATTTAAATAGTCTCTAGTAATGGCGGGGACATTGATTTTTTAGCATCTGCAACTTGCAGCGGACACATCGGACACCTAATTGAGTTCTGTGCAACACCTTATTTTCTGCAGTGCCCCCCCGAGACTAGACTCTGATCCGCCCTTGCCAGAGAGTATCTCTTCACCAGAGAGTACCATCCCAGAGCATACTCATCTCACCAGAGAGTACTCATCTATCACCAGTCTCTCACCAGAGAGTACTCATCTATCACCAGAGAGTATCTCTTCACCAGAGAGTACTCCATCACCAGAGAGTACTCATCTATCACCAGAGAGTACTCATCTATCACCAGAGAGTACTCTCTATCACCAGAGAGTTCTCCATCCCCAGAGCATTCATCTTCACCAGAGAGTACTACTATCACGTACTCATCTATCACCAGAGAGTACTCATCTATCACCAGAGAGTCTCTATCACCAGAGAGTACTCATCTATCACCAGTACTCATCTCACCAGAGAGTACTCATCTATACCAGACGTACTCATCTCACCAGAGAGTACTCATCTATCACCAGAGAGTACTCTCTCACCAGAGAGTACTCATCTATCCCCAGAGAGTACTCATCTATCACCAGAGAGTACTATCACAGAGAGTACTCATCTATCACCAGAGCATACTCATCTATCACCAGAGAGTACTCATCTATCCCCAGAGAGTACTCATCTATCCCCAGAGAGTACTCATCTATCACCAGAGAGTACTCATCTATCACCAGAGAGTACTCATCTATCACCAGAGCATACTCATCTATCACCAGAGAGTACTCATCTATCACCAGAGATCTCATCTATCCCCAGAGAGTACTCATCTATCACCAGAGAGTACTCATCTATCACCAGAGAGTACTCATCTATCACCAGAGAGTACTCATCTATCACCAGAGCATACTCATCTATCACCAGAGAGTACTCATCTATCACCAGAGAGTACTCATCTATCACCAGAGAGTACTCATCTATCCCCAGAGAGTACTCATCTATCACCAGAGAGTCTCTCACCAGAGAGTACTCATCTATCACCAGAGAGTACTCATCTATCACCAGAGAGTACTCATCTATCACCAGAGAGTACTCATCTATCACCAGAGCGTACTCATCTATCACCAGAGAGTACTCATCTATCACCAGAGAGTACTATCACAGAGAGTACTCATCTATCACCAGAGAGTACTCATCTATCCCCAGAGAGTACTCATCTATCACCAGAGAGTACTCATCTACAACAGAGAGTACTCATCTATCCCCAGAGAGAACTCATCTATACCCAGAAAATGCTGTCTATCACCAGAGCATACTCATCTATCACCAGAGAGTACTCATCTATCACCAGAGAGTACTCATCTACCAGAGAGTAATCATCTATCACCAGAGAGTACTCATCTATCACCAGAGAGTACTCATCTATCCCCAGAGAGTACTCATCTATCACCAGAGAGTACTCATCTATCACCAGAGAGTACTCATCTATCACCAGAGAGTACTCATCTATCACCAGAGAGTACATCTATCACCAGAGAGTACTCATCTATCACCAGAGAGTACTCATCTATCCCCAGAGAGTACTCATCTATCACCAGAGAGTACTCATCTATCACCAGAGAGTACTCATCTATCACCAGAGAGTAATCATCTATCACCAGAGAGTACTCATCTATCACCAGAGAGTACTCATCTATCACCAGAGAGCATACTCATCTATCAACAGAGAGTAATCATCTATCACCAGAGAGTACTCATCTATCACCAGAGAGTACTCATCTATCACCAGAGCATACTCATCTATCACCAGAGAGTACTCATCTATCCCCAGAGAGACTCATCTATCACCAGAGAAAATGCATCTATCACCAGAGCGTATCATCTATCACCAGAGAGTACTCATCTATCACCAGAGAGTACTCATCTATCCCCAGAGAGTACTCATCTATCACCAGAGAGTACTCATCTATCACCAGAGAGTACTCATCTATCACCAGAGAGTACTCATCTATCACCAGAGAGTAATCATCTATCACCAGAGAGTACTCATCTATCACCAGAGAGTACTCATCTATCCCCAGAGAGTACTCATCTATCACCAGAGAGTACTCATCTATCACCAGAGCGTACTCATCTATCACCAGAGAGTAATCATCTATCACCAGAGAGTACTCATCTATCACCAGAGAGTACTCATCTATCACCAGAGCATACTCATCTATCAACAGAGAGTAATCATCTATCACCAGAGAGTACTCATCTATCACCAGAGAGTACTCATCTATCACCAGAGCATACTCATCTATCACCAGAGAGTACTCATCTATCCCCATCACAGAGAGTACTCATCTATCACCAGAGAGTACTCATCTATCACCAGAGAGAACTCATCTATACCCAGAAAAGTACTCATCTATCCCCAGAGAGTACTCATCTATCACCAGAGAGTACTCATCTATCACCAGAGAGTACTCATCTATCACCAGAGAGTACTCATCTATCACCAGAGAGTACTCATCTATCACCAGAGAGTACTCATCTATCACCAGAGAGTACTCATCTATCCCCAGAGAGTACTCATCTATCACCAGAGAGTACTCATCTATCACCAGAGATACTCATCTATCACCAGAGAGTACTCATCTATCACCAGAGAGTACTCATCTATCACCAGTACTCATCTATCACCAGAGTACTCATCTATCACCAGTACTCATCTATCACCAGAGTACTCATCTATCACCAGAGAGTACTCATCTATCACCAGAGAGTACTCATCTATCACCAGAGAGTACTCATCTATCACCAGAGCATACTCATCTATTACCAGAGAGTACTCTATCAGAGATCCCCAGAGAGAACTCATCTATACCCAGATCTATCCCCAGAGTACTCATCTATCACCAGAGAGTACTCATCTATCACCAGAGAGTACTCATCTATCACCAGAGAGTACTCATCTATCACCAGAGCATACTCATCTATCACCAGAGAGTACTCATCTATCACCAGAGAGTACTCATCTATCACCAGAGCATACTACTCATCTATCACCAGAGAGTACTCACTATCATCTATCACCAGAGAGTACTCATCTATCACCAGAGAGTACTCATCTATCACCAGTACTCATCTATCACCAGAGTACTCATCTATCACCAGAGAGTACTCATCTATCACCAGAGAGTACTCATCTATCACCAGAGAGTACTCATCTATCACCATACTCATCACCAGAGAGTACTCATCTATCACCAGAGAGTACTCATCTATCAACAGAGAGTACTCATCTATCCCCAGAGAGAACTCATCTATACCAGAAAATGCTGATCTATCACCAGAGCGTACTCATCTATCACCAGAGAGTACTCATCTATCACCAGAGAGTACTCATCTATCCCCAGAGAGTACTCATCTATCACCAGAGAGTACTCATCTATCACCAGAGAGTACTCATCTATCACCAGAGAGTACTCATCTATCACCAGAGAGTAATCATCTATCACCAGAGAGTACTCATCTATCACCAGAGAGTACTCATCTATCCCCAGAGAGTACTCATCTATCACCAGAGAGTACTCATCTATCACCAGAGAGTACTCATCTATCACCAGAGCATACTCATCTATCACCAGAGAGTACTCATCTATCACCAGAGAGTACTCATCTATCCCCAGAGAGTACTCATCTATCACCAGAGAGTACTCATCTATCACCAGAGAGTACTCATCTATCACCAGTACTCATCTATCACCAGAGTACTCATCTATCACCAGAGAGTACTCATCTATCACCAGAGAGTATACTCATCTATCACCAGAGAGTACTCACTATCATCTATCACCAGAGAGTACTCATCTATCACCAGAGAGTACTCATCTATCATACTCATCTATCACCAGAGAGTACTCATCTATCACCAGAGAGTACTCATCTATCACCATACTCATCTATCACCAGAGAGTACTCATCTATCACCAGAGAGTACTCATCTATCACCAGAGAGTACTCATCTATCACCAGAGAGTACTCATCTATCACCAGAGCATACTCATCTATCACCAGAGAGTACTCATCTATCACCAGAGAGTACTCATCTATCACCAGAGAGTACTCATCTATCACCAGAGAGTACTCATCTATCACCAGAGAGTACTCATCTATCACCAGAGAGTACTCATCTATCACCAGAGAGTACTCATCTATCACCAGAGAGTACTCATCTATCACCAGAGATACTCATCTATCACCAGAGAGTACTCATCTATCCCCAGAGAGAACTATCAGAGATCTCATCTACCCAGAGAGTACTCATCTATCACCAGAGAGTACTCATCTATCACCAGAGATCTCATCACCAGAGTAATCATCTATCACCATACTCATCTATCACCAGAGAGTACTCATCTATCACCAGAGAGTACTCATCTATCCCCAGAACTCATCTATACCCAGAGTCACCAGAATCATCTATCACCAGAGAGTACTCATCTATCACCAGAGAGTACTCATCTATCCCCAGAGAGTACTCATCTATCACCAGAGAGTACTCATCTATCACCAGAGAGTACTCATCTATCACCAGAGAGTACTCATCTATCACCAGAGAGTAATCATCTATCACCAGAGAGTACTCATCTATCACCAGAGAGTACTCATCTATCCCCAGAGAGTACTCATCTATCACCAGAGAGTACTCATCTATCACCAGAGTAATCATCTATCACCGTACTCATCTATCACCAGTACTCATCTATCACCAGAGTAATCATCTATCACCAGAGAGTACTCATCTATCACCAGAGAGTACTCATCTATCACCAGAGCATACTCATCTATCAACAGAGAGTACTCATCTATAATCATCTATCACCAGAGAGTACTCATCTATCACCAGAGAGTACTCATCTATCACCAGAGTACTCATCTATCCCCATACTCATCTATCACCAGAGAGTACTCATCTATCCCCAGAGAGAACTCATCTATACCCAGAAAATGTACTCATCTGATCTATCACCAGAGTACTCATCTATCACCGTACTCATCTATCACCAGAGAGTACTCATCTATCACCAGAGAGTACTCATCTATCCCCAGAGAGTACTCATCTATCACCAGAGAGTACTCATCTATCACCAGAGAGTACTCATCTATCACCAGAGAGTACTCATCTATCACCAGAGAGTAATCATCTATCACCAGAGAGTACTCATCTATCACCAGAGAGTACTCATCTATCCCCAGAGAGTACTCATCTATCACCAGAGAGTACTCATCTATCACCAGAGCGTACTCATCTATCACCAGAGAGTAATCATCTATCACCAGAGAGTACTCATCTATCACCAGAGAGTACTCATCTATCACCAGAGTACTCATCTATCACCATACTCATCTATCAACAGAGAGTAATCATCTATCACCAGAGAGTACTCATCTATCACCAGAGAGTACTCATCTATCACCAGAGTACTCATCTATCACCATACTCATCTATCACCAGTACTCATCTATCACCAGAGTACTCATCTATCACCAGAGAGTACTCATCTATCACCAGAGAGTACTCATCTATCCCCAGAGAGAACTCATCTATACCCAGAAAATGCTGATCTATCCCCAGAGCGTACTCATCTATCACCAGAGAGTACTCATCTATCCCCAGAGCGTACTCATCTATCACCAGAGAGTACTCATCTATCACCAGAGAGTACTCATCTATCACCAGAGCATACTCATCTATCAACAGAGAGTAATCATCTATCACCAGAGAGTACTCATCTATCCCCAGAGAGTACTCATCTATCACCAGAGAGTACTCATCTATCCCCAGAGCATACTCATCTATCACCAGAGAGTACTCATCTATCACCAGAGAGTACTCATCTATCACCAGAGAGTACTCATCTATCACCAGAGAGTACTCATCTATCACCAGAGCGTACTCATCTATCACCAGAGAGTACTCATCTATCACCAGAGAGTACTCATCTATCACCAGAGAGTACTCATCTATCACCAGAGCATACTCATCTATTACCAGAGAGTACTCATCTATCACCAGAGAGTACTCATCTATCCCCAGAGAGTACTCATCTATCACCAGAGAGTACTCATCTATCACCAGAGAGTACTCATCTATCACCAGAGAGTACTCATCTATCACCAGAGCATACTCATCTATCACCAGAGAGTACTCATCTATCACCAGAGAGTACTCATCTATCACCAGAGCATACTCATCTATCACCAGAGAGTACTCATCTATCCCCAGAGAGTACTCATCTATCACCAGAGAGTACTCATCTATCCCCAGAGAGTACTCATCTATCACCAGAGAGTACTCATCTATCACCAGAGAGTACTCATCTATCACCAGAGAGTACTCATCTATCACCAGAGCGTACTCATCTATCCCCAGAGAGTACTCATCTATCACCAGAGAGTACTCATCTATCACCAGAGAGTACTCATCTATCCCCAGAGAGTACTCATCTATCACCAGAGAGTACTCATCTATCAACAGAGAGTACTCATCTATCCCCAGAGAGAACTCATCTATACCCAGAAAATGCTGATCTATCACCAGAGCGTACTCATCTATCACCAGAGAGTACTCATCTATCACCAGAGAGTACTCATCTATCCCCAGAGAGTACTCATCTATCACCAGAGAGTACTCATCTATCACCAGAGAGTACTCATCTATCACCAGAGAGTACTCATCTATCACCAGAGAGTAATCATCTATCACCAGAGAGTACTCATCTATCACCAGAGAGTACTCATCTATCCCCAGAGAGTACTCATCTATCACCAGAGAGTACTCATCTATCACCAGAGCGTACTCATCTATCACCAGAGAGTAATCATCTATCACCAGAGAGTACTCATCTATCACCAGAGAGTACTCATCTATCACCAGAGCATACTCATCTATCAACAGAGAGTAATCATCTATCACCAGAGAGTACTCATCTATCACCAGAGAGTACTCATCTATCACCAGAGCATACTCATCTATCACCAGAGAGTACTCATCTATCCCCAGAGAGAACTCATCTATACCCAGAAAATGCTGATCTATCACCAGAGCGTACTCATCTATCACCAGAGAGTACTCATCTATCACCAGAGAGTACTCATCTATCCCCAGAGAGTACTCATCTATCACCAGAGAGTACTCATCTATCACCAGAGAGTAATCATCTATCACCAGAGAGTACTCATCTATCACCAGAGAGTACTCATCTATCACCAGAGAGTACTCATCTATCACCAGAGCGTACTCATCTATCACCAGAGAGTAATCATCTATCACCAGAGAGTACTCATCTATCACCAGAGAGTACTCATCTATCACCAGAGCATACTCATCTATCAACAGAGAGTAATCATCTATCACCAGAGAGTACTCATCTATCACCAGAGAGTACTCATCTATCACCAGAGCATACTCATCTATCACCAGAGAGTACTCATCTATCACCAGAGAGTACTCATCTATCACCAGAGAGTACTCATCTATCCCCAGAGAGAACTCATCTATACCCAGAAAATGCTGATCTATCCCCAGAGCGTACTCATCTATCACCAGAGAGTACTCATCTATCCCCAGAGCGTACTCATCTATCACCAGAGAGTACTCATCTATCACCAGAGAGTACTCATCTATCACCAGAGCATACTCATCTATCACCAGAGAGTACTCATCTATCACCAGAGAGTACTCATCTATCACCAGAGCATACTCATCTATCACCAGAGAGTACTCATCTATCACCAGAGAGTACTCATCTATCACCAGAGAGTACTCATCTATCACCAGAGAGTACTCATCTATCCCCAGAGAGTACTCATCTATCCCCAGAGAGTACTCATCTATCACCAGAGCGTACTCATCTATCACCAGAGAGTACTCATCTATACCCATCTATACCCAAAAATACTCATCTATCCCCGGAGAATACTCATCTATCCCCAGAGAGTGCTGATTTATCCCCAGAGTACTAGGGCCAGATTCACGTAGAATGGCCGGCGGCGTAGAGTAAGCCATTTACACTACGCCGCCGCAACTTAACAGAGCAAGTGCCGTATTCTCCAAGCACTTGCTCCGTAAGTTGCGGCAGCGTAGTGTAAATGGCCCAGCATAAGGCTGCGTAATTCAAAGGGGGCGGGTTGTATTTAAATTAAGCGCGCCCCCACGTCGATCAAACTGCGCATGTGCCGGCCGCAAAAATAGCCCAGTGCGCATGCTCCAGCTCACGTCGGAAAACGTGAATGAAACTGACGTGAGTGTCGTTTACGTAAATCCCTATTCGCGAACGACTTAGTAAAACAACGTAACCGACGGAAAAAGACGACGCTGACCCGACGCCATACTTAACATGGCAACGACGGAACTTCGTAAACCTACCCCTCATATAGCAGGGGTAGGTTTACGGTTACGGAAACGACGTAAACGACGACGGGGCGGCGTAAAAACGTTCGGGAATCGGTGTATTAGGCTAATTTGCATAGGCAAATGAGAAATCAACGTAAAGGCCACCTAGCGGCCAGCGAAGTCATTACATCTACGATCCGACGGTGTAAGTGTTTTACACCTGTCAGATCTTCACTGTATCTATGCGTAAGTGATTCTAGGAATCACACGCATAGATATCCAGTAAAAAAAACAGAGATACGACGGTGTTTCCTACGATACACCGGCGTATCTCTTTTGAGAATCTGGCCCCTAATCTATACCTGAGAGTGCTGATCTATCTCCAGAGAGTACTCATCTATATATATATTAGAGCTGTTACTGATCAAAATTTTTGTGTTCGATTAATCGATTTTTTTTTTTTAATCGATTAATTGACTAATTTCGATTAATTATAACGCACATACAGATCCAACTACTTTTAGCTGATCTCCTTGCAGGCCGATTCCCAGTGCATCTACCAACCACTGGAAAAATGGATAGCAGGATACAAAAAACACACAAAGCCAGCGCTCGATGGGAATAGGACTAAAACTTTTATAGTCTTCAAGTAGGTAACAAAATAAATATTGCACTGGAGATAAAATCGATGTAGCTACATAAACTGTAAAAATGGTGCGAGTAATACCAAATAGTACCAAAAGCAGTCATAAAAACCTGTAGCTAAGTATGATACTGGTATAAAAATGTGTACAACGATACCACTGCTGAATACAGATGAGGAGGGGTTAACATCAGTCCGTCGGCATGTAGATGTCCCATGAAGGGAACTATCACAACTCCCAGTGGATGGTTGTAGAATCCCAGGTTGATAGAGGGAAGTGATAGAGGGAAGTGTAACAGCCCTTGTGTGTGGCAGATAGTAAGGTCCCGCCGGCATGCAGATATGAAGGCACGGCAAAGGAGCCCATCAGATGGACAAGGCAAGCCCCCCCCCTGTCTGTGACGTCACCAGATCTCTGATGGAACTCCCTGAAGGCCCGGGAGCCGGCGGAGAGGTGAATACCAATCATAAGAATGTTGATCGATCAAAAAAATAAAGATTAATCAATGAATTAATTGTTCATTTCCACAGCCCTAATATATATATATATGTAGCGCCCCCTTGCCTTTAGCACAGGCATTGCGCTAGAAAAAAAAAAGAAGTTAGTTGGATTGGGAGAGTTACTTTGCTCCCGGTCACGATTTGTTAGGTTTGTGACCTGTATTGTTCCGGAAAGATCCACTGGCTCGGACTGCATTCCGGACATGTGAATCCGTCCCTGGCCAGCAGTGGGAGCCAGAGGGATTTCTGGCGGATGGATTCTTCCTCAGCAGCCAATTGGAGAGGGTTTTTTCTCGCTGGGCATGCTGGGAGGGGATATATCTGAGAGTCAGGTCATGTGTCGGGGGTTCTTTTTTGCGTCTCCTGCGGGGGGTCCCGGAGTCGGGGTGCGGCATCCACCTTTAGGGTGTACGCGCCCATGGGCCCTGCCGGTGTGGTCCGCCTGGCCAAGTGTCCGGGACCTACAGAGTCTCAGTCGGAGACGAGTCTGGAGGGAGTCCAGTGAGTGGCTGGGCTTCCGATGCCGTCGAGAGAATTAGGCACCTGGGCCATTAACAGGTGCGCGCCGATGTCGCTCGGTATGGGACACTGAGAAAAAAAAAGAAACATGGCGGAGAGGCTTTGCTCTATTCAGACAACTGCAAATTGAGAGTTTCTTTCTTCATCAACCTGTCTTATTTTTTTTGAGTTGATGTTCGGCTATGTTGGCCTGGAATTAAAAATACAGAGAAACATCTTTATTTGCCTGTCTGGACCTTCCATTTGTTACTGAATACTTCTGGTGCACCCCTAGAGAGAAGAAGTGCAACTTAATCTGCCGATCCCATCATCAAACCAGCGGATCCTTTGGGGGTGAGCGCTACATATATATATTTTTTAATGTTTTAATTTTTTTTTTTTTTAATAAAGAACAAAAACTGTTTCTTGTGGTTTTTACTTTTTTGGTGAATGGGTCTTTGACCCCAGATCTCATATTTAAGAGGTCCTGTCATGCTTTTTTTCTATTACAAGAGATGTTTACATTGATTGTAATAGGAATAAAAGTGGTCCAATTTTTTTTTTTTAAAGAACAGTTTAAAAATAAAAAGTAAAATAAATCGGATTTTTTTTTAAATTTAACGTGCAGAAGCGAACAAATACGTGAGTAGCGCCCACATATGAAAACGGCGTTCGAACCACACATGTGAGGTATCGCCGCGATCGTTAGAGCGAGAGCAATAATTTTAGCCCTAGACCTCCTCTGTAACTCAAAACATGTAGAATTTTTTAAACGTCGCCTACGGAGATTTTTAAGCATTAGGGCTCATTTCCACTGGCGTTTTTACAGCCACTTTTCACGTTTTTTGCAGCTTAAAAACGCCTGTCCATGTTAGTCTATGGCCTCATGCCCACCATGACGTTTTTGAGCTGTAGATGGCTGAGACGTTTTTAAGCTGCAAAAAAACACGGGACCAGTGCGTTCTGAAGCTCCAACAATAGAGCTGTAAAAACGCCAGACATTAAAAACGCTCAAAAACGCGCAAAAACGCCAGTGGAAATGAAGCCTATAAGTTTGTCGCCATTCCACGAGCTGGCACAATTTTGAAGCGTGAAATTTTGGGTATCATTTTAATTGGCTTAATATTATCTTTCACAATCTGAAAAAAAAATTGGGCTAACTTTACTGTTGTCTTGTATTTTTTCCAAAAAAAAGTGCGCTGTAGGACCGCTGGGCAAATACGGTGTGACAAGTATTGCCACAAGCGCCATTTTATTCTCTAGGGTGTTAGAATATATATATATATAATGTTTGGGGGCTCTAAGTAATTTTCTAGCAGAAAAAATATATTTTAACTTGTAAACACCAAGTTTGCAAGAATAGGCCCGGTCCTTAAAGGGGTTGTAAAGGTTTGTTTTTAATTCTCTAAATAGGTTACTTTAAGCTAGTGCATTTTTGGTTCACTTATCTTTTCCTTCCATTTCCCTTCTAAATGTTTTTTTCTTTGTTTTCTTTCTCTGAATTAGACATGTGCAAAAGGAAAAAAATTGTTTCATTTCGTTTCGTTTATATTCGTTATTTAATTAATTTCGTTAAGTTAAATTCGTTAAATTTGTTAAATTCGTTTTCGGAATTCGATCGTTTTCGACCGAATTCGAAAAACCCGGTTGAATTCAATCGTTTTCAACCGAATTCGAAAAACGGTCGAATTCGAAAAGATTTCTACTGGATTCAATAATATTTCTACCGGATTCGAACTCGATCATATTTTGATATATGATATTTCAACAGAATTCAACAATATTTCATCCGTTATCGTTAATATTTCAACCAAATTCGATGATATTTCAACCGGATTTGAAATTATTTCAACCGAATTGGAAATTTTTTCACCTGAATTTGAAATTATTTCTACCGGATTGGAAATTATTTCAACTGAATTGGAAATTATTTCAAACAGATTTGAAATTATTTCAACCGGATTGGAAATTATTTCTACTGGATTGGAAATTATTTCAACTGAATTGGAAATTATTTCAAACAGATTTGAAATTATTTCTACTGGATTGGAAATTATTTCCACCGGATTGGAAATTATTTCAACTGAATTTCAACCGGATTTGATTGTATGTATTTTTATTTGTATTATTGTATTTGATTACATTCTATTAAATTCTATTCTGTTCTTTACTATTCTTTGATTTTCATTCTATTGTTTTATTATTTTATATTCTATTTTATTGTATTCTTTTTTAGAAATCGATTTATATTTTTTAGATTTTGATTCAAACTTGCTTTCAATTTTCATTTGAATTTGTTTTTGATTCAAATTCTTTTCGAATTCGATTTGAATAGAATTTTTTCCGAATTCAATTCGATTCGAATTTTTTCGAATTCGATTCAAATTTTTTTCGAATTTCGTTCGCGTTTTTCAAATTTCTTTAAATTCGTTAATTTTGTAATTCGGAAATTCGGATGCATCCGAATTTCCGAATAATGAAAAATGTGTCCGAATTCGAATTCGTAACAAAACGAAATGCACATGTCTACTCTGAATTTCTTGTTTCCTGTTCCTCCTCAGTAAGGTGTTCAGTAAGCTGTTCTGGCCAACTAACCCCCAGCCAGAATGGCTCGGATGTTGGTGGCAAGCTTACTGAGGAGAAACAGGAAGTGAGAAATTCAGACAAAGTAAAAACATTTAGAAGGGAAATAGAAAGAAAGGGTAAGAGAACCAGCAATGCACTAGCTTAACCAGTTCCCTACCGAGCCATAGTAATATGACGTCAGCAGGAACTGTCTCTCCCTCAGAGTGGCAGTCATATGACGTCCTTTGCAGCGCGGCCTCTAGGGGGCGCACACACCGGCAGATCCACCTCCTGGGAGAGGTGAAGAGACCGATGTGTGTTCCCAGTACAGAGGAACACAGATCGGTCTCCTCCCATTGTGAGTCCCCTTCCCCCTACAGTTAGAATCACTCCCAGGGAACATATTAACCCCTTCAGCGCCCCGTAGTGTTAACCCCTTCCCTGCCAGTCACATTTACACAGTAATCAGTGCAGTTTTATAGCACTAATCGCTGTATAAATGTGAATGGTCCCAAAAATGTGTCAAAAGTGTCCGATATGTCCACCGCAATGTCACGGTCACAATAAAAATCGCAGATCGCCGCCATTACTAGTAAAAAAAAAAAATGCCATAAATCTATCCCCTATTTTGTAGACGCTATAACTTTTGTGTAAAAATGTTACCAAAAATATGTAGAAGAATACGCATCGGCCTTTTTTTTATTTTTATTATTATATTAAATTTATTAAATCAAAAAGTAAAAAATGTGGTGTTTTTTAAAAATTGTTGCTCTTCTTTTGTTTATAGCGCAAAAAATAGAAACTGCAGAGATAATCAAATACCACCAAACAAAAGCTCTATTTGTTGGGGGAAAAACATAAAGGCCCAGATTCACAGAGCAATTACGCCTGTCTAACTGGTGTTAGACAGGAGTAATTTCAAATTTCGCGCGCCGTATCACTAGTTTGAATCCTCAAACCATGATACGGCGGCTTCGGGCTTCGATCCGAGAGGCTTACGTCCTCGTAAGCCTTCGGATCTACACTGCGATATTTTTGCGGTCGCTGGGAGGAGTTCGCGTCGTTTTCATGCGTCGGGATATGCAAATGAGTTTTTACGGCGATCCACGAAGGTACGAGTGTCCCTCGCAATCGCCTACGTCCTTTTTTGGCTACGTAATGTTAGAGGAGCTTTTTGCTGGTCTAACAGTGCGTAACCCATGTAAAGTATGGCCGTCGTTCCCGCGTCGATTTGAAAATATATATTTTTTTTTAACGTAACTCGTTCGGGAATAGGAATGTACGTAAACGACGCTACTACGACGTGACGACGTGTTTTCGCGCAATGCACGGCGGGAAATTTGCGAACGGAGCATGCGCAGTTCGATCGCCGCGGGAACGCGCCTATTTTAAATGCTTCACGCCCCCTACTCACGCAGATGGATTGCGACGGGAGAAATACACTACGCCGCCGTCGTTTACTGGACAAAATCTACCTGGATTCCACATAGAGCCAGGTAAAAAACGGCGGCGTAGTGTATTTCTGATACGCTACGAGAATCTAATTCTCTGTGAATCTGCCCCAAACTGTGCAGCTCTGACTAAGTTGAAGAATACCCTTGTTATAGGTGTAGGCCTCCTGAAACCTGACTGGACCGTTGCTGACCGGGACGTTGCTAAGTATTCTTAGGACGTTGCTAAGTGAGGCCTAGTCATCACTGCCATACTTGCCAACTGTCCCGTTTTTAACGGGACAGTCCCGTCAAATAGGACCTAGTCCCGGCTAATTTAGCCTGCTGGGGAAGGGAGGTGCGCTTCTGTTTTTTTTTTTTAATAAACGGGGTGGGTGGGGATTGGGCGCGGTGTCATGCCGGCCGTCCCGCCTCTCCTAGCCCTGGGACAGCCCCCCGCTGGCACACAGCCCGCACATACCTTATTCTCCCTGGCCGCTCTCCTCCTTCCCCTCCGAGTGTAGTCTATGATTGGAGAAGAGCGGTCACGTGAAACGAAGGAGAGCGATCATGTGACCGGCCAGGAAAAACAATGACACATGTACGAGTGACTGGCAAGTCTGTGTAATGTACAGGAAGAGGGGCTTTGGTCTGTGTAATGTACAAGGGGGGGGAGCTTTGTCTGTGTAATGTACAGGGGGAGGGGCTTTGGTCTGTGTAATGTACAGGGGGAGGGGCTTTGGTCTGTGTAATGTACAGGAGGAGGGGCTTTGGTCTGTGTAATGTACAGGGGGAGGGGCTTTGGTCTGTGTAATGTACAGGGGGGGCTTTGGTCTGTGTAATGTACAGGGGGAGGGGTTTTGGTCTGTGTAATGTACAGGGGGAGGGGCTTTGGTCTGTGTAATGTACAGGGGGAGGGGCTTTGGTCTGTGTGATGTACAGGGGGAGGGGCTTTGGTCTGTGTAATGTACAGGGGGGGGGCTTTGGTCTGTGTAATGTACAGGGGGAGGGGCTTTTGTCCCTGGAATTTTTTTCCAAATGTTGGCAACTATGCACTGCTCACCTCTGCCACCATCACAGGAGTGAGCTCGTTCTCTGATTCAAACCCCCTCACATACTTTCTCTCCCCTGATGTAGTAGCTGTGAGCTCAGCATGTGAGAGCTCGCTTCTGTGATGGTGGAGGTGAGCAGTAATGACTAGGCCTCAATTAGCAACATCCTGGGAGTATTCCAGTCAGGTTTCATAAGGTATGTAAAGAGCCTACACCTATAGCAAGGGCTTTTTTCAGCTTTAGTCAGAGCTGCTCAGTTTGTTTTTATCTGCAGATGCCCCATACCTGTGTAGCGCTCACCCCCGAAGGAACCGCTGGTTGTTGTTTGGGATCGGCATATTAAGTTAACCAGTGATGTGTCTAGGGGTAGTAGCAGTGAGTAGTAGCAGCGAGCGAATGTCCAGTCATCAAATGGGTTTTCAAATGCTTAATTTCAAGGCCTGGCGCGGCCAACATCAACGAAAGGCAGGATAGAAAAGGTTGATGAAGCAGTAGAGAACAGTGCGGTATCCGGCCTGGATAACATGGAAAGCAAGCCTGCTTTCAACTATAGGTAGAACTCATCGCCACCCCAGTCCGGGTGGGTGAAGTGCTCCCGGACAGACTTCTGCTACAAGCCTGGCAGCCGAAATGTCACTTATAAATCGCTGGGAGGAACAGGCCTCTGCCACAGGCCTGGTACTTCAGAGAACAAACTAGATCTTGAGTAAATCCTCCCAGTAAATGTAATGAATGGTCAATGACTGACAGCTGACATATACCTGTCACGTCTTGATGACCAGATCCCCGATGGTTCGTTCAAGCCCTTTTGGACAACCTGCCTTCGGGTTCTCCTCAAGCCGATCCCCCACCGAACGGTCCACAGCCTGGGATCTTTTAGTAAAGTTGGGGACCCAGCAAGTCACTGGGGCCCCATTGAGCATCTGAATGGGTCTTCGTGGAGCGTACAGCTCCTGCCAGGTAGGCTTGAACGAACCATCGGGGATCTGGTCATCAGACCGGCTACATGCCTACATGTCTCCATGCGTTTCGCACCGCCCAACCAAGGTTTAGTGATAGGGGTGTATGACTAAGCCCCGGTGGACAGGACGAAACACGTTAGTGGGGGTGATTTCAGAGGCATGTAGGCTAAAGCCGGACCTTATACACAGGTTATGCTGGATGGTTGGGAGAGTGGCGTTTTCTCTATTCACTGCATACATCGCTCCGGATGGGTATGCCTGAATCCCTTCACTTGTGAATCATAGGAATGGAATCCCTGACTTTGAGTGGTGTTCCAGGCTTAGTCTAAGGTCGCCATAGTAAGCCTATGGGTGACATCACTGCTCAGGCATTATTAGCCATTGTTGACCACTCTTTCCTCTCCCCTGCAGCTGACACAGGAGAGCCGCCCAGATCACATGACTAGGCCTGAAAATAGGTAAGTATGCAGGTGGGTAAGGTGGGTAGAGGTTACTGCTGCCCCAGCCAGTGGTTAAGTGCACTCCCAAGTTTTTCTTGGTGGATTTTTATAAGGGGGCCTGAATCCAGAGGCTGTTGCCAAGAGAAAAGTCACACATGCAATCTGCATGGGAGGAAAGACACAGACAGCCAGCAAGATGTAGGAGGATTGCTGGTACTTCCAGTCCTGTCTACCCGATTATGCCAATTCCTGGATTCTGCCAAGTAGGGAACTCTGCCAAAGATTGGCTTTTACCAATGCAGGTATGCTGGGGCAACCACAAGCCTGAAACAGGATGTCAGGGAAATGTCTGCACATTATTTCAGGTTGTTACTCATGTTAATCCATTTGACCTCCAGAAGATTTACCCCCTTCCTGACCAGGCCATTTTTTGCTATTTGGCACTTCATTACTTTAACTGACAATTGTGCAGTCATGCAATGCTGTACTCAAATGTGATTTATATATTTTTTTTGTTAGTTTTTTGCGTTATAAACGAAAAAATGCTGAAATTTGTTCAGAAAAAACAATGGGCCAGATCCACAAACAATTACGGCGGCGGATCTCCAGATTTCAAATCTGCGCCGGCGTATCATTGTTTTGTATCCACAAAACAAGATGTGCATTTTTTTTTGCGTAGATACGCCGTCGTTCGCCGTCGTCCTAAAGTGTCCTATTTACGCTGAACGCTAGGGGCACCTCCACGTCGAATATGCAAATGTGGTAGATACGCCGATTCACAAACGTACGTACGCCCAGCGCAGTGTTTTTACATTGTTTGCGTAAGCGCAGGTCCGGCGTGAAATTACCCCTGCTGTATAGAGGCGTATGTAATGTTAAGTATGGACGTCGGACCCGCGTCGATTTTTCCGTCGTTCACATCGTTTGCGTAAACCGTTTGCGAATAGGGATTTGCGTAGGTTACGTTCACGTCGTTTTCATTGATGTTTTGCGACGTGATTTCGCGCCTGCGCACTGGGGTATCTCCATGGACGGCACGTCAAATACGTGGGGTCATGTTGATTTACATGACATCACGCCCACATCCAACTTATTTGAATTGCGCGGCCTTACGCCGCAACACTTACACTACGCCACCGTAAGTTACAGCGGAAAGTGTTAGTGGATAAGGATACGCCGCTGTAACTTACATCAGCGTAGTGTAACTGGGATAGGCTACGCCAGCGTCAGCCCTTTGTGGATCTGGCCCAATATTTTTTACTTTCTGCTACAATTTTTTTTTTTGTAAATCAAATGTCTTCATAAACTTAGGGCAAAATGTATCCTGCTACATATTTTTGGTAAAAAAAAATCTGAATAAGAGTATTCTAATTTACTGGTTTACAGGAACGTTATAGCATCTACAAACTATGGGATATACAGTATACTAGGATTTTTCCCCCCATAATACTAGTAATGGCAGTGATCAGTGACTTAAAACAGAACTGTGATAGTGTGGCAGACATTCTGACACTAACTGACACTTTTTGGGGACTAGTGACACTAATACATTGATCAGTGCTAAAAATATGCACTGTCACTGTACTAATGACACTGGCTGGAAAGGGGCTAACATCAGGGGCGATTGAAGGGTTAACTGTGGGCCTAGCCAGTATTTATGTGTACTATGAGGTTTACTAAGGCATGTGCTTTGCAGGGAAATAAAATCCAGCACATCCCTGCTAAAAAAAACAGAGCTCTGTATTGTTTATATAGGCAGAGGTCTGTCCAGTCTTCCTCCTCGCCGATCAGCGAGTGTCGGTGGTCATCCATTGCCTGGCACCCGCTGATCGGCTTGTGCTGTGACTACTGGGAAATTCAGAATCACATATATACACATGATTCTGCGCAGATCGGCCGTCCTGTAGCAGCAAAGCTACATGAGCCAGTCGGCAAGTGGTTAAAGAGAAGTTTCTGGTCACCCCCCAAAAGTATTTGTGCCAAGTAGGGAACTCTGCCAAAGATGGGCTTTTACCAATGCAGGTATGCTGGGACAACCACAAGCCTGAAATAGTGTCCGATCTGTCCACCGCAATATCGCAGTCCTGAAAAAAAAAAAAAAACACTGGTCGCCGCCATTGCTAGTAAAAAAAAATAATAATAATAAAAATGCCATAAATCTATCCCCTACTTTGTAGACACTATGGCCCGGATTCACGTAGCACTTATGCCGACGTATCTCGATATACGCGGCGTAAGTGTAACTATGCGCCGTCGTATCTGTGCGCCGTGCCAACAGAACTAGATATGACGGAAAATAGGCTTTTTCCGACTGAAGTAACGTATCGTGGGCGTAAAATTACGCTGGACGCATCTGGCGCTCCCATTGATTTCCGATTCAAATATGCAAATGAGGGAGATACGGCGATTCACGAACGTACGTGTGCCCGGCACAGCCTACGTGCAGTGCGCGTAAATTCAACGTCCGGCGTAAAGTTATTCCACATAAAGCAGCAGGTGTAACTCGGCACCAGACGTGCACAGGTCAGCTGGAGAGCAGCTGCAGCAGCACCTTTACGGACGAGCTGAGCAACCACACTTGCAGGACAACACATCCGTATGCCAACATGTCAGGGGCAGCCATGGTCATAGCACTACTACTGTGTCCACAGGCACGGAGGAGGACACAGGAGAGGATATACCGAACGCGCATGAACGTCTTTGGCATGGGGGAATCGGAGGTGTATCGCATCTTCAGATTCAGCCCTGCTGCCATCCTGGAATTAGCCACAGCCCTGCATGATGAAATCACCAGCAAGACAGAACGCGTACATGTAGTGCAGCCACTGGTCAAGGTACTGGCAACACTCCATTTCCTTGCCAGTGGATCTTTCCAATGTACAAGTGGAGTCGTGTCTGGGATGTCACAATCCGCCATGAGCAGATGTGTGCAGCAGGTTGTCCCCGCAATCCTCACACGCATGTCCCACCACATCATCAAACCCACCCATGAGCACCTGCGGCAGAAGGCAATGCAGGATTTCCACAGCATTGCCGGATTCCCACGCACCATCGGCACTACGCCCCCCCCCCCCGTGCCACAGATCGTGAGCAGTGGCATTCCATCAACGTACAGGTGATAGCAACAGAATTCGAACAGAACATGTATGGGGACAGCTGGCTGGTTGGTGAGTGACATGGGAGTCAGACATGACTGTCCGACCCCATGATGCACACATCACGAGGGGCACATGCATGGCTAACATCCTCCTGTCTTTTCCCTTCCAGGTGACTCGGCATATGCACTTGGGCCCCATCTCCTGACTTCATATCGGAATCCCCAAACCAGAGGAGAGAGAAGATACAATGCGGCACATATAAGTACCTGTGCAGTGGTGGAGCGCACATTTGGCATCCTGAAGTCCCGTTTCCGATGCCTGGATAAGTCTGGGGGGGCCCT
Source organism: Rana kukunoris (assembly GCA_029574335.1). Classification (NCBI taxonomy): domain Eukaryota; kingdom Metazoa; phylum Chordata; class Amphibia; order Anura; family Ranidae; genus Rana; species Rana kukunoris. Next base: position 517,487,021 of record CM056051.1, on the reverse strand, counting down.
ATTGTATTCCCCAAACTCTGAGTGTCAGTCAGGAGTTGCCTCGTAAACATATTTTTGCACGTTAAACACACACACATTCATCATGGCACACGGACAATGCACGCATGCACACCACTTTGGTCGCTAGCTCACACACACCACATCCACTTCACATTGGATTAGCCCAAGACCACCCTGCAGCACTTGGGAGCAGCAACGCCGAGCCAAGGCCCCAATGGTGTTGCTGTCCATTCATACCACATTCACACGGTCGTGGGGATAACCTCTCCACCACGACCCAGTGTGACACACCTTGTTGGCAGGTATATCACCCACACATTCACACACCAGTCACACTGTAGCCTGCACTCCTGACCGTGTGCATACACTCCAAAAAAAAAAAGCTCATAACCTGAGCAAAAATAACAAAGCAAAAAGGCACTTATTTGCCTTGTCGTGGGCCAGGCATGGTGCCACAGCTCCGGCTCCTCAGTTGCCTGGGGGGAGCTTTGGGTGGGGGGGTGGGGCATCTGGAGGAGGATCATCCCCAGGTCTGCCACTCCTGGCAGGTGCTGGCTGCCTGCCCTTCAGGGTAAGGGCAATGCTCTCAAGGAAGGTGTTTGTCTGAGCCTGCATCTGCAGCTGGCGGGTGGTGGTGTGCCGCTGGTGGTGCCTCGTCTGCCTCCCCTCCGCCTCGATGGTAGCCGTGTTGGCCTGTACCGCCACTGCCAGGGTCCTTACCTCTGCCACGAGGCCTGCTGTTGTGGCCTGCAGCTCCCCAATGCAGGTGACCATGCAGGTGACCACTGCAGCGCAGTTGCTACTGACATCCAGCAGGCTGTCTGATATCTGGGCCGAGAAGGCCAGGCTGTCTGCCACCCGGCGCAGGTCCCCGGCTATCGCACCCACATGGCTCTGGCGGGCCTGTTCCCTCGTAAGATTTTCGAGGTGGGATTCAGGAACACCCCTTGTCTTGTGCGTAGCCTTCCTGGGGGCAAGAGAGGCTTGGGGTCGTCTGTACGGGAAGGCCCTTGAGGGGCTTTCCCTGATGGAGGGGGAGGGTGAGGGGCTTTCCCTGATGGAGGGGGAGGGTGAGAGGCTTTCCCTGATGGAGGGGGAGGGTGAGGGGCTTCCCCTGATCGGGGGGAGTTCTGTGAGGGCCTGGCCAAAAGAGAAGACTCCTCAAAGTAGAGGCAAACCTCCTGATCCATATCCACCGTCTCCTCCTCAACCACCTCTAGAGCAGAGGTGTGGGCACTCCCCTCCACCGCTGTCTCTTGGCTTCCCAGGGGGTCAGGCTGAGCCAGATGTTCCGGGGATGGCGTGGGACGGCCACCGGCAGCAGATGGCCCGCTCCCTCCAGCACATCTGTGGACACACACACTTGTCACATGTTCCCTATCCACCCCCTCACATGCTCCACACCGGATGGGGGATAAAAACACACTTACCTGTCCTCAACTCCTGATCAATGGAGTCAAAGCCCTCCAGGCCCTCCACCTGGTCCCGCTCCAGACACCTGGCGATCTCCTCCTCCGGGGTCGACAGCACAGCAGATGGTGGTCCGCCCTCCGTGCCCCTCTGGTGCCTTCTGATGTTGGCCACTTTATCCCGGACTCATGACCAAGGGCAATAACTTGAAGGGTGATCTTCTCTAGGATCTGCTGTTTCTTGGCCCTGCTGGGGTGGGCACTAGTGTTGCTCACGAATATTCGCATTGCGAATATTCGCTACGAATATTGCATATTCGAGTATTCGCGAATAACACGAATATCGCGGCGAATATTCGCTATTTCGAATATTCGTATTTTTTCAATTTTTTTTTTTAGAACAGATCACATCCTAGAGATCCCCATCGACGTCTAAAAGCATTGCTGGTATGATTAGAGACCTTGGGCCGAGTAGCTGCAGCGCTCATTTTATATTGCCGAAAAATCGCAATGCGATTATTCGGCAATAGCGATATCGCGCGATTATTTTGTATTGTAATATATCACGAATATTCTGAGCCAATCAGAGTGCTCCATTCCGCATTTCTCGAAATTTCGCAATTATTTTGTATAGTAATATATCACGAATATTCTGAGCCAATCAGAGTGCTCCATTCCGCATTTCTCGAATATTCGCAATTATTTTATATTGTAATATATCACAAATATTCTGAGCCAATCAGAGTGCTCCATTCCGCATTTCTCGAATATTCGCAATTATTTTGTATTGTAATATATCACGAATATTCTGAGCCAATCAGAGTGCTCCTTCCGCATTTCTCGAATATTCGCAATTATTGTGTATTGTAATATATCACGAATATTCTGAGCCAATCAGAGTGCTCCTTCCGCATTTCTCGAATATTCGCAATTATTTTGTATTGTAAAATATCACGAATATTCTGAGCCAATCAGAGTGCTCCATTCCGCATTTCTCGAATATTCGCATTCGCATTCGCAATAGCGAAATTTCGCAATCATTTCTTTTTCAAAAAATATCACGAATATTCGTATTTAGCGAATATATCTCGAATATTCGACTATATATTCGAGATATATCGCGAAATCGAATATGGCATATTCTGCTCAACACTAGTGGGCACTCTGTGCGCCATGGAGGAACACATCATATTTCTCCATTGCAGAGATGAGGACAGCCTTCTCATCTGGGGAGAAATTTTTCTTCCTCCTGTCCCTCTCAGACTCAACATCAGCCATCGCAAAAACAAAAGTACCTTGCTTCAGGGGGGGAAACAAGCATAGATGTACTTTTGCGCCGGACGGGCGTATGGCTGGGTGTATTTTTTTGCGCTTGGCGTAGGCTGGTGGGCCGGTGTATCCCAGGAAGTTGCGCCGGCATAGTTGTGAGTATGCACACAGCGGTGTGTACATACGTTCGCGTCACTGCGTATGCTCCGTTCATGATACGCCGGGCGTAAATCATTGCACCACACTCGGACCATCATTTGCATAAGGTCACACCCACTTGCAATTACGCTGGCTTACGCCTACAAAATTACGTTACGCCGGCGAAACGTTGGGAGCAAGTGCTTTGTAAATACTGTGCTTGCCTTTCTGAGTTACGTCGACGTAGCGCATATGCCTCCTCTCTCTCCTGCACCGCCACTAAAAACCAATACATAGATTCATGCATTGCCCCTGGCGAGCCCCTGAATAACAGCAGCTGGTTGGCTGTGAAAGTATCTATCAGAGCCAGTCTGAGGGCTGTAACCGGCTTCCAAATAGTTAACCAGGGGATGCATGGGGGGTGCATTCCCTGGTTAACACTGACGAGCATCTCAGCCAATCAGGTTCACCGAATCTGGTTACCGGTAACCTGATTGGCTGAAGCGATATTGAGGGCAGGACTACATCGAGGGATCATGGAGGAGGATGCGAGGATGGCTGACCGAGAAAGGTAAGTGCCAGGCGGGGGGTGTTATCTGGTGGCATTTTAGGGGCAGACTGGCGGCAATTGATGGGCACAGTGGCGACAATGGCATAGCACAGTGGCTGTGTTTGGCATGGCACAGTGGCGACAATTGATGGGCACAGTGGCGACAATGGCATGGCACAGTGGCTGCGTTTGGCATGGCACAGTGGCGACAATCAGTTGATGGGCACAGTGGCGACAATGGCATGGCACAATGGCTGCGTTTGGCATGGCACACTGGTGACAATTGATGGGCACAGGGGCGACAATGGCATGGCACAGTGGCTGCGTTTGGCATGGCACAGTGGCGACAATTGATGGGCACAGTGGCGTCAATGGCATGGCACAGTGGCGAAAATGTATGGCATGGCACAGTGGCGACAATTGATGGGCACAGTGGCTGTGTTTGATGGCATGGCACAGTGGCGGCCTTTGATGGCATGGCACAGTGGCGACAATTTTATGGCACAGTGGCGACAATTTTATGGCACATTGGCTGCGTTTGATGGCATGGCACAGTGGCGACAATTTTATGGCACAGTGGCGACAATTTTATGGCACAGTGGCTGCGTTTCATGGGCACAGCGGCTGCGTTTCATGGGCACAGTGGTGGCAATTGATGGGCACAGTGGTGGCTATTGATGGGCACAGTGAGGCTGCAATTGATGTTTTATTTTTTTCGTTTGTTTGCGCCCCCCAAAAAAATTTGAGCACCAGCCGCCACTGCAGTATACCCTGAGAGTATTCATCTATACTCAGACAGTACTGATCTATATGCCTAGAATACTGATCTATACACCCAGAGTAATGATCTGATCTCCACAGCATATAGTGATCTATACACTGAGAGCACTGATTTATACACAAACCTGACAGCACTAAGGCTGTGTGTAATACACACTGACATAACACTAATGATGTGTATGGTAGAGTATACTGACATAACAGCACTGAGCCGGTATTATACACAGTGACATAACACTGATGATGTGTGTGATATCATACACTGACATAACAACGCTGGAGAAAGACGCCCTTTACAACCTTCCCATCTCCAGGGAATGTACACACTATGGAGAGATAGCGCTATGGATGATTACTACCTATAGCATCTCACAAAAGTAAGTACACCCCTCACATTTTTGTAAATATTTAATTCTATCTTTTCATGTGACAACACTGAAGAAATTACACTTTGCTACAATGTTGTGTAGTGAGTGTACAGCTTGTATAACAGTGTAAATTTGCTGTCCACTCAAAATAACTCAACACACAGCCATTAATGTCTAAGGCGCTGGCAAGAAAAGTCAGTACACCCCTAAGTGAAAATGTCCAAATTGGGCTTCACAGGTTACCACTGGAGTCCTCTTCCACTCCTCCATGATGACATCACAGAGCTGGTGGATGTTGGAGACGTTGTGCTCCTCCACCTTCCGTTTGAGGATGCCCCACAGATGCTCAATAGGGTTTAGGTCTGGAGACATGCTTGGCCAATCCATCACCTTTCAGCTTCTTTAGCAAGCCAGTGGTTGTCTTGGAGGGGTGTTTGGGGTCGTTATCATGTTGGAATACTACCCTGCGGCCCAGGCTCTGAAGGAAGGGGATCATGTTCTGCTTCAGTATGTCACAGTAAATGTTGCCATTCATGGTTCCCTCAATGATCTGTAGCTCCCCAGTGCCTGTAGCACTCATGCAGCCCCAGGCCATGACACTCCCACCACCATGCTTCACTGTAGGCAAGACTCACTTTTCTCTGTACTCCTCACTTGGTTGCCCCAACACATAGTTCACACCATCTAAACCCTATGGGCCAGATTCAGGTAGATGGGAGCATCTTTGCTCTGGAGTAACGTTTCTCATTTACGTTACTCTGGCGAAATTTTAGGAGCAAGTGCTGTTATTCATGAAGCACTTGCTCCTAAAGTTGCGGCAGCGTATCGTAAATGAGCCGGTGGAATTCAAATTGGGCGGGTACGGGGCGTGTATTATTTAAACTAAGTGCGATCCCGCGGCGAACGTACTGCGCATGCGTCAACTGTCAATGCATCCCAGTGCGCATGCTCCAAATTCTGTCAGTGAACGTCAATGACGTCAAATCCCCATTCATGGACGTTTTACGCAAGCGACGCAAATTTTTTTTTTCCGACGCGATGATGACGGCTATACTTAACATAGGATACACCACTAGGGGGCTGCTTTATCTTTACGCCGCGTATCGCTTACGGAAACGTCGGAAAGTCACTGCGTCGCGCCCGAATACGATCGTGAATTGCCGATTCCCTCTGATTAACATATTTTTTCAGCGTAAATCAGCGGGAACGCCCCCGGCGCCATTTTTAAATTAAAGTTGCGATGCGATGGCGAAATTCAATTACGCCGATCGCATCGGAACTCCAACCCGGCGTTTCTTGTTTTCTGGTTACAGAAAACAAAAAAGCCGGCTTAAAGTGACAGTTAGGCTGGAGTATCACTGATACTCCAGCCTAACTCTACCTGAATCTGGCCCTTTAAGTTTATCTTGGTCTCATCAGACCACAGGACACGGTTCCAGTAATCCATGATTGTAGTCTGCTTGTCTTCAGCAAACTGTTTGCAGGCTTTTTTGTGCATCATCGTTAGAAGAGACTTACTTCTGGGATGACAGCCAAGCAGACCAGTTTGATGCAGTGTGCGGCGTATGGTCTGAGCACTGACAGGCTGACCCCTCACCCCTTTAACCTCTGCAGCAATGCTGGCAGCACTCATTTGTCTATTTCCCAAAGACAACCTCTGGATTTGACACTCAGCACATGAACTCAACTTCTTTGGTCGACCAGAGGTCTGTTCTGAGTAAAACATGTCCTGTTATACCGCTGTATGGTCTTCTCTACCGTGCTGCAGCTCAGTTTCAGGGTCATGGCAATCTTCTTATAGCCTAGACCAGGGGTGTTCAAACTTTTTTCAAAGAGGTCCAGATTTGATGAAGTGAACATGCCTGAGGGGCGACCATTTTGCCTGACATTCTGTGAACCATTAAAATTTGATCAAAGTGTGTTCATCTGAGCACTAATACACAATGCCCAACGAGAATTCTCTTCCCTTTGTGGCTGTGTGTGGTGAAGAGATGAGCTCAGGTGCAGGGCCGTTTGAAGGAATTTGGGGGCCCCAAACAAAATAGACAACAACATTTGTTTTCAAGTTGAGAAGTGGGGGGGGGGCGATGTGCTGCTGAATTTATTCAAGTTGAGCTGAGAAACGGGGGGGGGGGGGGTTCCCAGTTGAGAAGCGGGGGGGGGGTGCGATCTTCTTGGTTCCTGATTCTTCTGACACCCACATCCTCCTTCCTTCTCCCGTGGTAGCCAGCAAGGGAGGGGCCCCAGGCCAGCGTGGGGCCCCAAGTAATTGCTTGGTTTGCCTGTCCTGTTGCAACGGGCCTGCTCAGGCGTGCTATTTGGATATACCGTATTTATCGGCGTATAACACGCACCTTCACATTAAAAAATCTTAAATTTTAATTAAAGCACTGTGAAGCAAAATAAGGGTCACTGATCATCAATGCAGCACCCCCATTGCCCTGAAGGTAGCACCCCAGTTGCCATGAATGCAGCACCCCCGTTGTCATGAATGCAGCACCCCTGTTGTCCTGAATGCAGCACCCCCATTTTTCTGAATGCAGCACCCCCTTGACATAAATGAAGCACCCCTGTTGTTCTGAATGCAGCACCTCCATTGTCCTGAATGCAGCACCCCCATTGTCCTAAATGCAGCACCCCCTTGCCATGAATGCAGCACCCCCCTTGATATTATTGCAGACTGATTCATGCCCATCTGCAGCACTGGAGGGGGTGGGACGAGCGCCGACAGACATACAGGAGAAACTCCTGTTTTATCGGCGGTCTCTTTAATAGAAAGTCCCGCCTCCTGTGATGGACAGAACAGTCGTCCAATGGCAGCGCAGGAGACGGGACTTCCTTTTACAGAGGTAAACAGGAAATACTCCTGCATGCACGGCGCTCGTCCCGCCTCCTCTACGGCAGCCAGCATGTATTTCTTTTGTGGAACTCTGGGATTCGTTTGGGGCCACAAAAGATATACATGTCAAAATCACCAGGCGGGCCATCCGAAACCTGAACGCGGGCCGGACATTGGACATGCCTGGCCTAGGCCATCTTTATGTAGAGCAACAATTCTTTTTTTCAGATCCTCAGAGAGTTCTTTGCCATGAGGTGCCATGTTGAACTTCCAGTGACCAGTATGAGAGAGTGAGAGAGCGATAACACCAAATTTACCACACCTGCTCCCCATTCACACCTGAGACCTTGTAACACTAATAAGTCACATGACACCGGGGAGGGAAAATGGCTAATTGGGCCCAATTTGGACATTTTCACTTAGGAATGTACTCATATTTGTTGCCAGCAGTTTAGACATTAATGGCTGTGTGTTGAGTTATTTTGAAGGGACGGCAAATGTACACTGCTATACAAGCTGTACACTCACTACTTTACATTGTAGCAAAGTGTAAATTCTTCAGTGTTGTCACATGAAAATATATAATAAAATATTTACAAAAATGTGAGGGGTGTACTTAATAAATTTATAAATAAATAATATTTACTAAAACTATAGCATTTCCATGTTCTGTGTACTGTGGGAGACCAGATATAGTGAATGCAGGCTCCTGGGGTTAGTAACACTTTAATTTTTTTAATTAACGAGAAGCTCTGTACAGAGCTATTCCTGTCCAGTCATTCTGCGCAGCTGAGGCTGTAGAAAAAGAGATTGAGGGCTGTGTCCCCAATCTCCTTTCTCAGCCTCAAAGGTGGAACATCAGAGGTCTGTTTAGACTCCTGGGGCCAGATTCAGAAAGAATCTACGCCGGCGTATCAGGAGAATTCAAATGTGCGCCGTCGCATCTTTACGCCAATTCTGAAAGCAAGATACGCCGAAAAACATGGCTTCAGTCGACGCATTAGACGTTTCCGATAAAATATATGCAAATGAGCTAGATACGCGCGTCATTTACATGGGGTCACGATTCATTTACATACAACACGCCCACTACCAGCCTATTTTGAATTACGCGGGCTTACGCCGGCCCATTTACACTATGCCGCCGTAACTTAGGGGAAAGTTCTTTCTGAATACGGTACCTGCCGCTCTAAGTTACAGCGGCGTAGTGTATATGAGATACGCTACGCCCGCCAAAATTTACGCCAGTCTTTCCGAATCTGGCCCTAGATATCTCACCAAAACCCCACGATGTACACCTGAAAAAAAAAGGAAAAAATATAATATTGTAATTAGAGCTGTGAAAATTAAATATTAATTCCTTGATTAATCATACATTTTTTTGATCGATCAAATTTTGATCGGTACTCACCTCTCCACCGGCTTCCAGGTCTTCAGGGAGTTCCGTTGGAGATCCGGTGACGTCACGGACACCGACAGGGCTTGCCCTGTCCATCTGAAGGGCTCCTTTGCTGTGCCTTCATATCTGCATGCCGGCGGGACCTTACTATCTGCCACACACAAGGGCTGTTACACTTCCCTCTATCACTTCCCTCTATCAACCTGGGATTCTACAGCCATCCACTGTAAGTTGTGATAGTTCCCTTCACGGGACCATCTACATGCCGACGGACTGATGTTAACACCTCATCTGTATTCATCAGTCGTATCGTTGTACACATATTTATACCAGTATCATACTTAACTACATGTTTTTATGACAACTTTTGCTACTGTTTGGTAATTTTCGCACCATTTTTACAGTTTATGTAGCTACATCGATTTTATCTCCAGTGCAATATTTATTTTGTTGCCTACTTCAAGACTATAAAAGTTTTAATGCTATTCCCATCGAGCGCTGGCTTTGTGTGTTTCTTGTATCCTGCTATACATTTTTCCAGTTGGTAGCTGCACTGGGAATCAGCCTGCAAGGAGATCAACTAAAAGTAGTTGGATCTGTATGTGCATTATAATTAATAGAAATTAGTCGATTAATCGATTTAAAAAAAATCACGAAAAATATAATCAGTAACAGACCTAATTGTAATAACTAAATAAAATAGTAAAAAATAAAAAATCATTAAAAAATAAAATAAATAACAAACTACTGACACCAGTGGCGAAACTACCAGCGTTGGCCTAGTAGGCCTTGGCCTTGGCGTTTGGCCACCAGGCTAAGAGGGAAGGGCAAAATAAAAAAAGGGCGCACCAGCCTTGTGCATTATCCGTAGATATGTTTAATTATTAATTAATTAATTATAAAACTACTCACAAACAATTGGTAGAAAACTTGCAACAAAAATAGTCTCTGGATGACAGAAATTGGTCTAAAAACGATAAACTCCAGATGGTGACTGAAAGGCTAGAGTTCCCCCATAGATATCAATGCATTGAAATGCTAGAGTTTCCCCATAGATATCAATGCATTGAAATGCTAGAGTTCCCCCATAGATATCAATGCACTGAAATGCTAGAGTTCCACCATATATATCAATGCATTGAAATGCTAGAGTTTCCCCATAGATATCAATGCATTGAAATGCTAGAGTTTCCCCATAGATATCAATGCATTGAAATGCTAGAGTTCCACCATAGATATCAATGCATTGAAATGCTAGAGTTCCCCCATAGATATCAATGCATTGAAATGCTAGAGTTTCCCCATAGATATCAATGCATTGAAATGCTAGAGTTTCCCCATAGATATCAATGCATTGAAATGCTAGAGTTCCCCATAGATATCAATGCATTGAAATTCTAGAGTTCCCCCATAGATATCAATGCATTGAAATGCTAGAGTTCCCCCATAGATATCAATGCATTGAAATGCTAGAGTTTCCCCATAGATATCAATGCATTGAAATGCTAGAGTTCCACCATAGATATCAATGCATTGAAATGCTAGAGTTTCCCCATAGATATCAATGCATTGAAATGCTAGAGTTTCCCCATAGATATCAATGCATTGAAATGCTAGAGTTCCACCATAGATATCAATGCATTGAAATGCTAGAGTTCCCCCATAGATATCAATGCATTGAAATGCTAGAGTTTCCCCATAGATATCAATGCATTGAAATGCTAGAGTTTCCCCATAGATATCAATGCATTGAAATGCTAGAGTTCCCCCATAGATATCAATGCATTGAAATTCTAGAGTTCCCCCATAGATATCAATGCATTGAAATGCTAGAGTTCCCCCATAGATATCAATGCATTGAAATGCTAGAGTTTCCCCATAGATATCAATGCATTGAAATGCTAGAGTTCCACCATAGATATCAATGCATTGAAATGCTAGAGTTTCCCCATAGATATCAATGCATTGAAATGCTAGAGTTTCCCCATAGATATCAATGCATTGAAATGCTAGAGTTTCCCCATAGATATCAATGCATTGAAATGCTAGAGTTCACCCATAGATATATAGACATGTGCACAGAATTTTTTTTCGTTTTTTTTTGTTCCGTTTCGTATGGTCCCGTCTGTTTGTTTCCGTTTGTTTTTCGTAAGACGCCCGTTTTCCCGTTCGTTCCCGTTCGTTTGTCGTACGACGTGATTTTTTCGTATTCCGATCGTTTCGTATTTCCGTTACCGTTTTATTTTCGTACATTCGTTATTCTGTTTAATTCATGTTCGTTTCTTGTTAGACAATAATTATCGTGAATTTTCGTCAATTTGCATTCTGTGTATCTTGAATGCTTTTCTTTTGTTAGTGTCAGTTGTATGTTCATTGTTCAATGACATCTATAACAAAATAATTTCATTATGTATATTGAATGAATTCCTTTGTCTGTTATAGGTGTCATATCAACATACGAAAATAACAAAAGAAACGTGTTCAAATGCAAATCTTTTGTTTATGTTTTTTTGAATGGCCAGAGAGTTAGGCTGGCCATACATGATACAATTTTCTGTGCAATTTTCTGTGCAATTTTCTTTAGATTTACCTTCAACTATGTAGTGCAAGGGCCTGCCTGATTGCATACAATTGAAAGTGTTGTTTAGTTTGACCTCATATATGGTTTTTGGTAAATCTAAAAGAAAATTGTACAAGAAAATTGAACATGTATGGCCAGCCTCAGTGACTGAAAGCAGCTTCTCTTTTGTGCTGAGTACTAGAGTAGTGAGTACACTTGTACAGTAAAGCCTAATAAACTTTTCTGTGGATTTTCATCTGAAGGGACATCAGTTGGCCAGACTTCTGAACCCAAAAATGGTTTTCTGATGCAGTTTAAAAACGAACGAATTTTCTGAGAACGATCGGAAAACGATCGTTTTTATGTTTGTTGTTAAAATAGTCTGACCAAGTGTATGGGGCTTAACAATAGTATTATCTTGCACTACATAGTTGAAGGTAAATCTAAAGAAAATTGCACAGAAAATTGTATCATGTATGGCCAGCCTAACTCTCTGGCCATTAAAAAAAACATAAACAAAAGATTTGCATTTGAACACGTTTCTTTTGTTATTTTCGTATGTTGATATGACACCTATAACAAAAAAATTGCCTTCAGTATTTTGAATACACAGAAAAAAGAAAAAGGAATTCATTCAATATATATAATGAAATTCTTTTGTTATAGATGTCATTGAACAATGAACATACAACTGAAAACGAACACAAAACGGATTCAAACAAAATACACAATGCAAACCTCTTGATACAGATTTAATTTTCGTTATTTTGCCATTTTCGTTTTTTTGTCGTTTTTTCCCGTCGGATCGTTCGTAATTGCGGTCGTTCGTTATGCGGCTAATCCGTTATCCCGTCGTTTTCGTATTTTGGTGCTTTAATATTTTCGTATGTACACATTATCCCGCGGGTACGAAAATGAACATTTTCGTACGAAAATAACATTTGTACGAACGGGAATGCACATATCTAGATATCAATGCACTGAAATGCTAGAGTTCCCCCATAGATATCAATGCACTGAAATGCTAGAGTTCCCCCATAGATATCAATGCACTGAAATGCTAGAGTTTCCCCATAGATATCAATGCACTGAAATGCTAGAGTTTCCCCATAGATATCAATGCATTGAAATGCTAGAGTTTCCCCATAGATATCAATGCACTGAAATGCTAGAGTTTCCCCATAGATATCAATGCACTGAAATGCTAGAGTTCCCCCATAGATATCAATGCACTGAAATGCTAGAGTTCCCCCATAGATATCAATGCACTGAAATGCTAGAGTTTCCCCATAGATATCAATGCATTGAAATGCTAGAGTTCCACCATAGATATCAATGCATTGAAATGCTAGAGTTTCCCCATAGATATCAATGCACTGAAATGCTAGAGTTTCCCCATAGATATCAATGCATTGAAATGCTAGAGTTCCACCATAGATATCAATGCATTGAAATGCTAGAGTTTCCCCATAGATATCAATGCATTGAAATGCTAGAGTTCCCCCATAGATATCAATGCACTGAAATGCTAGAGTTTCCCCATAGATATCAATGCATTGAAATGCTAGAGTTCCACCATAGATATCAATGCATTGAAATGCTAGAGTTTCCCCATAGATATCAATGCATTGAAATGCTAGAGTTCCCCCATAGATATCAATGCACTGAAATGCTAGAGTTTCCCCATAGATATCAATGCATTGAAATGCTAGAGTTCCCCCATAGATATCAATGCACTGAAATGCTAGAGTTTCCCCATAGATATCAATGCACTGAAATGCTAGAGTTCCCCCATAGATATCAATGCACTGAAATGCTAGAGTTTCCCCATAGATATCAATGCATTGAAATGCTAGAGTTCCCCCATAGATATCAATGCATTGAAATGCTAGAGTTCACCCATATATATCAATGCATTGAAATGCTAGAGTTCCCCCATAGATATCAATGCACTGAAATGCTAGAGTTCCCCCATAGATATCAATGCACTGAAATGCTAGAGTTCCCCCATAGATATCAATGCACTGAAATGCTAGAGTTCCCCCATAGATATCAATGCATTGAAATGCTAGAGTTCCCCCATAGATATCAATGCACTGAAATGCTAGAGTTCCCCCATAGATATCAATGCACTGAAATGCTAGAGTTCCCCCATAGATATCAATGCATTGAAATGCTAGAGTTCCCCCATATATATCAATGCATTGAAATGCTAGAGTTCACCCATAGATATCAATGCATTGAAAGGCTACAGTTTCATTATACTATTGATGCATTATAAGGCTTGCCAGAGTTCCCCCGTAGTGATTAATGCTTGTATGATTATGTATCCTTGAGATTCTAGGAGAAGCCAGGAACCTTGGCAATATTATTATGTACTAGGCAAAGAATGATAACATTAGATTAGCTGCAGTAGAAACGAGATTATGCACAGTGTATAACCTAATTACTTAAATATGATTGGCTGGGACAAGGGCGTTCCTTTCTTGTATGGTTTGATTATGAACAAGTACGCATTAGAAATAAAGTCTAGTTACTTTGGACATACCATATGTGTGTGTGGATGTTTTCACTACCAATGCATTGGATAGCCTCCATACATCCAGATTGTTCTTAAAACCCGGGTCTAGTTGAACCAGCAACCTTACAGTGACAGAGGAGGTTTCAAGGGCCACTGCTGACTGACGCGTTTTGAAGGATTATCTTCTTCCTCAGAGCCCAGCAGTAAGCGGGAAGGGCCCCAGGCTGGCAGGGGCCGGGGGGTCCTTCATGGTTTAATGGCACCTGGGCCCTGAAGGTTCTGGTTACGCTTCTGTCCTTGCCCTTTGTAAGGCAAAAGAATAAAAGCCAGATGTGGATTTGGCAGTGCAGTGTGGTTCTGTTGGCACCTACCGTATTGTGCCATTGGGGTGCCGATCTAAATCAATAGCAAACACCTAGAGTGCCATGGGTTACCATGCATTGTGGTAATGTAATGTACTTAGGGGGCCTAAAGGTTCACTTTAAGCACCTTATTCTTTCTGAAAGGGCTGCCATGTTACTTCTTTTTACTAAACTAGGTTGCCACAGCATCATGGCCCCTTCGCAGTGTCCTATTTATTCACTATTGACATGACAGTCTCAAAATTGGTCACAGAGCTTTAAAAAGAAAAATCTCTAATTTTCAGAAAAACAAGATGGAGAAATTGTACAGTAAGGGGGGGGGGACATAAAATTTAGAGCATGAGAGCGAGATGCAGACAATGAGAGCGTTCGGCGATGACTCACATGCATGAAATGCGTCACACTATGCAGTATGGTATTGTGTATGTGTGCCTAGGCAACAGCCAATGGCAGCGGCCGCCAGTCAGCTGGATAATCATGGCAGTAAATGTGAGAATCATTGCAGGAAGCTGGGATGGGAAAAATAAATATATGGAGCAAAGGGATAAAGGGGAAAATAGGATACAGATTGGACGAGACGTAAAAAAGGGGTAAAAAAATAAAAATAAAAATGTAAAGTATAAAATAATCAGAAAAGACGCATTATAGAGCAATTCCACACAGCATGTGAAATCAGAGAACAGCTAATGAAATCGAGGACACATTAAAGTTAAAGTGGCCTCTCTCGCAATTGGATATTTTTTTCCGGCTTTTTCCTTTTTCTTTTTTTGCTGTAGGCAGCATTTCCTCCTTCCACACCTAGGAAAGAATGACATTGCACCCAACCCACGTATGCACAAAGTAAGGTCCATAAAGACATGGATAAGCAAATTTGAGGTGGAGAAACTTGACTGGCCTGCACAGAGTCCTGACCTCAACCCGATAGAACACCTTTGGGATGAATTAGAGCAGAGACTGTGAGCCAGGCCCTTTCTCCAACATCAGTGCCCAACCTCACAAATGCACTTCTGGAAGAATGGTCAAACATTCCCATAAACACACTCCTTAACCTTATAGACGGCCTTCCCAGAAGAGTTGAAGCTGTTATAGCTGCAAAGGGTGGACCAACTCAATATTGAATCCTACAGATTAAGACTGGGAGGCCATTAAAGTTCATGTAAAGGCAGACGTCCCAATACTTTGGGTTATATAGTGTGTGTGAAAAACATGTTTCTGAATTAGTAGTTTTGGATAGCAAAGTTTAGGATTTTAGATTTGGATATAGTAATGAATGCATAAAACCCATTTTTGTTTCTGCTGTTTTCTGCTGCAGAGATTTCCCTTCACTCCCTGTTCCAGCATCACCAGCAGATGTTTTCCAGCATCACCAGTGGATGTGTTCCAGCATCACCAGCAGATGTGTTTAAAAAATACCAGCAAGTGTGATCCTGAAATAGCAGCAAGTGTGTCCCACCATCCCCAAAATGTGTATTTCAGAATGTAGGAGGGTCCTCGATCAAGACACCTGCATGGGAGTGTAGCGCTCACTCCCGCAGGAGCCGCTGGTTTGATTTCGGATCGGCGTAATTTAACCACTTTAGCCCAGGACCATATTGCTGTCCAAAGACCAGAGCACTTTTTGTGATTCGGCACTGCGTCGCTTTAACTGACAATTGCGCAGTCGTGCGACGTGGTTCCCAAACAAAATTGGCGTCCTTTTTTTCTCACAAATAGAGCTTTCTTTTGGTGGTATTTGATCATCTCTCCGGTTTTTATTTTTTGCGCTATAAACAAAAATAGAGCGACTATTTTGAAAAAAATGCAATATTTTTTACTTTTTTTCTGTAATAAATATCCCCCAAAAATATATAAAAAAACGTTTTTTTCCTCAGTTTAGGCAGATACGTATTCTTCTACATATTTTTCGTAAAAAAAAAATCGCAATTAGCATTTATTGATTGGTTTGCGCAAAAGTTATAGCGTTTACAAAATAGGGGGTCGTTTTATGGCATTTTTATTATTTTAATTTTTTTTACTAGTAATGGCGGTGATCAGCGGTTTTTTTCAGTACTGCGACCTTATGGCGGACACTTTGGACACTTTTGACATATTTTTGGGACCATTGGCATTTTTTTAGCGATCAATGCTATAAAAAGTCATTGTATTACTATAAAAATGCCATTGGCAGTGACACTAGGGGGCAGGGAAGGGGTTAAGTGTGTTCCTGGGTGTGTTCTAACTGTATGGGGGGGTGGACTCACTAGGGGAAATCATCACTGATCTTCTGTTCATACATTGTATGAATGAATGAATGAATGAAAAACTTATATAGCGCAGCACATGCGAACTGAATCGCCTCTGGGCGCTTGTTGTTCCTGTCTCCTTTGATATCAAAAGAGATGTGTCTTGATCTTTCTCCTAAAAGCTAGGTGATTCTCCTCCAACCGAATGCTGGCTGGTAAAGCGTTCCATAGTCTGGGACCTTGGACCGCAAATCTTCGCTCTCCTTTGGCCTTGTAGTTGGCTTTCGGAACCTGGAGCAGGTTCTGATTGGTGGATCGCAAAACACGATTGGGGTTATGAGCTTTTATTTTTTCGCATAGATATTGGGGAGCATTCCCATGGACACATCTATGCGTAAGACAGAGAGCTTTGAAAGCAATTCTGTCTTTGACTGGTAACCAGTGAAGGGATCTCAGTGAAGGTGAGATGGATTCCCAGGGTTTTTTCCCAGTCACAAGTCTGGCGGCCGTATTCTGAGCGACTTGCAGACGAGCGATTTGGTACTTGGGGAGTCCGAGGTAAAGGGCATTTGCATAATCCAGTCTGGAGTTAACAATTGCTCCCACCACGACTGCTAAATCTTCTTTGGGGATGAACGGAGTAAGTCTGCGTAGTAGGCGCAGCAGATGGTGGGATCCGCTGACTACTGACCCTATTTGTGCGTCCATTGTCATAAAGGAGTCAAAAATGACCCCAAGACTTTTGACTTTGGCGCTAGTGGTGATAATTTTGCCCAGAATGGGCGGGGGTGTCCATGCTGTTGAAGGTTGATTCCTGCGCTTGGCGTGAAAGAGGAGAAGTTCTGTTTTCGCTCCGTTGAGTTTAAGATAACTCTTTGTCATCCAGTCCTCTATCAAAGAGAGGCAGGTCTCTAAATTGAGGTGGTGATCCTTTATGTTGCAGATGCGGAAATAAAGTTGCGTGTCGTCTGCATATGAGTGATAGAGCAGTTTTTGGCTGCTGATAATCTCAAAAAGAGGACGAAGGTAGATGTTAAACAGCACTGGTGACAGAGGCGATCCTTGAGGGACTCCGCATGTTACTGTGCGTTTCTCAGATGTGAAATGTCCTAGCTTCACTGTTTGCGATCGGTTTTCCAGAAAAGAGGAGAACCAAGATAAATCGCCTTCTGCGACTCTGGCTACTTCAGCAAGCCGCGTCAGTAACAGTTTGTGGTCTACAGTGTCGAAAGCTGCGCTTAGGTCCAACAGAACCAAAAGACAAGATTCTCCTTCGTCTGCGGCCTCGAGAACATCGTCCCATATTTTGAGCAATGCGGTTTCAGTCCCGTGTCCGGGACGGAACCCTGATTGTAATGGGTCAAGTAGCTTGTGGGTATCCAGATGCTGTTGCAGCTGTTGTACCACTACTTTTTCCATTACCTTTGAGAGTACATTGAGGCTTGTTATGGGCCGGCGGTGGAGTGGGTCCTTGGGGTCCAGGGAGGATTTCTTCAGGATGGGTTGGATTATACCCTCTTTCAACTGTGAGGGTACTATGCCCTCCACGAAAGACTGGTTGATAAGCTGCGTGATGGGAGGAGCCAGGATGTAGGCGCATTCCTTCAGCAGTTTTGTGGGGATAATGTCATTTGGCGCTGTGCCATTACGCAGAGTACAAATGACATTCTTAGTGGTCTCGATGGAGATGGGTGCCAAGGTGAACTTACCTGATATAGGAGAATTACTATGGGTGTTGTGTGAGAGGCTGCAGGGGGGACTGGGGGGGGGAATTATTTTGCTGAATGCTTAACGGATCGCCTCGATTTTATTAATGAAGCAATCCGATAGTTCATTGCAAAATTCTTGTGTGTCTTCATTGGGGGCTTCAATACATCCTGGGTTCATGATCTGAGTGACCAGCTTGAAGAGTTCGCGGGGGCGGTTTAAGGCACCGTTGATAGCCTCAGAAAAGTATTTTTTCTTGGCTTGGAAAATTTCTTTGTGGTATTTACTTGTCGCCGCTTTGTAGATGGATAGGTTTAGCTCTGAAGAGCTTCTTTTCCAGGCAGATTCGGCCCTTCTGCGTTCTTGCTTCAGTAACGACAGCTGGTTGTTAAACCAGCTGCGGTTGTTTTTCCGGATGCGGGTTCGTCGTTTTGGCGCTACCAAGTCGGCTGACTGTAGCATGGCCGAGTTTATGGCTTCCAATGTTTCAACGGCCGTTTGATGCGGCTGAGTTGTTTCTATTTTTTTCCTTAAAGTGGTTTTGAAGAGTTCCGAGTGGAGCTTCTTCTGACATCTAGTCCAGTGTGTTGTCACTGGATTTGATGTTTTTGTTGTGGGGGGGATTGTGGAAATGAATTTAATTGCATGGTGGTCTGTCCATGGCAACTTTTCATTTTCCAAAATTTTTATTTCCAGATCTTGTCTGAAAATAAGATCAAGTGTGTGGCCTGAAGCATGCGTGGGCCCACATACTAGTTGCTGTAACCCTAATCCTTCCAGGTGGTCAATACAGGCATCAGCAACGGTGTCTTGTGAGGAATTGGCCCAGAGGTTGAAATCCCCGAGCAGCAACAGGTGTTTGCTGTTGAGGGTGTAAGTGGAGAAGAAATCCGTCCATGGTGATAGCAACTGCGATTTTGGGCCCGGTGGCCTATAGCAGAGCAGAATGTGGACGGTCTCCTTTGAATTTGTCTGTAGTTGCAGAGTAAGGGTTTCCATGAATGGAAGAGGGTTTTGAAGGGCTGGTTTTGTGATTGCAAGATGAGTCTTGTGGATCACCGCCAGGCCTCCCCCTCTTTGCCCTATTCTGTTTTCCGTGATAATACGGTAGTTTTCTGGCACCAGTTCTCCTAGAATGGTGTTACAGTCGGCTGCGAGCCAGCTCTCTGTAATAAAGAGGCAGTCTAAATCGTGTTGTAGAATGAAATCATGGATTTCAAGTCTGTGTTTTACTGCCGATCTTGTGTTGATCAAAGCACATGAAATGTGCTTAGGCTGGGGTAAACGGCTAAAATTTTTGATGGTCGATCGTCGATCGATCCTCAAAAGTTGCTCCATTCTTAGGGTCTTTTTGGTGATGGCTGGCAGTATTGCGGCGCAACTCCTCAGATCCCAAATGGTTTCTGCAGAGTACCGAAGATTAGCCATGGTAGCCATTCACCGGGGCAAAGTAGTTATTTTTTTTGGTGACGATGGGGGGAGGATTCAGTGAATCCTCCCAGCTTGATCCAGAGGAAGGCAAAAAAACCCTAGCCGTGCTGTGCCAATTTGCTTTGGTAGGGGAAAAAATTCCTTCCTGATCCCTGAACGGCGATCGGGCGAAACCCCTGGATCAAGTGTTATTAAGTTATGAAACAGGGGGGTGAGAGCTGTCACTGCTGCTGGGGTGTACCAAGATGGCCGCCGACCGGGAGCAGGACAAGGGACCCAGGCTGGTGTGTAGTCAGCTGGATGGACTGGGGTGGGGGTGGACTGGTTGTTGAGGGGTGGATGAGTCCTGCAGGGGGCTGGGGGCGAACTCCTGGGAGGTTTCTGGTGACTTGGAGGGGATTCTGTGTGTGAAATGCGGCGCGGTGTTAGGCTGCAGGTGAAGCCGCGGACTTTCCTGGATCGCGGCCCCGCGTTTCAGAGAGGCCTGGCGCGGAGGTCCTGAAAAAAGTCCTGGAATGGCGAAAATTGCCGTGGAGAGGTGGTAGGAGGGAGCCTCTGATGGTGATGGCTGTATGGGGGGCGTATGGAACAGAGTAAAGGAGCGGGGGAGCGGCTGGTTGTTGGGGGGGGGGCCGGAGCTGGAGGAAGCGGATCGCGGGGGAGTTGGTTCTCCGCTGGGGGAGATTAGGCTGCCGCCGTGGCTGTCCTAACAAGGACGGCCACCTACGGGTCCTGGGGAGGTGTAGATCGCCCTGAGTAGCAGGGGCTTACCTGGAGGGTGAGAAGCGGCCAGGGAAGGCGGATGAGAAGGCCTACTGAGGCGGGGGGGGTGGAAAACCCTGCCTGTCTGGAGCCCAGGAGCCACACGCCCTACTGGTAGGTACGTGCGCCGATTACTACTGGGACAGTTCTCGCCCTGGGGGAGGGTCACTCTTTCAGACCCAACAGGAAGAGCTCCTGGAAAGCACGGAGCTTCGTGGCGAAGGGGGCAGCGGCAGAAGAGAGCGACGAGAACAGAAGATCAGCGTTTCCCCCGCTGACAGGAACGAGAGCTATGTGTTTACACACATAGCTCTCGTTCCCTGCTCTGTAACGAGCAACCGCGGGTGCCCGGCGGCCATCGTACCCGCCGGTCACACGCGCGCGTGGCGTCGAATGTGCCGACGTAGAATGACGGGCTCTCTGCCCAGGAGAGCCGACCTGCCCCCGTAGAACGACGGAGGCTGGTCGGCAAGTGGTTAAGTTCCTATGTAATGTGTCTAGGGGATGATAGCAGTGACGGAATGTCCAGGCAGTTGGTTGTCGTTTTAAATGCTTTTATTCTTGGTTTAACACGACCAACAACCAACTTGAAATAGATAGAACAGATTGGTGAAAAGAGCAACTTTGCAGATTCAGGCTATGGATAGGAAAGGAAGCAGTCCTGCCTCCAATAAGTATTTTCGTATTCTCTGCTTTCGTCGCCACCCCAGCCGGGATGGGTGCACTGCACCCAGGCAGGCCTCCCTCACAGACCTGGCAGCCAGAGTGTCACTGAGAGTTCTGAGAAAGAACAAGTCTCTGTCACCGACTTGGCTTTAGTAGATTAGTAAAGGCCTCTGCCACAGGTCCAGTACTCAGGAACAAGAAATAAAGCGGATCCTTTCAGTCAATAGTTGGGGTCACCGACTGACAGTTTGCAGCATACAACCTGTCAGTGTTCGGTCACCAAAATCCCCGATGGTTCCATTTAAATCCTATTGGATCACCTGCCTCCGGGTTCACCTCAGACCGACTCCCCACCGAACAGCACCCAGCTTGGGATCTCTCTTGAAGTGTGGGGTCCCAGTAAGTCACTGCCTCCCCCCCTTTGGTTACTTTAGTTGCTCTGAGCCATATGGGCCCAGAGCCAGGAACTCTGCGTTGCACAGGCCCCGGCCAGGTAGGCCATAGTGGTGGGGCCCGTTATGTGCACACACCCTGAAGGTGGGTGCCGCACCCGGAACCAGGAACCCGTGAAGACCCTGAAAAATGGCGTCTGCCACAGATATACCCCTCCCCAGCATGCCCCGCGAGGAGAAACTCCTCCAATTGGCTGCTTGGGCAAAGTGGCTCTGCCTGGACCCCACTGGTGCCACCCACTGTCCAGAGATGGAACTACATCTCTGGAGCACAGAATGACCCACAGGACAGTTCAGGGCTGGCAGCAGCCAAATTTAAACAAATCAACATTGGTGAGAGCAAATAAGTCTTTCACCCCACTAAATTTACAATAGCGCCCTTTACTGAAAGTAGAGGGGCTCTACAGGAGGAACCACACACATGGGGCCTTTAGCACTGTAGTAGTTTTATAGTAGTTGTTCAGAGTTATAGTGATCACAATGGAAGAACGTTACGGCACACTGGTGAACAGCTTTCAGTAATTTAACTCATGGTAATACTAGGAGGTTCATAAAGAGCCATAAATAACATTATATGCATATACAGTGCCTTGAAAAGGTTTTCATACCCCTTGGATTTAACACATTTTGTCATGTTACAACAAAACACATACATGTATTTTATGTGAGAACCCACAAAGTGGCACATAATTGTGAAGTGAAAGGAAAATAATAAATGGTTTTCAACATTTTTTACAAACAAATATGTGAAAAGTGTGGGGTACATTTGTATTTAGCCCCTCTGAGTCAATGCTTTGTAGAACCTCCTTTCATTACAGCTGCAAGTCTTTCTGGGGATGTCTCTACCAGCTTAGCACATCTAGAGAGGGACATTTTTTTGCCATTTTTCCTTGCAAAATATCTCAAGCTCTGTCAGATTGGATGGAGAGCGTCTTTGAACAGCAATTTTCAAGTCTTGCCACAGATTCTCAATTGGATTTAGGTCTGGACTTTGACTGGGCCACTCATGAGTACATGAGTATGCTTTGATCGAAACCATTCCATTGTAGCTCTGGCTGTATGTTTAGGGTCATTGTCTTTCTGGAGGGTGAATCTTCATCCGAGTCTCAAGTCTTTTGCAGACGCTAACAGGTTTTCTTCTAAGATTGCCCTGTATTTGGCTCCATCCATCTTCCCATAAACTCTGACCAGCTTCCCTGTCCCTGCTGAAGAAAAGCATCCCCACAACATGATGCTGCCACCACCATGTTTCACAGTGGGGATGGTGTGTTCAGGATGATGTGCAGTGTTAGTTTCCACCACACATAGCGTTTTGCATTTAGGCCCAAAAGTTCAATTTTGGACTCATCTGACCAAAACACCTTCTTCCACATGTTTGGTGTGTCCCAGGAGACATGGAGAATGGAGTTCTAGACAGCAGCAGGGGCCCCATCCTCATCTGGGAGGGGGTGTGCCGCCCAGCGAAGGAGCCCGGGAGAGCTGGGAGGGAGCCTCATCCTTACAAGGTCATGGAAGAACTGTCCTAGAAAAGAGGGGCTGGACAAGCTATTGGAAAGCATGTCCAGTTAAAGTTCTCCATCATGGACTCAGGGCAGGAGAAGGTCGGTGAGTGTGAAACAGTGGAGTTCTGGAAGATGCATGCCAGGGGAGCTGAGTGCGAGGCCAGAGGAGAGACTGTGGGAATCGTGTCAAATCGATGCGGCCTGCGGGTCCAGGATTTGCAGGTTGGGCTAGCTGGGAGCAGTAGTCCACCAACTAATACAAGCTGCTAAATTACTAGACCGCCTGGGAGAGGTGCTGCAGACCTCTGGCCTAGTAACTACACAGCCAATTACAGCCATGGGTTATACAGGGGAAGAGACTGTAAATGTTAAGAGTCCATCAGTTCTTCAATGCTCAACCTATTTTACCAAGTTCTTTAAATTTGAT
This sequence comes from Rana kukunoris, assembly GCA_029574335.1. NCBI lineage: Eukaryota > Metazoa > Chordata > Amphibia > Anura > Ranidae > Rana > Rana kukunoris. The sequence continues at coordinate 517,463,657 of CM056051.1, read as the reverse complement.
GGCAAAGCAATCTGTTCTATGGGCATCCCATATTCCCTTTCTCCCCAACCAAGTTATAAATAGGCAAAAACAAAACAAAGCAAATGACTGTTCATTGTCTCTGAGGTGATAGATGGAGGTCTGGCAGCAGGGTGATATGGTGGATGTTAGTAACTAGTAGCAACCATCCACTACATACTGTATATACTCGAGTATATGCCGACCCGAATATAAGCCGAGGCACCTAATTTTACCACAAAAAAATGGGAAAACATATTGACGTGAGTAAAGGCCTAGGGTGTACATCTGCATGCCTCACTGTGCCTCACTGTGTCCATGTGCATGCCTCACTGTGCCCATGCCTCACTGTGTCCATGGCTCACTGTGCCCATGCCTCACTGTGTCCATGCCTCACTGTGCCCACGCCTCACTGTGCCCATGCCTCACTGTGCCCATGCCTCACTGTGCCCATGCCTCACTGTTTCCATGCTTCACTGTGCCCATGCCTCACTGTGTTAATGAATAGACTTACGTTAAACATGGGAGTATACAGAAGGTGTGCCTGGCTTTGAAAAATTGGTGCTCCCCGGCCAAAGGTAGACAGGAAACTTTGCACACTTATAGATGAGAACTGGGGCTACATGTGTGCCAAGTTCCCAGGTCCCCCAAATTATTGGAGAAATTACCGTTTAACATGGGAGTCTATGGAAGGGGTGCCCGACTTTGAAAAATCAGTGCTCCCCGGCCGTAGGTTCCCCAGACAACAAACTTTGCACACTTGTAGAGGAAAAGTGGGGCTATATGTGTGCCAAGTTTGGGGTGCAAGTACCGGGTATCCAAATCTGGGAGATCAGGCGCAAAAAGGTGACTTGAGTATAAGCCGATGGGGGCATTTTCAGCACAAAACGGCTTATACTCGAGTATATACGGTATATATAGTGTCTATGCACCTTGAACTATTGGGGGGTGTATCTACAGATATCTGCTTTAAAGATTCCCCACTCAGCCAGGTGAGCCCGTGTGTGTGGTCCTGTTCGCATAGTTGTTGGCACATGAATAGGGCATCCAACACATCACGCTCTACAAAATGAAATTTGTGGTTTTAGCTCAGTTTCTGTTTTTGCTGGACGGAATTAATAGCTCACTGAATAATTTTAATTGTTGCCTGGAAATGCTGTGAACAACGAAACATGTTATATAATTTTGTGAGAAAGCCAGAATTCATATGAGTGGGCGTATAAATAAATAAAAAAATTGATTTTTTATAGAAAATGGGATTCGGAAGTCGAAAAAGAAGAAGCAATAGGTGGTGGTGGGGGTTGGTTCTACTGAATGACTCAGCAGCTAGAAAGAAAAAAAGAGACTAGACAATAGGAGGTGTACGCATGTATACAGGTGGAGAGCGTAATCAGCTAAAAAAAAAAAAAAATTTAAGTGAGCGCTATAAAAATAGATTAGCAGCTAGCACACAAAAGTGAATCTACAACCTTCAATAATCAATAAAAAATAAATTGTGACAAACATAAAACATCTTAATAAGTGATAAGCAAATAAAGTCCTGAAATAAATCTGTGACGTCACATGATCAAGGGAGTTCTTCCGTGTACTTTAAAGAAATTCTAACGGCAGGTTTGTTGTGTCCAAAACATTCACCAGAAATCAGATAGTGTCAAGCATCAAATAAAACACACTTCACCCAGTGTTTAAAAAATATATGGACTGGCACGACTGCCCACCTTCACCGATCTAGACACTCACCAGATAACGGACATCAATGAGCCTAATGCCATGAAGCAAGGTGGCCTCCAGTCCTGGTGTTGCAATCACATGGTGAGTTCCAGAGGGATCATCCACAGACGGTGGACATCAATGCACATAGATCAATTGCTATGAAGCATAGTGGCCTCCTGCTCTGGTGTAGCGATCAGGCGGTGATATCCAGGAAACACATAAATGGTACTAGATAGTAGCCATGGGTCAGAATTTTTAAGGCATGGAAGCAATGGAGAAGTAGCAAAAATAAACAAAATTTATTGAAAAAAGTACATAGTATAATAACAGTGTTCAAAAAGTTAAAAATCATCTACAATGATACAGTATGTACAGTGAGCCCTTGTGTGTCTATGCGTTTTGCCCTTAGCCTTCTTCAGCCCACAATCAAGGTTCGAAGAGACAAGAAACAGAAAACGAACAAGTCTCACTGTCTTGGAATGAACTAAGCCTCAGTGTACATTTCCAAAAATCGGAAGGTATCCACAATATGGAAGGCTTCCAAAAAACTGCATACAGATAGGCAGCACACAGCTAGTTCTAATCACAAATGGTATATAATGTCTCTAAGTAGAAATCCAAGGTTGGAAAATGTCCAAAATATGGACGGCTTCCGGCCAACTGTACAGGATACACAACACACAGCTAGACTAAAATTGAACTTTTTGGCCTACAAGCAAAACGCTATGTGTGGCAGAAAACTAACATTGCACATCACCCTGAACACACCATCCTCACTGTGAAACATGGTGGTGGCAACATAATGTTGTGGGGATTCTTTGCTTTAGCAGGGAGAGGGAATCTGGTCAGAGTTGATTGGAAGACTTTAAGGCCGCGTACACACGATCAAATCTGTCTGCTGGAAACGGTCTGCCAGACCGTCCCAGCAGACAGATTCGATCGTGTGTACGGGCGAGCCGACGGATTTGGCCAGCCGACAGATTTGAAAGCATGCTTTCAAATCTGTCGGCTGGGAACCCATCCGCCCGACATGTCTGCTGGTTAGTACGCTAACCAGCAGACATGTCTTCTCGCACACGCGTCGAATGGTTTCGACGCATGCGCGGAAGCGTTTTACTTCCCGGTGCGGTGACGTGGCGACGTCAACGTCACCGCCACGTCAGCGCGCAGTCTGCCGGCAGGGATTTTGGCTTTGATCGTGTGTACACGATCAAACCAATACGTCCCCAGCAGACAGATTTGTTCAAATCATTGACCACAAATGTAAGGACCATCCTTCCCACTGGCTATAACACTAGGACCCCTTTCACACTAGATCGGTTTGCAGGTGATATAACGCTAAAAATAGCGCCTGCAAACAGACCTGAAACAGCCGCTGCTGTGTCTCCAATGTGAAAGCCCCGTTTTTCGTTTGTTATTTGTGTCCTGATTTTATTACTGCAGCTTTTTACTTGGTTAAATTCCAAGGGGTCCCATCAATGGACATTTTTGAATTTAGGGCCTCTAAGCTCAATATCGAAGGGGTTTTTGAGTCCTACAAAGATGGGGATAGGGACCTGGGGGGTCTGTTTACCCGGCTAAAAAATATACTCATCTCTGAGAACCATACCAGATGGGACATAAGGTAAAGGGGGCAATACACAGTACTGGGGTATGTAAACTTTTGATCAGGGTCATTTGGGTAGTTTCTGTTACCATTATGATTTAAAAAGAGTAAACACAGTTGATTGATAATAAATGGCTTCAGCCAAACACTAACCATGAGTGAAAGAAGAGTTTGTGTGTCATCAAAAATGGCCAAGAAATCATAAATTCGGTCAGGATATGTAAACCTATGAGCACAACTGTATATTGCAAGCACCGTATCGCACTTATTAGTAGTTCATGGTTAAAGAATTGACTCTGATTAGGCCACTCCCAACTTAAGGGCGCCCTTTATTTAAGGGACCCAAAGTTTAAGATCCAAATGAAAAAGTTTAATGATAGTGGCATTCCAAATGTCTAACAGTACAAAATCTTTCAAGATTAGTGTTTGCTCATAATCAGAGAACACAAAACCCCAACGTGTTTCAGCAGCTCAAAAACATCCCACTGCTTCAGGGCTCAGATATTGTCTGTAATAAGAAGGACCCAAAGTCCTCTGTGGTAACTCTTTACAGAAAGGGAACCAATTAAAAAATAGAATGTTATGCTCCTGATAAAAAAAAAAAAAAATGGACGTTTGTCAGGGGTAATGTGACAGCAAAGTCTGGAAAAACCGAATTCATCAACCGTAAATAATTACATACAATATCTGATCGCTGAAGGAGAGGGATGTTTCTGAGAACCAGAAACATACTGGTTGTTTTATGTTTTCTTGTTATGAGAAAAAAAAAATATTGAAATAGACCTTTGGTCTGGTGTTCCCATCATATTATGGTACTTTCAGAAACTCTGGCAGAACTTCTAGAGTTCCTGCCAGGACTTCCAATGGAACTCTAAAAATTCCTACCAGGACTTTCAGTGGTACTAGCAGAATCCCTGCCAAGCTTTCCAGAGCTACTGCATTCAGAAACCCTGCCAGAACTTCCAGAGCCCCTGCTGAATTATTTGAGTACCATTGGAAGTCCTTTCTAATGGTACTCAAAGAATTCCTACCAGGAATTCCAGTGGTACTAGCAGAATCCCTGCCAAACTTTCCAGAGCTACTACTTTCAGAAACCCTGCCAAAACTTCCAGAGCTCCTGCCAGAACTTCCACCGACTCTGCTGAAATCTTTGAGTACCATTGGAAGTCCTTTCTAATGGTACTCAAAGAATTCCTACCAGGACTTCCAATGGTACTAGCAGAATCCCTGCCAGGCTTTCCAGAGCTACTACTTTCAGAAACCCTGGCAGAACTTCCAGAGCCCCTGCCAGAACTTTCAGAGTCTCTGCCAAATTCTTTGAGTACCATTGGAAGTCCTTTCTAACGGTACTCAAAGAATTCCTACCAGGACTTCCAATGGTGCAAGCAGAATTCCTGCCAGGATTTCCAGAGATGCTACTTTTAGAAACCCTACCAGAACTTCGGGAGTTCCTGCCAGAACTTCCAATGGTACTCTAAAAATTCCTACTAGGACTTCCAATGGTACTAGCACAATCCCTGCCAGGCTTTCCAGAGCTACTACTTTCAGAAACCCTGCCAAAACTTCCAGAGCCCCTGGCAGAACTTCCAGAGTCTCTGCCGAATTTTTTTGAGTACCATTGGAAGTCCTTTCTAACGGTACTCAAAGAATTCCTACCAGGACTTCCAATGGTACAAGCAGAATACCTGCCAGGATTTCCAGAGCTGCTACTTTCAGAAACCCTGCCAGAACTTCGGAAGTTCCTTGAGGGAACCTGTCCAATCCCCAGGCGTACTGTCCTGGCAGGGTGGCTAGGTTAGCCCATAAGTATGGATGAGTCTTGCCAGCAGGAGAGTTGGGTGGAAGATGGAGTGCCGAGGAGAATGTCGTGGTCTAGGAGGGCATCCCGGTGTCAGGGATGGCCTCTGTCTCCAGTCTGAGTGTGGGTTGGCTTGGTTAGGTCCTGACAGCAGTGTGGTTTAAAAGGTATCTTGCCTAAGTAGCAGCAAGGAGCAAGGAGGACATTGTAAGTACATCAGCACACCTGGGGATTCACAAGGGGAGAGACTACCACTTGTAGGAAGCCTTTCAGAAGGACAGCGTTGTGCTTAACCCATCCTACCCCTTGCCCTGGGAGATCTTCGGAAAACCCAGGTGAGCTGGTGGAGAAGCAGTTAGCAGCAGCCCCTGTGGGGGTAGTACTACATATGGGACTTTTGCATCATCATATTACCACAGCCCACTCGGAACATCTTGCTTTTGCATTGTTTTCGCATACCGTTATATTGTCCTGATGGGATAATGTTAAGTTACCATCTGGCTAGTAGGGATGAGCTCCGCGTTCGATACGAACGTATGTTCGACTCGAACATTGTCTGTTCGTACGTTCGATGAAATTCGAACAAAAGCGGTCGTTCGCGCCAAATTCGAGTGACGCAAAACGGCCCATAATTCACTGCGGCATTGCGCGCTGATGATTGGCCAAGCATGCTGTATGTCCCGCATGCTTGGCCAATCACAGCGCGCAAAAAACTAAGAACCATAATTGGCCAAAGCCTGGGTGGCTTTGGCCAATTATGGCTCAGGGCTTTAGCACACGCCCCACACTATATAAGGCCGTTTGCTGGGCGGCCTCGTGTAGTGTGTTCCGGCTTGTTAATGAGAGCAGTGAGAGAGACATAGAGATTGTCTTTTTATATAGCTAGATAGGGCAGGCAGGCAGGCTAGTCAGTTTAGCTTAATTTACAGTGTGTAGAGCATATATATACCTGTACATCCCTAGGAGTTGTACATATATTTATACACTGTATTGCTTAGATAGATCAGTTCTTCCTAATTTACTGGCAGGCAGGTGATTGTGCTATTTAAAGACGTTATCACACGTATAGACACCCAGCAGGTACAATATTTAAAGGAATTTTATTTTAATTTTTTTAATTTAAGCATCATTAAAATCACTACTCCTGAAGCAGTGATTTTAATAATGTTTAAATAAAAAAAAATGAAAGATTCCTTTAAATATTGTACCTGCAGTGCTGGGTGTCTATAGTTTGCCTGTGAAAACGTCTTTGAGAACCCGGGTCTTACCTGAGGGAACATGTATTAATGGAAAAAAGTTTTAAAAACGGTCGTTTTTTCAGGACTCCTGAAAAAACGACCGTTTTTAAAACTTTTTTCCATTGATACATGTTCCCTCGGGCAAGACCCGGGTTCTTAAAGACGTTTTCACAGGCAAACTATAGACACCCAGCACTGCAGGTACAATATTTAAAGGAATTTTGATTTTTTTTTAATTTTATTTAAACATTATTAAAATCACTACTCCTGGAGCAGTGATTTTAATGATGCTTAAATTAAAAATAATTAAATAAAAAAATTCCTTTAAATATTGTACCTGCTGGGTGTCTATAGTTTGCCTGTGAAAACGTCTTTGAGAACCCGGGTCTTCCCCGAGGGAACATGTCCTGCTCCTGAAAAAACAACCGTTTTTTAAACTTCTTTCCATTGATACATGTTCCCCGGGTTCTCAAAGACGTTTTCCAACAATAATTTGAATATTGGTCTTTAAAATTAGCGTTTTTGAATTCGAACGTTCGAGTCCCATAGACTTCATTGGGGTTCTAAATGTTCGCGCGAACGGTCGGTCTGTTCGACGGTTCTGGTGCAAACCGAACGCGGGTATGTTCGGCTCATCCCTACTGGCTAGCTTTGTAGCATGGTCTCCTTTGTTCTGAATGACTTTATAAACAATTCTAATACAAATATTGAAAGTAAAAAAAAAAGTTTCTTTACTAGGGTTTATATACACTTTAAACACATTCCCCACAGAAAGAATGAGCCACAAACAGAACATTTTTGGTTAAACAACATTTATTTTAATATTTATGTTGTGGGAATAGGAGGAGGGGGAGGGGGAATTGAGGGTGGTAAAAAGGAGAGAGGGGGAGATTTATCCTATTGCCCCTGGCCACACTCACCCCCTCCCTCCTCATGAGACATTGCGGGCGAACCGGGCAATCAGGCACAAGAGGAAAAGGGACCAGGGTTGAGACATCTCTGCGGGGTATGTGCCTTTTTGCCCTAGCTGGTCGCAGCTACGTCATGGCTGGTCCCATGCAGGGATTGGTTAGGAGGGGCAAGGGACAAAATGGCGCCTCTCTTGCTATTACAGTCATGGAGTGGTGTAGGGGTTTCGGGATTTGACACAGCTACTCCCACCAAGATACCCTTTTTTGACCTTATCGAGTAGCAGCTGGGCTATGAAGCCCTTTCGTTGGATTATCTGCCAGTGGGGTATACAGAAGCAGAAGCCAACGCCACCCTAAGTGCCACTTCCCTCCTAAGTGGCAAGAGGTGGCAGGGAATCAAATCTGCCCTTCGATTCGGCCTGCACTGATCCCCAAGTCACACACAGCCAGCTCACACTCTTATCTCACTCGGCCAGCTCCCTCTGCTATCCCTGCGCCTTCTGGCGATTCTGCCTCCTGCAAGGCACGCCAGCGGATTACCACAGTCAAAGTGGGAGGACAAGGGGGCTGCAGAGTAGTTTTAGCCCACTTCTTTACACTACGTCCCTCCAGAGTAGTGGATAAAGGAAGGGCACCACTCAACCAACTCATATGACCCCCCCAAAACAAAAACAAAAAAAAAGAGAATGCTTTGGAGCAGAGTAATCAGGGAAAATATGGCAGCACAGATCATTTGTCTTGTACTTGTGCCCCCGTCTTTTAGGAAATCTATAAGAAGAGGAGACACATGGGCATACAGAAAGGGGAAAGGGGAATACAGAGGATTTATATTTATATATATATATATCTTTTTTTTTTTTTTTTTTTACACACATACATACTGTACACACGCACACACACCATCCTCCTCCATTAAATCCTCAACTGCCACTCTTGCTGAATTGACAAAAATTAATTAAAAAACGGAAAACAGAAAAAAAAGACGGACTTGTTTCAGTTGGGGGTGAATAGAGACCAGTTCTGGGAAGAAATTGCCCCTCCCTCCCCCCTCGGGGGATTTATAAACAGCACGGACACACAGCTTCACGGGGAACAAGGGGAACAAAAAAACCTGCACACGGACAAATTAAATATTATATATATATGTGTGTGTGTGTATATAAGTTAGAGGGTCCTTCAGTCAATGGGTATTTACAGGGGAGAGTAAGGAGGGAGAGAGCTTTTGCACAATTAATGGGGGCAGGGGTCCCCACTTCCCTATGTCAGAAAGGGGAGGGGGAGAGGCAGGAGGGGGGAGTTTTATGTAGAAGTTTTTTTTTTTTTGTCTGGTCCCAGCTGGGGTAGATGACAGATCCGGCGAAGGGGAGAAAAAGAGACAGAGAGACGGGGAGATAGTGTGTCTCTGTCCTTAGGTGCTGAAATAAACTGCGGGGGACAAAAAAGAAAAAATGTTGGGATGCAGAGAACAGATGAAACATTGGGGTGGAAGCATGAAAAGGACAAGAGGAAGGAGACATAATGAGCCCAAGTGATAGTAAAAAAATGACATGAGTAAGACGAAATGAATAAGGGACAGGAACAAGGGTCAGCAACAAAGACAAGGTGAAGAACAAAGAAATGGAGAAAGATATGGAACAGACATAAAGAAGACAAGAAAAAGACAAAAGATCAGAGTTGAGGGAAAAAAACAATAGGGTGAGCAAGAGCAAACACAAAGACAAGATAAAACAGGAACATGAGGTGAAGAACAATTGGGACAAACAACAGACACGATAAAGGACAGAGGAAGACCCAAAATTAATAGAAATAAACATAATTAACAGAAAATATTGATAACAGAAAAAGCCCGGGATTAGCAGGAACGAACATAAGAAAAAGGCAAAATGGAGGACAGAAAAAGACCCAGGATGAGCAGGAACGAACATGAAGAAAAGGCAAGATGAGGACAGAAGAAGACGCAGGAGGAGCAGGAACGAACATGAAGAACAGGTAAGAAGACACGGGATGAGAAGGAAAAATTATAAAGAACAAGATAGAGGACAGAAGAAGATCCAGGAGGAGCAGGAACGAACATGAAGAACAGGCAAGATGGAGGACAGAAGAAGACCCAGAATGAGCAGGAACGGACATGAAGAAAAGGCAAGATGAGGACAGAAGAAGACGCAGGATGAGAAGGAAAAAATATAAAGAACAAGATAGAGGACAGAAGAAGATTCAGGAGGAGCAGGAACGAACATGAAGAACAGGTCAGAAGACACGGGATAAAAAGGAAAAAATATAAAGAACATGATAGAGGACAGAAGAAGATTCAGGAGGAGCAGGAACGAACATGAAGAACAGGTAAGAAGACACGGGATAAGAAGGAAAAAATATAAAGAACAAGATAGAGGACAGAAGAAGATCCAGGAGGAGCAGTAACGAACATGAAGAACAGGCAGGATGGAGGACAGAAGAAGACCCAGAATGAGCAGTAACAAACATCAAGAACAGGCAAGATGGAGGACAGAAGAAGATCCAGGAGGAGCAGGAACGAACATTAAGAACAGGCAAGATGGAGGACAGAAGAAGACCCAGAAAGAGCAGGAACAAACATGAAGAACAGGCAAGATGGAGGACAGAAGAAGACCCAGGTGGAGCAGGAACGAACATGAAGAACAGGCAAAAGAGAGGACAGAAAAAGACCCAGGATGAGAAGGAACGAACATCAAAAACAGGCAAGATGGAGGACAGAAGAAAACCCAGGATGAGCAGGAAAAAATATCAAGAACAAGATGAAGGACAGGGGAAGGCCCAGGAACAAGAACACACAAGATAGAGGTTTGGACGACAAAAGGGGGGATACACGACCATCGGGGACGAGGGTGAGGAAAAAAAAAGGATCACAGAGAATCATGAATTACAGACAGACGAGCCCAGATGGAGCAAGACAATTAGGGATGAGAGTTAAGAATGAACAGGGTTTAGGACAAGCATGAATATTAGCGAAAGTAGAAGGCCAGTGGAAGACCCAGGATCAGTATAAAAAGAAAGAACAAATCAAAACAAAGGACACAAGGAAAAAAAAACAGGATTAGCAGGCATAAGGGTGAAGGACAGACAGGGTGGAGTAATGAAGGGCAAGGGATGAGGGTGAAAAACCAACAAGATGTAGTGGTGAAAGACAAGGTATGTGGATAAAGAAAAGACAAGATGGTGCGAAAAGGGGAAGTAACAAGAGTGAAGAACAACACAAGATGGAGTAGTAAAAAATAAGTGATGAGGGTGAAGAACAGACAAGATGGAGGATTAGAAGAAAACCAGCAATTAATGTAAAAAACAAGACCAAGATGGAGGACAAGGTGTGTGATACGTACAGTAGATGCAAGGATGGGATGGGCACAGCAGGGGAGCATTGGGAGAAAGAAGCGAGAGAAAAAGAAGAGGTTAGTAAAGTCAGCCATCTGTATACAGCACAGATAACAAGCAGCACATATATATATATATATATAAAAACACAGACTAAAAACATTGACACACAACAGGACAATAACTTACCAATAATTATGATGAGGATGATGGCGCATATCACTCCCATGATGATCATCATCTGAGGAGAGAAAAACACAAAGAGTGAGATGGAGAAGAGAGAGAGATGGTTTATTGATGTGTCACATTAAGTCGCATTACGCAAAACATTATCTACGTAACTGTAAAGCCTTGTACACACGATCGGAATTTTCGACCATGTGTATGCCCCATCGGAGTAATTCCATTGGAAATTAAGACGAATTCCATCGGAGTTTAGATGGAATTCCGATGTGAGTTTGGCCAGGCAAAAGCCCGATCGTGTGTACGGGGCTTAAAAAGACACATTACCACCACCAACCTTTTATTAAATACAAAAGCCAAAAACATACTCACAAACATTTCAAAACAATTTCAGCTTAAGGTAATGCCATATTTGCTGTGGTTGGAATGCTAATGAGTTTCGGGGGACATGCCCCCTTTTTCAGAGCTAAACCAACCTGGTGCAGTTCCACAATTGAAATGTTCACATATTACGAGGAACCTCATATAAAGAGGAACCTCTCCTTCCAAAATGACCAGGGTAGAGCTGATAAGCCACTTGGAACTACACACGGTTGGTTTAGCTCTGAATAAGGGGGCATGTCCCCCGAAACGTGTCAACCTTCCAACTGCAGCCAATATGGCAGTTGTGTTTTTGAACGCTTGCTCCTTCTTATGTTTATGAATATGTTTTTGGCTTTTGTATATAATAAAAGTTGGTGGTGGTAACACACTAGGCGTTTGCGCCTCTCAAAATCCGAATGGAACTTCCCCTTTATAGTGCCGCTGTATGTGTTGTCCAGCATTTTTCAACGATCGTGTGTATGCAAGGCAAGCTTGACAAGAATCACATAGAGAAAAACTTTGTTTTTTCCATGACATTAACTGCTTTCCCACCAGCCGCCGCAGTTTTACGGCGGCAGGTCGGCTCTGCTGGACGAGAGCACGTAGCTATACGTCACCTCGCCCAGCAGCCAATGGGGGGAAAATATGTAGAAGAATACGTATCGGCCTAAACTGAGGAAAACATTTTTTTTTAGATATATTTTTGGGGTATATTTATTATGGTAAAAAATATTAATTTTTTTAAAAATTGTCGCTCTATTTTTGTTAATAGCGCAAAAAATAAAAACTGCAGAGGTGATCAAATACCACCAAAAGAAAGCTCTATTTGTGGGGAAAAAAGGACGCCAATTTTGTTTGGGAGCCACGTCGCACGACCGCGCAATTGTCAGTTAAAGCGACACAGTGCCGAAAGTGCTCTAGTTTTTGACCAGCAATATGATCTGGGGCTTAAGTGGTTAAAAACGGTGTGTGTACACGGCAAAAGAGAAATATGAAGAACAGACATGAAGGAGGGCAAAAAAAATACACAGGATTAGCAGAAAAGGAACCTCAAAAAATGGATGAAGGACAGAAAAAAATAATCTAGGGTGAGCATGAACAATAAAGTTGCCACCTCATCCCTTTAAAACCGAACACATATTGATTATACAGGTTCTGTGGCCAATTAACCACTTCAGCCCCAGAAGAACCACAAGGCCATTTTTTGCGATTCGCCGCTGTGTCGCTTTAACTGACAATTGCGTGGTCGTGCGACGTGGCTCCCAAACAAAATTGACGTCTTTTTTTTCCCACAAATATAAATTTTATTTTGGTGGTATTTGATCACCTCTGCGGTTTTTATTTTTTGCTCTATAAACAATTTTTTTAACTTTTTGCTATTATAAATACCACCTAAAAACAATTTTTTTCCTCAGTTTAGGCCGATAAAATCGCAATAAGCGTATATTGATTGGTTTGCGCGAAAGATATATCGCCTACAAACCAGGAGCACGTTTTTTGGCTATTTTTTTTTTTACTAGTAATGGCGGCGATCTGTGATTTTTATCATGACTGCGATATTGCAGCAGACACATCGGACACTTTTGACACTATTTCGGGACCATTGTCATTTATACAGCAATCAGTGCTATAAATATGCACTGATTACTGTGTACATAACACTGGCAGGAAAGGGGTTAACCACTAGGGGGCGAGGAAGGGGTTAATCGTGTCCTAGGGAGTGATTCTAATGGTGTGGGGGCTGGGCTACAGGTGACACGACAGTGATCACTGCTCCCAATACAGGGAGCAGTAGATCAGTGTCCTGTCACTAGGCAGAACAGAGAAAGGCCTTGTTTACATAGGCATCTTATCGTTACACAATAGTGGGACACCAGCGGACATCAAGTTTAAAGCGATGAGGTGGAAACCCTAATTAACAAGCATTGAGATCAGACAAGATGGAGGACAGAGGAAGGCCCAGAAGAAGCAAGAGCAAGCTTAAAAAACAAAAGAAAAACAAGATTGAGGTTTGGGAAACTGTGACAGACTAACCTGGGACATCACTGGACCCTCTTATGTGTAAAACCATCCTATGTCCACTAGGGGCCTAGGATGACTGAGAAATGATATCTTGGACTGCCTGAGCCAGGATATCTGTAAAGAACTATTTTGATTCTGAACTCAACGGGTTAATTGTAAGAGTGACTCCTTCATACTGTTAGATGCTAATGCCATCGCCTCCAACCATCTCTCTGTTCTCTGTGCTAATTGACCCTGCTATTGTGTGAAGATGTCACGTGTTTACACTTATGATAATGTGTATTATATAGCAGGTGAGAGGAGACGGACATCTACCTTGAAAGGTCATATCTCGGAGTCACCTCGTCTGGGTAAATGATTAGTTAATTAGCTCATGTTAATTTATGTTTGTCTGGTTACCTCCTCTTTAAACTGTATATAAGGATGCATTCTTGGTTCTATTAAACACTTCAGCACACAAACAAGTCTCGTCTCGTTGTGTGTTGAGGGCAGCTGGAATATCTGATATCTATATCCAGACTGACAGGAAGTGGAATTTGACGGAAGCACTCAAGCGGAGTGTGGGACATTCCGTTACAGAAACAAAGGGGAGATAAAGGACACTCAGGGATTAGGGTGAAGATTGAACAAGATTAAAGCAAAGTGCGAGGTAGAAGACAAGCAGAAGACCCAGGATGCAAAAAGAACAAACCAGAGACGGGACTGTTATACTTTTTTTATTTTTGATAGCCATGATGGATAGGGGGTAAGAAGTCTGTACTGTATTATTTTTTAACATGTAGGCACACCATCTCTCCAATGCCTCATCTCGCTGTCACACAGTAGGCCCAATTCAAACCATACCACTACCCAGACTTTCACAGGACTGTTGTGGTCCCCAGGGGGAAGAATCCATACACTCTATTAAAGACCCCTTTCCAAACTCACCTTGAGGTTCTTCCACCAGTACTTGCGTTTGAGTTTGGCCGCGCTTGTTTCAAACTGCGAGGCTCCGGCCTGCAGAGCGTCCGCACGGTCATCCAATTCGGACAGCTTCTGATCTCTTTCCAACACCTTGTCTACATTGACGCGCATTATATCCACAACCTGTGGGGCGGGAGGAAAAGACACTGAAGTTACACAGAACTACTACCGGATTAGTATGGCTTTACGTCTTGTGTTATTCTCTACTCACCTCATCGACCTGTGCCTGGGTTTGCTGAAGCCTTCTGTTGCTGGTGAGGTTGGGGGGAGCTGGGGGTCCTTCTCCAGTAGCAGCGGGAGGGCCGGCAGCTGGGGCAGACCTGAAAGATAGAGGGTACTGGTCAGAATCCATAGGGGACAGTTTTCTTGGACTCCAAGCTAAATTAATTGTATGGGAGCACTACACTGATCTCCAATGTGAGGGAGCACTACACTGATCTCCAATGTGAGGGAGCAGTACAATGATCTCCAATGTGAGGGAGCACTACACTGATCTCCAATGTGAGGGAGCACTACACTGACCTCCAATGTGAGGGAGCACTACACTGACCTCCAATGTGAGGGAGCACTACACTGACCTCCAATGTGAGGGAGCACTACACTGACCTCCAATGTGAGGGAGCACTACACTGATCTCCAATGTGAGGGAGCAGTACAATGATCTCCAATGTGAGGGAGCACTACACTGATCTCCAATGTGAGGGAGCACTACACTGACCTCCAATGTGAGAGAGCACTACACTGACCTCCAATGTGAGGGAGCACTACACTGACCTCCAATGTGAGGGAGCACTACACTGACCTCCAATGTGAGGGAATACTACACTGATTTCCAATGTGAGGGAACACTACACTGATCTCCAATGTAAGGGAGCACTACACTGACCTCCAATGTGAGGGAGCACTACACTGATCTCCAATTTGAGGGAACACTACACTGACCTCCAATGTGAGGGAACACTACACTGACCTCCAATGTGAGGGAATACTACACTGATCTCCAATGTGAGGGAACACTACACTGATCTCCAATGTAAGGGAGCACTACACTGATCTCCAATGTGAGGGAACACTACACTGACCTCCAATGTGAGGGAATACTACACTGATTTCCAATGTGAGGGAACACTACACTGACCTCCAATGTGAGGGAAGACTACACTGATCTCCAATGTGAGGGAAGACTACACTGACCTCCAATGTAAGGGAGCACTACACTGACCTCCAATGTGAGGGAATACTACACTGATTTCCAATGTGAGGGAACACTACACTGATCTCCAATGTGAGGGAACACTACACTGACCTCCAATGTGAGGGAAGACTACACTGATCTCCAATGTGAGGGAAGACTACACTGACCTCCAATGTGAGGGAGCACTACACTGACCTCCAATGTGAGGGAACACTACACTGATCTCCAATGTGAGGGAGCACTACACTGATCTCCAATGTGAGGGAACACTACACTGATCTCCAATGTGAGGGAACACTACACTGACCTCCAATGTGAGGGCAATGTGAGGGGGCACTACACCGATCTCCAATGTGAGGGAGCGCTACACTGACCTCCAATGTGAGGGAGCACTACACTGACCTCCAATGTGAGGGCAATGTGAGGAAACACTACACCGTCCTCCAATGTGAGGGAACACTACACTGACCTCCAATGTGAGGGAGCGCTACACTGACCTCCAATGTGAGGGAGCACTACACTGATCTCCAATGTGAGGGAGCACTACACTGATCTCCAATGTGAGGGAACACTACACTGATCTCCAATGTGAGGGAACACTACACTGACCTCCAATGTGAGGGCAATGTGAGGGGGCACTACACTGATCTCCAATGTGAGGGAGCGCTACACTGACCTCCAATGTGAGGGAGCGCTACACTGACCTCCAATGTGAGGGAGCACTACACTGACCTCCAATGTGAGGGCAATGTGAGGAAACACTACACTGTCCTCCAATGTGAGGGAACACTACACTGACCTCCAATGTGAGGGAGCGCTACACTGACCTCCAATGTGAGGGAGCACTACACTGACCTCCAATGTGAGGGCAATGTGAGGAAACACTACACCGTCCTCCAATGTGAGGGAACACTACATTGATCTCCAATGTGAGGGAGCAGTACGCTGATTTCCAATGTGAGGGAGCACTACACTGATCTCCAATGTGAGGGAGCACTACACTGATCTCCAATGTGAGGGAGCACTACACTGATCTCCAATGTGAGGGAGCAGTACGCTGATTTCCAATGTGAGGGAGCACTACACTGATCTCCAATGTGAGGGAACACTACACTGATCTCCAATGTGAGGGAACACTACAATGATCTCCAATGTGAGGGAACACTACACTGATCACCAATGTGAGGGAGCACTACACTGATCACCAATGTGAGGGAGCACTACACTGACCTCCAATGTGAGAGACCACTACACTGACCTCCAATGTGATGGAACACTACACTGATCTCCAATATGAGGGAGCACTGCACTGATCTCCAATGTGAGGTAGAACTACACTGATCTTCAATGTGAGGGAGCACTACACTGACCTCCAATGTGAGGGAGCACTACACTGATCTCCAAGGTGGGGGAGCACTACACTGATCTCCAAGGTGAGGGAGCACTACACTGATCTCCAATGTGAGGGAACACTACAC
This sequence comes from Rana kukunoris, assembly GCA_029574335.1. Lineage (NCBI taxonomy): Eukaryota > Metazoa > Chordata > Amphibia > Anura > Ranidae > Rana > Rana kukunoris. The sequence goes on along the minus strand of CM056051.1, from coordinate 517,446,845 downwards.
TGACCTCCAATGTGAGGGAACACTACACTGATCTCCAATGTGAGGGAGCACTACACTGACCTCCAATGTAAGGGAACACTACACTGACCTCCAATGTAAGGGAGCACTACACTGACCTCCAATGTAAGGGAACACTACACTGACCTTTAATGTAAGGGAGCACTACACTGATCTCCAATGTGAGGGAGCACTACACTGACCTCCAATGTGAGGGAACACTACACTGATCTCCAATGTGAGGGAGCACTACACTGATCTCCAATGTGAGAGGGCACTACACTGACCTCCAATGTGAGGGAACGCTACACTGACCTCCAATGTGAGGGAGCACTACACTGACCTCCAATGTGAGGGAGCACTACACTGATCTCCAATGTGAGGGAACGCTACACTGATCTCCAATGTGAGGGAGCACTACACTGATCTCCAATGTGAGAGGGCACTACACTGACCTCCAATGTGAGGGAACACTACAATGATCTCCAATGTAAGGGCAATGTGAGGGGAAAATGTGAGGGAACACTACACTGACCTCCAATGTGAGGGAACACTACACTGACCTCCAATGTGAGGGAACACTACACTGACCTCCAATGTAAGGGAGCACTACACTGATCTCCAATGTGAGGGAGCACTACACTGATCTCCAATGTGGGGGAGCACTACACTGACCTCTGGGGAAACTCGCTTTGATATACGAGTGCTTTGAATTGCAAGCATTCTCCTGGAACAGATTATGCTCGTAATCCAAGGCTCCACTGTATATAAAATAATATGCAGTTGTATGTAAGTGGTTGGAAGGAAGCTTCAGAATGGCAAAGATTTTTTTTATTACAAATTATGGGAGCAGACTGCAGTTCCTCTTTAAGAGAGGTATCTAAACCATGTGTGAGACTTTGGGGTTTTTAGTGCAATAAAAGATGCTGAGCACCATATTAGGTGCAGAAAAAGCCTCCACAGCAGGATGAGCCATATATAGGCACTCTGTCCATATATATTAATCGGGATAATCCGGCTATATTTAAACACAGAGTTGGTTCTGTAATCTGCCAGGTGTAATTAGACGTCATGCATGGAGGCGCAGTGCGTCAGCAGCATGCGCTGCAGATTTCCCGGCATACGGTGCATCACATAGCCGCACAAAGGAGGATAACATGAGTGGCCCTCCCTCTTCCCTAAGTCCCTATCTGCACCCCCAGACTTTTCATCAGGCTGAATTCACCTATGCATTTTTAGTGCTTTTTGCATTTTGCAGATTTGCACTACAGAACGTGTTCCTTAGGAAACCATGTGAAATGTTCTGTAGTGCAAATCTGCAAAATGCACTAAAAAAAGCATGTGAATCAGGCCTGAAAGGGTAACTATATGTAAAAAAAATGTAACCACTTAAGACCCGGACCAAAATGCAGGTAAAGGACCAGGCCCCTTTTTGCGATTCGGCACTGCGTCGCTTAAACTGACAATTGCGCGGTCGTGCGACGTGGCTCCCAAACAAAATTTGCGTCCTTTTCTTCCCACAAATAGAGCTTTCTTTTGGTGGTATTTGATTGCCTCTTCGATTTTTATTTTTTGCGCTATAAACAAAAATAGAGCGACATTTTTGAAAAAAAAAACAATATTTTTTACTTTTTGTTATAAGAAAAATCAAATAAACTAAATTTTAGTCAAACATTTAGGCCAAAATTTATTTATCCACATGTCTTTAGTAAAAAAAATCGCAATACAAATAAAAAAAAAGCTACCTAGCGGGAACAGCGACACTAATACAGCGATCAGAAAAATGATCGCTTAGTGACGCTGGCAATAGGGAGTGAAAGGGTTAACTAGGGCGGTGATCAAGGGGTTAAAACTTTATTAGGGGGGGTACGGGGGCTACCCTGAACCTAACACTAACTGCCTGTCACACTGACACTAAATACAGTAATCATACATATATGATTACTGCATTCAGTGAGAGGGGGAGGGGTGGGGGGTGATCGCAAGGGGTTAATATGTCTGTGTGTCCTGGTGTCAGTGTAGTGTTGTGCAGACTTACTATGTGATGTGATCTCTCCTCAGCGGTGGTTGAAAATACCGCCGAGAGCAGAGATCACATCACTTCCCTCTTCCTGTGTTTACACAGGAGGAGGAAGTGACACGGCGGGAGCGCGCGGATTGGCTGGGAGCGATCCGGAGGGGGCGGACAAAAACGAATAGCGGCCCCCTCATCCCGGATCGCTCGGACAGCCACGGGGACCGCCGCATGTACCGGAGGGGGATCCCGATCTGACCCCCGACCCACGTCAAGGCAGGCACGTATATATACGTTGATGTGCCTGCCTGTGCCATTCTGCCGACGTAAATGTACATGTGGCGGTCCTTAAGGGGCGCAAAATATAAAACGCATTAAAGGCAGAGTCCCCTCTATCACTAGTTGAATTACCTGTTGATCCTGCCATTGTTTTTCCATTTCCTGTAATAGGCCTGTCTACCGAGCAAAAGTGGCAGTTGCAATAAGTCCCAGTCTCAGCTGCTAAACGGCCAGATCAGCTGTCAATCAACCAGAGGGGGGGGGGGGCGGGCACTGACTCCAGTGGATTGGAAGAAAGCACAGGGGGAAAACTGGCAAGATCAACAGGTATTTATAAACTATTTACAGTGGTACCTTGGATTACGAGCATAATTCGTTCCAGAAGAATGCTGGCAATCCAAAACACTTGTATATCAAAGCGAGTTTTCCCATAGAAGTCAATGGGAACTCAGATAATTTGTTCCACGGTGACTTCTATTGTATGCAGTACCACATGTGGCCAGAGGTGGGGGGGGCGCCAAAGACACTCAGGCCGCGTACACACGATCGAATTTATCTGCTGAAACCATTCCGACGGTTTGTGTACGGGCGAGCAGACAGGTTTTTTCAGCAGACAAATTTTAAAGCATGCTTTAAAATCTGTCTGCTGGAAACCCGTCCGTCCGACATGTCCGCTGGTTAGTACACTAACCAGCGGATATATCTGTCCGCACATGCATGGATTTGACACATGCGTGGAAGTATTTTACTTCCTGGTTCGGTGACGTGACGGCGTCAACGTCACCGCCACGTCACCGCGCTGTCTGCCGGCAGGGATTTTGGTTTGATCGTGTGTACACGATCAAACCAATATATCCCAGGAGACAAATCCGATCAAAGCGGTCTGACAGACCGATTTGATCGGATTTGTTAAGTGGTGTGTACGCGGCCTCAGAGTCTCTTGGATGTACTCGAAAACACTTGGAAACAATCGGAGGGACTAGTAAAATAGTTGGAGCCGCTCGGATGTACTCGGAAACACTCAGAGAGGCTCCAAATATCACCAGCACCTCTAGCCAAATGCGGTACTGCACATCACAGAGGTTTGAATGCTGCTCGAGACAACACTTGCAAACTGAGGCCAGGAATTAAAAAAAAATAATAGCTCGTATTGCGAAAAGCTTTTTAACCGCGTTACAATCTGAGGTATTGCTGTTCCGCGCACGTTTTTTTTTCTTCCAGGAAACCCTTTGCTTCTACAAATAATATACAGTAAATCATCTCTATTACGCAATCCTGGATTGAACACATCTTTTTTTAGAATTTACTTTCCTTCGTTTTCGTCTTCCTGAGCGCTTCCATCTTGATTGTGGGCATATAAAGCCCACTAGGACTCTCTTTTCTGGGATAAGGTGCTGCTGGCTACCCAGCATGTACCTCCCAATCTCGCGCATGCGCAATCTAGACGGGGTGTAGGCGCAGACTGTGTCTGGTTGCCATCACAACGGAGGAAGGGCCCGCCCCGTTGGTATGGCAACCAATCCTGTGGCGATGATCACTGACTCCTGTGAAAAATTACACAGGAGCACAGGTGCCGCAGGATATGATGTACAGCGCCGTGGCCCGGAAATGGCGGATTACAAGGGACACCCTAGCAACAAGACAGACACATTAAGGAAAAATGGGTTTTAGTTGACTAAAACGATTTTAGTCGACTTAAATGTACTGGAGATTGATATAGATATAAACCTTTTAGGCCACGTACACACGATCAGACCGGTCCGATGAAACTGGTCTGAAGATCGTTTGCACGGCCCATCTTCCGTCGGACCAAAGTTTTAAAACTTGCTTTAATATCCGTCGGACCAAAACGATGGTTAGTACACAAAAGCATCGGACCAAAAAAACGCGCATGCTCAGAATCAAGTCGATGCATGCTTGGAAGCATTGAACTTTGTTTTTTCGGCAAGTCTCGTGTTCTACGTCACCGCGTTCTGGCCGATGGGATTTTCGGACTGATGGTGTGTACGCACATCAGACCATTTCAGCGGTGGTCCGATAAAAACGGTCTGGAGATTGAGTCGACTAAATACAACTAAAACTAAAACGATTGCAGAAGACTAAAACTATATGCCATTTTAGTCAAAAGACTAAGGCCGCGTACACACGATCAATCTGCTGGAAATGGTCTGACAGACCGTCCCAGCAGACACATTCGATCGTGTGTACGGGCGAGCCGACGGATTTTCGACGCACTCGCGGAAGTGATTTACTTCCTGGTGCGGTGACGTGGCAGCGTCAACGTCATCGCCACGTCACCGCGCTGTTTGCTGGCGGGGATTTTGGTTTGATCGTGTGTACAGCGATCAAACTAAAACAGCCAGCAGACAATTCATTCATTTGCAATTGATTCATTTGCTCGTGTGTACAAGGCCTTAGACTAAAACTAAATCGAAATTTGCTGCCAAAATTAACACTGCGATGTTTCAGGAAACGGTACCGCTTTTTGGCCACTAGATGGAGCCGACGATCTTAAGAATTATTATTTCATTATAGTATATTACAGAGAAAATTGGTCCAGCCAACACCACCATATGATGCATACATTTTTTTTGGTGCAATATAAATGATACCAAATAAATCAAGCCCCCTTTAGCCTCCTATAAATCTGATTATGAGGGCTCTGTTGCTAAACCAGGGCATTAGCTGGTAAGACCAGCACCAAATAAAGCCAAATTAAGGTGTAACATACAAATCTTTCGAGATGAAAGGATGTATTACTGCTTCCTGTGCTGGATCACATATCGAATACATGATCCAGCACTCCCAGGTAGTCGGCACGCGTACACCCACCGGCACGCTGGTTAGTCACAGCACAAGTCGATCAGCAGGTTCCAGCCAATGATTGACCAGCGGCACCCAATGCAAAGTGCATGAGCACCATGGAAAATGTAGTTCCAAAACATCTGGGGTGCCAAGATTCGCCTTCACTGCCCTAGATGTTAACCCCTTCCCAGCCAGTGTCATTAGTACAGTGAGAGTGCATATTATTAGCCCCCTTTCACACTCGCACGACTTTAAAGTCCTGCGATTTTACCGCGATTTTGTGGCCGCGATTTTACCGCGATTTTGCCGCGATTTGCAGCTGCGATTTCAATGAATGCCTGTGTAAGTGCCATCAAAATCAGACCAAAGTAGTGCAGGGACTACTTTGAAGTAGGCACAACTTAAAGTTGTGCCAGTATGAATGGTGTTCATTGAAAATAATGGAGAACTTTTGGTCCCCACAATGTGTCAGATTGCCCGCCATACTACCGCAGTCCTGCTATAAGTCGCTGTTTGACGCCATTACTGGTATAACATAAATAAATAAAAATTTCAGTATATATCCTATAGTTTAGAGACGCTATAACTTTCATGCAAACCAATAAATATACACTTTATATATATATATTTTTTTTTTACCAAATATATGTAGCAGACTACAAATTGGCCTAAATTGATGAAGAAATTAGAATTTTACATTATTTTTTATTGGATATGTTTTAAAGTAGAAAGTAAAAAAAAAAAAAAAGCAGGCAGTGAAGGGTTAAAGCACATGACAAGTGGAATTGCCCCGAGGAAGATCTTCACATAGCAGGAGGTGTGCAGAGGTGTGAGATCACAGCCTGACTGCGGAGTGTCAACTGTCTTCACACCTCTCTCTGATTGACAAGGTGCTTCTCGTTTTTATTTTTTTTCTCATATATGTCAGGAGGTAGTTACAGAGTCAGTGCTTCTCCCAGAGAGGAGTCAGCTGATGGCCTTCTCTATATTTAAAGTACACATAAACTCCAACTATAAACTTCTCCTTTTTGCCTTTTAGATATACTATAAAAGCATATGATTGGTATTATTATTTATAATTATTATTACTATTATTGTTTTTATAATGATGAGGATTATTATTTCGAATTATTATTTATTTGTATTATTATATTATTAGCATTGTTCATATTATTATTAGCATTGTTATTAGAATTGTTATTATTATTATTAGCATTGTTATTATTATTTTTAGCATTGTTATTATTATTATTATTATTAGCATTGTTATTATTATTATTAGCATTGTTATTAATATTATTAGCATTGTTATTAATATTATTATTATACAGGATTTATATTGAAAATAACAAATTACTGTATATATTTTGACAATTATATTTGCTCAGTAAGAGCAAAAAAAAAAAATATCAGCTGATCTAGCCAGAAATCTTGGGAGCCGAATTGTTCACAATACTCTCTGTGGAGTCCTCTCTATGTTACAGAAAGGAGGAGGGGGTACTCTGTCCTAAAGTAACAACACCACTTCTCCATAGATAAAGTACAGTAAGTGAGCTTTGTCACCCCAGAACAGGGCTTGGCAGGATCACTAAGAAAAAATAAAGAAAAAAAAATAAAGAAAAAGAGAACCTGAAAAAATAAAATAAAAAAACAAATGCAGTCACCATACCTAAGGACTAGTAATCTGCAATGGATTACAATGGATTATTCCTAAAAGTCACAATCGGCCAATTAGAAGCTTGTTGGAAAATTGTTTTTAAATGGGAAATATTGCAACATTTTGCTGGGAGTTATTTTTTGATGAGACATGTGCACTTATTTGCTGGTCTACAATTACACTTCTGTATTTACTGTAAAACAAACATATTTTAAAGAAGCAAGCAATATAATAATAATAATACTAAATTATTAAATAAATCTATTAAAAAATGTGTATATAATTTTTCTTATTAATATTTATTTAATCATTTAGTATTATTGTTCTGGACTTTTTCATTGTGTATGTATGTGTGTGTGTGTGTGTATATATATTGTTTATTTTTTTAACCCTTTAACGCCTAAGCCTATTTATGAATTTGGTGTTGTAAAATCTGTATTTTTGGCTAGAAAATTATTTAGAACCCCCAAACATTATACTGTATATATATATATATATATATATATATATATATATATATATATACACACACACACATAATGCATAATGTTTATTTTATTTTTTAATTAATATTTAGTATTATTATTCCTGACTTTTTCATTGTGTATGTGTGTGTGTGTGTGTGTGTGTGTGTATATATATATATATATATATATATATATATATATATATATATACAGCCCTCAAAATTTCCACTCGCCTACTAGCATTTGGCGAGTGGATTTAAGCTGGGGGCGGGTGATGACAGGGCTGCCTGACCAATCTCCCTCCAATCTGTGCCTACACTTAGAGACCCGATGAGATTGTCGGCCGAAGAGGAAAGGTGCATGCTCGGGAAAAGTAGTCTGGTAAGGCGCGCACAGGCAGAGCAGTACACAGGTGCTCTCCTTACAATTCTCATTAAGCCATAGGACCTTCTCTCCTCACTGCCAGCCTGAATAAAAGGGGGAAGTGGGGACATGCAAGTGTGGAGCCGCACACACAGGCTCCTGATGATGAGATGAATAGGAGAGGGGGAGAGAGAGAGAGAGAGTTGCAGAGGAGACAGCAAGAGAATGGGGAAGAGACCCAGTTCTAGTGCCCTGTCCCTCTGGTCTGCCCCCAGTGCCCTGTCCCTCTGGTCTGCCCCCAGTGCCCTGTCCCTCTGGTCTGCCCCCAGTGCCCTGTCCCTCTGGTCTGCCCCCAGTGCCCTGTCCTATTCTGTTAAAGTTGTTGTTGGTAATATTTAATTTTGTAACTTGATTCTGCATAAAACATTTAACAGTGTCATTCCATGAGATAATCTACGAGGACGTGTTTACGGGTGCAATTAGGCGCAGGGCTGTGTGTGAATTAGGTGGGGCAACTGGTGGCGAGTAACTCTTGAGGCCTGGCTAGTAGCTCAGGACTTGAAATTTTGAGCCCTGTATATATATATATATATATATATATATATATATATATATATATATATATATATATATATATATATATATATATATATACATAGGGCCGGATTCAGATACAAAAATGTATCTTTCCGGCGGCGTAGTGTTTCCTCTTTACACTAAGCCCCTGCAAATATTATGGGCAAGTGCCTTATTCAGAAAGCACTTGCTCCATAATATGCGGCGGCGTAGCGTAAAGTGCACGGCGTAAGGCCGCGCAATTCAAATTGCTGAAGTGGGGGCGTGATTCATGTAAATGAATCATGACCCCACGTAATTGACGTTTTTTTTGGACGTTGCTTTTTCTCAATGTAAACGACGTGAACGTAACTAACGTCAAGCCCCATTCCCGAACGATTTACGCAAACGACGTAACCGAAGTACAATTGGACGCGGTCCCGACGTCCATACTTAACATTGGCTGCGCCTTCTATAGCAGGGGTAACCTTACACCGGTCTCACGCTTACGCAAACGACGTAAAATACGACGTGCCGTCGCCAGTACGCTCGTGAATCTGCGTAAATAGCTCATTTGCATAATTTACGCGAAGCGCCACCTAGTGGCCAGCTTAAATATGTAACTTAAGATACGACGGTGTAAGCGAATAACGCCGCTCGTATCTTAGAAGAAAGCAGGCGTATATTCTTTTCTGAATAGCAAAAAAAGATACGCCGGCTATTCTTAGTATTTACGCAGCGTATCTATAGATACGCTGGAGTAAATGCTGTCTGAATCTGGCCCATAATGTTTATTTTTTATAATTAATATTTATTTATTTATATAATCATTATTACTCGTGACTTTCCTGTAGTCCAAGGGAGGGGTGAGCACGACACTCCACACCAGGAAGAAAGCCTTGCATTACTGTGTGGAGTTACAGACAGAAGAACAGGAAGTGAGGATTTCTCAGGAGAAATAAGGACATTTAAAAGCAAGATGGAAGGATGAGGTAAGTGAAGGAGGACTGCACCAAGGTAAAGGAAGATATTTAGGGGAAAAAAAATTGTACTTTTACAAAACCTTTTAAGGTTGATTGTTATTTGATTTTTCATGTTGCTTTTATTACATTTGAAATTGTAATTAGATTGCGGCTGATTATTGGACGGCTCTATTAGGAATTTTCAGCCTGGGAATACAGAACAGATTAGCTGTGTGTAGAAGTCTGGCTCCCTCTAGTGGCCGATACAAAGCCAAGCAGCGGCAGAAGGCGTTTATTCGCAATAGAGGCAGAGGCTTTGGCGCGGGCCTAGCAACTGATTCAGGGCGAAACTTCTGCCAGCAAGGCCTTCCTTGAAAAGAGCCGTTCTTAGTGACTGAGGAATAAAAAAAACAAAACAGAGACTGATGAAACTGAAAACCTCGCTTTGCTGCATTAGCCTCTTATGCCGTATTGGAATACGTTTATTCAGAAAAATGGCGTCTGGAGCGGGAGTGTATACAGGGCTCATTTTCCAATGACCTTCCTGGTCATTCGGTGCAGAAAATACTGTCAAATAAGATTTGTATGCTGGTCCATTGTCTATGCCAGTGATGGCGAACCTTGGCACCCGGATGTTTTGGAACTACATTTCCCATGATGCTTATGAAATAAAAGCCTTCCCACCCCTGTGCACACAAATACACATTGAGTACATTTTATTCTATGAGTCCTAAATATATATATTTTGTTTTGGGGTTTTAACCCCTTAAAGCGGAGCTCCACCCTAAAGTGGAACTTCCGCTCATCGGAAAACCTCCCCCCTCCGGTGTCACACTTGACACTTTTCAGGGGGAGGGGTGCAGATACCTGTATTTGCACCCACTTCTGGCCACACAGTCTGTGGGCAGGGCGTCATATGTAAACATATGAGATCATCTCTCATTGCCGGCTCACACAGAGACAGCGTCCTGTCTCTGGAGAGGAGACCGATCTGTGCCCCCCCCCCTCCCCTCATAGTTAGAACACTATGTAGGGAATACATTTAACCCCTTCCTCACCCCCTAGTGTTAACCCCTTCAATTCCAGTCAAATTTATACAGTAATTAGTGCATATTTATAGCACTAATCGCAGTATAAATGTGAATGGCGTCAAAAGTGTCCGATGTGTCCGCCATAATGTCGCAGTCCCAATAAAAATCAAAGATCGCCGCCATTTCTAGTAAAAAATAAAAAATAATAATTCTGTCCCCTATTTTGTAGGCGCTATAACTTTTGCGCAAACCAATCACTATACGCTTATTGCGATGTATTTATTTTTTTACCAAAAATATGTAGAAGAATACGTATCGCCCTAAGTTGAGAAAGTAAAAAATATTGTATTTTTTTTTTCAAAATTGTCGCTCTTTTTTGTTTATAGCGCACAAAATAAAAACCGCACAGGCGATCAAATACCACCAAAAGAAATCTCTACTTGTGGGGGAAAAAGGACGTAAATTTTGTTTGGGAGCCACGTCGCACGACCGCGCAATTGTCAGTTAAAGCGACGCAGTGCCAGAAGCTGAAATTTTACCTGGGCAGGAGGGGGGTATATGTGCCCAGTAAGCAAGTGGTTAAGGACCAGCCCCTGCACATATACATCGGCAGAATGGCACGGACAGGCATTTTAACGTACCTGTACATCCCCTTTAAATGCCTGTCTGTGTGGTCGCGCTCGCAAATCTGCTGCTAGCGGCACACTCCCGACCCTGCCGTCATACCTGTAAGTTGGACCACGGGTCACGCGGACTCGTCTCACGGAGGTATAGAGAGCAGGGAGATGCTTGTGTAAACAAGCATCTCTGGCATCTCCCCGCTCTGACTAGTGACAATGACACTGATCTCGGCTCCGTGTACTCAGAGCGGAGATCAGTGTCATGTGACACAGAGCCCACCCCCCCTACAGTAAGAAACACTATGCAGGGAACACTTAACCCTACAACGCCACCTAGTGGTTAACCTCTTCACTGCCTGTGTCATTTTCACAGTAATCAGCGCATTTTTATAGCACTGGTCACTGTGAAAAATGACAATGGTCCCAAAAATGTGTCAAAAGTGTCCGATGTGTCCGCCCAAAATGTTGCAGTCACGGGAAAAAAAACGCTGATCGCTATCATTACTAGTTAAAAAATTTTTTTTTTAAAATGACATAAATTATCCCCTATTTTGTAAACGCTATAACCAAACCAAATCAAACACTTATTGCAATAGTTTTTACCAAAAATAGGTAGAAGAATACGTATCGGCCTAAACTGAGGAAAAAAATATATTTTTTTAGATATTTTTGGGGGATATTTATTAAAGCAAAAAGTAAAAAATATTGTTTTTTTTTTTTAAATTGTCGCTCTATTTTTGGTTATAGCGCAAAAAATAAAAACCGCAGAGGTGATCAAATACCACCAAAAGAAAACTCTATTTGTAGGAAAAAAAGGACGCCAATTTTGTTTGGGAGCGATGTCGCACGACCGCGCAAAAAGTGGCCTGGTCCTTTAGCTGCAAAATGGTGCGGGGCTTAAGTGGTTAAGTGTGTTGTAAAAAAAAGTGCATCAGAAAATTGAAAAAAACATTTCTTGCAGCGAAAGAGTTAAACCACTAGGTGTCACTCCAGTTTATTAATGCATGCAGGAGTGCAATTGTACAACCTCACCTCACTGCAAACTATAGACTTCCTGTAATACTTACTGAATTTATCTCAACAGTTGATAATATTCGCCAGCGCTGGTTTCAAAGATCCAGCTCGTAAAATGAATTAAGAATTAAAAAAAGTGTTTGCCAAGACTAAACCTATTTAACCAGACTGGAGAGGAGTTAGAACCCTGGATGGGTTTTTGATTGCTATCTGGGGCTCTGTCAGTGAGATCTCCCGTCACTTCCTGTTTTGGCGAATGGCGACACCAGACAGGAAGTGGGAAAAAATCTCCCACATCAACACAAACGGAAAGTAAAGGAAGGGTAGAACCCCTGTCAGCTTTGTGTTGCTGCTAAAGATTTTTCCTCACTTCCTGTCTTGGTGACAACGCGGTATTGGCTTCACATGTAGTTTATGCACCATTCATTAAATGCAAGCTGTGATCAGGGGCGGACTGACCATTGAGTCACTCGGGCACTGCCCGAGGGCCCCATGCCACTAGGGGGCCCCATCAGGGTTGCCAGGCTCAGTAAAACCAGAGACAGTATGTAAAAATCTGTGTTTTTTTTTACATCTGTCCCTGATATGTCCGAAACCTACATGCTTTTGATGTGAAAATCCAGAGATTTTAGCTGCCCCGACTCTGCACTGCCCCCTGGTGTGGTGGCCATCTGTAAGCCCGGGGGCCCTATAATCTTCTATTGCCCGGGGGCCCCATGAGTTGTCAGTCCGCCCCTGGCTGTGATGCATCTCTCAGGCCGCGTACACACGATCGGTCCAACTCGGCGAGAATGGTCCGACGGACTGTTTTCATCGGTTCACAGACTGATGGTCTGATGTGCTTACACACCATCAGTTCAAAAACCGATCGTGTCAGTACGCGGTGACGTAAAACACAACGACGTGCTGAAAAAAATGAAGTTCAATTCTTCCAAGCATGCGTCGACTTGATTCTGAGCATGTGTGGGTTTTTGGACCGATGCTTTTGCATACTAACCATCGGTTTGGACCGATGGTCAGGCGTCCATCGGTCCGATTTTAAAGCAAGTTTTAAAACTTTGGTCCGACGGACCGATGGGCCGCACACACGCTCGGTTTGGACCGATGAAACTGGCCTTAAGTCAATTTTCATTGGTTTGGACCGATCGTGTGTACGCGGCCTTAAGGTCCTTTATTATAAGGCCGATGCCACACTAGCGATCCTGGTGGCATAAAGTAAGTCACCAGCCAATTCTTAATGGCACCCCCATGCATTGGCAAAATGCCTGCATCTTCGCACCATGCAGTTCCGTATGGCGTTATATTAAATAACAGGGAAGGTCAGCACATTGAAATGAATGAACTGCCCTACACGCAAAACGAAGCCTGCATGAATGTGAACCAAGCCTGAGCGCCGTTGATGCATGTTATGGCATATGTTAACATGCGTTATAGATGGAAAAGCGTGTAACCCTTTTTTACCAAGATAGTACTGGTATATGCGTTGTAGTGCACTGCATAGTGTAGTGTTTCAGGCTGCACTGTACAATGCGTTGGGATGCCATTCCCAGTGAATGACACTACAATGCACCACATACAGTATAGAGCAGGTGCCTCGCCATATGTTAACGGCGCATGTTTTAGCACGCATTGCCACATTCAGCAAAAATCTGTTGCCCTCAGCTATCGAAGAAATATCAAGTAATTGTCAGAAATCCGTGTCCAATTTGTCAATCACCTCCAGAAATTCTCGTTATAATGGATTGAAATTAACAGCACACGTGCCACAAAAAAAAAAAAAATCTAATAGAAAGATCTCACGATCAGACAGTTTGGGCTTTTTCAGGCCCAGTCACACTGATGCGAATTCTGATGCGATTTTGATCCATTCCGAATGCATATATTCGCATGTGATCTGAATAACAAAAAAAAGGTTCCGGTGCGTTGCGAATTTAGCTCCATAGTCTTCAAATTCGTATTAAAAATCCCTATATTTGGTAAGAAGTTCTCCTCTACCTCATATGCTTTTTGTTTTCAAATTCGTATTGGAATCGCACTTTGACACACAAAAATCGCACTGTGAATTCACAACGCAATCGCACTTAAAAACAGTTGTAATTCACACTGTGTGGAAGAACCCTAATGCCGCGAATTTCCGACAACAAATGTACGATGTGAGCTTTTGGTCGGATATTCTGACCGTGTGTAGGCTCCAACGGACATTTGCTGTCGGAATTTCCTAAAACAACAAATGTTTGAAAACTGGTTCTCAATTTTTCCGACAATAAAAGTTCTTGCTGGAAATTCCGATCGTCTGTAGCCAATTCCGACGCACACAAAAATCATGCTCAGAATCAATTTGATGCAAGCTTGGAATCATTAAACTTAATTTTTCTCTGCTCGTCATAGTGTTTTACTTCACCGCGTTCTTAACGTTCGGAATTTCCGACAACATTTGTGTGACTGCGTGTATGCAAGACAAGTTTGAGCCAACATTCCGTTGGAAAAAAAAAATCCATGGTTTTGTTGTCGGAATGTCCGATCTTGTGTATGGTAATCAGATTCCTGACCAAAAATGGCTGTATAGTAAATGTGCATATTTGTGCGAGGACATGGGTAAAATACTGTCTAGTAATGTCTGATCTATGCGCAACGCAAGTTTATGTACCTGTGTGTATAAGCCCAATAAAAACAATTTAGATCAGTAAAATAAAAAAAATTGAAAATAAACGTTAGAAATAATTAAAAATGTGGCATTTTTGGACGTCGGTGTGCAGGAGCCTCTCGAAGCAGACTTCAAATTCTATACTAAAATGGTGTAAATACAAAAAAAAAAAACCATTTGCTTAGTGACGGGAGCCATTTTGCACAATACGCAAGCATTATTCACACCAAGACCACAAGATCATCGACCTGCGATGACGTCATCAATCATTGTCTACAACCCCCATGCTGGTTTTGCTCCCTAGCAGCGCTCTCACGATTTGTCTATCAAAATGGCTGCTCCTACCTCACGTGTGTGACAGGTGCTCTTGAGGATGAGACAATGGACAATAATTATGTCATTGTATAAATGAATAAAAGGGAAACCTGATCCCCGCTGCCTAATTGTCTTGTGTGTAAAGAGTGGCTACATCTGCCACCGTTGATATAAGTCTAGACTTGTATTGTCTCTGGATTACCAGGCCCAGCAGGGCAGCAGCAGCCATCTTAATTTACCTCAGATGATGGTGTTTATAACTCCTGAGCGGGCTGAACAACAATAGCTGCTATTTGTCCTTGCTATAAGCAGGGCCGCCATCAGGGGGGTACAGGCATTACACCTGTAAGGGGCCCGGGGGTCCCTAGGGGCCCGGATGGGAACCACCCTAAAAAAAAAAAAAAAAAAAAAAATGTTTTTTTTTTTTTTTTTTCTTTTAGGGGTCCGAAGATCCCCAGGGGCCCGGAGGCCACCAAGGGCCCCAGATGGCAAGCCCTTTTTTTTTTATAAAAAAAAAAAAAAAAATTATAAAAAAATATATTTTTTTATAAAAAAAATATATTTTTTTAATATATTTTTTTATTATTTTTATATTAAAGGGCCATTTTTTTTCTTTTATTTTTTTAGAGGTCCCCAGGGGCCCAGAGGCCACCAGGGCCCCAGATGGCAAGCCCTTTCTTTTCTTTATTTTTTTTTATAAAAAAATATATTTTGTTATAAAAAAATATATTTTTTAATATATTTTTATTTTATTTTTTATTAAAGGGACAATTTTTTTCTTTTATTTTTTTAGAGGTCCACAGGGGCCCGGAGGCCCCCAGGGCACCGGATGGCAACCCCCCTTTTTTTTATTTATTTTCTATTAAAAATTATATAGATTTTTTAATATATTTTTATTTTATTTATTTTTTATTAAAGGGCCATTTTTTTAGGGGTCTAGGGGCCCGTAGGCCACCAGGGCCCCAGATGACAACCCCCCTTTTTTTATAATTTTTTTTTTACTTTTTTATATTTTATTTCTTTTTTTTTTAATATATAGATGTATTTTTATTAAAGGGCTCAGAGGTCCCCAGGGCCCCATGTGTCAAACCCCCTTTTTTTATAATTGTATTTTTTATTTTTGTTTATATATTTTTTTTATATATTTTTTTTAATTAAAGGGCCCAGAGGTCCCCAGGGCCCTGGAAGGCAACCCCTTTTTTTTATATATATAAATGTTTATTTATTTTTTTATATATATATTTTTTTCTTTCTTTCTTTTTTTTTTAAAGGGCCCAGAGGTTTCTTTTTATTAAAGGGCCCAGAGGTCCCGAATGGAAAGCCCCTTTTTTTTGTAATTTCCTTTTATAAAAAAAAAAAATAACGTCCCCGGGGCCACAGTTGGCAACCACCCTTTTTAAAAATATATATATATATATATATATATATTATATTTTCTCTTTTTTTTCTTTATATTAAAGGACACAGAGGTCCCAGGGCCCCGGATGGCTACCCCCCTTTATTATATATATTTTTCTTTATTTCTTATTTTCGTAAAGGGGCCCCCCCCGCTTCTCAATTCGCGGCAGCAGCCCCCCCCCCCCCCCGCTTCTCAATTTCATGCGGCACCCCCCCCCGGTTCTCTGCTCCAGGGGGCCCATGCCTGAAGCTGTGTAAGGGGCCCCAAAATTCCTGATGGCGGCCCTGGCTATAAGTATATGACTGTTATAATTATCTCAGAAAAAAGAAACAGAAAAATAACAGTAATAAGTTGGCAGTTGTGTGTTGTAAACAATAACCATTTGCTTGGAAAAAAAACGAGAAAAAAAGAAAATCTAAAGTTGTTGAAAGTTGATATTTTCGCTATTGTATTATTATTTTCTTTATTATTTGCCAAAAATGAACATATTTCTTTAAAAAAACGTTTTGTGCTTTGGGCCTTGCTGCTGGCTCGCCATCTGTGGTGGGTCGGGTTGTCAGCAAGCGACTGGATAACAGGCAATATGCCGCCTTCTGCGTTCCAGTTTGATGAGAGATTTCACACTGAAATCCCTCTTCACTGCATCGCCCCATTCACCTATATGAGGCACAGTGGCAGGTGGTATTACCGCATGCCCTATTTGTTTGTGTAACGCTGTGGCATCGTGTACGGGACGGTCATTGCCTGGTTTTAACAGGTGGCTGAGGCGAGTTAAAAAAAAAAACAACGGTACCTATGCAGATATGGGGCGTCTGTAGGTAAGGACAAACTGTGCAGCGCTGACTGAAGGTGAATGATGTAGGACATTGTTAACCCCCGCCCACGGTCCACATTTCGTTTGCCAACTTTCCACATGGGTGCACCCAAATCATACCTACTTAGGGGTTGTTCCAGCCCATAACCAGCCTCAAAAAAAATTGTGACTACCTATTACACCCACTATAAGGTTGGTCCTGTCCAGACTATGCCACGGGGCCATCCACTCAATTGCCCTCAAATGAAGTTGATGCTGTGATCCCAGGACATAGCACGGGACATAGCATTGGTGGGACAGAGGGCCAAGATACCAGACTGTCTCGGCAAATCCAAGACAGTTAGCAGGTATGCTATACCTATAAGTAAGCTAAACCTAACTGTTCCCCCTCATTTTTCTCCTTCCTTGTTACTTATGCCCCCTTTTATGTACCCCAGATCAGTGTACGGTCTGTCTAGGAGCTGCTACCTAATTTTTGTTTACTAGTAATGGCAACAATCAGCGACTCTCTGCCCATTGCCGCCCGCCTCACAGCCTCTCAAGTCTTACTCTTCGTGCCCCGGCTACTACTGGGTGGTGAGCGGAGGAAGATCACTCCCCCAGGGAAGGCAAGGAGATAAGCAGGTGGCTGGCCAAGATTTGTGCCAAGACAGAAGAACATGTGAGCGAAGCTAAATGGGCATGCGCCCGAAACTGAAGAAATATTCCCTCCACTCCGACCAGCACATGATCATCAGAAAGCGGTACAGATAATGGGAAAAATACAACCCCCCTATGCTAGTAGGCACGGCGGAGCGGGGGGGGTGTAATTCTATTTTTTGTTTTTAATTCTGCACTGACTGTCTTTGAAATTGCCCCTGCCCCCTATTAAATCCAATCTGGGGACAAAACCGGGGACAGACTTGGTCTGGGGACAGTGTCCTCAATCAGGGGACTGTCCCCTGAAACTGGGGATGTCTGGTCACCCTACCCTAATGGAGAATCCATACACCAATAACCTTGCTAGTAGTCAGCTTTTTTATTAGGACCTATGAAGAAAAGGAACACATGGGTACTGTGTCCACGCTGGTTCAGAGAGAACTAGGGTGCTCCCAGGTTTAGGCTGCAGATCCTGAACCAGATCATCCACATGTCTACAGTAAGTTAGGTATAGGTAGCATGCATACTGAAGGCCTCTTGACCCGCCCTGCACTAAGAAAAGGGAGCCTTGACTGCTGGATCCTTGCAGGGCCATCTTAATAGCATCATGGGCCCCTGGGCAAAGTAATGCTATGGGGCCCCTACAGGCCTGCCCCAATTTACGCACCTACTCTCGAATGAAAGTACAATATTTCTACTTTACAGCGTGTCACTTGCCATCGTCACCTGCCACCAGATTCAGCGTGTCACTTGCCATCGTCACCTGCCACCAGATTCATCGTGACACTTGCCATCGTCACCTGCCACCAGATTCAGCGTGACACTTGCCACCGTCGCCTGCCACCAGATTCAGCGTGTCACTTACCATCCATCCGGTCACCAGATTCAGCGTGTCACTTGCCACCCATTTCCTGTCACCAGATTCTCACTTGCCAAGTCACCTGCCACACATTGCGGATTGTAACTTGCCACATGGGGAGCTGACAGAGAAGATGGGGTCTGGAAGAGAGGAGGGGGTGTCTGGCAGAGAGAAGGGGGGTCTGGCAGAGAGAAGGGGGGTCTGGCAGAGAGGGGGGGGGTCTGGCAGAGAGGGGGGGTCTGGCAGAGAGGGGGGGGTGTCTGGCAGTGAGGAGGGGTGTCTGGCAGTGAGGAGGGGGGTCTGGAAAAGAGGAGGGGGGTCTGGAAAAGAGGAGGGGGGTCTGGAAAAGAGGAGGGGGGGTCTGGCAGAGAGGAGGGGGGGTCTGGCAGAGAGGAGGGGGGGTCTGGCAGAGAGGAGGGGGGGTCTGGCAGAGAGGAGGGGGGTCTGGAAAAGAGGAGGGGGGTCTGGAAAAGAGGGGGGTCTGGCAGAGAGATGGGGGGGTCTGGCAGAGAGGAGGGGGGGTCTGGCAGTGAGGTGGGGGGGGTCTGGCAGTGAGGTGGGGGGGTCTGGCAGAGAGGTGGGGGGGTCTGGCAGAGAGGTGGGGGGGTCTGGCAGAGAGGAGGGGGGTCTGGCAGAGAGGAGGGGGGTCTGGCAGAGAAGATGAGGAGCTGACAGAGGTGAGGGGGGACTCGTGGCACTTCTGAAGTGGGGTAAGAAGGGGGAGCTTGCTGATCTGCACATTATGGGGGGGATCCGACGATGGGGGACTCTGGATCGCTCACCACTGAAGGCATGGGGAGTGGGACGGTGCTGGCGGCGGGAGACAGACAGTGCATTAGTTAAATCCAGCCACAGGAGGTGATGGGGGATTGGGGAGGGAGGAAGCAGTCACAGGAGGGGGCGGAGAGTTAGTGCTGCTGGCGGCGGCGGCGGTACTCGGTAAAGTATGAGACCGCATCCAGTGGGGGGAGGGGGGGGATGATGGAGGGGCCGGCTGCAGTGCAGGTACTTCCCACACTGGCTGGAGGACACAAGCCCGGGCACAGCTTGTACAGGTGCCAATCGCCGTCCGCCGCAACACCATCTCTCACCCGAATTATGGGGGGGGGGGGATTTGTCCGGCTCTGGGGCCCCTGGTGACAGTGGGGCCCCCGGGCTGTGCCCAGTCGTGCCCGCTCAGTAAGACGGCCCTGGATCCTTGGCAACCAAGCGGGCCATCAACCTAATCAGGGAGTTGGAGTGGCTCTGCTGGGATTGGCTAAAATAGCACAAGGTGACGAGGAGGAGCCAGAACTCTAGAAAAAGCTATGCAGAGGCACGTCCCACAAGAGTTGTCCAACCACCCGCCCGTTGTGTTTTACGTCACAGCTTCCTTGGCAGTTTTACCTTGCCAGCAATTGGCATTTCTTTATGGGCTAAGCCCTAAAGATGAATTACGGGGTTAGTTTAATGCCTGTCTCACACTAATGGTGGAGACAGGCCTCTTAGACTACACAGTTTGTTTAGAGATGCTCACGGTGCCACGTGACTGGCATGGTTATTGTTTTTTGAAGGTTTCAATAAAGCGGTGGCCTTGCCCTACTTCCAACGTTAAATGGTCTATGGGTATTTTTTGGGGGGCAAGGTTTTGTTATGGTTTAAATCAGTTGAAGATAAGTTAAGCCTAATGTTCTCAGCAGTCATGTCTTATTAACATATCAGTCCTAGTCCCTGGGACACTGTCGCCTAACCCACTTTCTGGCCAGTTACACTCAGACTATGCCCATTCTTAGACAAAAACCTTGCCCACTTTCGACCACAATATTTTTCGAGTTAAAATGCATGCTCAGTAATGAAATAAGGGTGAAGCATTGATGCCAGAACACAGCCTGTGACAGTCATACATTTCTATGGTGCAAAGCTTGGTCTTAAGGCCATATATTCACATCCATGGTATATAGCCTGGCCGGCCTAAAGGACATCTATTCACTTATATGGTGCGAAGCTTGGCCTGAAAGCCATCTATTCACTTCTGTGGTGCAAAGCTTGGCCCGTAGGCCATCTTTTCACTTCTATGGTGCACAGTTTGACCTGAAGGCTATCTATTTACTTCTATGGTGCAAAGCTTGGCCTGAAGGCCATCTTTTCACTTCTATGGTGCACAGTTTGAACCGAAGGCTATCTAGCCACTTTAATGGTGCAAAGCTTGGCCTGAAGGCCATCTATTCACATCTATGGTGCAAAGCTTGTCCTAAAGGCCATCTATTCACTTCAATGGTGCAAAGCTTGGCTGAAGGCCACCTATTCACTTCTATGGTGAAAAAGCTTGTCCTAAAGGCCATCTATTCACTTCAATGGTGCAAAGCTTGGCTGAAGGCCACCTATTCACTTCTATGGTGTAAAGCTTGGCCTGAAGGCCATCTATTCACATCTATGGTGCAAAGCTTTTCCTGAAGGCCATCTATTCACTTCAATGGTGCACAGCTTGGCCTGAAGGCCACCTATTCACTTCTATGGTGAAAAAGCGTGTCCTAAAGGACATCTATTCACTTCAATGGTGCAAAGCTTGGCTGAAGGCCACCTATTCACTTCTATGGTGTAAAGCTTGGCCTGAAGGCCACCTATTCACTTCTATGGTGAAAAAGCGTGTCCTAAAGGTCACCTATTCACTTCTATGGTGTAAAGCTTGGCTGAAGGCCATCTATTCACATCTATGGTGCAAAGCTTTTCCTGAAGGCCACCTATTCACTTCTATGGTGTAAAGCTTGGCCTGAAGTCCATCTATTCACATCTATGGTGCAAAGCTTTTCCTGAAGGCCACTTATTCACTTCTATGGTGTAAAGCTTTTCCTGAAGGCCACCTATTCACTTCTACGATGCATAGCATGGCCTGAAGGCAGTATATTTACTTCTATGGTGTAAAGCTTGGCCTGAAGGCCATCTATCCACATCTATGGTGCAAAGCTTGGCCTGAAGGCCATCTATTTACTTATATAGTGCATAGCTTGACCTGAAGGCCATTTATTCACTTTTATGGTGCAAAGCTTGACAAGAAGGCCATCTATTCACTTCTGGTGGGCAGCTTGAACAGTTGGATGCTCAATTACTTCTAAAGTGCATAGTTCGGCTTGAGGGCTGTCTATTTACTTATACGGCAGACAGCTTGAACAGTTAGTCACACATTAACATCTAAAGTGCACAGTTTGGCCAGGAGATCATCTATTTACTTCTATGGTGGGCACCGGGCAGCTTAGCCCAATAGCTCTCAATTTTCTTTGCTGATGGATTGACTCGTATCAGTGGAAGAAATAATTCTCCATCACTGGTACTAGTGGGAGAAATTGTCCCCCATCGCTGGTGTCAGTGAAAGGACTAGTACCCTATCATTGTTTTCAGTTGGAGGAATAGTACCCCATCATTGTCAATTGGAGGAATAGTACCCAATTATTGGTGTAAGTGAGAGGAATAGTACCCCATTCCTGGTGTCAGTGGGAAGAATAGTGTCTAAGCATCGGTGTCAGTGGAAGGAATTGTGCCCCATAAATGGTGCCAGTGGAAGGGTTAGTGCCCCATCATTGGTATCAGTGAAAGGGATAGTGCCCCATCGCTGGTGTCACTGGAAGGAATAGTGTCCCACCATTGGTGTCAGTGGAAGGAATAGTGTCCTATTGCTGCTGTCAGTGAAAGGAATAGTGTCCGAGCATTGGTATCAGTTTAAGGAATAGTGTCCCAGCATTGGTATCAGTGGAATGAATCATGCACCATTGCTGGTGTCAGTTGAAGGAATAGTGTCCCAGCATTGGTATCAGTGGAAGGAATAGTGTCCCGGCATTTGTGTCAGTGTAAGGAATCATGCCCCATTGCTGGTGTCCGTTAAAGGAATAGTGTCCCAGCATTGGTGTCAGTGAAAGGAATAGTGTCCCATTATTGGTGTCAGTGGAAGGAATAGTGTCCCATCATTGGTATCAGTGGAAGGAATAGTGTCCCATTATTGGTGTCAGTGGAAGCAATAGTGTCCTAGCATTGGTGTCAGTGGAAGGAATAGTGTCCCAGCATTGGTGTCAGTGGAAGGAATTGTGCCCCGTTGCTGGTGTCAGTGGAAGGAAACTATATTTCTAAAGGTGCTATTGACATGAAATGTTCATCATATGTTGGTAACAACTCGTGCAATTCATAAATACAAAGAAACCAAAAGAAATAAGTTCAGAAATTAAGTTATGTGTAAAAAAATGGAATGACACAGGGAAAAAGTATTGAACACGTGAAGAATGGGAGGCATGGAAAGCCAAGACAGTGACCAGCTAAAATCTCTCAGTAATTAGGAAGCAATCCTGCCCCTTGTGAGTGCAAATTCATATCAGCTTGATCAGTTTCAACTGATGGGCTATAAAAAAGGTGTCTCATTACCAAGGTGTCACATAAGAAACATCTCATGATGGGTAAAAGCAAAGAGCTCTCTCAAGACCTTCGCAACCTTATTGTTGCAAAACATACTGATGGCATTGGCTACAGAAGGACCGTAATTTCACTATAAACCGGCCACGACCAGGTGCTACTTGCAAGATTTTTGGCAGAAGAGTGAAAAGAATTAAGAAGAGTAGTCCAAGAGCCAATGAACACGTGTGGAGAGCTTCAGAAAGACCTGGAATTAGCAGGTTCAATTGTTTCAAAGTAATTAAATCAACCGCCATGGCCCATGGGTCACCACGCAAGACTCCATTGCTGAAGCAAAAGCATGTTGAAGCTCCTTTATGTTTGCTGCACAACATTTAGGCTGAGGTTACACTAGTGCGAATTGGATGCGGTTTTGGCCGCATCTAATTTGCATGACAGGATATTGTGACCGGCTCTCAATAGAGCCGGTTTCCACATCTCCGGAGTAGCTGCGGAGCGAATTGGGGCTTTTACACTGGAGCGGTGCGCTGGCAGGGCATCATAAAAAGTCCTGCAGGCTGCTTCTTTGGAGCGAAATTGGAGCGGTGAACTCACCCTTTCTAATGCGCTCTTGCCTATTGAAATCAATTGGCAGTGCCGCCGTACCGCATTCCTTGTCTGATTGCTCTGGTTCCCCACAGATGATCCAAATCAGTGGTCTCTAACTGAGGCCCTTTGCATGGCTTTTTCCAGCCCTTGGGAATTCCTTCTATGAATATGAAGCTCTATTCATCCCACTGATACCAACAATGGGGCACTATTCCTCCCACTGACACCAATGATAGGGGACTATTTCTTCCACAGACACCAATGATAGGGGACTATTTCTTCCACAGACACCAATGAAGGGGGACTATTTCTTCCACAGACACCAATGAAGGGGGACTATTTCTTCCACAGACACCAATGAAGGGGGACTATTTCTTCCACAGACACCAATGAAGGGGGACTATTCCTCCCACTGACACCACTGATAGGGCACTATTCCTCCCACTGACACCAGTGATGGGGCACTATTCCTCCCACTGACACCAGTGATGGGGCACTATTCCTCCCGCTGACACCAGTGATGGAGCAGTATTGCTTCCACTGACACCAATGATGGAACACTATTCCTCCAACTGACAACAGTGATAGGGCACTATTCCTCCCACTGACACCAATGATGGGACACTATTCCTCCCACTGACACCAATGATGGGGCACTATTCCTTCCACTGATGTCAATGATGGGACACTATTCCTCCCACTGACATCACCAGTGGGGCACTATTCTTTCCAGTGACACAAACGATGCGGCACTATTACTCCCACTGGCACCAATTATACATTAAGGCATTACTCCTATCACTAATACCCCCCATTGTCTGAAGGACAATAAACTTGCCCTTTTTTTAAAAAAAGTTTGGGGACCCCTGATCCAAATAAATGAAAAATATCTCCGCACTCAGCAATAATAAATAATGTTAAAATATACAAAATATGGATGTTGCCGCCAATCACTATCAACACCTCAAATATCAAGAAAATCTCAAAAAGTGCATTGCACAAAAAAAAGAAAAGAAACTGTCAATTAACAGCTTGCCGACTGCCTCACGCAGGAGTACGGCGGGGATAAAATCCATCACATCCCTAAGTAAAAGCAGCACACATAGTAAACACAAAAACACCAGCTAGGCACAGATTTAACCCTTTGATCGCCCAGAAAGTATCAAAAGTGTCAGTTTGTGTCAGACTGTCCGCTGCAATATATAAGTCGCTGATCGCCACCATTACTAGTATAAAAAATAAAAAAATATTCCAGTATATATACACCATAGTTCGCAGACGCTATAAACTTTGTGCAATATATTAAATATACGCTTATGGCCAGATTCACGTAGGGCGGCGTAACTTTGAGCGGGCGTAGCGTATAGTTTTTACGCTACGCCGCCGCAACTTAGTGAGGCAAGTGCAGTATTCACAAAGCACTTGCGTCCTAAGGTGGACGTGTTTTATGGAAATTAATCGTGACCCCACCGTCCGTGGACGTATCCCAGTACACATGCTCTAAATTATGCCGCAACTACTCATTGATATCAGTGTGAACGTAACCCACGCCCAGCCCTATTCTGAAACGACTTGCGCAAACGACGTGAAATTCGACGGCTGTTCCGACGTCCATACTTAACATTGGCTGTGCCATCTTTTTGTTGCTTTATCTTTACGCCTGAAAAAACGACCTACGTAAATGGCGTATCTTACTGCAACGGGTGTGCGTACGTTCGTGAATAGGCGTATCTTGCTGATTTACATAATCTAGGCGTAACTCAGCGTACACCCCCCTAGCGGCCAGCATAAATAGGCAGCTAAGATACGACGGCGTAGGAGACTTACGCTGGTCGTATCTTAGCAACATTTAAGCGTATCTCAGTTTGAGCATACGCTTAAATATACAACGGCGTGGATTCGGAGTTATGATGGCGTATCTACTGATACGCTGTCGTAACTCTTTCTGAATCTGGCCCTTAATGTTTATTTTTAATTTTTTTACCAAAAATAGGTAGCAGGATACAAATTGGCCTATATATATTTTTTTTTATCGAATTTCTTCACAATTTTAGGCCAATATGTATCCTGCTACATATATTTGGTAAAAAAAAAAAAAAAAGAGAAAAATCCCAATAATCGTATGTTTTGTATATTGCACAACATTTTTTTTTTTTTTTTGGCGCTATAAAAGGAAAAAAGACCGACAATTAAGATTTTATTTTTTTACTTTCTGCTATAAAACACATTCAATAATTTATATATATATATATATATATATATATATATATATATATATATATATATATATATATATATATATATATATATATATAAATTATTGAATGTGTTTTATAGCAGAAAGTAAAAAAAGAAAAAAGAAAATCTAAATTGACGGTCTTTTTTCCTTTTTATAGCGCCAAAAATAAATAAATAAATAAAACCGCAAAAAAACAAGGTGATCGAATACCCCCTAAAAAAAAATACTATGGGCCAGATTCAGCAAGACTTGCGCTGGAGTAATTCGATATGCGCCGCGTAACTGTGAAGATGCGCCGTCGTTTCTATGTGGCCGTACCCACCAAACTAGATGCGACAGAAAACGGGCCATTTCCAATCGGCTTAACTTTCCGACGCCAGAGTCTCGTCAGCGCATAATTTCGCTTGGCGCATCAGTCGCGCCTATTGATTTCCCCTGCAAATATGCAAATGAGGGAGATTTCCCGATTCGCGAACGGATTAGCACCATACGCTGGCTACATGCGCCGCGCGTATCTCGTCCGTCCGGCGCAAAGTTATTTCTACAAATAGCTGCTTTATCTTTACTCCAGACGGCCACAGGTCAGCAGGAGAGCAGCTACAGCAGCGTTACCGACGATAAGAGCTAGCTGAGCACCCCCACTTGCAGGACAACACCTCTGTCCCTGCTTGTCTGTCAACTTTTACAGCCATGGAGGAAGACATCATAGGTCTCCATAGCCGAGATGACGGCTGACAGCTCCTGGCCTTTAGAGTTCAGCTTTCTCCTGTGTGTTTGCGGGGAACGGGAGCAGCCATCTCAGAACAAAAGTGACATCACTGCGGGGAGGGGGAACAGGATATACTTTAGTGCCGGAATGGCGCATCTACGGGCGCATTTAAACGCCCAACGGAACGCATTGCGCTGACGTTTCCCGTGAAGTGGTGCCGACGGAAGTTGTGAGCATGCGCACAAAGGGGGCGAGTGAAGCCTCACTTACTGCGCATGCTCCGTGGATGATGCGCTGAACGTAAGCCTCTGCGCTGGGCTCCGCCCATCATTTACATATGATCACACCCACTTCCACTTGCGTCGGGTTACGCCAGCGCACTATCGTTACTCTGGCGCAAGTTTACGCGCAACTGCTATGTGAATAACAGTACTTGCGCCGAAAGTGTCGGCGGAGTAACGTAAATGAGAAACGTTACTCCAAAGTAAAGAAGCGCCCATCTGCCTGAATCTGGCCCTATGCATTTTGTTTGTGTACAGCATCGCACGACCGCGCAATTGTCAGTTAAAATAACGCAGTGCTGTATCATGAAAAGTGGCCTGGTCATGAAGGGGGGGGGGGGTAAATCTTCTGGAGTGCAAGTGGTTAATAAAATACCAAAATAATAACTGTCATCATAAAAAGCTTCCACTTTAACCCTTTCATGACTAAGCCTATCTCTGACATTTGGTTTTTACAAGTTAAAATCCATATTTTTTGCTAGAAAATTACTTAGAACCCTCAAACATATATATATATATAAAAAAAATTTTAAGCAGAGGATCTAGAGAAAAAATGGCGATTGTTGCAATATTTTATGTCAGGTGGTATTTGTGCGGCAGGGTTTTAAACGCAACTTTTTGGAAAAAATAAATTTTCATGAAGTTTAAATAAATAATAAAAATAAGTTAGCCCAATTTTTTTATATAATGTGAAAGATGATGTTACGCCGAGTAAATAGATACCAAACATGTCACGCTTTATAATTGCACGCACTCGTGGAATGGCGACAAACTACGGTACCTAAAAATCTCCATAGGCAATGCTTTAACTTCTTTTTTTACGGTTACCAGGTTAGAGTTACAGAGGCGGTCCAGTGCTAGACTTATTGCTCTCGCTCTGACGATCGCAGCGATACCTCACATGTGTGATTTGAACACCGTTTACATAGGCGGGCGTGACTTCCCTATGCGGGCGCTTTAACAAAAAAAAATCTTTTTATTTTAGAATATTAAATTGTGTTTAAAAAAAAAAAATGTGATCACTTTTATCGCTGTCACAAGGAATGTAAACACTCCTTGTGCCAGTAATAGGTGGTGACAGGTACTCTTTATGGAGGGATCGGGGGTCTAAAAGACCCCAAATCCCTTCTTTGCTCTTCAAAGTATTCAGACCGCTGAAAACGGCGATTGTGAATACTGGATATTTTTTTAAATCCGGTGCTATTGGCAGCCGTGTAACCCGGAAGTGACGTCATGACGTCTAGGGTGACTACGTGTCCCGGATTGCCCGGGACAGTCCCGCATTTTGCAGGTCTGTCCCGGGCACCTTCATTCCAGGACAATACAGTGTCCCGGAATGAAACTGACACAGCCACCCCCCCCCCCCCCCGGCCAATCTGATGCCCCCAAAAAAGGGCGCCACATCACAGCTTTACTCACTGACAGTACTTGTCCTGGCCGGAAATGCCTGGAGGAGCAGAGCCCCCGCCCCCCTGCTTGTGATTGGAGAAATCATAAATCCCGCCTCTTGTGTCCAATCACTGTGCTGTGATTCGTTACAGCACAAGCTGTTTTTTGGGAAGGGGGGGTGTCCCTGAATGGTAGTTTGGAAATGTGGTCACCCTAGTGACGTCACTTCCATGTTTACATTCAGGAGACTGGATCGAAGGCGTTTACGGCTTTGTTCCAGTCTGTGGTTAGGCGCCGGAGGTGGCGCATCATGGATCGGGTCTCCCGGGGGGGACGGGAGGCCCGGTAAGAGCGGCGGAGGCGGTGGGAGTGAGGATGTCCCCTCCCACTCCTCCGGTATATAAACCCAGCGGCTTTTAGCTGCATCGGTTGTTATGCCTGGATAGCCAATCGCCCGCTCTAAACAACGGTACCAGGATGATGCCTGCAGCTGCGGGCATCATCCCGATATAACCCCCGAAAGCAGTGGGGGCGCGTCCATAGAGGGCGCCGGAGTGCCGCCCCCTCTCGCACCGCCACTGTATACAATACATAGATTCATGCATTGCATGAATCTATGTATTGCCGCTGTCGCCGACTATTCAGATGGCCGTCCCCCTGGCGAGCGTCGGCCATCTGAATAACAGCAGCTGGTTGGCTGTGGAAGTGCCTATCGGAGCCAGCAGCAGATAGGCTTTCCGATTACAGCCCTCTGGCTTCCAGATGCTTATCCAAGGGACACACAGGGGGTGCGTTCCTTGGATAACACTCACAGGCGTCTCAGCCAATCAGGTTCACCGGTTACCTGATTGGCTGAAGCGTCATCAAGGGTGGGAGAAGACATCGAGTGACGGCTGGAAGCAAGATGGCTGACCCCAGAAAGGTAAGTGCCAGGCAGGCGGGAGGGGCATTTTACAGGGCACAGTGGCTACAATTGCTGGGCACAGTGGCTACAATTGCTGGGCACAGTGGCTACAATTGCTGGGCACAGTGGCTACAATTGCTGGGCACAGTGGCTACAATTGCTGGGCACAGTGGCGACAATTGCTGGGCACAGTGGCTACAATTGCTGGGCACAGTGGCTACAATTGCTGGGCACAGTGGCGACAATTGATGGCACAGTGGCGACAATTGATGGCATGGCATAGTGGTGACAATTGCTGGGCACAGTGGTAACAATTGATGGCACAGTGGCTGCGTTTGATGACATGGCACAGTGGTGACAAATGATGGCACAGTGGTGACAATTGATGGCACAGTGGCTGCATTTGATGGGCACAGTAGCTGCCTTTGATGGGCACAGTGGCTGCCTTTGATGGGCACAGTGGCTGCCTTTGGGCACAGTGGCTGCATTTGATGGGCACAGTAGCTGCATTTGATGGGCACAGTGGCTGCCTTTGATGGGCACAGTGGTTACAATCGATGGGCACAGTGGCTGCCTTTGATGGGCACAGTGGCTGCCTTTGATGGGCACAGTAGCTGCGTTTGATGGGCACAGTGAGGCTGCAATTGTTTTTTTTCCGTTTGTTTGTACCCCCCTCCCCAAAAAAAAATTTGAGCACCAGCCGCCACTGCCCGAAAGCCGAGGCCGCATATGTGCGTACGCTCGGCGGCAAGGGGTTAAATATCAGTGCATAAAGTATCATGCATCCATTATATACAATATAAACGAGTGCCGCCGCCGTTGTCTCGCCCCGTTTCACAGCCGCCGCTTCCCTCCAGGATACGACCTACACTCAGGTAAGGTCAGCATGCGCAGTAAGCTGGGTCAATACACTGCAGCAATCCACCAGGATCCAGCCCATTCAGCAGAAAAGTACACCTACATAACGTGTCATAGTGTTCCATTAACACTCTCCCAGCTTTATTAACTGAAAGAATAAAAACACTCACAAATACAGTGCACTAGATAAAGCACCTTTTTAAATCTTCCAAGCTTTGCCCCCTAAACATCAATAAGAAGAACCACATGTAAAACGTCCGACCTCAGACTTCCGGGCATAATGACGAATTTTTACAGCTTGTCTGGGCTTTCAGAAAAAAAGAGGGCAGCGAGCTGAATTTACACCCTGCAGAGCTCAGTGAGGAGGGCTCTGAGAGCTGATTGGAGGGAAAGGGACACACCCCCCTCTCACACAGCAAACAGAAACAGAGTTGAGGATGTCAATCACAGGTCTGTGTGCTGGAGTTCCCTGCCCTGAGACCTTTTTTTTCCCTCTTGGTGTCAGGAAAACTTATCAGAAGAGATCCATGCTGATAGCAGAGGAAGAAATTACACTTAGACCTCTTTTACACTCGGCAGTACTTTCCTAATGCGTGTCACAGGGGACATGCACACAGATAATCAATGCCTCCTCATCTGTGCCCATCAGTGCTGCCTATTAGTGCAGCATCATCAATGCCTTAAAATTAGTGCCCACCAGTTCTGCTTCATTAGTGTCCATTAGTGCAGACCATTAGTGTTGCCTATCATTGCCGTTTAGTGCCGCCCATCAGTGCTGCCTATCAGTGCCGCCCCATCAGTGCTGCCTGTCAGTGCTTATCAGAGCCGCCTTTCAGTGCCACCTATCACTTTAGTGCCCAATAGTGCTCCCTGTCAGTGCCCATCAGTGCCACCCATCAATGCCGCCTATCAGGTCCAACTATCAGTGCCCATCAGTGCTGCCTATAAGTGCACCCTATCAGTGCTGCCTATCAGTACTCCTCAGTGCCGCCTATAAGTGCTCATTAGTGCTCCTTATCAGTGCCACCCATCAAGTCCAAATATCAGTGCCCATCAGTGCTGCCTAACAGTACCCATCAGTGCCTATCAGTGCCACGTATCAGTGCTGCCTATCAGTGCCACGTATCAGTGCTGCCTATCAGCGCCCATCGGTGCTGCCTCAGTGCCCATCAGTGTTGCCTATTAGTGCTCATCAGTGCTGCCTATCAGTGCCCATCAGTTGCCATTAGTGCTGCCTATCAGTGCCCATTAAAATAAAAAATTCAAAATGTGTGAATCCTGGGTGAAAATTGTGTCCATCTTGTGTGGAAAAATGTATAAATAAACCCCTAAGTGTTATTTGGAAGTTTAATGTGACCCTTTCCCCACCGGCTGCCCCACACATGTGGCAGTGCCAAGGTTTTCCTTATCTTGTGCTGGCACAGTATGCTCAGTTGCACTCCTCCAGCACTGTGACTGCGCTGTCACCGACAACTCAGGGTCACATAGCAAAGATTGGGAGCTGGTAGAAGGTGCTGCCGATCATGTGATCCCTGTGACAACCAATCAGTAGAAAAACTCATGAAACTCCTATGGGGTTTACAATCCTTAAAGGCCCCACCCCCAAGGGGCATCTGCCACCGCTGCCTTGCGCTGCCATGGAGATGAAAGGGAAAGTGCAGCATCAACACTGCACACGATTTTGTTTTTACAATTTAAAGACAAACTCCAAGTGGATATAAAGCATCCGCAAGATCTGATCTAGATATGAAGACACATGAAGCCTGCTGACACTTATTAGACTAGAAGATACAAGTTATGCAAATACTGACTTCTCTCCAAGTCAGCACTTAAACACCCCGCCCCCAACATCCCACAATGCAATGCCAAGTGCTGCAGCTACAGCCAGGGCCATTCATGTTCTATGGCAGGGGTCCTCAAACTACGGCCCTCCAGCTGTTAAGGAACTACAATTCCCATCATGCTTAGTCATGTCTGAATGTCAGAGTTTTGCAATGCCTCATGGGATGTGTAGTTCCACAACAGCTGGAGGGCCGTAGTTTGAGGATCCCTGTTCTATGGGAACATTGTACATCATCAGATCGGCAACAAAGTGTCCTTAGAAATCAGACACACAGCATAAAAGACGTCTTACCCAGAATCCGGAGACCTACGTATCAGGCTTATCTATGGTGTAATACGCCTACAATATATGCATTGAATACTAGAACACGTCCCGTATTGTACAGCCCCCATATACACTATATTACCAAAAGTATTGGGACACCTGCCTTCACACGCATGTGAACTTTAACCACTTGCTGCCCTATTTCAAAATGACGGTGGCAAAGTGGTTTCAATACCCTGACCAAATGTCATGTGATGTCTTCAGAATATTGAGCCGCTGCGCGCCCCCGGGTTGTTGAGGGGTGTCAGTCTGATACCCCGCAACACCAATCTAGGTAAAGAGTCTCTGGCGGAGACTCTTTACCACGTGATCAGCCGTGTCCAATCACGGCTGATCACGATGTAAACAAGAGCAGCCATGATCAGCTTTTCCTCACTCACGTCTATCAGACACAAGTTGAGGAGAGCCGATCGGGGGGGGGGTTTGTGTTGATTATCAGCGCAGCCCCCCCCGAGGATGCCACTAGACCACCAGGGATGCCACTAGACCACCAGGGATGCCCACCACCAGGGATGCCAATCAGTGCCCACAATGGATGCCAATCAGGGCCCACAATGGATGCCAATCAGTGCCCACAATGGGCATCACTGATTGGCAGGCATTGTTTGGCGCTGATTGGCATCCATCAGTACAATATATTACAGTACATCCGTGCTGCCCATCTGTTCCCATCCGTGCTGCCCATCTGTTCCCATCCGTGCTGCCCATCTGTTCCCATCCGTGCTGCCCATCTGTTCCCATCCGTGCTGCCCATCTGTTCCCATCCGTGTCGCCCATCTGTGCCCATCCGTGCCGCCTATCTGTGCCCATCCTTGCTGCCCATCCATGCCGCCCCCATCTGTGCCTATCCGTGCCCCCCTATCTGTGCCCATCTGTGCCTCCCCATCTGTGCCTCCCCATCTGTGCCCATCTGCACCACCCCATCTGTGCCAATCCGCGCCACCCCATCTGTGCTTATCTCTAACGGAGACCAAAAAAAAAGCATTTGTTTTTTAACATTTTCAGACTTTTTATAGCAGAAACTAAAAATCCCAGAGGTGATCAAATACCACCAAAAGAAAGCTCTATTTGTGGGGGGAAAAAATGATAAAACATTTGTTTGGGTACAGTGTAGCAGGACCGCACAATTGTCATTCAAAGTGCAACAGCGCTGAAAGCTGAAAATTGGTCTGGGCAGGAAGGTGTATAAGTGCCCGGTATGGAAGTGGTTAATGGCCTCCCAGTCTTAGTCCGTAGGGTTTAATGTTGAGTTGGTCCATCCTTTGCAGCTATAACAGCTTCAACTCTACTGAGAAGGCTGTCCACAAGGTTTAGAAGTGTGTCTATGGAAATGTTTGACCATTCTTCCAGAAGTGTATTTGTGAGGTCAGGCACTGATGTTGGAGGAGAAGGTCTGGCTCTCAGTCTCCACTCTAATTCATCTCAAAGGTGTTTGACTCTGTGCAGGCCAGTCAAGTTCCTCCACCCCAAACTCGCTCATCCATGTCTTTATGGACCTTGCTTTGTGCACAGGTGCACAGTCATGTTGGAACAGGAAGGCACTGTGACAGACTCACCCGGGACATCCCGGACCATCTTATGTCTAAAATCATCTTATGTCCACTAGGGGCATAGGATGACTGAGAAATGATATCTTGGACTACCTGAGATTGGATTATTATGTAATTATTATCCACAATATATTCCAGGATATCTGTAAAGAACTATTTACTGGTTGTTGATTCTGAACTTAACGGGTTAATTGTAAGAGTGACTCATTCATACTGTTGGGACACATACTGATAGATGCTAATGTCCTCACTTCCAGCCATCTGTCTGTTCTCTGTGCTAATTTACCCTGCTATTGTGTGAAGTCCTGTGTTTACACTTATGATGATGTGTATTGTATAGCAGGTGAGCGAGGAGACATGACGTCTATCCTGAAAGGTCATATCTACGAGTCGCCTAGTCTGGGTAAATGATTAGTTAATTAGCTCATGTTAATTTATGTTCTGGTTACCTCCTCTTTAAACTGTATATAAGGTTGTATTCTTGGTTCTATTAAACACTCCATGTTCAGCACACAAACAAGTCTCGTCTCGTTGTGTGCTTGTGAGCAGCTGGAATATCTGATATCTATATATATGACGGAAGCACTCAAGTGGAGTGTGGGACGTTCCGTTACAGGGACCATCCCCAAATTGTTCCCACAAAGTTGGGAGCATGAAACTGTACAAAATGTCTTGGTATGCTGACACCTTAAGAGTTCCTTTCACTGAAACTAAGGGGCCAAGCCCAATCCTTGAAAAACAACCCCACACCCATAGGCGTGCGCGCAGGGTGTGTCAGGTGTGCCCAGGCACACCTTAATCATTCTGTGCAGCACAGATTCCACCTACTGCCCTCCTACGCCCTCCTCTCCTCTACTGTTGGCAGTTGCTGAGGAGATATTTTAGGATGAGTGGGGGAAGGGTCCGCTAAATATGTAATTTACCAGACCCTTCCCTTTCTTAATGAACATTGTGCATTATTGGTAGTGTGTGTTTTAGCTTTGGGGTGCACACCCTAATGCAATAGGCTGCGCACACCTATGCCCACACCATAATCTCCCATTTGGTTTGAGGTCAGGACTCTGTGCAGGCCAATCTAGTTCCTCCAACCCGAACTCGCTCATCCATGTTTTTATGGACCTTGCTTTGTGCACTGGTCCAAATCATTTGGTGGAGGGGGGATTATGGTGTGGGGTTATTTTCCAGGGGTTGGTCTTGGCCCCTTAGTTCCAGTGAAGGGAATTCTTAAGGCGTCAGCATACCAAGACATTTTGGACAGTTTCATGCTCCCAAGTTTGTGGGAACAGTTTGGAGATGGCCCCTTCATGTTCCAACATGACTGCTCCGGTGCACAAAGCAAGGTCCATAAAGACATGGATGAGCTAGTTTGAGGTGGAGGAACTTGACTGGCCTGCACAGAGTCCTGACCTCAAAATCTTTGGGATTAATTAGAGCAGAGACAGCAAGCCAGACCTTCTCATCCAACATCAGTGCCTGACCTCACAAATGCGCTTCTGGAAGAATGGTCAAACATTCCCATAGACACACCCCTAAACCTTGTGGACAGACTTCCTAGAAGAGTTGAAGCTGTTATAGCTGCAAAGGGTGTGCCAACTCATTATTGAACCCTACGGACTAAGACTGGGATGTTTATGTGCGTGTAAAGGCAGGTGTCCCAAGACTTTTGACAATATCGTGTACATCCATCACTAGAAGGACAGAGAATCTCATCACCCCGTGTCACAGAAATCAGACATTATTTGTAACTTTTACATTGTGATACAGAGAATGGTTTCTGGCGGAACAAATCTCCTCCACCTACAGATGTGTCTGAGTGATCAATACACAGTGTGATATCAATGGTGGGAGAGGGACAGAGAGA
Organism: Rana kukunoris; assembly: GCA_029574335.1. NCBI lineage: Eukaryota > Metazoa > Chordata > Amphibia > Anura > Ranidae > Rana > Rana kukunoris. The sequence continues at coordinate 517,411,491 of CM056051.1, read as the reverse complement.
TCTGTTAGATAAATACAGAGAGAGGACAGAGAGATCTCACTGCTACATAGAGGGATGGCACAGAGAGAGGGATGAGAGAGGAAGAAAAGAGAAGGAGGGAAAGACACATGGAGAGAGGAAAGAAGAAGGGAGAGAAGAATTCAGAGAGGAAGGGAGAGAGGAAGGAAGAGAAGAATGGAGAGCGGAAGGAAGAGAAGAATGTAAAGGGAAAGGAAAGGAGAAGGGAGAGAGGAAGGGAGAGAGGAAAGGAGAGGAGAAGGGAGAGAGGAAAGGAGAGGAGAAGGGAGAGAGGAAAGGAGAGGAGAAGGGAGAGAGGAAAGGAGAGGAGAAGGGAGAGAGGAAAGGAGAGGAGAAGGGAGAGAGGAAAGGAGAGGAGAAGGGAGAGAGGAAAGGAGAGGAGAAGGGAGAGAGGAAAGGAGAGGAGAAGGGAGAGCGGAAGGAAGAGAAGAATGGAGAGCGGAAGGAAGAGGAGAATGTAGAGGAAAGGAAAGGAGAATGTAGAAGAAGGAAGAGGAGAATGTAAAGGGAAAGGAGAGGAGAAGGGAGAGGGGAAAGGAGAGGAGAAGGGAGAGAGGAAAGGAGAGGAGAAGGGAGAGAGGAAAGGAGAGGAGAAGGGAGAGAGGAAAGGAGAGGAGAAGGGAGAGAGGAAAGGAGAGGAGAAGGGAGAGAGGAAAGGAGAGGAGAAGGGAGAGAGGAAAGGAGAGGAGAAGGGAGAGAGGAAAGGAGAGGAGAAGGGAGAGAGGAAAAAGAAGAATTGAGAGAGGAAGGGAGAGAAGGGAGAGAGGAAAGAGGAGAAGGGAGAGAGGAAGGGAGAGGAGAAGGGAGAGAGGAAGGGAGAGGAGAAGGGAGAGAGGAAGGGAGAGGAGAAGGGAGAGAGGAAGGGAGAGGAGAAGGGAGAGGAGAAGGGAGAGGAGAAGGGAGAGGAGAAGGGAGAGAGGAAGGGAGAGGAGAAGGGAGAGAGGAAGGGAGAGGAGAAGGGAGAGAGGAAGGGAGAGGAGAAGGGAGAGAGGAAGGGAGAGGAGAAGGGAGAGAGGAAGGGAGAGAGGGATAGAGAGAGGAAGGGAGAGAGAGGAAGGAAGAGAGAGGAAGGAAGAGAGAGGAAGGAAGAGAGAGGAAGGAAGAGAGGAAGGGAGAGAGGGAGAGAGAGAGGAAGGGAGAGAGGGATAGAGAGAGGAAGGGAGAGAGGGATAGAGAGAGGAAGGGAGAGAGGGATAGAGAGAGGAAGGGAGAGAGGGATAGAGAGAGGAAGGGAGAGGGATAGAGAGAGGGATAGAGAGAGGAAGGGAGAGAGAGGATAGAGAGAGGAAGGGAGAGAGGGATAGAGAGAGGAAGGGAGAGAGGGATAGAGAGAGGAAGGGAGAGAGGGATAGAGAGAGGAAGGGAGAGAGGGATAGAGAGGAAGGGAGAGAGGGATAGAGAGAGGAAGGGAGAGAGGGATAGAGAGAGGAAGGGAGAGCGGGATAGAGAGAATGGAGAGGGGAAGAAAGAAGAAAGGAAAGAATAATGTAGAGACAAAGGGAGAGAACAAAGGAGAGAAGAAGGGGGAGAAAGGAAGGAAGACAAGTAGAGGGGGGTAGAGGGGAGTAGAGAGAGAGGAACACTCAGATAGAAGGAAGTTGCAGATCGATCGATCCCATTAAAATAGATATTAGAGTAGAAATATAATGTGGATGAAAGACGGCTGAATAGATGAAAGCTAGATAGAACTAATCATTGAATGATCGATGTATCGATCAGTATATACAGCTGGATAATCATAGATAGAACAGAGATATAAGACGGATAACACGAATAGATAGGATGAGAAGTGATGTGGGATCGGTGATTGTGCACACACACACACGACACGTATCTCGCACTCACACACGTTACGTACATTGCAGCGATGGAGCGATGATGGGAACTGAAGCAGAGATGGAAATGTCATTGAGCGGGGGAGGGGATGGGGGGGGGGGGCTGTATTCTCCTATGAGGGAGGGCCTGTCCCTTTAAGAAGATGTCCTCTCCCCCATGATGCTGCATAATATCCGGGCTCCTGTCTGCTGCCATGATTACAGTGTGCCGCCTCCTCTCCTTTTATCTTTCTCTCTTTCTTTCTTTCTTTCTTTCTTTCTGTATTACGGGAAGGATTAGGTGCAATGAGCGCGTCGGAAGCTGACTATCACATAAGCCCCGTCTGTCCCTACACGCCCTCCGCCTCTCCGACATAACGCAGTGTACCCCCCCCCCCCCATCACCCAGCCTGCCCTGCGCCACCGCCAGCCATCTTGTGCAAATGTAGAATAAAATGACAGAGGGGGGAATCCTTGTGCAGAATTCCGGGGGGGGGGGGGGGCGTTATTTCTGACATGTCTTCTCCCAGGCACACATTTAATTGGTGTTTGATGAAGGCATTCGCAAAATTGTAAAAAAAAATGGCCGAAATTTCCCTCTTTTTTTTTCTCATCCTCATTTTATAATTATTATTACTAAAATCAAAAATAATAATAAAACAATTAAGAATAATATTGATTAATAATAATAATAACTCATAATAAATCATTAAAAAATAATAAAATTAACAAAACAATCAAATCCACAACAAATGAAGAGCCATGACTTCCCTTCTGATTATTAAGAATTATTATTGTAGAAAAACTTCCATCATTTTGCTTTGATTGCAGCACTAAGGTACCTAGTTGATGAATATGATCATAATGGGGCCCAATAACACCAACGATGGGGCATTATTCCTCCCAAAATCACAAATGATGGGACACTATTCATCCCAATAACACCAATGATAGGGCACAGTTCTTCCCACAGACACCAATGATGGGCACTATTTCTCCCAATGACACCAACGATGGGGCACAATTTTTTCAAATCACACCAATGATGGGGCACTATTCCTTCCAATAACACCAACAAAGTAACACAATTCCTTCCAATGACACCAACAATGGGACACAATTCCTTCCAATGACACCAATGATGGGGCACAATTTTTCTCCATGACACCAATGATGCGACACAACTCCTCCCAATGACACCAACAAAGGGGCACAATTCCTTCCAATGACACCAACAATGGGGCACTCTTTTTCCAAATGACACCAATGATGGGGCACCATTCCTCCCAATTACATCAACAAATGGGCACAATTTTCCTGATGACACCAATGATGGGGCACAATTCCTCCCAATGATGGGGCACAATTCCTCCCAATGAAACCAACAAAAGGGAACAATTCCTCCCAATGACACCAACAAAGGGACACCATTCCCTCCAATGACACCAACGATGGGGCACAATGACACTACTGGGGCACTTTTTTTTCAAATGAAATCAATGATGGGGCACCATTTCTCCCAATGACACCAACAACGTGGCACAATTTTTCCCAATAACACCAATAAAGGGGAACAATTCCTCCCAATGACACCAACAAAGGGGCACAATTCCTTCCAATGACACTAACGATGGGGCACAATTTTTCCCAATGACACCAACGATGGGGCACAATTCCACCAAATGACACCAAAGATGGGGCATTGTTTCCTCCCACTGCTGCCAAAACACCTTCTATTCCTGGTGGCCACAATCTGGCCCCCTAAATTCTGAAGGACAATAAACTGGCCCTTTGTTTAGAAAGTTTGGAGACCCCGTGGCATAGAGGATGGTAGAGGGACAGGAGATTGTACAATCAGATTGTATGGTGTATGGTCAGCCTAAAGTGGAACTTCGAATAAAAAAATGTGCTGCCTGTTTCCAAGTTCACAGCTCTGCATACAATCTCTGCATCCACCAGGATGAGTGAACACCCACGGGAATTACGCCATCCTGTTGCAGACAATCGAATCGACCAAAGATTTCGAACCCCGAAGAAGACCGGCGAGGGAGGTTGCGGGCATCGCTGGAGGGGAGTATCGTTCCGCTGTAGGGGACGGATCACATCTGTGCAGATTTTTAGGCCACTTTCACATTGCCGTTCTGCGGTGTGGCGCCAGCGCAGGCGCAGCGCCGCGTCCCTGCGGTTCCCCATAGACTTTCTATGATGTCCTGCGTTTTTGGCGCATTTTCTGAAAACGCATTAAAGACGCAGCAGGCAGGACTTTTTGTGCACTTTCAGAAAATGCACCAAAAATTCAGGGCCTAATGGATAGTCTATGGGAAACCGCAGTTAACCCGCACTAAAATCGCAGGTATACTGTGCTGCACACACGCTGCGGTCTGGCCGTAATGCGGCAGTGTGAAGGCGGCCAATCAATGAACTCTACAGAATGTGTGTTTTGATGGAAGTCCATCAAGAGGCTGCATACAGGACTTTTGTTAGCGCACTGCACCTAAAACACACAGGTGTGAAGGGGCTTTTCGACTGGCCATACACTTTCAGATCTATCGTCTATTTTCGATCGGCCAGACTGCGATTTGAGACCTCGACTTAAACGATTCCCTGTTATCCTGAAGAGGCAGGTACTGTCTGGGCTGATCAATGAAAGGTGTTAGGTCTAGTTTGCACTTGTGTTTGGGGGAGGGGGGTGGTAAAAAAAAAAAAAAAACACGCAGTCAAGCTGCGATTTTACTGCTTCCCCCCAACTGGTAACCCTTAGGCCTCATTCACATCTAGACGTCAACGTGTGCTTTTTCGTGCATTTTGGCATGCAAATAACAGACCATTCTTTTTATTAGGCTGCCCTACATGTGGCGAACGCCCCCAAGCAGCTCATATAGTGGTGGGTGTCACGGTTATGTGCGTTTTGTGCGCGTTGCTGCTCTACATGCATTAGGCGACCCATTCATTTCAATGAGCAAGCCTTCGCACGGCAAAAGTAGCTCTTGTAGCTGTTTGAGTTGTGAATAAATAGCACAGCAAGAGCGCATGTTTTTGTAAACGCAAGCAAAATGCGTCATTTTGCGCACGTTCAAGAAACACTCAGGCGGGAATGCGGCCTAACCCTAAAAGTGGAATTTTTTAAGCCCAGCTTGCATTATACCACATAGGCTTACATAGAGCTGTGTTTACAGGCTGAAGGGGGAAAAAACCGCCAAACGCCTGTAAAAGCGGCATTTCGAAACCCAGTGTGCATGAGGCCGCATAGGCTTACATAGAGCTGTGTTTACAGGCTGAAGGGGGAAAAAAACGCCAAACGCCTGTAGAAGCGGCATTTCGAAACCCAGTGTGCATGAGGCCACATAGGCTTACATAGAGCTGTGTTTACAGGCTGAAGGTGGAAAAAAACGCCTGTAAAAGCGGCATTTCGAAGCCCAGTGTGCATGAGGCCACATAGGCTTACATAGAGCTGTGTTTACAGGCTGAAGGGGGAAAAAAACGCCAAACGCCTGTAAAAGCGGCATTTCGAAGTCCAGTGTGCATGAGGCCGCATAGGCTTACATAGAGCTGTGTTTACAGGCTGAAGGGGGAAAAAAACGCCAAACGCCTGTAAAAGCGGCATTTCGAAGTCCAGTGTGCATGAGGCCACATAGGCTTACATAGAGCTGTGTTTACAGGCTGAAGGGGGGAAAAAACGCCAAACGCCTGTAAAAGCGGCATTTCGAAGTCCAGTGTGCATGAGGCCACATAGGTTTACATAGAGCTGTGTTTACAGGCTGAAGGGGGAAAAAAACGCCAAACGCCTGTAAAAGCGGCATTTCGAAGCCCAGTGTGCATGAGGCCACATAGGCTTACATAGAGCTGTGTTTACAGGCTGAAGGGGGAAAAAAACGCCAAACGCCTGTAAAAGCGGCATTTCGAAGCCCAGTGTGCATGAGGCCACATAGGTTTACATAGAGCTGTGTTTACAGGCTGAAGGGGGAAAAAAACGCCAAACGCCTGTAAAAGCGGCATTTCGAAGCCCAGTGTGCATGAGGCCGCATAGGCTTACATAGAGCTGTGTTTACGGGCTGAAAAAAAAAACGCCAAACGCCTGTAAAAGCAGCTTCCTTTTTAAGAATAGTGTGCGTGTGGTCTAAAGCTTATGAATGGTGCCTTTTGTTTATCTTGTGTCATTGTGTACACAGCTATAGTACCACAAGGCCTGTGCTAGGATGCGGCCTTCTTGCTGCCTCAGGCAAGAGGATGTATAGGCCCAACCTCCCCCTCCCCTCTGCAGTGTGTAACACAATCCTCTCTTCGAGGTCAGCGTGACACGGCCATCTGTGTGTGTTTGTGGCATCCAGCTTGGACTGACTACATGTCCCAGCAGGCCTCACAGACATGCCCAGACTTGCAGAATGTATAGGAGTACATAAAGGATTACCAAAAAAATACGGAGTACCTAGTGCAAAGTGCTGTAACCCATAGCAACCAGAGAGTCCATTTTGTGGTAGTTTGGTTTCTGATGGGTTGGTATGGGCCACTGCTGTTTGCGCTGATCATGTCACTCCATGTACTACATTTTGACAGTAGTATACAGTTTGGCATGAACGTTAACCACTGCCACTCCAATATATTGGTGGGCATTCATAAGAGTGGCCACCAGGCTGGTATAATATCATCTTGGTCCATACAAATGAGACTGAATACCAATGTTAATAATATGAACTGGATCATAAGGTCGACGTGGAACAATCTAATGAACGTGAGACCTGAGCTGGCCATGGATCAAATGGCAGCGGATTCAGCAGGAATTTGTTCTGTGGGTGGCCCTGTTGGCATCACCAAAACTCGTTTTTGCAGGAGACAGGCAGAAAATTCCTGGCCGAACAACACCTGCATCCAGTCAGACGCAGCCAGTGTTCAAGTATTCTGACAGCCGTGGGTGCCCTGCGGTCACAATAGAATAGCCGGGGCTGAGGATTTGACCATGCATGCTGGTGGATCGAGTGATTTCTCGTTTAGCATCTTAGCATGTGTGGCCAACTTAACACAAATCTGATCATTGACTGCAGTGTATGTGTGTGACACAAACCTGTCATAATAATACGGCTGCACAGTGGTATAACTATGGTTAGGGCAGGCCATGCGGCTGCTGTGGGGCCTGGGGGAAGGAAGGGGCCCCATTATGACACGGTACCCCCTGTGACTTTTCCCATCAAGAACAGCTGACTTCAGACATACAGCAATCTCCATTGCAAGGCACAGAGCCCCTTTGCAGGTGTAGCTTAGCAGTAGATTGCTTTTGGTCATCCCAGCCAGCACTGAAATTAACCCTTAGGCCTCGTACACACGATCGGACATATCCGATGAAAACGGTCCGCGGACCATTTCCATCGGATATGTCCGATCGGGAGTTTGATCCGATGGCGTGTACACACCATCGGATCAAATTCCCCGCCGCCGGACGGCGCGGTGACGTGGCGGTGACGCAGCGGTGACGTTGACGCCGCCACGTCACAGCCACGTCACCGCACCAGGAAGTTAAACACTTCCGCGCATGCGCCGAATCCATTGGGGGACGACATGTCTGTAAGTGTACTAACCAGCAGACATGTCGGGCGGACAGATTCCCACCGGATAGATTTCAAAGCATGCTTTGAAATCTGTCGGGTGGAGAAATCTGTCCGCTAGCCCATACACACGAGCGGAGATGTCTGCTGAAACGGTCCATCGGACCGTTTTCAGCGGACATATCCCCTCGTGTGTACGAGGCCTTAGGGTCCTTTCACACGTCCGTTCCGGTCGTCCGTTTTTTGGACGTCCGTTAACGGACCTCAATGCTTCCCTATGGGTTAGCGTCCGTTAGCGGATGAGCATCCGCTAACGTCCGTTAACATCCGTCTGCGGTAAGCTCCGTTTTTTTGGACGGAAGAAAACCCTATTTTTCTTCCGTCAAAAAAACGGAACGGACGAAAAACAGACGTTAGCGGATGATCCGTTTACCATCCGATCCGCTAACGTCAGTTTTTCATCTAAATATGTAAAAAAAAAAAAAAGTTCTAAAAAAAAAAAAACGGATGAAAAAAACTGATGAAAAACAGACGTCAACGGACGGAAAACGGACGAAAAACGGATGAAAAAACGGATCAACTGAAGGGGGAAAAAAATGATCTAAAAAACTGAACGGACATGCCTAACTAAAGCCTCGTACACACGATCAGATTTTCGGACGAACGTTTTTTGTTGCATGTCGAAATTAAAGAGGTTACTCATACGAAATTTCTCGTACGTCAGAATACAACTTCAGAAGTGAAGTCATGTGTTGAATAGTTTTGTATGTATTCTTTTGTTTCTGAGCATGCGTAGTCTGGTTCTCACGTTTTTTTTTTTCTCTGAAAAAAATACAAAAATCGGACGAAATATCGAAATTGGTTGTGGAAAGCACCGTACTAACGATTCGAAAATCGGCAGATTGTTCGTCGGACCAAATTTTACCTCAGATTTTCGGATCGTTTGTACGGGCCTTCAGCCTTCCTCAGGCTGTACAAAATATGTGTCTCCTTAGAGGCTAAGGCTCCATTCACACCTAGGCGTTTTAACGTCTGAAGCGCAACGCTATTGCAGCCTAAAATAAGCTGGAGGGGTGATATAACATTGCTCTCTATGGAGATGGTTCACATCTCCACGCCAAACTCCGAAACGCTGTACGCCTGAAGCTCAAAACAAGTCCCGGACCCTTTTTTTCAGACGGCTTCGGCGTTCGGCATAGCCGACAATGACCTGACCTGTAAACCAAGGTTCAAAATGACGCGTTTTGTCGCGGCAAATCGCGGGACAAAACGCCGCGCTAAGGTGTGAATGCAGCCTTAGTTTTGAAAAAAGCCAGGGTTGTAAAGACGTTTTTATTTTGGTTATAAATTAGTTGTTGCAAGAGCACTAACACATATGTAATAATAGAAAATATTCAGATACATTTTTCTTGGTTCTATAAAACTTTTTCCTTTCTTTTTACTGACTACTAGGCATCCCTTTCAGCCCTTTACTTGCTGTGGTGGTAGGGGCGGGAGCTAATTAGAATAGAACGATTATATGGAAAATACTTATGTAATAATATAAAATATTATAAAACTTTTTCTTTTTACTGACTGCTAGACATCTCTTTCAGCATTTACTTGCTGCAGTTTTTTTTAGTCTTATAAAACTTTTTCTTTTCTTTTTACTGACTACTAGACATCTCTTTCAGCATTTACTTGCTGCAGATTTTTTTAGTCCTATAAGACTTTTTCTTTTCTTTTTACTGACTACTAGACATCTCTTTCAGCATTTACTTGCTGCAGATTTTTTTTAGTCCTATAAAACGTTTTATTTTATTTTTACTGACTACTAGGATTCTCTTTCAGCATTTCCTTGCTGCGGTGGTAAAGGCAGGCGATAATTAGAATAGAATGATTATATGGAAAACACTTACCGTATGTAATAATATGAAATATTAAGATTGATTTTTTTAGTCCTATAAAACTTTTTCTTTTCTTTTTACTGACTACTAGACATCTTTCAGTATTTACTTGCTGCAGATTATTTTCCTTTTAGTCCTATAAAAAATATTTTTGCTTTTTACCGACTACTAGGCATCTATTTCAGCATTAACTTGCTGCGGTGGTAGGGGCGGGAGCTAATTAGAATAGAATGATTATATGGAAAACATATTCTATAACACTTTTTCTTTTCTTTTTACTGACTACTAGACATCTCTTTCAGCATTTACTTGCTGCAGATTTTTAGTCCTATAAAACTTTTTATTTTCTTTTCACTGACTACTAGACATCTTTCAGCGTTTACTTGCTGCAGATTTTTTTTTTTAGTTATATAAAACTTTTTTTTTGCTTTTTACTGACTACAAGGCATCTATTTCCACATTTACTTGCTTTGGTGGTAGGGGCAGGAGATAATTAGAATATAATGATTATATGGAAAACATTTATGTAATAATATAAAATATATTTTTTAAACTTTTTCTTTTCTTTTTACTGACTACTAGACATCTTTCAGCATCTACTTGCTGCAGATTTATTTTTATTTTTTTGGGTCCTATAAAACTTTTTTTTTTATACTGACTACTAGCCACCTTATTCAGCATTTACTTGCTGTGGTGGTAGGGGCGGGAGCTAATTAGAATAGAATGATTATATGGAAAACACTTATGTAATAATATATTAAGACTGTTATAATTTTTAGTCCTATAACATATTTTCTTTTTACTGACTACTAGACATCTCTTTCAGCATTTACTTGCTGCAGAGGTAGGGGTGGGAGCGAACTAGAATAGAATATGGAAAATTAATGTTAAAAGTTAATTCCCTGAACTGTTGCCCCTCAATTCCCACTAACACTTATGTAATAATATGAAATATTAAATTGGTTATTATTTTTGGTCCTATTACACTTATTTTCTTTTTACTGACACTGGACATCTCTTTCATCATTTACTTTCTGTAGTGGTAAGGGTGGGATCTAACTAGAATAGAATACATAAAATGAATGTTAAAAGTAAATTCCCTGCACCGTTGCTCCTATATTCCCCACTAAAATTCTGATGTTTTTAGTTTTTAGTCCTATAACACTTCTTTTTTTTTTTTTACTGACTACTAGACACCTCTTTCACCATTTACTTTCTGCGGTGGGAGCTAATTAGAAAATAATGATTATATGGAAGATTGATGTTAAAAGTTAATTACCTGCACTGTTGCACCTCCATCCCCACTAACACCTATGTAATAATATAAAATATGCTGATTGATATTATTTTTTGGTCCTACAACACTTTTCTTTTCTTTTTACTGACTAATAGACATCTCTTTCAGCTTGCTGTGGTGGTAGTGGTGGGAGATAATAAAACAGAATGATTATATAGAAGATTAATGTTAAAAGTTAATTCCCAGCACAGTTACCCCCTCCATTCCCACTAACATTTGGATGGGTGTTTATTTTTTAGTCCTATAACACTTTTTTATTTTTACTGACTACTAGACATCTCTTTCATCATTTACTTGCTGCTGTGGTAGGGGTGGGAGCTAATGCCAATAGAATGATTGTATGGAAAATAAGATTAAAAGTTAATTTCTTGCACTGTTGCCCCTTTATTCCCGCTAACACCTATGTAATCATTTAAAACACATAATGCCCATGCGGCCCACGATAAAATTGAGTTTGACACCCCTGATTTAAAATATTCTGACGGTTATTATTTTTTTTAGTCCCTTAACACTTTTTTATTTTCGTTTTACTGATTACTAGATACTACTGTTTTTTCAGCATTTACTTGCTGCAGTGGTAGGGGGTGGGAGCTAATTAGAACAGAATGATTATATAGAAGATTAATGTTAAAAGTTAATTCCCTGCACTGTTGCCCCTCCATTCTCACTAACATTTGGATGGTTATTATTTTTAGTCCTATAACACTTTTTTCTTTTCTTTTTACTGACTACTAGACATCTCTTTCATCATTTACTTGCTGTGGTGGTAGGGGTGGGAGCTAATACGAAAAGATTATATGGAAAATTTATGTTAAAAGTTCATTTATTGAACTGTTGCCCCTCCATTCCCGCTAACACTTAAATTATTATTATTATTATTATTATTATTAAGTGTTAAATTATTATTTATATTAAATTATTATTATTATTATTATTATTATTATTATTATTTATATTAAATTATTATTATTATTAAATTATTATTATTAACACGTAATAATAATAATAATTTAATATGCATAATAATAATAATTTAATATAAATAATAATAATAATAATAATAATAATTTAACACTTAACCATCAGAATATTTGTTATTATTATTATTATTATTTTTTAGACCTATAACACTTTCTTTTTGCTGACTACTAGACTTCTCTTTTAGCATTTACTATCTGTGGTGGTAAGGGTGGGAGACACCTAAATAAGAATAAGGGGAAATAAATGTTAAAAGTTAATTCTCTGCACTGTTGCCCCTCCATCTCCACTAACATTCTGATGGTTATTATTTTTTAGCGCTTTAACACTTTTTTTTATGATATTTTTTACTGGTTTCTAGATACTTCTTTCAGCATTTGCTTGCTGCGGTGGTAGGGGTGGGAGCTAATAAGAATAGAATTCCATGGGAAAATAAGGCTAAAAGTTCTTTCCTTGTACTGTTGCCAGTCCATTCCCTCTAAGGCAGGGGTGTCAAACTCAATTTCATTGTGGGCCACATCAGCATTATGAGGGCCCTGAAAAGTGCCGGTTGTATCTGTAAAATTAAATTTCGGGGGCATCCCTTCCCCATTTATTAGATCTCAAGAGCCCCCCCACCAACAGAAGTTGAGTCCCTCACTCTCCCTTACATCACAGTGCACCCCACTTTCCCTTATGCTGCTGCTGGGAAGAAGTTGAATGCATTGCTTGAAAGCACAAAGTAAGGGTCTGGAGGAGGACCAGAGGTTAGCTGGAGGTGCGAGGGCCACATGAAATGGCCTGGAGGGCCGGATTCGGCCCACGGGCCTTGTGTTTGCCACCTGTGCTCTAAGGGCTCATGCATACAGACCGTTTTAAAAACGCCAGCGTTACAGCAGTGCTAAAAACATTTTTTTGGGGGGTTTAAGCTGTGTTTTTACATCAGCGTTTTTCCGGGTTTAGCCAAGTTTTTACATTATCGGTTTTTCGGGTTTAGCCGCGTTTTTACATTAGTGTTTTTGGGCCTTTTGCCGTGTTAGCGTTTTTGAGCGTTTTTTTATTTAAAATACTCTCTATAATGTAAAAACGCCTAAAAACGTCAAACGCGGCTAAACGCGACTTGCCGTGCTTTGACACGTTTTTACTCATTTTTACTGCTTCTGGAGGCACAGGATGGCGTTTTTTTTTTTTTTTTACTGTCACTAAACGCTTATGCCTCCAAAGGCCTCTGACACATAGGCTAACATGGTGGGGCTTTTAGAGGCAGTTAAAAAAAAACGTCAAATGTCCCTAATAGCAGCTGTAAAAAAACATCCTGTTAGGCCGCGTACACACGACCAAATAAATCCGATCAAATCGGTCTGACAGACCGATTTGATCGGATTGGTCTGCTGGGATATATTGGTTTGATCGCTGTACACACGATCAAACCAAAATCCCCGCCGGCAGACAGCGCGGTGACGTTGACGCCGCCACGTCACCGCACCAGGATGTAAAAAACTTCCACGCATGCGTCGAATCCATTTGGAGCAGATATGTCCACTGGTTAGTGTACTAACCAGCAGACATGTCGGACGGACGGGTTTCCAGCAGACAGATTTTAAAGCATGCTTTAAAATTTGTCTGCTGGAAAAACCTGTGTGTCTGCCCGTACACACGATCGAATTTGTCTGCTGAAAAGGTCCGTCGGACTGTTTCCAGCAGATAAATTCAATCCTGTGTACGCAGCCTAACATTTAGGCCCCATACACACTATTCGATTTTCTGCAGATTCCTGTCTTCAGATTTACCAAAACCATGTAGTGCAAGGGCCTTCCTGATTACATACAAATTGGAACTCTTAAAGGGGTTGTAAAGGTACAATTTTTTTTTTCCTAAATAGCTTCCTTAACCTTAGTGCAGTCCTCCTTCACTTACCTCATCCTTCCATTTTGCTTTTAAATGTCCTTATTTCTTCTGAGAAATCCTCACTTCCTGTTCTTCTGTCTGTAACTCCACACAGTAATGTGAGGCTTTCTCCCTGATGTGGAGTGTCGTGCTCGCCCCCTCCCTTGGACTACACGAGAGTCAGGACGCTCTCTACGTTGCAGATAGAGAAAGGAGCTGTGTGTTAGTGGGCGTCCTGACTCTCCCGTAGTCCAAGGGAGGGGGCGAGCACGACACTCCACACCAGGGAGAAAGCCTTACATTACTGTGTGGAGTTACAGACAGAAGAACAGGAAGTGAGGATTTCTCAGAAGAAATGAGGACATTTAAAAGCAAAATAGAAGCATGAGGTAAGTGAAGGAGGACTGCACTAAGGTAAAGGAAGCTATTTAGGGGGGAAAAAAAATTGTACCTTTACAATCCCTTTAACCAGATATTTATTCCCTACTTCTAGATAAACCACGCGCTTGCTCCTGATGAGCAGCACCAAGCCACGAAACGTGTCGAGCTACCAGCTCACTTGTGTTTGATTGAGCAACATTGTAACAAAATAATCAATGGCATCTAATAGTCAGTGGGATATATAAGGCAGCGGGTTGTACCTTCACAACCCCTTTAAGGTTTGACCTCATATTATATGGTTTTGGTAAATCGAAAGACAAAAATCTGCAGGAAATCTAATGCCTCGTACACACGACCGGTTTTCCCGTCGGAATCTCTTTTTTCCCCGTCAGGAAAAAATCCTAGCGGGAAAACCGTTCGTCTGTATGCTTTTCCGACGGGAAAAAACGAGCACCCACGGAAACAATTCGACGCATGCTCGGAAGCATAGAACTTCATTTTGTCGGCTTGTCGTAGTCTTTTACGTCACCGCGTTCTTGGCAGACAAACGTTCACCGGACTTTTGTGTGACCGTGTGTATGCAAGGCAGGCTTGAGAGGAATTCCGTCGGGAAAACCGGGGACATTTTATGTGATATTGAAAATATTCTGATGTTTTAGTGCAATAACGCTTATTTAATTTTTTCTGACTACTAGACACCTCTTTCAGCATTTACTTGCTGCGGTGGTAGGGGTGGGAAGATTCCTAATTGAAGGTCCCATAGAAATAGACAGATCGATCAGAAGAGATCGGTTGTATTAAAAAAATGAATGTTAAAGTTAATTCCTTGCGCCGCTGCCCCTCCACTCCTATTCACAGTATCGGTCGCTAGCAATAAATATACTGACAGCTCTCCTGCTCCTTGTCCTTCGTATCGGCATACTTGATGTGAAGATCAATGACAGTACTGTCACAGAGGTCACGGGGCTATGGTGCCCCTATGATCTGTAGTGACACCCCTGCGAATGTGTGTCACTCTTGTACGATGAATACAATGGGCAAACACTGATCTCTCTCTCTCTCTGGAATCAGCAACACAGCCATTTTTTTTGCAGTGTGGATGAAACACCAACATGGCTGAATGAATGAAGCGCGCGTGTGTACGAGAATAAATATACGGCCGGGTGCCATGCGTTTCTGTGTAACATATAGGTGTAGGGACATGCCAGGGGGTGCCCCGGCTGGTGGTAAGTGTGACTGTGAGGTGCTTGTAGCATGTGTGATGCTGATTGCAGTATCTGTGTGTGAGGATGCAGAATGTGTGTATGTGACACCAGCTGATTGCTACCCTTCAGCATGCTCCTTCATCTCCCCGCCATGACTGTACTTACAAGGAATGACACACAATCCTAATCCCTGTAAGTGTGTGACACCAACCTCCATCTGGGGGCAGTGCGAGCCACGACACTCCACCTAATTACAATCTGCAATGCACAAATCCTGGATTTACCATGTTTTTTTTTGTTCCCCGTGACCCCCGTCCAATGGCAACGGTGTGATACACAGCCCCCCCCCCGGGTTCCTCGGTTGCCATCTTTCTCTGCGTGTGACACGCTAAAGCCTCCACCTGCAATCTGCAAGGTGCAATGCACAATCCCAGCCCTGGGTGTCGTGTATATCGGCGTCCCTCTCTCCCTCCGTTCCATTGAAACGATGGATTTGCAAGGTGCGGCGGCGCCTTTTGCCTAGGCTCTTGCCTGACAAATGTAGGTGTCGCTGGGTGTCTGGGTGACACCTGGACTCCATCTGACTGCAGTGGTACAGAGCAGAAAACCCTGATCCTGGCTGCAGCGATGGGCGAAGCATCAGATCTGGGTGCAGTGTGTGTATATGTGTGTGTGTATATGTGTGTGTGACACTAGCAAGCCTCCAGCTGGGTGCACTGAGTGTGGATTTCCTTGATTGTGGCAGATTTTGAGAAGCAGGGTGGGATGCGGTGCAGGGATGGCAGTGTGGGGTGCTGTGGTGCGATGCAAGGGAGGGGAGGGAGGGGATCACTCACATCTTTGCAGGGTGCTGTTCAGTCTCTGGTGCTGCTGCGGCTCCTTCTTCTCCAGCCTCTGACAAAAGATGGCTCACAGTGACGTCACTGACATCCGGGGCCTGGGAGATAGAGGAGGGGGGAGGTGGAGGAGGGAGGGAAGGGATGCTGAGGGGGGAGGGGTAGGGTTAGATCCATATACTGTATGTGTGTGTGTATATATATATATAATATAAATATATATATATATATATATATATATATATACAGTATATACATACATCATTTTTTTTATTTAATTTTTCCCAAAAAGATAAAATTGGGTGCTTTATTTTTTATTTTTTAATTTATTTCTTACCCACAGACACAACAATGCATCTCCACCAGATCTGATGCAAAGCACGTTGTTATTGCTGACGGTTGCAATGTTGCGTTGAGCGGCGCAGGCCAGACACATGTCATGGCACATCGGATGGTACTGAGGGTGCTGGAGGGTGAAGAAGGGGTACAGGGTGCATTTGCTGACCCCCCCCAAAAAAAATGATTTGTAAAAAGGCAAAGAGAGGGACATTAGAACATCTGCTGCTATATATAGTGAGCATGTCTTACAGTGTGTGCTGCACCAAAGCAGGGCGATTTCTTCATGGTACATCTCTTGTAGCAACTGAATGGAGGTTTTGCAAGAGAAAACAAGCAAGGTCTATAATGAAGGTTCACCGAGCGCAAGAGATGTCCCGCACGGGGGTCTCATCACCCCGCTCATCTATTATAGGATCACGGAGCATATAGATGCCCAGCACCGGGGTCCCATCACCCCGCTCATCTATTATAAAATCACAGAGCATATAGATGTCCAGCACGGAGGTCCCATCACCCCGCTCATCTATTATAGAATCACAGAGCATATAGAAGTCCAGCATGGGGGTCCCATCACCCCGCTCATCTATTATAAAATCACAGAGCATATAGATGTCCAGCACGGGGGTCCCATCACCCCGCTCATCTATTATAGGATCACAGAGCATATAGATGTCCAGCACGGAGGTCCCATCACCCCGCTCATCTATTATAGGATCACAGAGCATATAGATGTCCAGCACGGGGGTCCCCGTCACCCGGCTTATCTATTATAGGATCACAGAGCATATAGATGTCCAGCACGGGGGTCTCATCACCCCGCTCATCTTTTATAGAATCACAGAGCAAAATAGATGTCCAGCACGGGGGTCCCATCACCCCGCTTATCTATTATAGAATCACAGAGCAAAATAGATGTCCAGCACGGGGGTCCCATCACCCCGCTCATCTTTTATAGAATCATAGAGCATATAGATGTCCAGCACAGGGGTCTCATCACCCCGCTTATCTATTATAGAATCACAGCGCAAAATAGATACCCAGCACGGGGGTCTTATTACCCCGCTCATCTATTATAGATTTACAGGTCAAAATAGATGTCTAGCATGGGGGGTCCCATCACCCCGCTCATCTATTATAGAATCACAGCGCAAAATAGATACCCAGCACAGGGTTCTCATTACCCTGCTCATCTATCATAGATTTACAGGTCAAAATAGATGTCTAGCACGGGGGTCTCATCACCCTGCTTATCTATTATAGAATTAATGGGCAATAGTCCAGCACTGGGGTCCTGTCATCCCACTTACCTATCATTGCTACACAGAGCACAATAGTAGCCTAGCATGGGGGGGGGGGGGGGGGGCTGTCACCCTATTCCCACGGCATAGATCAGCAAAATTTCAGAAAAAGAAGGTCTTCTGCTAACATTGCACATTTGTCATAGATTCACAAACCTCAATAGATACCCAGCACGGGGGTCCTGTCACCCCAATTGTCAGGGTTTTCAGGACATAATTGTCCTGCAAGGGGGTCCCATTACCCCACTCACCTCTCATAGATTCACAGAGAACAATAGTTGTCTAACACGACATGGGGTTCCTCTTGCTCACCCATCATAGAGTCATAGAGCACAATAGTTGCCCAACACGGAGGGGGGGGGGGGGGGTCCTCTTGCTCACCCATCATCGATTCACAGAGCAGAATAGTAAACCAGCACAGGGGTCCTGTCACCCCACTAGCGCATCAAGAAATCACAGAGCACAATAGTTGCATAGCACGGGGGTCCCATCACCGCACTCTCTGGTCAAAGTATCAAAGAGCACAATAGTTGCCCAGTAGTGGGATTCCTGTCACCTTGCTCACCCATCATACAATAGAATGATGCACAGAGCGCTATTTTTGTCCAGCACGGGGGCCTATCACCCTATTCACACGCCATAGATGAACAGAGCATAATAGTAACACAGCACAGGGGGTCCCATCACCCCACTCACCTGTTATAAATTCACAGAGCACATTAACTGCCAAACACAGGGGTCCCTTTGCCCCACTCACCTGTCATATATTCACAGAGCACAATAGTTACTTAGCACTCGGGCCCTGTAATCCCACTCCCCCATCATAGATTTATAGAGCACACTGGTCACCCAGCATAGGGGTCTCTTGACCCTGTTCGCCTTTATAGATTCACAAACACAATGATACCCCACACAGGGGTCCTGTTATTTGTTAAGGATTCACAAAGCACAACAGTTGCCAAACACATGGGTCCTTTCTCCCCCATTCGCCAGCCATATATTCACAGACCACAATTGTTTCTAAGCAAGGGGGTCCCTTTATCCCTCTTATACATCATAGATTCACAGAGCACAACAGTTGCCCAACATAGGGGTCTTGTCACCGTCATACATTCGCAGAGCACAGTAGTTGCTTAACCACTTCAGCCCCGGACCATTTGGCTGCCCAAAGACCAGAGCACTTTTTGAGGTTCGGCACTTTGTCGCTTCAACCGACAATTGCGCCGTTGTGCGACGTGGCTCCCAAACAAAATTGGCGTCCTTTTTTTTCTCACAAATAGAGCTTTCTTATGGTGGTATTTGATCACCTCAAAAAAAGAGCGACAATTTTGGAAAAAAAGCAATATTTTTTACTTTTTGCTATAATATCCCCAAAAAATATAAAATTTATAAAAAAAAAAAAATGTCCTCAGTTTAGGCCGATACGTATTCTTCTACATATTTTTGGTAAAAAAAATCGCAATAAGCGAAAGTGCTATAAGAATGCATAGATTACTGTGAAAACAACAATTACAGTTTGGGAGTTAACCACTAGGGGGCGCTGTAGGAGTTAAGTGTGACCTCATGTGTGTTTCTAACTGTAGGGGGGCGGGGCTGGACGTGTGACATCACTGAACCTCTTTCCCTATACCAGGGAACAGACGATCACTGACACTGCCACTGTGTGTTTACACACACCTCTCCCCGTTCTTCAGCTCCGGTGACTGATCGCGGGACTCCGATGGCAAGCGGGTCCGCGGTCACGGAGCTTCGGACCAGGTCACATGCGTGACCCTGCGGCTGGGCTTAAAGAGACACGTACAGGTACGTGATTGTGCCCAGCTGTGCCATTCTGTCGACGTATATCGGTGTGAATGGGTCCTTAAGTGGTTTAATGATGCTGCTAACTACCGTATTTCACCACATAACCTCAAGCCGTTCTCCTCCCCCAATCTAAGGACTACCGTGGGAGGGGCTGAGCAGACAACACAGCCGTCACGTGACCTCACAGCTGACATCATAATGGAATCTCAGCCCCTCCTGCTATAGTCCTTAGATCTGGAGAGGAGAGCAAAGGGAGGTCACGTGACCGCACAGCTGACATGATAATGGAATCTCAGCCCCTCCTGCTATAGTCCTTAGATCTGGGGAGGAGAGCCGCGGGGGGTCACGTGACCTCACAGCTGACATCATAATGGAATCTCAGCCCCTCCTGCTATAGTCCTTAGATCTGGGGTGGAGAGCCATGGGGGGGGGTCACGTGACCTCACAGCTGACATCATAATGGAATCTCAGCCCCTCCTGCTATAGTCCTTAGATCTGGGGAGGAGAGCAAAGGGAGGTCACGTGACCGCACAGCTGACATGATAATGGAATCTCAGCCCCTCCTGCTATAGTCCTTAGATCTGGGGAGGAGAGCCGCGGGGGTCACGTGACCTCACAGCTGACATCATAATGGAATCTCAGCCCCTCCTGCTATAGTCCTTAGATCTGGGGTGGAGAGCCATGGGGGGGGGTCACGTGACCTCACAGCTGACATCATAATGGAATCTCAGCCCCTCCTGCTATAGTCCTTAGATCTGGAGAGGAGAGCAAAGGAGGTCACGTGACCGCACAGCTGACATGATAATGGAATCTCAGCCCCTCCTGCTATAGTCCTTAGATCTGGGGAGGAGAGCAAAGGGAGGTCACGTGACCGCACAGCTGACATGATAATGGAATCTCAGCCCCTCCTGCTATAGTCCTTAGATCTGGGGAGGAGAGCCGCGGGGGGTCACGTGACCTCACAGCTGACATCATAATGGAATCTCAGCCCCTCCTGCTATAGTCCTTAGATCTGGGGTGGAGAGCCATGGGGGGGGGTCACGTGACCTCACAGCTGACATCATAATGGAATCTCAGCCCCTCCTGCTATAGTCCTTAGATCTGGAGAGGAGAGCAAAGGGAGGTCACGTGACCGCACAGCTGACATGATAATGGAATCTCAGCCCCTCCTGCTATAGTCCTTAGATCTGGGGAGGAGAGCCGCGGGGGGTCACGTGACCTCACAGCTGACATCATAATGGAATCTCAGCCCCTCCTGCTATAGTCCTTAGATCTGGGGTGGAGAGCCATGGGGGGGGGGTCACGTGACCTCACAGCTGACATCATAATGGAATCTCAGCCCCTCCTGCTATAGTCCTTAGATCTGGGGAGGAGAGCCACAGGAGGTCACGTGACCGCACAGCTGACGTCATAATGGAATCTTAGCCTCTCCTGCTATAATCCTTAGATCTGGGGAGGAGAGCCACAGGAGGTCACGTGACCGCACAGCTGACGTCATAATGGAATCTCAGCCCCTCCTGCTATAGTCCTTAGATCTGGAGAGGAGAACCACGGGAGGTCACGTGACCGCACAGCGGCGCACACAAATAGGGTATTTAGCAGCATAATTTAAAAAAAACTCTGACACTGTGTATTATATCTTGTTATAACAGAGGGCTGACAGTAATGGTGCACACTGACTTGACAACCACTTCAACTAGTAAACCTTAATTAGTTTTTGTATAGCATATTATATGCAACAAGTGCATTGCCTTGTCATTAATTGTCAATGGCATCCCAACACATTAACCCAATGCACATACACTCACCAGCCACTTTATTATTCAATTGCTTGGTAACACAAATTGCTAATCAGCCAATCAAATGGCAGCAAATCAATGCATTTAGACATCTAGACGTGGTGAAGACGACTTGCTGAAGTTCAAACCGTGCATCAGAATGAGGAAGAAAGGGGATTTAATTGATTTTGAACGTGGCAGGGTTGTTGGTGGCAGACGGGCTGGTGTGAGCATTTCAAAAACTGCTGATCTAGTGGGATTTTCACACACAACCATCTCTCGGGTTTACAGAGAATGGTCCGAAAAAGAGAAAATATCCAGTAAGCGGCAGTTCTGTGGGGGGAAATGCCTTGCTGATGTCAGAGGTCAGAGGTGAGATGATAGTAACTCAAATAACCACTCGTTAGAACCAAGGCATGCAGAATACCACAACACATTGAACCTTGATGCAGATGGGCTACAGCAGCAGCAGACCACACCGGGTGCCATTCCTGTCAGCTAAGAACAGGAAACAATAAAAGATTAGAAAAATGTTGTCTGGTCTTATGAGTCTCGATTTCATCGGCGACATTCAGATGGTCGGGTCAGAATTTGGTGTAAAAAACATGAAATCATGGATCCATCCTGCCTTGTATCAACAGATCAGGCTGGTGGTGGTGTAACGGTGTTGGGGGGATATTTCCTTGGCACAGTTTGGACCCCTTAGTACAAATTGAGCATCGTTTAAACGCCACAGCCTACTCAAGTACTGTTGTTGACCAAGTTCATCCCTTTATGACTGCAGTGTCCCCATCTTCTGATGGCTCCTTCCAGCAGGATAATGCACCATGTCACAAAGCTCCAATCATCTCACCACTGGACAATGAGGTCCCTGTACTCCAATGGCCTCCACACTCACCACATCTCATCCAATAGAGCACCTTTAGGGTGTGGTGGAACGGGAGATTTGCATCATGGATGTGCAACTGACAAATCTGCAGCAACTGCGTGATGTTATCATATCACTATAGATCAAAATCTCTGAGGCCGCGTACACACGGCAGAGAACCTCGACGGGCAGAACACATCGTTCCGCCCGTCGAGGTTCTCTGCCGGCCGTCGAAATCGGCGACCCGCCCGTCGGGAATGGCAACCAGCCATTCATCCAGGCGGGCCGTCGAGCAAATAGAGTGCGTGCTCTCTATTTTTGCTCGACGGGATTCCCGACGGGATGCTCGCCGAGAGCATACACACGGCCGATGTCCTCGCTGGAATGCAGCTTCCAGCGAGGTTCTCGCTGGTTTCCAGCGAGAACCTCGGTCGTGTGTACGCCGCCTCAGGGATGTTTCCAACACCTTGTTGAGTCTATACCACTAAGAATGAAGGAAGTTCTGAAGGCAAAAGGGGGTCCAAATCTGTATGAGCAAGGTGTACCTAATAAAGTGGCCGGTGAGTAAATATTGCAGATAAAAAAGTGCATGTCTGGGCTTTTCATCATCTGGTGCATTGGCAGCCCAATAAAGTGATTGGACACGATCGGATTTTTAACTGATGGTGTGTAGGCAAGACTGATGAAAGTCAGCTTCATCGGATATCAGATGAAATAATCTATCGGTCCGTTTTCATCAGATTAGCCGATCGTGTGTACAGGGAATCACACACCACTTTTACCTACAGGTTAGCCTAGATTAAGGCTTACTTGTAGGTACTGGAAATATCTCTTAAACCTACACGGTTTAGGAGATACAGTGCCTTGCGAAAGTATTCGGCCCCCTTGAACTTTGCGACCTTTTGCCACATTTCAGGCTTCAAACATAAAGATATAAACTGTAATTTTTTGTGAGGAATCAACAACAAGTGGGACACAATCATGAAGTGGAATGAAATTTATTGGATATTTTAAACTTTGTTAACAAATAAAAAACTGAAAAATTGGGCGTGCAAAATTATTCAGCCCTTTTACTTTCAGTGCAGCAAACTCTCTCCAGAAGTTCAGTGAGGATCTCTGAATGATCCAATGTTGACCTAAATCACTAATGATGATAAATAGAATCCACCTGTGTGTAATGAAGTCTCCGTATAAATGCACCTGCACTGTGATAGTTTCAGAGGTCCGTTTAAAGCGCAGAGAGCATCATGAAGAACAAGGAACACACCAGGCAGGTCCGAGATACTGTTGTTGAGAAGTTTAAAGCCGGATTTGGATACAAAAAGATTTCCCAAGCTTTAAACATCCCAAGGAGCACTGTGCAAGCGATAATATTGAAATGGAAGGAGTATCAGACCACTGCAAATCTACGAAGACCTGGCCGTCCCTCTAAACTTTCAGCTCATACAAGGATAAGACTGATCAGAGATGCAGCCAAGAGGCCCATGATCACTCTGGATGAACTGCAGAGATCTACAGCTGAGGTGGGAGACTCTGTCCATAGGACAACAATCAGTCGTATACTTCACAAATCTGGCCTTTATGGAAGAGTGGCAAGAAGAAAGACATTTCTTAATGATATCCATAAAAAGTGTTGTTTAAAGTTTGCCACAAGCCACCTGGGAGACACACCAAACATGTGGAAGAAGGTGCTCTGGTCAGATGAAACCAAAATCTAACTTTTTGGCTACTTTATGTTTGGTGTAAAAGCAACACAGCTCATCACCCTGAACACACCATCCCCACTGTGAAACATGGTGGTGGCAGCATCATGGTTTGGGCCTGCTTTTCTTCAGCAGGGACAGGGAAGATGGTTAAAATGGATGGGAAGATGGATGGAGCCAAATACAGAACCATTCTGGAAGAAAACCTGATGGAGTCTGCAAAAGACCTGAGACTGGGACGGAGATTTGTCTTCCAACAAGACAATGATCCAAAACATAAAGCAAAATCTACAATGGAATGGTTCACAAATAAACATATCCAGGTGTTAGAATGGCCAAGTCAAAGTCCAGACCTGAATCCAATCGAGAATCTGTGGAAAGAACTGAAAACTGCTGTTCACAAACGCTCTCCATCCAACCTCACTGAGCTCAAACTGTTTCGCAAAGAGGAATGGGCAAAAATGTCAGTCTCTCGATGTGCAAAACTGATAGAAACATACCCCAAGCGACTTACAGCTGTAATCGCAAGAAAAGGTGGCGCTACAAAGTATTACAGTTTTTCTCTATTGGTTTGGCTCATTTCTTGAAACAGAAATGACATTCTCAAAACAACATGGACAAATCTCCAAACCACTTGGCAATTGTTCACAACTGAATGGCATTTCTCATTCATTTCATCAAATTGCAAATGTCTCAGTACATGTCTCAATGTCTCAGTACATTTCTCAAATGATTTATTACAAGTAACCTACATTTAGCACAATTTCCAATTGAATAGATCATGTTGATCCAAACTGATTGTCATTTCTCAGTCTAAATGATCGTTCTCTCCAAAATGTGTTAGCGTCATTTCATTGTTTAAAGCGGAGTTCCACCCTTAAAATCACTTTTTTTCATTACATCCAGCATACTGGCGTCAGCGCCAGTATGCTGTTTTTTTTTTTTTTAATGCGCGTACTTACTTTATATCAAATCATTGATTTCCAGGCGCACCGCGGAATGTCGCCTCTATAAGGCGTCACGCCTTCCGGAAACAGCCGATTAGCATTCGGCTTTTACTCGGCGCCTGCGCACAGACCCAGGAGCTGACTGCGCAGGCGCCGTATATAGCCGCGTCACGCCCTCCGAAAAAACCCGAACTAGGACCGGCTATTTTCGGCGCCTGCGCAGTCAGCTCCTGGGTCTGTGCGCAGGCGCCGAGTAAAAGCCGAATGCTAATCGGCTGTTTCCGGAAGGCGTGACGCCTTATAGCGGCGACATTCCGCGGTGCGCCTGGAAATCAATGATTTGATATAAAGTAAGTACGCGCATTAAAAAAAAAAAAAAAACAGCATACTGGCGCTGACGCCAGTATGCTGGATGTAATGAAAAAAAGTGATTTTAAGGGTGGAACTCCGCTTTACAGTTTTTCTCTATTGGTTTGGCTCATTTCTTGAAACAGAAATGACGTTCTCAAAACAACATGGACAAATCTCCAAACCACTTGGCAATTGTTCACAACTGAATGGCATTTCTCATTCATTTCATTAAATTGCAAATGTCTCAGTACATGTCTCAATGTCTCAGTACATTTCTCAAATGGTTTAGTACAAGTAACCTACATTTAGCACAATTTCCAATTGAATAGATCATGTTGATCCAAACTGATTGTCATTTCTTAGTCTAAATGGTCGTTCTCTCCAAAACGTGTCAGCGTCATTTCATTGTTTAAGTCATCACATGCACAATAGTCTGTTCAATTGTCAAAATTATTCAGGAACACAATACCATGAATACCATATATGAATCTCTTGGAACATTTGATAAAATCATTACAGCAATTGACAGTCAGGTAAAACTAGAACTTGAACGAAGGAGGAGTTGGTCTCAGATGACCAATCAAACAGTATGTTTAGTTACCTGACAGGTACTGTCCATTACTGTATTGTGAATGCTGCCAAACATGTATATATAGAGATTGACCATGCAGGACCAGTACAATGTCTGAACATGGAGGCACCTGGCCAAGTAGATGAACACGGGCAACTGCCTGCCCAAGGAAGAGGAGGAGGAGTAAGAGTGCGTGATGGTGGAATAGGGGGAAGAAGCTGAGGAGCACGAAGACACCATGCTGTCCCTAATGAAATCTGGGCGACAATTATAGACCATGTCATCAACCATGCCCTCACAATCAATGATGGAATTATATAATGTATAGGACAGGACACTGTGCATAGAGCAACAAATATGTTTATTTACTCATTTACGTATTCATTTAGTGTGTGTGTGTGTGTGATAGGCCTACAGTATTACAGTATCCTACTTCAGTGGGATGTTACGTATGATACTAACCATGACAAGAAAAATATTGTAGAAAATAATCTATGGAATAGTTTATTTTCTACAATATTGATAATACAGTTTACAGTAGTATTCCAGTATTACAGTAAAAACTGCAGCTTACTGTATGATGCAATTATCATTATAATCCTTATTTTGAAGAATATAACCTACAATACAGTAAGTAAAAGGGTCAAAGAGCTGCAATTACAGTAGTGCCTCCTATGGAAATCTATCTAATAATGTTACTGTAACATTTCAGTAATTTCATATTTGTTCCCCTCCCCTTTCTGTCAAATACCCCCTGTAGTACCTCTGCATATGCTACATGTACCCCAGGTTTGGATCCACTGGAATACTGGCCAGTAGTATATTGACCTTGTGCAGAACATAGAACATTCCTATGTAGCTGTCTGTAACTGTATTGTATGGGGATGAGGCTGGCTTCAACCTGGCCAAGGGCCAAAGACGTGGCCGTAATTTTTTTGGCCACTGGGCCACGGTGGATGTCCCAGGCCAGTGAGGGGGCAATATAACTATGTGTGCTGCCATTTCTGAGAATGGTGTGGCCACTCGCATGCCCAGTCTTGGCCCATACAATACACAGAAGCTCCTCATCTTCTTGGACCACTTTCATTTGGATTTGATCCCAGAAAATGAGAGAGGTCTCATAGGGCCTCACCTACCACAATATATAATTGTATGGGACAATGTGAATTTCCACCGTGGCCCCGCTTATCAGGGCCTGGTTCACTGCTCATCCAAGGATGGATATTGTGTTCCTACCACCTTACTCTCCTTTCCTCAATCCTATTGAGGAGTTTTTCTGTGCTTGGAGGTGGAGAGTGTATGAGCATCAGGCTCAAGATCAGAGGTCCCCGTTCCATGCAATAGACGCTGCCTGTGAGAATATTACAGGAGATCAGTGTAGGCGATGGTTGCGACATCTCCTTCGTTTCTTCCCTCAATGCATCGCAAGGGAGGATATACGCTGCAATGTTGATGGAATCTGTGGCCAGACAGTCAGCAGCGTGTGGATGGGCAGGAGGGTGAGGACAGTACCCAGGAGAGGGAGGGTGAGGACAGCGACCAGTGAAGAGATGTTAGGGCTCTTTCACACGGGTGGCCTGTTCAGGTCCGCCTGCCAGTTTTTTAGGCGGACCTGAATGGGCACTCTGTGCTCCTCTATGGAGCTGCGGATGTCAGGGGTGACATGCCCACAGACATCAGACCCGCTCTGGTCCGCCAAAGTGTGACGGAGGAAAAACCTACTTTTCCATTCGTCTGGCGGATTGTATTGGGTGAACACGGACAGACGGTCCGTGTTCATCCGATCCCCTCATAGGGGAGAGCAGAGAGCTGACAGGGCAGTCCCTGCACAGTGTGCGAGGACCTCCCTGTCATCCGCCGGCTTAGCGGGGATCAATGGAGCGATCCCCACTGAGCAAGTGGAGGTTCACGGGGCAGATCATTACTGATCCGCCCCGTGTGAAAGGGGCCTTACAGTAGTTGTGAAACTCAAGCTTTATTTACAGCATTGTAGGCTAAATTTACAGTAATTGTCCTTGTTTTTTGTTTGTGTGTTTATATTTCCATATATTATGCTGTATATGTTTTCTTTTTAGTCTCATGTATGGAAGTTACTTTGTGTGTGAATGATAATGGTTACAATACTGTAAAGTAATTTTTCCTTGGCAGTATGAGTGCAATGTGTGATGTCAAACCTTGGAGGCGACTCTTACCCTAAAAACTTTTCTTATTTTTCAGTTTTATACACAATTGTATTCAGTTAGCTAGACAAAAACTGTACAGTAACCATTGTAAATGAAGGACTGGGCTAAGACTGAAAGGTGGACATGAGGGATATTTCAATGGTCCTCTGCCATAGAGATAAAACATCTAAACATTTTGACTTGCAGTGCTTACACAATGCCAAAGGGACGATGCATTTTGGGGGCACTGACTATTTGAATGAGAAAGAAATTTAGTTTTGACACATGAGTGAACTGTTTTGGGAAAGATATGAGCTTTTGAAGGTGAACCATGGTGTTGTGCCGAACCATCCAGGTTATTTTGGCAAAAGCACCAAGAGAGCTGAGAATGTCTGTCTGGTCTGTTTCAAGAAATGAGCCAAAGCAATTGAGAAGAATCTTTGCCATTTTGGAGGCACTGACTCTTTATATGGGAAAGGAATATGGTTTTGAAGCAAGAGTGAACAGTTTTGGGAAAGATATGAGCTTTTGCAAGTGAGTAATAGTGTTGTGCTGAACTGTAAGGCTGGCCATACATGATCCAATTTTCTGTGCAATTTTCTTTAGATTTACCTTCAACTATGTAGTGCAAGGGCCTGCCTGATTGCATACAATTGAAAGTGTTGTTTAGTTTGACCTCATACTATATGGTTTTTGGTAAATCTAAAAGAAAATTGTACAAGAAAATTGAACATGTATGGCCAGCCTAAGACTGTTTTGCCAAATGATCTTAAAGTTTTGAGAATGTCATTTCGGTTTCAAGAAATGAGCCAAAACAATAGAGAAAAACTGTAACTTAAGGGGGCTGAATCATTTTGCACACCCAATTTTTCAGTTTTTTATTTGTTAAAAAAGTTTGAAATATCCAATAAATTTCGTTCCAATTCATGATTGTGTCCCACTTGTTGTTGATTCTTCACAAAAAATTACAGTTTTATATCTTTATGTTTGAAGCCTAAAATGTGGCAAAAGGTTGCAAAGTTCAAAGGAGGCCGAATACTTTCGCAAGGCACTGTTTGTGCCGACGTCATCTACACACGCTCACTGAAAAAAAAGGCACGATCATGCAGAAATTAGGAATTTCGTAAATTTGCGATTTCGAAAAATCAGCTATTTCGAAAATTCAGAATTTCAGAAATTCGGAAATTAGAAATTCTAAAATTTGAGTTTTGGAAATTCTTAAATTTCAGGAATTTCTAACATTTCAGAAATTTAAAACATTTGGGAAATCCAAAAATTGGAAATTCGAAAATTGGAAATTCAAAAATTCAGAAATTTGAAAATCTCAAAATTTGGATTTTCCAATTTCCGTATTTCTGAATTTCCAATTTTAAAATTTCCGAATTTCCAATTTTAGCATTTTAGAAATTTTAGAATTTCCGAATTTTGAAAATTTCGAGTTTGTAGACACTGTAACTTTCATACAAACCAATCAATGTAAACTTATTGGGATTTTTTTTATACCAAAGACATATAGCAGAATACATTTTGGCCTAAATTTATTAAAAGATTTTTTTTTTTTTTTTTATTTATGGGGTATGTTTTATAGTAGAAAGACAAATATGGTGAAATGAACTTCACCAGGCTCGAAAAGGTGACCTTGCCAATATACAAAGATCTTCTAGTTTTCAAAGAAAACAAGCCGGAAAGGAGACTTTGCTCAAGGTGGTCCAAGGAGTTTTTTGATGGAGTTTATACTTTTCACCATAGTTTAACCCCTAATGACCGGATGTCTGAAGTAAGTGCGCGGAAAGAGCTAGTGGATGGGGGAATCTTTGCTGAGAGCTGAGTGTGGGGCTGTCACGTGAAGATCTAATCTGGTATCACAGGAGAAGGGATGTGATACCAGACTAGATCAGGGCTGTCTCAATACATGGGCACTGCCCAGGGGCCCCAGGTGCATGGGGGCCCCATGATCTTGCCAAAAAATTGCTGAGACAGTCATGCTTTCTACTAAGCTGTCCCGGGATGGCCATGTCCTGGTCAACTTCCCAAAAACTGTACTGTGCCCTCCTGATCCCAGTATTCTACCCTCCTGACTCCTTTTTTACTGTGCCCTTTGTGTTGATTAGTCTTTGGTTTAGGGCATGTTTTCTTATTGTTTAAAATCTATTCTATTATGTTTAATTCTATTAACTACCGTATATACTCGAGTATAAGCCAAGTTTTTCAGCACTTTTTTTAGGGCTGAAAATACCCCACTCGGATTATACTCGAGTCAGTTTGTCCAATTTATAAAATTTATAAAATTTGCGGCTTCCTTCTGGTCCCATCCCATTCCGTGATAGTCGTTTGACACGGTGTTCGGTGTACCGCCTATCACGGACGTTCTTTCATATTCGGACTCAGTTTCCCAGCAGACACTGTGTTCCGCCTATCACGGCCCTTCTCTTGTCCGAGGATGAAAGAACGTCCGTGATTGGCGGAACACTGAACACAGTGTCTGCTGGCAAAGTGAGTCAGAGAATAAAAGAACGTCCGGGATAGGCGGAACACCAAACACAGTGTCAAACACCTATCACGGAACGGGACAGGACCAGGAGGAAGCCGCGACTAATAGCGATGACAGTGAGGATGGGCACAGTGAGGTTGCAATGGGCACAGTGAGGTTGCAATGGGCACAGTGAGGTTGCAATGGGCACAGTGAGGTTGCAATGGGCACAGTGAGGCTGCAATGGGCACAGTGAGGCGTGCAAATGGGCATTGTTGACCCTCTTTTCCACTTACAGTGGCTGCTGCATTCTCACCCTAGGCTTATACTCGAGTCAATACGTTTTCCCATTTTTTTGTGGTAAAATTAGGTGCCTCGGCTTATATTCAAGTATATATGGTATTTATACTTTAATTCTTACATTTAGTGAATTGCTTAAATTGAGACAGGCTGGTAGGGGCCACAGAGCATTACTTTGCCCAGGGGCCCATGATGTTATTTAGACGACCCTGGACTAGATCTCCACATGACAGCAAGCACATGGTAGGGCTGCCCACAGGACAGCAAACCCTCCAGGCTGGACTTCTGCTCTCCAGGACAAGACCTCACTGCTCTGTGTCTCAGAGTATTTATACAGACTCCCAGCACCCATCTGGGCCACCCTTCTTGGGATTGGCCAGGGCTGTATAAATATTCATACTGCTCATTTGTCTTGCTCCACACCTATGTTCCACAGAGAATGGTCACATGGATGTTGGAAGGAGGCAACCAACTTTCCAAGGACATTTTGTGAGTACAGACAGTTAGAGATCTTAGAGACTGTGTGCTCAGGGCCGTCTTTAATATTAATTGGACATTTTCTTGGTCCCTCCCAAATCCACCTGTCAACTATTTGTAGGCTCAAAGGGGCAGCTGCTTTGGGCCCCACAACAATGACAACCCCTCTGGTGCTAGAGAGTCAGCTGTGTGTTGTATAAAGGGGGACATTGGCTGGTTCTGATTGCTCTAAAGAAGAAGTTTTTAACTACTTCTACTACAAAGCCAAGTCCACAGTTTGCTTTTGCAAGGACTTTTGCTTCAGCTATGCAGAAGGACGTTTACTGTCCTCATCTTGTACTTGGTTTGATTTGGTAGCGGTGCACATTTACTGCAGCACAGCGGCCCGGCTGTGCCAAACGACGTAAACTGTACATCACTTGGAGGCGCAATTGGATAGTGGGGGAGCCAATCAGCAGGCCTGGCAGACATGATGTCCACCGACCTTCACCACGATTACCTCCAGGAGAGGCAGAATGGCGAGCTACCTAATTGCCTATGTAAACAAGGCAGATCGCCGCTGACAGGTGAGAAGATGGAGATATTGTGTTGTGTTCTTAGCAGGAAAACTGATCTCTGTGTTCACCCAAGCAGAGCACCCCCTAGGCACATTGTTATCTCTTTGATTGCCCCTAGTGTTAAGCTAGTGTCATTAGTACAGTGACAGTGCATATTTTTAGCACTGATCACTGGAGTAGTGTCACTGGTCCCCAAAAAAGTGTCAAACGTGTCGGTTAGGTGTCCAGTTTGCCTGTCACAGTCCGATGCAGGAAAACATATGCTGTCATGTGCATTCCTGCCCTGCCAGTGGTGTGAATCGGTCCTTGGGACATACATGGAAATGTGCTGCCCTCTGCAGACAGGTGCAGATGCTATTAATTCTTAAAAGGAGAAGTACAGCCAAAGCTTGTTTGGCTGTACTTCTCCTGTGATCCATAGTAGTACAGTTTGTTCTGCACTCCTGTGACTCATTTTATACAGTAGCTGACAGCGGGCTGAAAGCTGCTGATGTCACAGAGCTGTCCAGGCTGGGGAAAGATTGAGACCATATGGTCGGGATCCGCCCACATACCTGGACTTTCACCTGGCTCAGCCTCTTGGAGAGTCACTCAGAGTCTGAGGGTCTCCAAGCTTTCTAAACAATTGGCCGGTTTACTGTACTTCAGACCTTAGGGGGGCCGGACTGTGGCCATCGGGAGACAAAATGTCCCAACATCAGTGGGGGTAAACAATCCCCCATTGTTGGGGGCAGTGGGGGGGCAATTGGGCCCCATCATTGGTATCATTGGAAGAAATTGGGCCCCATTGTGGGTGTCATTGGAAGGAATTGGGCCCCATCATTAGTTTCATTGAGCGCCTTTGTTGGTGTCATTAGGAGGAATCGTGCCCCATCATAGGTGTCATTGGGCCCTACTGTTGATATCATTGGGAGGAACATCACATCGTTGGTGTCATTGGGAAGAATTGTTCCCTTCATCAGTGTGAATAAAATAGCACCGCAAGGGCCGAGTAAAAGAAAGCAAAGGGCCGCTGGAGAATTAGGAAAGAGAACCTCCCAAAAATAACAAAAATTTCCCCAAAATCTATGCCTCGAGTTTGATCTATTTTCGTTCAATAAATATCCCATACGTACCTCTCAGGTTTTGTTCAGGGGGATACTAAAGCCTATCCCATGATGACACTGACAGTATCGCACAAAAGTGAGTACACCCCTCACATTTTTGTAAATATTTTATTATACCTTTTCATGTGACAACACTGAAGAAATGACACTTTGCTACAATGTTGTGTAGTGAGTGTACAGCTTGTATAACAGTGTAAATTTGCTGTCCCCTCAAAATAACTCAACACACAGCCATTAATGTCTAAACCGCTGGTATCAAAAGTGAGTACACCCCTAAGTGAAAATGTCCAAATTGGGCCCAAAGTGTCAATATTGTGCGGCCACCATTATTTTCCAGCACTGCCTTAACCCTCTTGGGCATGGAGATCACCAGAGCTTCACAGGTTGCCATTATAGTCCTCTTCCCCTCCTCCATGATGACATCACAGAGCTGGTGGATGTTGGAGACCTTGCGCTCCTCCACCTCCCATTTGAGGATGCCCCACAGATGCTCAATAGGGTTTAGGGCTGGAGACATGCTTGGCCAGTTCATCACCTTTACCCTCAGCTTCTTTAGCAAGGCAGTGGTGGTCTTGGAGGTGTGTTTGGGGTTGTTATGTAGGAATACGGGGGTCAGTGACAGCTCCAAAATAGAATGTAATAACATTCTCACTCAATGCTGCAAAAGCTTTGTCTACAGGATTACCGGGGTCTAGGTGTTAAAGAACTCCTTATTCAACCAAACATGATATACAATACAGACCAAAAGTTTGGACACACTTTCTCATGCCAAGAGTTTTCTTTATTTTCTCTATGACATATTTTCAGTTTCACACTTTTTTTGTTATGTATATAATTCCACATGTGTTAATTCATAGTTTTGATGCCTTCAGTGTGAATCTACAATTTTCATAGTCATGAAAATAAAAGAAAACTCTTGGAATGAGGTGGTGTGTCTAAACTTTGTCTGTACTGTATATATAATGTATATTTACATGGCAATGCGGTAAACATGCACAAATATACTAATATTTTTTGTACCTGCTGAGATCTAGTCAAGTCCTCAAAATGCAAATGAGCTCTCCCACTAACCAACTACCAGAATAATTAGTTGTTGTCAAATGAGTCATGGCTGCTCTCTGGGGAGATGAAAGAAGAGCGTTCTGGGAATGACGACATCCCAGCATCTCTAGGATGTTTTTTTTATCCTTCAGTGCTACAGATCAGAGCAGGTACTGTATATGTGCAACACTATCTGAATGAGAAGAGTAGAGGGCCTCTCGATGAAAACTAGCACCCCTTACTTCCATTTAGTATTACGGGTTTTAAAGAAAATATATGGTGTATACATCTCTTTATTACACTGAAGACTACAATAAAAAAAAATTACGAACTGCAAGTACAAAATATGGTGTGGAATTATCCTGTATTATTAGCCAGCAGGTGGAGCTGTATGCCTCCTTTTCATATATTTTTTTTCTAGGTTCTCTTTACCACCTGTTGTAAAAACCCAATTCTTGGCATAACTCAGCAACAGACAAGTGTACAAGTCAATGCACTCAATAGGCTATAGGCAAAAGATAGCACCAATGAAAAGACTCTCACCCTTCCATTGGTTCTCATCCCACAGGAGGTGCCAGCTTCTTTGGGAGCACATTTACTCCATATGAGGGGCATGGCCAAGATGTGGGAACCGACAGCAACCACTACCCCACCAGAGTTTAACGTGATTTTTGTACAGTCCATGGTCACCAATGCAAAACGCCCAAGCCATCTGATTTGTGTGACATAAAAAAAGGGTCCGGAACTTGTTTGCGCTTCAGGTGTTCGGCGTCAAGCGTTTGAGTGGAGATGTGAACCATCTCCATAGAGAATGTATTTTTCCCCGCTCTTAAGGCGACCAAACGCTCAGATGATCACTCAAGCGCGGACTAAATATATCTCCCCTAATAAGTTGTCTATGTTTATTCTGATGGCTTGTTCACTGGAGCATTTCATCATGACATTGAACTCTGGCTGACCTCATGTTTAGAAAATATTTAACCACTAGCCGACCAGCCGCCGTCATTCTACGGTGGCAGGTCGGCTCTCCCTGCGAGAGCCCATCATACCGTCAGGACATTCGCGACCACTAGGGGGCGCACGCTCCCCGCTCACCCCTGAGCGTGCCCGGCGGGTACAATCGCCGCCGGGCACCCACGATTGCTCATTACAGAGTGGGGAACGAGAGCCATGTGTGTAAACACAGCTCTCGTTCCTGTCACACAATGTATGAACAGAAGATCAGTGATTTCCCCTAGTGAGGCCACCCCCCCCCCCCCCCCCCCCCCCCATAAAGTTAGAACACAAATGGAACACACTTAACCCCCTTCACTGCCAATGGCATTTTTATAGTAATAAAATGCATTTTTATAGCATTGATCGCTAAAAAAATGCCAAGTACTGGGGAGAAAAAAAAAAATCCATAAAACTACCCCCTATTTTGTAAACGCTATAACTTTTGCACAAACCAATCAATAAATGTTAATTGCGATTTTTTTTTTTTACGAAAAAAATGTAAAAGAATACGTATCGGCCTAAACTGAGGAAAGATTTTTTTTATATTTTTTGGGGGATATTTATGACAGAAAAAAGTATAAAATATTGCATTTTTCTATATATATTTATATATATATATATATATATTAAAAAAAACACCAAAAGAAAGCTCCATTTGTGGAAAAAAAAAAAAGTCAATTTTGTTTGGGAGCCATATCGCACAACCGTGCAATTGTCAGTTAAAGCGACGCAGCGCCGAATCACAAAAAGTGCTCTGGTCTTGACAGCAATATGGTCCGGGGCTAAAGTGGGTAATCAAAACACAGGACAAGCAGACAATTCTGGCATAGCTATACGGCTGCATTCACACCTGAGCGTAGGCGGGAGGCGGCGTATTGCGGTGACATGAAATCGGCGTTTGTGGCTACAAGTCGCTCCTTGTTTTTCGCTGGAGGGGCGATTTTAACATTGTCGGCTATGCTCGAACGCCTAAAAAAAAAAAAAAAAAGGTCCGGGACTTGTTTCAAGCTTCAGGCGTACAGATGTGAACCATCTCCATAGCCGACAATGTTAATTCGCCCCTCCAGCGTATCTCAGGCTGCTACAGCGTCGGGCGACAAAACGCCTAGGTGTGAATGCAGCCTACGGGAGAGGGGGTGAGAATTGTGCACTTTTCATGATTGCAGGCTAGTGCACAAGATACGTAAATAACCTGTCACTCAAAGCATGGGGGAGGGACAGACTTTGGTTTTTATAGGGAAGTCTGTTTTATTCCACTGAATAAAAAGGATTGCTCAGCGCTGGATTAACTCTGTGTGGCAAGACTGGGCACAGATGATAGGAAAATCTTATTCTCTACATTGTGATAAAGTTTACATCCACTTTAAGGCAGTGCTGGAAAATAATGGTGGCCACACAAAATAGACACTTTGGGCCCAATGTGGACATTTTCACTTAGGGGTGTACTCATTTTTGTTGCCAGCGGTTTAGAGATTAATGGCTGTGTGTTTTTTTTTTTTTGAGGGGACAGTAAATTTACACAAACCTCCCTCTAGTTATAACTAAAGATTTATATAGAGGAATCAGGACCTCCTTCCGGTAAATCCTCTAGTGAGATAAAGATCTATATAGAGGAATTAGGACCTTCTTCCTCCTGCTAGTGAGGAATCTATATAGAGGAATTAGGACCTTCTTCCTCCTGCTGGTGATCCCTCTAGTGATGGATCCTAGAATTCCATTTGCTTTTCTCACTACCTGGCCACACTGCTCGGTGTAGCTGCAGATTTGTCAGAATGGCCACAGCACCTACAAAAAAGGACACATGAACATCAGAACTTGACCACAGAGCAATGGAAGGTGGGGGGCCTTGTCTGATAAATCAGTGGCCCTAAATCCCAGCACAAGCAAATGCCAAGAAGTCAGCGTTCATTGGTTGAGCCACACCCAGGACCAAGAGGGGGAGGTTGCACTGAGCAGAGGTTTAGTCAGCCCTTTCTATACAATAAATAAAAGTTTTTTATTTAGAAAAAAAAAAAAAAAAAAAAAACATACGATTTTATTTACAAATCCAAAACGTTACATGTGACAATAAAAAGTTTAATACACAGTGCACCAGAACACTACAATAAAGACAAACCCCATTAAAAAGATACATAAGAGGAGGAGATTTAAGCTTGAAAAATTCACAAATCGGAATAAAATAAAAATTCAGTTGGCTTTGCACATAAAGGTCTTTAGCCTTCTCCACCCCTTGAGCTGGAGAACAACTGATCCCAGTCTGTTAACAGCCAGATGCCACCAGGGCTTGCTGGGATATGTAGTTCTGCAGCAGTCACAAGCCATTAAGGCAGAAGTCTCAAACTGGCGGCCCTCCAGCTGTTGTGGAACTACAAGTCCTATGATGCATTGCGAAAGCCGACAGTTGTGGAACTACAAGTCCCATTATTTCTCTGCCGTAACTGTCAGCTTTTACAATGCCGCATGGGACTTGTAGTTCCACAACAGCTGAAGGGGGGCTAGTTTGAGACCCCTGCATTAAGGCGTGTTGGTATAGACTTGTCCCACCAATCATTCTGCTCATTCACTGAAAATAGAAAACACTTGCGCTCCCAATATATAAATATCCAGAGTATAATACAGCACGCCATCCTTTCCAAATAAACATGAGTCCCCGTGTTCCGCCAACTCATATACATGTAATATGTGCGGCACACCCTATAACCCATCAGAGCACTCTATTCAACAGTATATACATCGGATGGAAGTCAGAAGCGGAGTGGTGTCATGTGACCAGGTTACAGGTATGAGAACGTACACATCACAGACGGGGGGCTAGTGGGCCACATCGGAATCAAAGCTTGGGGGCATGATCCGACGAGAGTTGGCACGCACCCACGGGTGCTCCATGACGCCTTTGAGTGGCAGGCGGTGTGATGGGTTGTATTTTAGGAGTTTGCTGATCAGGTCTTTGGATCCTTCAGATAGGTAGGAAGGAAACCGTAGGTCAACCTAGGAGGAGGAGACAGAAAATAAGGAAATGTAATCATAGATGAGCAACAAGGCAACTGATAATACTTTCTGAAATACATACAGGAGCAACTTTACCTGACAGGGGATTTGTATTTCTGTCCATCCAGTCTTAACATTTACACAGCCCTGTCTAGTAGATCTGATCTTTCTCAGCTGCAACTATAACTGGCAGATCTTGTCCCTCCCCCAGCCCGGGACTGTACAGTGAAAGGAGAAGCAGCAGGATAAGCTCATCACTCTGCCCTCTCCTACTAGCATTTTACCACAGGAGTGCAGCCAATTAGCTCCTTGTGCTGCTTCTCCCTCAACGAGTCTATGCCCTGCTGTACAGGGCATTGCAAGAGAAATATCAAGTCAAATGTAGGTGCTTACACTGCACTTAGAAAATTACATTTGGGCCCCTTTCACACTGGGGCAGTATGTGCAGTGGCAGTATAGCGCCACTATACCGTAGGAATTGCTGCAGTATTCAGCTGCTCGCGGACAAAAGAGGGTTAATACTGCATTGCCAGCAGTATTACCACGGTGTCCCATGGTTTTCAATGCAGAGGAGCGGTGAAAGAGTGGTATACACATCGCTGCAAAGATGCTGCTTGCATTATTTATTATTATATGTGCTTTTTTTAGCGCTAAAATGCCTGAAATACACCTCAGTGTGAAAGGGGCCTTAGCATTAACCACCCAGTGTATATTTACTGCAGCATAGCAAGCGCTCTGCACCAGATCATGTACCTACCTAGTACATGACCTGCCACTTCTGGTGCGTGTGAGCAAGTATCTATAGTTATGCAAATATCAGAAATGCCTTGATGGGTGGATGCCAGGCTGGTGGAGTGGGTGTTCCTAGTCAGGCTGCATTTGTATATAGACCAGGGGTAGGCAACCATGGCACTCCAGCTATGATGAAACAACAACTCCCATCATGCCTCTGCCTCCAGGCATCATGCCTGCGATTGACAGGATCTTGCAATGGGACTTGTAGTTTCAAAATGCGATGCTGACCCTACATAACTGAAATCCAATACATGAAGGTGGTGGGCCACAGTCAGTCTGGAAGGGAAAAGGATGCTGGGTGTCTTCCAGCCAGGAAATAAGGCAGGCTCTGACTTGCTGCAGCACCTAATGCACATTGTGAGAAGCTCACAGTGTGCAGTGAAATCCCGAGCAAGCCATTTCAGTAGAGGAGCCTGTACAACTGAAAGAGAGGGGGGGAAGGCCGAAGCTTTTAGAAGCCAGCAGCCCCGCCGGGTTGCTTATATACCTTTATTTGGTTTCCAAATGATCTTCTGAACGGCTGAAATCCCATTGCTTTGAAGCAAGACTTTTAGGCACCACTTTCAGAGATCAGTTCTTTATGCCTGCTGACAGAGTCAGTGACAACCACTGATTTTAATGGGGAGTGTGTGCTAACCCAGGGCACGACAGAGTCCGGGCACCAGGTCGCAATTGCGACAAGAAATTGTGACCTGGCGCCCGCCGGTAATTGCCTCATTACCGGCCGTCGCGGGCCAGCCGATCGCGTGGCAGGGGAGGTTGGGATCGCGGCGGGCCCACGATGGCTGGTAATTTAGGCCGCGGCTTTGTGAAGTGCCAAGCTTCCTTCTGTGACCTGCACCATCTGGTGGTGGCCGTTGGCATTACAAGTAAAACAGCAGTTGTAATGTGTAATTTTTCACTGCCATCTCCATACATAGAATAAAATTGTAACACCCTAGAGAATAAATTTGCGGTTGCTGCAATACTTCGTCACGCCGTATTTGCGGCCTTACAAGAGCACTTTTGAAAAAAAAAAAAATCAAACAATTGTTTTAATTTAAAAAAAAAAATTAGTAAAAAACAGTAAAGTTATCCCAATTTTTTTTATATTGTGAGAGATCATGTTACGCCGAGTAAATTGATACCCAACATGTCACGCTTCAAAAATTGCGTCCGCTCGTGGAATGCCGACAAACTTTTACCCTTTAAAATCTCCATAGGCGAGGTTTAAAAATTCTACAGGTTGCTGCTTGAGTTACAGAGGAGGTCTAGAGCTAGAATTATTGCTCTCCCTCCCAACGATCGTGGCGACACCTCACGTGTGTGGTTTGAATACCGTTTACATATGCGGGCGCTACTCACATATGTGTTCGCTACTGCACGTGTTTTCTGGCTCCTAACATTAGCTGGCTCCTAGATTCCAAGCAAATTTGTCAAACCCTGGTTTAACCACTAGAGCCGGCGCCTGCCAGAACTTTTAAGGGCTTTAGAATGCTGGGAGTCGGGGGTCATGTGACCACCATGATTGGCTGTCACATGATGGGAAAAGCTGATCGCAGCAGAGTATGGGAGCTTTCAGCTAGCCACCGGTAATTATGCCTGGAGCATGCAAATATGCAGCCACCTTGAAGAGGTTAACACCCCCAAATTAGATCTGAAGGGTGACAAACAGCGATGCACCTGTACGTTGCTAGACTTCAAGTGGTTATAAATGGATGATCCTGCAGCTCTCGCTACTTTTTTTTTTTTAGGTAGTTGACTCCTGTAAATGCAGTTATATCTGCTGGATTGCTTTTACAAGCAACAGGATTTATACCCCTTCGTGGCTTTACTGGGATCTCCTGTCTCACTGGAAGTTCCAATCGATCAGCCAGCGCTTCTGCTGGATGATCGGAGAGCCGAACAAAGACCGGATCAGCTTTATTCAGCTCTTGGCTATGGTAATCCGGAAGTGATGAAGTGATATCACTTCTGGGTTACCTGGATGTCAAAAGATGCCATTTTCAAAAACACACCACACAGATCTTGGTGTGATCAAATGCTTTTTAGGGGGGGAGAGGAGATATTTGGGGTCTTATAGATTCCAGAACCCCCATACCTGTGTCACAAGGGAAGTTTATTCAAAAATGCACAGAGGGTGTACACCAGCAGCTCCACATGCACCATGTCCCTCACTCCCCCAGCTGAGGAGGTAGGCCGGCTCCATGCACTGCTTAAGAGAAGATAGGATATAAAAAAATAAAAAAAAGTGACTGCTATGACCCCCCCATATAGGAGGGCAAAGGTGGCTATCAGCTGCCTATTAGGGACAGTATGGGTATAATATAGAGGCGTACCGAATCCAAACATGCAGGATGCACTTGACTGAAAACAGGGTTAATAGATTTTTTTTTTTTACATAATCATGAAAATAAATAGGTCAGCCATTGCCCATTTAGTGGGGAAAAAATAAATAAATACATCCTTTAAAAAAGCCATGTACTGGTCTGTTGCGCTTCCATTGTGACATTTAAAAAAAAAAAAAAAAAAGATTAGATTAGATTACATGACCTATGAAAAAAGTAAACAAAAAAAAAAAAAAAAACCCAACATCAGCACCGTAAAATCATTTCTGCACCTTTTTCACATTGGCAAAACCACCATTTTCATTTGATGTATTGGCGGCCGTAGTCTCGGTGCATCTCCTAGTACAACACCTTAAACCAGCTTTAAAACCGAGTGAGATTACCTTTATTTACATTAAAAAGGATACTGCACCGGGAGCCCATATGTTCTCTTCCTTTGACCCACCAGCACACAACACTAGCTCATTGTGCAAATAAAACACATGCTTTTACAAATTCAAATTCCCTTCACCAGCTCACCTTGATTATTCTGCGGTGGGTCTCCGTGTGGGTTGGGCTCTCGAAAGGCGGTGA
The DNA here is from genome assembly GCA_029574335.1 of Rana kukunoris. Lineage (NCBI taxonomy): Eukaryota > Metazoa > Chordata > Amphibia > Anura > Ranidae > Rana > Rana kukunoris. The sequence goes on along the minus strand of CM056051.1, from coordinate 517,370,223 downwards.
GCCGACCAGGAGCTCGAAGCAGAGAACTCCGGCGCACCACAAGTCCACCTTCTCATCGTGGGTCTTTCCCTCCACCATCTCTGGCGGCAGATAGTCCAGTGTGCCACACATGGTGCGGCGCCTGCAAGAGTACAGTAAAGACTTAGTACTGCTCAACAGTATGTACCTCATTTTAGTCTCAGTAGTGACTGTTCTAAAGCAAGCGTCACATACCAGTGTCCGTAACCCCTGCCTGGCAGTACGTTCCTATACCCGTAACCCCTGGCAGTACGTTCCTATACCCGTAACCCCTGGCAGTACGTTCCTATACCCGTAACCCCTGGCAGTACGTTCCTATACCCGTGTCCGTAACACCTGCCGGCAGTACGCTTCCTATAGCCGTAAAACCTGCCTGGCAGTACGCTTCCTATAGCCGTAAAACCTGCCTGGCAGTACGCTTCCTATAGCCGTAAAACCTGCCTGGCAGTACGCTTCCTATAGCCGTAAAACCTGCCTGGCAGTACGCTTCCTATAGCCGTAAAACCTGCCTGGCAGTACGCTTCCTATAGCCGTAAAACCTGCCTGGCAGTACGCTTCCTATAGCCGTAAAACCTGCCTGGCAGTACGCTTCCTATAGCCGTAAAACCTGCCTGGCAGTACGCTTCCTTTAGCCGTAAAACCTGCCTGGCAGTACGCTTCCTTTAGCCGTAAAACCTGCCTGGCAGTACGCTTCCTTTAGCCGTAAAACCTGCCTGGCAGTACGCTTCCTTTAGCCGTAAAACCTGCCTGGCAGTACGCTTCCTTTAGCCGTAAAACCTGCCTGGCAGTACGCTTCCTGGATCAGCAATTCCTTCCTCTGGCAGTGTCAGCAATCCCTGCCTGGCAGTATGCTTTATATACCCGTGTCCGTAATCCCTGCCCACCAGTATGCTTCCTATATAAATGGCTGTAATCCCTGCCCAACATTATAAATAATCCCTGTCTGGCAGTATGCTTACTATACCAGTGTCCACAATCCCTGCCTGGCAGTATGCTTCTCAAACCAGTATCGGTAATACCTGCCAGCAGTATGCTTCCTATACCAGTGTCAGTAATCCATAGCTGCAGTATGCTTCATATTCCAAGTCTGTCCATGCCCGGCAGTATTCATCCTATAGCACAGTCCCAGTAATCCCTGCCCGGCAGTAAGCACCATATTCCAGGCTCAGAACATACCTGAGTGAGGGGGCGTGAACCGACCAGCCAAAGTCAGCAATCTTCAGCTCTCCCTTGTACCCCACCAGAAGATTCTCTGGTTTGATGTCCCTATGGATAACCTTCCTCTCATGGCAGTATTGGAGAGCATCTGCTAGCTCCTCTATACACTGAAAAGAAACATGAAGAATTTATAGAATACACAATGGTTCCCAATGGTGCCAAGACAGAAGGCCCCAGCTTACCCATGGAATATACATTTACATGCTCCCTTTTAAAAAACGTGTAATTTTAATAAAAGAACATCCAGTGCCATCATCCATATACAGAAGTTTTGCAGGTTGGAGCACAACGATCTTACACGGAAGTGGGAGCCAATACCTTGTTTTGACAGGCATCTGCTCCCCCAAATGTGGCGGTGGGGGGGGTGGGTATTTGGAAGCAGACAAGCAGAGCTTCACTTTAAATGGGCTGCCTCAACCCTAGGCCCCAACAAAAACGCAGATATTCAGCCTCTCGGCGGGTGGGCCTCGGCGCTGAGTGGCCGCATATATGCGTATCAATAAGCAGACCGCTGTACCCGGAGTCTGCAGGGTGCACACTCTTGAACGGTTAACAGAGGCCAATGAAAATCTCCCAATTGCTTTTTGCGATCAGGACATTGGCTGTCATGGTGATCAAATGATTGGCAATCTGGGGGGGGGGGGGGGGGGGGGGGATGAGTTGTCACATGACCATTAACTGCACCTTGCAGAGGTGCACCTAAAGAGCAGAGAATGTGTCATGAACGAACACCATTGTGCATGTTCCGAAGCACCCACTAAAGTGAACCAATCCTTAAACAGGGGCGCTTCAAGACTGAAAAAAAAAAAAGAAAGTTGATAAACACTGGGTTAGTCTACAAGTGCAGCCAAAGGCCCTCAGGTAAATGGGGGGGGGGGGGGGGGGGGGGGGGGGGGGGGGGGGGGG